>BMAU01020443.1:0-639169 GCA_019973935.1 Trichonephila clavipes
AAATGTCGTTCGGTATGTCATGCATTGTCGGGAGTGCCAAAGGAGAAAATCCGTTCCTCAACGACCACCTGGACGTTTAGTTCCCATCCCTCCAGTTATAGCTCCTTTCCATCGCATTGGAATTGATCTCCTTGGGAGATTTCCAAAGTCTGCTCATGGAAACAAATGGATAATAGTCTGCACGGATTACTTCAACGCGATATGCAATAACAAAAGCCTTGCCGACAGCCGAAGTCGACGAAATAGCGAAGTTCTTACTTGAAGAAATTGTCCTCAGGCATGGAGCTCCTCGAGTAATTATCACAGATCGTGGAGCCGTCTTTCGATCCAGACTTGTTTCCTCTCTCGTCGACTTGTGTAACATTGATCATCGTTTCACAACGGCGTATCATCCCCAAACAAATGGACTGACGGAGCGCTTCAATAAGACCTTGGCCGACATGTTGTCAATGTATGTGGATGTAGAGCAGAAAATTGGGATGAAATTCTACCATTTGTAACCTTCGAAGCTTATATCATTACCGCTAAACAAGAGACCACAGCTAAGTTTTACGCCGTTCTATTTACTTCATGGTCGTGAAGCGGAAACGACACTAGATACAATGCTACCATTCTGTCCTTAACGATTTTGATGACAATAACATCACCAAGATAGCAGCCAGAGCCGAAGAATCACGACAGCTAGCCCGAGTGCACACTCTGCTTGAGAGCTCAAGACAAAGATCGTCGACGTTACGATTCCAAACACCAAATGGCATCTTCCACGCTCCCGGAGATCTCGTGCTGATTTATACTCCAGTGAGAAAGTCGTCTCTCCGAAAACTTGAAGGTATTTCGACCGTATCAGGTGCTACGCCAAGCTTATCAGCCGTGACTTACGCAGTACAAGATTTTGATCCCGTTTCAATGAAAAAGAAACTAAGAGAAGTTGTCCATGTACTGCGTATGAAAACCGTACCATGTCCTGCCGAGCAAATCGAAAACCGAGGATATTCCTCCCAAAGAATCATACAAAGACCCATCACTGTTCCAGAATAAAGACTTGAACAAAGCGACAGCGGGGCGCTGTCTTCTTTTCGAGGGGAGCAATGCCGCACGCATAATTTGCTACAGGTCCCGATAGCCGAGTTGGGCAGAGCGTTGACCGAACTTCCTCGGGCCTGAATCCCGGCCCCGGCAGATTTTATCCAAAGACTGGAATTTTGTTTCGTTTTTTTAATGTATTGTTTCTCTAGGGTCAAGATGATGAACCAGATCATTCTTTATAGTGCATACGGGGTATTTCTCGAATATTCCGAAGTGTATAAAAGCAGAGTTCATCGCCAGTTGGGCGTGTTCTCAGTCCAGTGTTGCATCGAGCTCCCAGCGTTAGAATCAAATCTAATTGTTTGTTTAATTGAACTGTGTACTCTTCGAACCCATGACAATATTTAGATGGTTAATTTAATATAGATGGTATTGAGAGAGACGAGACAGCTTTTGTGTGTGTTGAGTGATATATATATAATCCACTTTATTTCACATTTAGACACAAACACAAATAAATTTCTAGATGAAACTTACTAACAACACACACACATATAATCACAAACACACACAAAACCAAGAACACTTAATACACAATATGACACATCAAATACAACATGAAGAAGACGAGAAGCTTGTGGGGTGATTTTCCAACATATGGCTTTTATATGAGGGGGTTCCGGAAACTCGAAACTCATATGACTTCGTGGGCGTAGCTTGCGATTAGGGGTCAGATATCGTATGATGATGTTTATGTAAGTTGTCTTTAGATTCACAATGTCACACACTGAGAGGTTCTAATTTCTAAGAGACACAGATACGATTAAATCCCGTCAAGAGGGCAAGACAGTTAATTATTTAAGCGTGAGTTCCGAAGGGTTAGGACCATTAAAAATTAAAAGTAGTTTAAGATGAAATTAAAATGAATTAATACACACACACACACACATATATTGAATTCTGGGCCGAGAAGAAGAAAGCTAGTACTATCCATGTCACTTGATTGCTTAAAAAGTTAGTATTGCTTCATTCAGTGGCATCACTACTGTTAAAGTTAAGAAACGCTTCAATTACATTTAGAGTTATTGAAAAAAGTGCCAGTATTTTTAAACTGATAATTCAATATCCTCAAGAGTTTGGTTCCAAAATATTTAAAGTGAAAAAAAGTTGAATAAATTAAAAAATCTTCACACACATTACAATATTATATATATATATATATATATATATATATATATATATATATATATATATATATATATATATATATATATATATATAATGCGCTAAATTTTAATGACCAATAATAATTTTTCTTTGATCTATTGTATTTGTATATCATTTTTTCATTTATATTAACTGAATTTAATGTGAAATAAACATATGATTCAAATATTCTCTTTGTGTAATAATTAGCTTAGACAAAATTTCCAAATTTGGTTTCGATTTTTCCTGTTAAGTTTATTTTATTTTTTTCCTTAACGAATTTTTAATTTGTTCAATACATATAAAGTGAAATAAAAAAATGAATGAGTTTTACATAATCATCTAACTTTTTTAAGGACAATCCCAAACAATTATTTAATTTAGATTTTATTGCCAAAAATACATGTATATTTATAGCAACAAATGATATTTTTATCATTTTTACTTAAAAGACCAACCGTGGCTCTAAATTTTTGAGTCTCTTCACCAACAGCCTTCGTGTTGCTTCTTAGGTGCAACGTAAATAAACAATTTGTTAGACATAGTGTGTAAAAGACCATGAAACTAAAGGAACTGTGCTTCTGCATTATTTGACCAAATATGCAATCAACATTTTGTAATGAACCTCTAGGTATTTTAAATTTTAATACAAAGAATGTTGTTCAGATATCGCCGATGCGAAATACGTGGTAGTATTATTTACTCCCCTAGAGTTATTTCGGTACATCGAACAGAAACCGACATCAAATTGGCTGTCGTTCCATAAAATTAATTAAATCCAAAGTTCTTTTAATTAACAATCAGTCATTATCATTTAGCGGAACTAGGGAAATTAATTTGTCAAAGAACGTTTAATTGTTCTCAGATCCAACAATTTTGAACAGAATTTAAATTACAAATAAATAAATTCATTCTAGAGTTAGGAAAATAAATTGAAGAATATATCTGACAGGGTGCATGTTTACCTCTACGAATTGTTTTATGTATCGAATGGAGCTACATTACTGTTTATTTTCTTATTGCGAAATAATTTATATGGAATTACAAATATCATTTCAGCCATAAAATATCATTATTACATACCGGTTAAAATTTCAAAACCATTTTATGTCGATGTATATATATATATATATATTTAAAGATTTTATATTTATTATACATAATTATCACACACAATGATTATAATTATATATAAATTTGTATAATATTTATGAAATTTAAAGTTATACTTCTGTTTCATAGTGGGGAGTGACTGCTCTCATTAAAACAAAGATAAGACAGAAAAACTACTGTATATTTTCTTATTTGAGTGCCATGTGTTCGGCTTTCAATCCATTGTATGCACTGCATGTACATGACGCAAAGGAAGGCTTCCTTGTGATGTGTTTGAGTGCTGTAATAGCGATCTCAAATAATATTTCTTCAATAAAGATGACTTTTTTTAATTTTGGAACATATCCCTCAATTTTATTTAACTTTACTCTCTTCACAATATTTACCTATCCTGTTTATGTTTAAGTATATATAATAACGAGTAATGAATATAAAAATGATTTTTTTTCATAAATTGTTATGTGAAATAAAATAACTATGAAAAACAGATATTTTTTAATGAAATAACAAAACTTGTATATTTTATAAATTAAAACTTTAGTTTCGAACCGAGTTTGAAAAATGTTCTCAAAAACTGAGAAACAATTTGTTACAAATTTTAAAACTAGCTATGTACACCGAAATCATACATGGAAAAATGTATTATGCAAGCACAAATCGTAAATTCTTAGAATTTATTTGATTGTGTGACATGTTAAAAAGTTATTATTTTTATAGGACAAAAATATTGAGTGTAATTTAACTTTCTCGCTTATTTAATATTCTCTAGTATACATTTATTTTTTTAAGTATCAAATCTTTTATGACTGTGTATTTCTAAGTTTCAATACTTGCGATCCAATGTTCTATCATAATTTTTATCGTGCCACCATCCATACAATAAAGTATGAAGTACATTATTAATCCAATAATAATATACTTAGACGCTAAACCTACAATACGACTTTAACCTCTTAAGTGCCACCGGCGCACAGTGGACAGTTTTCCCGATCTGTGCACGGAAATTATTTTATGGCTTTAAAGTTTTCATAATTATATCTAATGATCAAAAATCATAGTAATTAATGTAAATTGGGTATTCTCTTCTGTTTTTTTACTAAGAAATAAGGTTAATAAAGTCTTAAATAATTTAGGCCAAGTTTAAATTTGATCAAGAATAAATGTTTGCTAAGTGGAACTAGATTTTGACAAGGAGCTAAGGATATTAACAGAAGCAGTAATTTGATACGTGGGAGAATATATACAAGAAATGGTGTGGCAAGTTAAAAAAATTAAATTTTAACCGATTAAACAAATACGTATATTCAAACATAACTTTGTACATATACAATAAAGGATAATGGGTAGTGTTTAAAAGGACTCGGCACCCTTTGAGCATTTTTTTTATTTATGTATTTAAAAATTATGTTTTGGCATTTCATATAGTGTTTCTATTTAAGAAAATGATACGAGATAAAATTTAGCACATATTTTCACGCAAGTTTAAGAACTTAATTTTTTAAAAAAAATATTTGGAAATATTTTTAAAATTTTATTCTTTTTGAGTTAATTAATTTTTGACATGAAATTTTTGTAATATATCTAAGAATGTTTTAAACATTTAGGGATCAATTTTACAATACCTTAATTAGATTTGTATTAAAAAAAGTAATTAAATTGCTAAAATTCAACCCAAAGCCCAATATCTCCTACATTTCATTTTTTTAAAAAAAAAAGTATTCAATTTACAGCAAAATGGATCCCTAAGTTTGTCAAAAGCATTACATATAAGACACAGGGAAAAAATAGAAGTGATTGGTAAATAATTGTGGAAGAAGTAGTATTTATTGAATGCAAAAAAACACAAACTGAGAAACCAGTTTAAAGTTTATAATTCTGAAACAATAATTATTATAAGCTTAAATAAACATAAAATACCACATTAAAATATTAGCTATATATTTTTCTTAACAATAATAAAATCTAATATAAACCTTACTCCACCAACAACCACGCATCATTCGACTTGGAGAAGAACTTTTCATTTCTATGGCACCTCATCCATTTTTCCCTTACAATAGAGAAGAAATTTTTATCAATTTTTCTAAATTTTAATTACTGCTGGTCCTCATATTTATCAAAGTCTCCGTTGCAGTACTAACTAAACTAAAAAAAACATTAGTTTTGCGTTTGGGATCTTGTTCTTCCTTCCACACATTGAATAAGGCACGCCGAGTAACACCATCGGCTGATGCTGAAAAAAAATCATAACTTTGGAAATTGTGTAGGAAGTAGCAGCTAAATTAAGTAATAAATTAAAGGCCTATATCTACTCTATGTGACTTAAGTGTTACTGTGATCAATCCTTGTCAATCCCAAAAGTTCTAGTCCATTAAACACAAAAAACTGACATACATTTTTAAGAGTTACATGCTGTGCTAAATTTTATGTTTCTACAATTTTTAATCAAACTTGAACCTAAAGCTCGCAAGTGTTTCTTGTAGCAAAAACAAACCCGATCTAAACCGATGGTTGTTGACGATTTCCATTCGCGTGCTGACAAAAACTGTTTACCACATGGCTAGGGAACTCAAGAGTACCAGAAATTGGAGGACCATAAATTGTGGGTTGTGTTTTTTGGCACAATTTCATTTTTGGGGTTTCCGTGCGCTAGAACGGGAAAACTGCCCACTGTGTGGCGTATATGAACATCTCGCTCAGCCAAATGCCTCTGCGTACATAAATGTTTTCCGAAGTACGATCTTTTCTGTGCACAGCTATCCATAAAATTATTCCGAAAGCTTTGGAATGCAAAAAAGGACCTTGACAGTTTTTGTGAAGGATTCTCTTTTTTCAGAGGATTTGCTTATTTATTCCTTGTAGCCCTCCTCCACCAAAAACATAACATACGGTTGCCTACGTGGAAAATGGTGACATTAGGGAGCAAATCGCGTAACTTTTCGGCAAATCGGCAGTTAAAGAATTAACTATTAATGGTACAAATTTTCAAGATAAGTGTTAATTTTTGTATGTAATTTTATGTATGTAAAATCCACGGGACCATTTGTAATTATTAATATTGTTCTTAACTTAGTATTGTTAAATTAATTATGAAATTCATTGTGCGGTACTGATACATTTATAAGTGTATTATATCAGTGTAAATGTTTATTTTTTTTTAATATTATGACAGAATGTATTATGTTTGTTTACTTTCAGTAAATTAATAATTTTTTAAAAATAATCTTTTGTTTTCAACTTTTCAATATACTCGTGCCCCCTCGTAGAGTGATCACGCCCCCTTAGAGAGGTGTGCCCCACAGTTTGAGAAACGCTGTTTTAAGATGCCTCGCATTTTATATATTTTACAGATGGAGCAAGCATGTATGATATGCAAGAAGAAGTAATAATTTGCTTGTAACCAATATATGTGTGCAATGCCTTGACGAATTATTCCTTTAAAAATATATCTGCATGCATGCAGGAATAAAATGTGTATATATTGAACGTGCCTTTTAAGTGACATCGCATTTCAGTTACATAATGGGCTATTGGTGATGGATCTTACTATATTTTAAGCTCATACTTTCATTTTCAATCCGGAGACGGTTTTCATTATAAAGTTCCAATGAAGAAAATTTTAAGAAATATTGTACTGAAGTAACACATTTACAAAGTACATATAGAACATGTACTTTCATACCTTATGTGGTTGTGAACTCGTGGCTGGAGTCGCGTGCTTGGACCTGAAGATTGACCGTGCGGTAAAATTTGTCCGGGCACCAAGTCCTGCCGATGGTAGGATATGGGAGTTAAAAGAGAGGATGTCAGTTCCTTGTCACTTGACCATGGCTCAAATTTAAAATCAAATTAGATTAATTCTTCATATGAAAATAGAAGTTAATTCTCAAAACCTCTTATTTTCCGTAGGTAACAACTTTTCGACAATATATTAATTGGGATAATCTTATTCTTTACAATATCTGCACGATCAGGCTTTTAACTTCTAAAGGTAAGAAAGCTTTGAGTACAAAAAGGAGCTAGAGTGTTTGTATAATTTGTGATTACAAAAAATGTTAACTTTTTTCCAAATAATAAAATCCGTTTTTCCAGAAATAATAAAGTCTTTCCCCATTGAATATATTTTACTCACCTAAGCTATTATCCTTTGAATTATCCACCTGTAAGTTTTAACTTATCTCAAACAGATCTTTTAAGCCAAAACATTTGTTATACATTATTTAGCACAATGTTTTCTTATCACGGGAATCAATATTAATCAAAATAAACGAAAATTAATTTGTATGAACGTATTTGTATCAATACCAATTGCTTAAGGCAACTGAATGTGTCACTTAATTTTTAAAACTAAAAGTAGACTCCGTTAATCTGGGAGGAAATCTAGAAAAAAAGTGAATGAAGAAATCCCTTTCATAATAGGAATTTTTTGTTTCCTCCCTTTTCTTTTTTTCAGAGAAAGAAAAAGTTTTTACAACTGATGTTAAACACGTTTTGCCAGCTGAACTTAATTATTCAATCGCAGACACGGGTTGATAACAACTAATGTAAACAATCACTTACGCTAGTAAAATGATAAAAACGAAGGACCTACAGAATCTGTGGGGACTGTGGGACCGTGTTAAGACAAGGAAGTAAAGGGGAATAAGACGAAATAAAACCGAAAAGGGAAGAACTTTCTTAACGAACTCAGCTTGCGTTACGTGAGAATAAAAAAAAGAATTCTAGAAAGAGAGTTAATGTGTTGAGAGGGAATACTAAATGGCTAGAGGGAAATTATGCGAGAATTAAGTCACACTAAATTCTCTTCTTCACGCTTCACTCCTATTGCTGAAATAACTCAAAAGATAAAGCATTATGGTCTTCAAACGTTGCAGTATTCTTTATCAGTATTGCATTTTACTTAACATGAGAATTTTATAATCAAAATCAATCTGTTAACTTGGAAAAATATTTTTTCTTGAGTTAAAAATTAATTTTTAATTATTATTAAATGATTTTAAGCTCTCGAAAATATTTTGCGCATTTTTAAACGAGGAACAGCACAATATTGCCAAAATAAACAAAAATATGTTAATCATATTTTTCCCACCTATTGCCTACTAACTCAAAGTAAAATCGTTTTTAGAACTATACAATATTTTTATCTATAATTTTAAGTAATTAATATGGGTATTCTGCTGTATACTTTCAATTTTTTTACAAACTTGGGAAAAAAATTATTTACTTAAAATGGTTTACATAGTCTCACATCGTTCTAGTGAACTATCTGAGGACCTAATAAGAAATTCACGGTAACCGAAGGTTCTCAACATTAAATTCTGTTGAAACATTGAAATTTCTTAGTATTTGAAGATGTTTTCGAAGAAACAATTATCGTAATATTATATAATTTAATAATAAGTAATTGAATTATTTAATTAATAACTTCTATGCATAATATATATTATATTCTTATAAGTAGATTGTTTTTTGACGTTATAGGAATACGGAGATTTAGAGAGTTTTTCTAATTAAATAAGTTTCGTATTAAACATTTTTTAAAAGGTATTTTGTCTTCAAAATCTTATCTTCCCATTAATATATGTAAGGAAGGGGAAAGGTTGGTGTACCTTGAAACTATGTTTAGCTCTACAATCTTAGACCTTAGTCGAAGAGATTACTACTGTACTACAGCAGCAATTCTATCACCGCTTTTTTATTTACTTGCATACAGTAGAGTATGAAGTTAAAATTATTATAATTTTAACATGTCATTAATATTACCCATGATATCACGGGAGGGGGATCCGAATTACAGACTTATTTACTTAATATACACACATGTCTGTGTATATAATGATGGCTGCTAATATACACACGACTGATAACTTCTTATGATTATTATCAAAGGAAACTATAAGCATGGAGCATTTTACTTTTAACCCAGCTCTTTCTAAATAATACAATTAGATTTTATTTAGATTATGACCTCTAAGCTGAAGTGTCGTAACAGCTAGACTCAGACCCCCTTTATGGATTTCTTCCGGTGAGTTTCACTCAGAAATCCCTCCACTGAGCTTTTCTCTATTTTAATATATTTACACTGTGTACTTTTCTAGTCAGCCGCCTCATTTGATTATAATATTATCTTCCTATTATTTTCATTTCATTTCTACTTATATTGCAATGTTCATTAATCTAATGCACGATGCCTTTACAAGGTGAAGTTCTCTTAACAAACAATACCATAAAGAAGTTACTTAAGGGAAATGCACTTGAGGACCTGCTACATTGCTAATGTACAACTTTTCTGATTTTACAGTAATTTCGTTAAAAAAATATCAACTGGGGAAAATGGAATGAAGCAGAAAAACGTTTTGGCGACAGAATGGCATTGATATACAACATAATATGGTCAACAGAAAGAACAAACCAAAGCCCCATAGTAAGGGATATGACTCCTCAAGCTTTTATGGCTGCCTTTCACCGTTTGTTTAACACCAGTATATCTAACAGCACTTAAGAACTTCATTATTCAATGAGCATCTGCGTCATTTTTCTGGTGTTTTACGAAGGGTACGCCACAAGATGTCTTCCCAAAGTATCTCACACTTGTTCAATGGGATTCATCAAAGAAGTAACCTGGTTAATCCATTCTACAAATATCTTCACTTGTAAGAAGCTTCTGAAAAGCATGAGACATATGTAGCGGTACGTTGTCGTTCATAATATTAAAATCTGTAACAATGGTTCCTCATAACAGATGCAAGCGGAGAAAGATGATTTCGTCACATAAACAATTTCCGATATGGGAGCTTCTATGTACAGCTTCTTACGTCCGTTCGTCGTAATACTTTCCGACACAAGCAAGACAGGATCACCTCAACACATGTATCGTTCACTCATACCAGAGGTATGAATGCGTGTCCTTTCCTCTCCCGGCATCAACTATCACCGAGAACCACATTGAAAATCAACTGTTAATGATACGCAACCTTCACAAAGGAGGAGGAAAAGGTCACCTTTCTGAAGAAGTCTGAGCAATGTTGCCCGCTCTTCTGGTTTCCTCTGCTCGAGGAAATTTCTTTTTTGGCGGAATTATACATTTTTACCGATTTTCCTCGAGATTATGAGATGTCTTTCAGCAATCATCAAATTAAATATGCGATGAATATGAAAACAATAGATGGAGAATGAAATGATAGATATATCATATTACGTCCGTATGGCTCTATCATTGTCCTATTTTTCAAGGAATAATTCGAAGAGTGGGTCCAATAGTTAATTCATCAAAACTTAGGAATGTCATCTTTCGGAATTTTGACACATGTGTGTAAAATTACAAATCAAGGACTAGAAAAAAATATTTGCGGAAGTGAAATTTCGGTTCTCTGTAAGCCGACTTCCATTTTCTTAGGAATCCATTGTAAACGTTTAAAATAACATGAAATAAACACCATATCATTTTGAACAAGTAAAAAGTTCACACTATAACCGAGAGTTAACTGTATACTGGGTTCACTATAACGTACTTTAATTGCATCTATTCTTAAATGACTTTAAAATTGAAAGAATATCATTGAGAGAATGTGAAGAATAACACATTAGAATAAATTGCAAGTTAATGTTAGTAATTTTTAGTTTATCAAACCAGTATAGAAACCTTTGATGATGTCAGACATTTGTAACGAGTCATAGGTTATATTTTACTCTCAGTGTTTGTATACAGGCATTTATTTCTTAAAAGAAAATCAATAATATAAGAATATATAGTTCAAAATAAAGATATAGATGAATAGGTTTTAAATTTTTTCAGTAATTCAGTTAATATAAATCGAGTAGTTTAAGTAATAAATACAAAAAACGATTTATATAATTTAACCCCTTTTAAATTATAAGGTAAATTGACATCATTATGATAGCTATAGTTATCTGTGAAATTTGTAAGGTTTAAAAAACATAAGCAGCAAAGTTCATACAAATAATATTAACATTCATATACAACATTCATATGACTTTCATTGTAAAAACAACAATCCATAGAGAAAGTCCCACTTGTGACGGGCTCAAGCGTTTTTCATTAACATGTCCTTTTGGATTCTTTGGGGCCAGAATAATTGGCAATTCTTTTCCAACCAACTCCAGAAGTAACACGTGAATGAAAGATGCAAATTAGGAAGTTTTTAAATGACAGAAGTTTAGAGTAAGCGGAGTGGCATTTGGGGAGTGTTATGTTAGTCCGTGTTGCAAGTGGAAAGATTATTTCGAGAAGTTAAGGGACAGGCAAGAGAGGATACCCGTGACAGAGAGCCTTTAGTCAAGGTGCATACAATTGCACGCCAGCGAATCGTAACTTCAGCTAGGATCAGATAGATTGCTGTTTCGTTGGACATTAAGGTAGGAGTTACCATTATAATATTCGGATCTGTGTTTACATTAAAATTGAGCTTAGTTGAGTTAGTTATTGATAGTGGTCGGAGTTACGTTATTTTGGTATTATATATTGTGTGTTTAGCCACCGTAGATTCTCTCACATATCATATTATTACGTAATATGTTATTGATTTAAGTTAAGATCTTAATAAAAGTAATATTGAGATTATGGCAGCTTCTGGTTCTTCATTTATTCCTGCACCTCTAGCTCACGCTGATAATCTAGAAGTGCACCCGAGGGGCACCCTTACACACTTTAGTACAATACCTTGGAAAAATTGTCAAATGTTTGTAGTAAGAAAAGGAATCACTTCCCTAATAAATGCAATTAAAATTACATACGTTTTTTAATATAATTAATTAATAATCATTTATATACTTATACTAATACATCTTTACATGTAATTCAGCTCTAATAAGATTTAATATTTAGGTTTAATAATGCATTTCCAACTTAGAGTATATTAGTGCTCAAGTTGTAATGGAATATTCTTAATCTTTAAAACTTAATGGAGTATTTATCAACGTATGGGTAACGACGAAAACTTTGTCATTCAATGCCCTCTTTCTATTCTATTTTCACAATAATGCAATGCTAACACAAGACTTTATAATTTTAAAAATCTCCTTCGAAACTGCCTTATGTAGTCAATCAAGGATTTTCTTACGTATACGTATATATATATATATATATATATATATATATATATATATATATATATATGTGTGTGTGTGTGTGTGTGTGTGATGATTCCTCAGCCCTTTATATATCACAATTGCGGGAAACTTCCTACCCAGTACAACTCAACTTACCTGCCACATAACTGCTTTAACTTCGACTTCGGCTGACTTACTTCAAACACATGGACGAATGACACTCTCTCACGATCGACACTTGAAATAGGACTCCGCTTTAGTCATGGCTTGGGGTACAGAATGATTTGTTGAATTTATGAAATAAACTATCGTGCGATAAACGTGCCTGCACTTTTCACACACACACACACATTGTTCCTTTCAATCTCAAACACGTCAACTTGGAAGTACTCAAAGTATGTTACATATATACATATTACAAGATAAACGATATTTATCTTTAATTCGAAAAGTGTTATTAGCTCAACCATAAAATATATTTAACAAATATTTATATTTCAGTTATTTTTATCTTAATTAAGAAAAGTTATTTATAACTCAGATATAAAATGTATAAAGTGTAAAATATTACTTTTTTACATTCCAGTTATTTTCTAATGAAAAATTCGAGTAATTACTTAAAATATATAATTTTAATCAATTTATCTCGCTATATTTATATTATTTCGAAGATGACGTCCATGGATTATCTATAAATTATATTAATTAAATTGAATTTAATCATATTAGTTATTTTAGAAAAATACACACCTACGTTCTTCATATTATATTATTGTATTGAAAAATATATAATTTTAACAGTGCTTTCCTATAGATGTTTTTCATTATTTCTTTTGTTCGGGAGAAGGAGATTTAAGCACACACAATAAAATTTAATTTTGTAAGAGATAAATATGAATAACAAAAGCTATTTCAAATTAAGTAAGACATTTAATGGAAATTTAATTTGACTAACTTGAATATAATTTATAAAAAAATATTTTATTGAAACTGAATTTTCGAAAATGCTTCTCCTTTTTTCTTATGTTATTTAAGTTCAGTAGACACTATTAGATGTGTTTATGTCGCCCTACCAGTATAGTGGTTAGCGACGCTGACTGCGATGATGTAGGGAATGGGTTCTAAACCCGGAGAAGACATGGATGTTTGTAAATGTGTAGTGACTTTTCGGCATGGGTGTACTCTAAATAGCCGTAGAGCCGCAAGTCCTCTCGTGTGGTTGGTGGAAGGGGAAGAGAGGTGGGAGGCCCCTGACTACCCCCAGGGCTTTCTTCCTCTAAATTAGGGTGGAACCGAGCAAAAATGTACTGTCACCTGCATGGTGCTCAAGGCTAAGGCCAACGACAGGTGTAAAATTCTAGCCCTTAGCGGCGATGAATTTCACGGGCCACGACCTGACTTCGCCAGGCAGATGGCATTAGTCACAACAACAACAAGATGTATTTCTTCTCTTTATTATAAAGGTAAATTAAATAAAGAGATCTTACATTATGAATAAAATTAAATCTAATTTAAAAATTGAAACAATTTAAGTTTATTTCCTAATTTATCACGCAATGGTTTTATACAAAATGTAACCAATTATTTTAATGTAATAACATATAGTACTATATAATACGGGATTTTTTTAAAATATTGTGTTGGAATAACTTTTTTATATATCTTAAGTATAATTTATAAAAACATTTTATTTTTTTTATAAATAACTGATGTAAAATATTAAAAATGGTGATAATTCTGATAAAAATTTTTAAAATCGCCAATTTTGTTTTCTATCTTTTTCTCTTTTCCAGTAATTTTAAATACTTTTTAGATATTTTAAAATTAATTTAGTGATTAATTTGAATTGTGTAATAATATACCGTTTTTGTGTGTGTGTGTGTGTGTGTGTATGCACTGAAGGATTACTGAATTCAGTTTTACATACAATTAAAAGATTTAAGCTACTTTGTTTTTCCAAATAAATACTCATTTGTTCAATTGCAGTTTTTTTAACAGAAATATATTTCATTTTAAAATTCTTTATATATTCTAAGAGATAATTAATATAATTCCTAGTAAATTTATTTAAATGATTAAATAATTTTTTTTCTCATCTGCCTAAAATTAGTAATTAACTAAGATACATAAAGTAAGTATTGAAAAATTGAATTTACACGCAATATTAGTCATAGTGCGTCTAATAGAACAAAAGATTAAATTAGCTTAATCATTTAAGTCGCTCAAATGTTTCATGAAATTTTGCCAAAATATAAATTTAGTGAGGGAACATGAGTCATATAAGGTAAAATGCAGATATATATATATATATATATATATATATATATATATATTCTACAAAAGCATATTTAATATGATTCTTTTTCTTTTGAAGAATATCAATTGCTTAAATCGGAAGGTATTTAAATAAATATGTATGCATGTTTTCAGTATTATATATGTTTAAATATAAAACAAGTGAATCAAAAATGAACTGGATTTATTACTTGAAAACTTCTTTAAGAAGACAAAAATAAAGCTTAGAAATAATATTTCCACATGTGTTCTTTTTCACAGTTACTTACCATTTCTTCAATGCGCGTATCTTAAAAATTCTGATTCATTTTTGATCTACCTTTGCATATATATAAGAGAAAATCTATATTATGTTTGTAACTAAAAAATTAACATAGAAAAAGCTCTTGAACACCGAAGCTCTTCAATAACACCGAAGTAACAAGAAAATTCAGGTTTAATTTAAATAAAGTAAAAATTATTGTGTGTTAAGTACTAAAGTTATAGAAATTTTTGTAGAAATTTATAAAGATAAATTTTCTATATTTAATATTTTAATTTGCATTATTTTTTGTAACTACAAAAACGATCATTCAAACACGATAAAGCCAGATATCAGGGGAACGTATACAAATTTAATAAAGTCTTATATTATAAAACCTCTTTTCTGTGGCTTTTCTGGTAAATGTTGGGGTAGAAAATAAAAGCTTAAAACTAATATATTTTTGGCAACCATTTCTTAAAAAAGCAAAACCAATACAAAAACTTTTCCTGTTTTTCTTCTTTATTTTTTGGAATATTTTTGGTTTTAGTTTTTATATAGTTAGATGTTAGTATATGCGTGAGTTTTCTTTCTTCATAGTGCTTTACTTTCTCATGCCAAGAATTTTTTTGTTTGATGTAGTACATTGTATGATTTTTATATATATAGACATGACTTTCCATTCCTAAATTATTTTTTAAAACCTGTTCATCAAATATCAATGAATAAAAATCATTCAAACATTCTATGCACTAAGAAAATGTGATTGTACTTTTTTTGATAAAATAGTCACAAATTTGTTTCATGATTTTAATAAAAGGCAACAATGTCGAAGAACTAAGATATTTGATGTAACATTCTGTACCAGATTCAGAATGTTCTCATGTGGGGACCTGGAGGTTTGTCGAGATCACAGATAAAATTAATTTTCATTTTTCACTGAATTATTACAAAGTCCTTGTCCAGCAACATGATGAGGAACAATTATGAAGTTTTTAACACATCTTTTAATAAAATGGGGGGGGGGCATTATTTTTCCACTTATAAAACTTGTTCGGTGAATAAGGTTAAACTTTGCTACCTTATGAACTTAAAATAATTGGCTTTTTTATCAAAAATATTGTGAAGACATACTTATTTTGCAGATTTGTGGATTTGTGAATTTTTTAATGATATTAATAAAACTCTCGTTCCACCAAAAGATAATTTTTACTTGAATATTTTATTGTTTTGTGAAATTTTCTTTTAAAATTTATTTTATAGATATATTTTTTGTAATGAATGAGTTTCTTTCAAATATTACTTTAATCTATTTGACGCAATAGTTTTACCGAAAAACAAAGATCTTTAGAAATATATATTCATGTAGAATAAAAAGATATAAAGATTACACTGCAGTTCTCGAAAGGAATTTTAATCATTTTTAACTATTTCAAATTTGATCGTAGCCAGGTCTGTATTTCTATAAAAAAGTAATTAATGACATTTCTACATTTTTTTAAAAGAAGAAATGTCTAGTGCTGCAACGTTGAAGTGTGAATAGCACTAAGCATTAACGTTAAAAACATTAATAATCAATTGCTTTTAAATGAAAAAAAGCAGTTTTTTATTATATCCCAATCAAAATATTTTCAAAAGATTTAACACTGTTCGCATGATCTTAAAATAATTTAAACTTTTAATGGCTTGTAATAAAATCAGTATGTAAACGAATCAAAATTGAAACAGTAGCAGAACCGGAGTTAGTTCATAATCTACTTAAAATTAAAATTAACAAAAAATATAAATCCCAAAATAAAAAGTCGTTCTAAAATATTAAAAACTGGTGTAAGTACTGAGTGATGAATCATTAAATATGATAGGAATAAATTACTAAGCAAAAATGAATTTCAACATTTAAAATAAATAAATTATTTACATTAAAAGTAAAAATAAATGCAATATTAAAAAGTAGGAATAGACCTTCAGAATTTTTTAAGTAAAATATGGAGCGCGCGTACCACATCTTTGATCAATAGTGGAAAACCAATGCAAACACTTTGCAAAGTTTCAAACAAAATAAACTATTTTCTAATCCCAAATCGAAAAAAATATTAAATATGATAGAATAATAATTTTAATTTAGGCTATTACGAAAAAATACAGCTAACAACATTTTTTAAAGCAATTACTAAAACTTTAAATCGTCAAATAAAGTACAAAAGTCTATAGAAAAGCTGTGCACGGTTCCACTACATTAATCAAGAAAACTCTCTAAATTTAAACAGCACGATATAAATTCTTTATTTGCGTACATAGAAACTGTAGCTACTGAAAATTCCATAAAAAGTGAGGATCAAACGAGGCGTAAATTACTATCAGACGGATGATGCAATTTTCAAAACAAAGCCTTTCTACATGCATGAAAGGCTCTTGACAACCGAATTGTAATTTAGAATTTTATTAAAATGAAAATATTATAAAAAATGCGCTTTAACTATAAAATGAAAGAAATAACGAAAGTAACATTGTTATATAGGTGGGGTTTCTGGTACTTTAAGCTAGCCATAATCTATTTATTCAAGTTATAATACTTTTCATATCAAACACTTTCACATAGGAGAAGCTAACCAATTCATTGTTATGTTTTATAGTTTTTGTAGGCAATTAAAACAGAATGTCCCTAAATACAAATACCTTCCAAGAGAGCAAAAACATTTTAGCTCTCTTCATTTGTTTTCGCTTTCGATTGAAGAGTAATAATCTATCTTTGGTGTGTATCTATGCATGTAGAAACTGAAATCGCGTGTTTCTCATGCTTCGACCATGAAAACGTTTCTCCCGAAGAGTAAGATCTGTAATTACCAACATTAAGTGTCCACATAGTTGAGCTTTCTCTTACGAATAATAGTTACTTAAACTTTGTTTCTTCTTTCTCGCTGAATATATTACTATATTATTTTTTTATTTTTTGGATTCTTCTGCGGGAAATAATTATAGAGAAGAGAAGAACTTGTAGCATTCTTTTCCTTTGTTTGAAGAAAAAATCGATATATAGATAAAAGGATTCCAAACATCCAAAGCTATTTATGTGAACTACAAATAATACAGTTTCATGGTGTAACATACGTGTGAGTGTAAAAAAATAAAGCATTTTTTACGCATGTACTTTAGTTTTCCAAAATAGTCTTGTATTCTAAGCAAATATTTTAGAAAAGAAATTCTACTAGAAAGAGAAATAGAAATTCGCCCATGTTGAAACACTTAAATAAAACTCAAGTTTCAAACTTTTCTTGCCACCACAACGCTAACGATAAATTAATTCTTCCTCTCCTGTACATGTTTTTCATCAATCATTAATCCTAAATGGTTTTTATATCTACACTATTAAAATTCGAAAGTAAGCAAACATATCTATTTATCTATGCGACTAGGTGTATCTATCTTCTCACGAACCGCACGATGCAGAAACTCGCCGAATGTACCAAAAGATGGGGAATGATCCGAGAAATACACTTGACCATTTATACTCCGATATTGCTATTGGTTAAAAAGATATTAGTTAAAAATCTAAAACGCATAATTGTTTTACCCCTGTGGGCATTTCTTAACGCCGAGCGGTGAAGTTTCAATTTTTCGACTTTCTTTCATTTTTTTTATCCCCGACGTTTTTAAAACACGATCTAATTTTTTTTTATGAGGCTCAGACAAAAAAAATAATTACAGATTCGGAAAGATCATTGACGTCGCCAAGATATGGTATAATTTATTTTAAAAAATCATGATATTTTCTATTTTTTATGATTTTTTCTAAAATGAGTCAAAATCGATATATTTTTATGAAAATGAATTCTGAATCATTCCGTTTGCATTTTCTTTCGAGTTAATGAAATGATATTCTACACTAAAAAACTTCATGCTTTTCTCTTTTAGAATCAGTCATTTAAAAAATAAAATGTCAAAAACTTTTTTTTTTACGATTTTTCAAAAATACTCTTAATTTTATATAAATACTTGATAACTTCTTTATTTATAAAAATAATCTCACGAAACTTTTTTCCGTGTGTAGAAGGATATTATACGTAATTTGTACGAAGACTGAAAAAGTTGCTTAAAAATTACGATTTTTTTAAAAAATTGTGTTTTTCGTTTTTTCTCTTTTTTCGAGAAATATTTAAGCATTATTTTTGTAACATATTTTGTTTAAAATTTAATGTTGTTTGCAATCGATATATGAAGTTTCAAGGCATTAACTTAAAAATGAAGCCCGAAAAAAATCAAAACTTTTAACAAATAGCACATCTTTATTATAGCCAAAGATTTGGCGGCGAAAACCTGTTTAGCACCAAACGACTCTTTTACTCTCTGCCTGTCACGTTCGATGCAAGATTACACTCGAAAAGAAAATGTGCCTATAAATATTGAAAATCACCAGATTTGGCAAAATTGAGAATATATCTTTCTTTCATTTTAAAGGTCTTTTTAATTCTTTTACCCGAAGATTTCGCGGCGCGATCGCTTAAACCACTTGATTACTAACGGTTGTCCAGGGTTCCAAACTGCATCATCGCTTAATTTTTATGATTTTTTAAAAAAAATACTCAAAATTTTATTCACGTATTTAATAACTTCGCCAGCAATTTTGTAATTGGATAGTAAACTTATTTCGTCACAATGCAGTTTTTTTATTACAAAATAACAATACTTTACATATTTTATGATTTTTTCTAAAATGAATCAATATCGATGCATTTATAATAAAATGATTTTTAAAAAACTCATATTTAGATCTTTCAGAGTTAGTGATTTAAAAAATAAAATGTCGAAAACTTTTTTACGAATTTTTAAAAAATACTCAAATTTTAAATATTTAATAACTATTTATCAAATTCAAAGTTTTTATAACTTCTTCATTTATAAAAATAATGAATGGTATGATACTTTTTTCCGTGTTACGAACATTTCAAAAAAGGCTCACAATTTTAATTTAACATTTAATAATGTTATGAAATTTTGTAATTATAGAAATTTCTACTTTTTCAACATACAACTATTTTTAAAAAGGTACATTTTCGTTTCCAGGGCCTAAAAAGTTGCGAAGTGAGTGAGTGAATATTAAAGTCCTACTGTTCACTTAATCGAGATCTCTGATAGCGAGAGGCGATAGGGAATTTCCCTGACAATATGTTATACATTTAAAAATGTTCTTGCAACGCCGGGGGGAAATAAACCTGTCTGACAAAGAAAGAAATGAAAAAATTTCGAAACAGGGAATTTTTTAAGTTACACACTCGGTAAAAGCTCGAGCAACGCCGGGCTATGTGGAGGAGGGGTGGAAGTCAATTTGAAAAAAAAGTATTAGATGATCTGATTTTGTGAAGGAAAGGGAAATTTTTTTTAAGTAGAGAAACCCGTGCAACGCCGGGCCATGCAGCTATATATGCATATGCATTGTGCCTTACTAATCACTTCGGATGAACACTTTTTCGGTTTGCAGAATAGGCAACTTAGATATGGTACAGATAATACAGTGTTGTTCATATTAAGTCGAATTTCTCAAATGGTGCAAATAATAAAAGATAAAAGTAGTACTTCAAAAAATATAGAAATTTTTAGAGTTGCTTACGTAAGCATAAATGTATGGGTGTATTGCGTATTTAGAGCAGTGGTCGACAATCTTAAGAACTTCATTGACCACTGAATGTAAAACTTTATATTTGGCGGACCACTTATATGATTGACCACTGCATAGCAGATCATTAATATGATTGATCACTATGTGGTGGACCATTGTAACTTTATTATTACTTATTTACGTCTTTATATTTCTATAGCACTGAAAAGGAACTTCACGAATAGCAAGGAAAAACCAGCAGTGCAAAGTATTTTCACCAAACTAAAGTGTTATGCCACCAACCTGCCGTGGTTGCCAACTCTCACTTTCAAATATTGCTAGGTACAAAAGTATGCAAAGAGTCGCTATATAAGGGTGCATTTTGCTAACAATAATATTTAAAATTTTAAGAATAAAAAGTATAATCCATATCGCATAATATGTTTTGTAACCCGTCATTTTTGAAACTGAATCGTTATAAAAATATAAATTATATCCCAATTTTTCTGAGTACCATCAAACAGTTTTCGCCGACCTCCGGTTGGCGACCACTGATTTAGAGGAAAAAGTCTTATAAATGCAAGTGCCAATTTGAGCACTTTACTCGTTCACCTACCGTGACAACTTTCGCTTATTTACAACATTCAGTGAAGCTCAAAAGTAAGCAGTTAAATTAAGTAACAATTATTTTTGGACAAAAAAATTAGATAGTGATTGGTCAAGACATTTAAGGTAGAGTGGTCTCAAATATAGAATTCTAGAAAATTTAATGTAATACACACTGCAATCTGAGAGTTTAATGATATATCCATGTAAGCAAAAGATCTGGTAGCCTAAGTACCACGATTATACCAATGATGATTTATATTTGTCCATTACAGCAAACTGTTACAAGAATACTATAGGCTCTCAGCTGTTTCGTGAACAACTTGCGGTTGCAGGAACTCGCTTTTCAAAGGTTACTGGTTCTAAAAAACTATGCAAAAGAGACCTGTTTACGTGAAGACCTTCTGTTTACATCCCTATAATTCCAAGCACAGAACTGCCTTTTAGCATGGATCAGAGAACATTAACAGAGATAAGTGAAAGACCGTTCTTTTCATTAACGAAATCAGATTCAGTTGAAAAAATCAGGGTTCCGCTACATACTCTCCAGGGTTCAAGAAAAAGACCGACCGGTATGACATCGAATTTTGATTGTCTGGGAGGCATCGTGTTGGACGGGCATATATTTCTTACTATATCTTTGATAGAGGCATTGTGACAATATTGTGAGGTATAGGGATGAAATCTTGATGTCCTTTTTTTGCATTTTCACAGGTGTAATGGCCCTGTTTTCACCTGTGTGGATGACAATATTCATCATCAGACGGTAAATCCGACAAATAAATTTCTAGAAAGTGAGGGCATTCGTCGAATAGATTGACCAACCAGATCTCCAAAATCAGATCTCGTAAGATCAAAACCAGATCTCAGGCTCAACACTAGATTGTGTTAGGAATGCTCTTTTAAAAGAGATCATAACTTGGCTTCGGCCTGCCAGATTATCCAGTACCTGAAAATAAAATTGCTGGTGGAGTGGAACTGACTGTTGGGGGGATTCGGAAGCTCACTTACTTTCAGCTTCAAATGTGTTGCTAACTTTGTGTGTGTAATTGTAAGAGAGAACATGATATATTTTTTAAAATTTTATCTTGTAACTACACACACATTTAGACTTTCCTGCGCAAATGTACAACATACACAATCATGCATGTGTGCTACAAGTGTGTTTGTTTATCATTATATCTGCATAAATGCATATTTTATTTCATTTATGTACAGATAATTTTTTTCCAGTACTTTCAAATATAATAAATTAAAGTGAAAAATTTCTTATTTTTCAGCATTAGTATATTTGGTTTGCAATCAAAGAAGCATGTTAGTGATTATATGTACTATATCTACTTAATATCTCAATTTTTACTCTTTAATTTTCATTTATATTTACAATTAACATTAATTTACATTAATTATGATTGTTTATCAACATAATTACGATAATGAGTAATTTGTTACTTTAGAAATCTAGATATACATAATTTCTGTTCTTGAATGTTATACTTTAATTAAATAAAGAGTTATAATTATAAACACTCAACATTAATTATAAATACTTATTTCATTTTACTAAAATTTATAAATAATTGTTATTCTTATAAATAAATCATCATCAATTAAGGTTTAATAATTACATTATGGTTTTATTATTATTCAATAATTACTTATAAATTAGCACTAATGTCATCTAAGTACCTATTTTTAAGGAATTCGAGCTAAATATTAATTGTTATTTACTTATCAAATCATGTCCTTTAAATTTTCGTCGTGTTCGTTAATGAATTTACCATAATTACTTATACTTGAATCTTGTTTAATCTAAGGAGCTATTTAGTTTAAAAATACTCTTTATTAGAAAGACTTATGAACAAGCTGATAATGAAAATATGTGGTGAAATGTTACATATATGTGAGTTAAAAGCAGTTGTAGTGTTGATAAAAAGTTTCTTTACTTACATATTGTAATCACAGTCTAATGATGTAGCTTGAAACTTCATTAATTTTCAAAGATCATATATTACAAATTGTATGCTCCAGATGTTGTAATCTCATCCAGTTTATTAATTGCCTGTATATTAAAATTGGGATAAATCTTAGCTTCGTTTGCGGTAATGGGCAAGATTATTCAGAATATTTAATGAATGCATTCCAACCTGCTTCGATATTTTTGTAAGAATAATTATATTAAAAATGTTTTATTATATCAAAAAATACTTTTAGAATCTTGAGTTATCAAGCTATTAATACTAATGAAAGTTTTTAAAAAATAAGTTTCCCAAACATTGCAAAAGATATATTCGTAAAGAATTTGCATGACACTATTTTATGGTGACGACTTAAATATTTCAATTATCATTTTGTCTAATCTGTGAAAACACTTGTTCTTTATTTGAAAACTGTGCATTTTTCATTGGCATGAAAACGTTTGAAAAAGTAGTGCATATTATGATATTTAAAAAAATTTCTGGATTCCTCTCATATATAATGTCGTAGCATTATAATCAAGCATTGATATAATTACTTCATTTTTAAAAACTATAAGAAAAGAAATATAATACTTATCTTTAGGCATATGTCTTCAAATGTTTAGACTTTTTGAAGAGGTATAATTTTGTCAGAGATCAATTGCTTAGTCTCCATGTAATATTTGTAAATTACGTATAGACAAAAAATCTTCCTTTGAAATTGCGAAGTTTTTTAAATATTTTATTTGCTGAAATTTAAATGCTTTTAAAAAAAACTAAATATTATGATCTTATCTCTCTATGGTATAATGTAATCTAATCTTAACAAAATTATTTAGCATCTAAATACTGATATTAGCTGGAACTTCATATAATTTTAAAACTTCAATTTAAAAATCAGAACTTGTTACAAGTAGAGTGGACATTTTGTTCCTTGAATTGACTACTTAATATTAAAACTGTTCTATTTAGAAGAATTTTTAAGAATAATATTTTAATGACAGTAAAATTAAAATGAAAACAATAAATACCTTTTAAAAAACCCATTAGCTTGATTAAGAGTCTGAAAAAATTTCATTGTTAAAGTAAATATTTAAAAGAGCTCGGCATCTAAGAAAACATTGCAATTCATAGATCTAAAGTTGTTTATGGCTTCATTTTTATGCTATGCTCATCTGAATTTTAATCTTTACCTAATTCAAATGTTCTCACAAACTATCCTCTATATTTGAAGGTACATTAATAGTATACAATGTAAATGAAAAAACACCATAAAGTCATTTTTAAAACTATTGGTTTTTATTATTTATGTATTTGTCTAAAAGGAAATTAAAAAGTATATACTTGGTTTCTTAAGAATACGTAGACTACTTTTTAAAATTTAAATTATTCTTCAGCTTGCGATGTTTGTGACTCTCTTTTCTTACTCTTCATTACCATCTTGTATTCTATTTTGAACTAAAAGTAAGTACACAAATCAGCATGCAACATTTTATTGACTTTCAAACATCTATGACATACTACAACTGTAATTTTTGTACCATTATGTAGAGCCATTCAAAACTACATACCTTCTTAAAGTTCGTTACTAAGCAATATTTTATCTCTCTGAATCCTGTGCATTCAATGCATACCTCAGGAGCGTAAATTGATTCTCTTAAAAGTCTAAGTTTTCTTGTAAACTATATGACATTCAAAGCATAATGAGATAGCTATCTTAGTTGATACAGCTGGATAAAGTTTCGTAACAAATTGTATCCAAACAAATCAATGGAAATCCTTCGAAACTTCTCCATTACTTCATGCTGAATTATTTAGTTCCTGATGGTAACATGTCCAATCTTGCTTAAGTGCACTGATAAAATTGTTATGCGATAACATGCACCGGATTCAAAACTCATCATTTTCTCATTATGGACAGCATTTTTCTCAAAATGGTATCAAAACGTAAGAGAAATTGTTTACTCTTTCCTATCTATTTTGATATCTTATGCCGTCTTTTGTTATAACCAATGCATTGTGAATTCATTCACGTATTTAGGAATACATAAGCAACTGAAACCTTTAAGAAAAAAAACTTTTATTTCTTTGATGGAAAGAAAAAAGATATAAAGTACCTCATCTTAAAATGATGGTGTATTTTTCTATCAAAATTTACTCGCAGCTGGGAGCTTAATTGCGTTTTGCGAAAATAACCAATTTATTCCCTCTTTTTTCATTATCATTACTAAAAATGCCAAATGATACAGGTGAATCACATTTATTATTATTTTTATTATTTTAACACCAGTGGATGTCAAATGCAGTTAATAATATTTAGAAAAAAGAGCCAAAAAGTAATTCATAAAAATGTGCATTTATGTAGCTTTCAATTATTCTTATAATGTTTTGGTGAAATGTATATTTTCTACGTAGGTCTCTCTCTCTCTCTATCGTTCCAGTAGAATATTTTCTTAGAATATTTAGTTCAGATAGGGAATTTTTTTTTCTCACTGATAACGATTAATATGTTATATATATATTCGAAAAACTACTATTTGTAGTTTGAAAAATTATGGTTTTACATCTTACAGATATCTTATGACTTTCACTTTAGATAACTCGTAAAAAATTATTACAAGCTATCCCGAACAGTGTTCTGAGTTTTTAGTACTGTGTATGGCTGCAAAAATGTCCGACATTTTGTAAATTTCATTTCTGGAGTGGATTTTTTTAAAATTTTAGCCCTATCTGTTGTACATCTCATTTTTAAAAATTATCTTAAGCCAGTGAATATTTAATAAAATAGTTCTGAACTTTGAAGCGAATTCTACCTCAGTAGCAGAAGCACTAGAGGCTACTTTGGAATTTGACAAGCTCAGGTAAAAGAAGATGACAAAATTTGTACCAATTTATTTATATTTCATACTATTTTGCTTAGTATTGTAGACAGAAGGGGGAAAAGTTGGCTTCCTATAAAGCTGGTTACCCCCCCCCCTTTTCTTGTAAGCCTGCCCATATATATATATATATATATATATAGCACTGTAGGTTCTAGAACTTCTTCACTTTTATTTTATTGTAATATATATATAGTCAAATTCTCTACAAACAAGAGATAAAACATCCATCAATATATATATATATATATATATATATATATATATATATATATATATATATATATGTATGTATGTATATGTATGTATATATATATATATATATATATATATATATATATATGTATGTATATATATATATATATATATATATATATATATATATATATGTATATATATATATATATATATATATATGTCATGATTTTAAAGACAGAATCAGATTAAAGTTTAAAAAGAAAGGTGTTTATTCGATCGTGTCTACATCAGTTCTGACGCTAAAGGCAGAGAGGAAAAAGCACGCCATAGTGGGGGTTCCACGTGAAATACACGTGAAAACATCTGGTGAGTGTCGCTGCTTTGAAGATGGTGTTTGCAAGTTAATGCTGACATATGTTGACTATTAAATCTAACGACCTAGAATTAGACATGTTTATTGGCTCGGCCATATGTTCGGAAGACATAAATGGGCGATTAATTTGATACTTGAAGATGGGAACGGAGGAGAAAGATGAGTCAAGTGCTAGATAGGGAATTTAATTTTTAATCTAATTTAATTATCCTTACATTTATATATATATATATATATATATATATATATATATATATATATTCATACACACACGTTTTGATACCTAAGTGAAATTTTTCTGAAATTTTAAAATTCATTTTTTTCACACCTTAAATCATAAAGTATGATAAAAAAATAGTGTAGTTTTTAATGAACATATTTTTTTAGCAACATATGTAATGATAAAGCGTGAAATAGCTCATTCCTTCAGTGAAATCTTTTTGAAAAATTGCAAATGCGTTTGTGTTATGTAAGAGCATAACATAAATCTTATGTTATGCTCTTACGTAACATAAAAAGTAGTACTGATTTCAATAATCACATAAATTTGTATCCTATTATAAAAATGGCTGCATTACATCATTAAGCTTTTAACTGAAGTTTTTCTCTCAACAGAACAAATTTTTCAATAAAATGTTTCAAAAATTTAACTTTATCTTCTTACGAGGTAAATCTTCAAGATAATCTTCTTGTGATAGCATTTAAATGAACTAAAAGGAATACATTCCCTTACTTTAATGAAATAATAAAATAAACGGGATATTGTGTTTTGTTTTATGTTGCTAAATTATTTGAAGTGTATCACATATGCTATACTCTATATTTAGCAATCGCATGTCATTTATGGACAATCTTCAAAGCAATTTTACATTAATTTAAAGATTTACATTAATTTTTTTTCTACTCGGATGAAATGTACGATTTTTTAATGCTGTAAGTATGGTATTTACGAAATCAAAATATTTCCTTAATCGCCTTAAGTTTAATTAGTAATAAAAATTAAAGAATTTCAAAGAATTCTTTCCCATTTAAAAAACGAAAAATGCAAATTAGTGGATATATCTTACAAATTGCATTATGAATCAAAATAAAATTGCTTATTATCGACAAATAAATCTTTATACTTCTACATAGGAGTCCTATGCGTATACAACACAAACATTTATTATGTGTGTGTGTGTTTCCAATATATTTTATTATTCCATCCCTCCGTATCTTCATTTTCTAATAACTGCAAGTTTTCTTTGTAGTCCCACCGCATCATGTTAAATCGAAATAACAATAAGGAATATTTTTGTTATAAACAGAAAATTACTTTATCATCCACACAAGAAATGTATCACTTTTCAAAATTTTCATTCAAAGGAGTGTTATGTCAATAAGCTCTCTGGGAAGAGTTTTCGTCTGCATATTACAATTTTGGCCCGAAATAAAATCCTTCCCAGTACTCGACACCATAATATGAATCGAGAAGGATCAGGGTTAGAGCTGGAGCAGTATTGATTTTTCTTAATATCGTATTTTATATCATCTCCAAGCTCTAAACTGCATTTCCCACCAATGAAAGACTGTGTCTTTTTTTCATCGCCAAAAAACAAACTCAAGCATCACTGCAATATGAGTTCCAGTAAAACTATTCCAGTTCTTAAAATGATAAATTTTTTTTTAAACAGAATCTTTCTAATTTTTCTTTCCGAAACTATTTCATAAAATCTTAATGATAAAATCTATCTTGAGGGTTTTAAAAAATGTGTTTTCTTCTCTTACACTTTTAATTTAATTTCAGTAACACAGGTTTCTTACCATTCTGGCTCAAATGAATATTTCGATACTTAGACATTCTTTTCTAAAATTAAAAACTTTGAATACAATTTTAAAAGTTGTAATAAATGTCTAGTGTAGTTTAACGAATGAAAATAGTATAGACAATATAATTACATTAAGACTGCCTTCCCAAAAGTTATTCAATTTAATCCATTTGATATTAATATATAAATTGAAATTTTAATAGTGCAAGATATCTTTCATTTTGTAAATATTGAACTTGGTGTACATAAAAGAAAATATTATGTGTGATACTTTATTAGTATGAAAATACTCCATTTTCTTGATGCTTCAAGTAAAATTAAGAAGTTATCAATAGTACAATTTTCCTCCTATTTTAGACATTATCCAATAAAAATATTAAATTACATTATCATATATAAGAATTTTAGATGTATTTGCTTCTTAAGTTTAATCTTTCTTTTTCTATACAGTGTCTAATTCAAGTTTTTACTTTAATTTTAGTAATGAAAATTAAATTTCATTAACAAATTTTAATTTCATTGAAAGATTATACTATAGCAATGTAGTATTTTTAACTAAATATAATTTGTCGTCTGTATCTGTTATGGAAAGCTAAGAGCAATGGGTAATGGTTGAATTTGCTCGATACTTTAACAACGTTTTGTTTGGGGCCTCTTGTAATTGAAAAAATTAAGATTTCTATTTTATGAAAATTGCATAAGCACCGACTTTTTTTTAACATTACCGGTTCAATAATTTAGAAAGAATGTGCATTATTAGTGTATCAATGTAATGACAATTTTGATTGTTTTTGTATGTGTGTCTTTGTATTGAACAAAAACTTCAAATAGCAATACATATTACTGTACAACTCCCATTATATACTTCTTATTTTCAGTTATGTGTATTATTTTTACAAAATTGTTCTTAAAATATGTGTCAAACGTAAATGTATAGTATAACATTCCTCTCTTGATTTTTAGTATGAATACGACAGAAGTAATCAATATACATTTTTTGCATTAAATAGATGGACAGTTACTCTACCCTTTCTCTTATAAATTTCGAAAGCATAACAGAGCATATTTGAAAGATTTAATGCAGAGCTTGAGTCGTTTATTTAAAACATTATTCGGGTTTCTGCTTTAAGATTATAAGTATTAAATAAGCAAACGTATGTAATGTAGTAAATGGAAATCAGGGTGTATACTTTAGATATAATTTAGTTTGAATAACACAATAAAAATTAAAAACATCCATTTTGATTATGTAATCCTTGATATTAGCGTATCCTTAAAAGTAAAATTTTTCTAATAATTAAATGCAAATTTTTATCTACCAATATTTAAAAACATTTATGTTTGTGGGATCGTGCAATTAAGCAGTTTATTTTTCTAATTAAGCAAGCTGTGAATTTGCAATTAGATGTTTTTTTACGCAAATAACTTGTCTCATCAGACAAAGTACAATTTGAGAAAATATGGATTTTCTTTTTAAATTTCACTTTTTAACTGGCCTAAAAGCAGATTATTGTCAATTCAAAATTTAGAGTAAAATAAAATGCTAAGCATTATAAAATATTATAATAGAAATTTAAATAAAATAGCATTTCATCAAATAGTTCCATCACAACTTATTTAAATATATACAACAATCCATGTCATATTTCCTCCGCATTCAAAACAGTAGCAAAATCTCTTTCCTTCTTTAATTAAGTGAAACGGGAACAAATTGCATTCGAAAATATTTTGATTGAAACCTTAATCAAAAAGCATTTTTACATACTTATTCCAGTTTTTTCACATCAAAAAATTATTGTGTTTTCAATGAGAATTAAAATTAAGTTAGAAGCTGAACATCGGTCTTTCAAAACTACCTATTAAACTCCTTTGAAAGAATTTGGTAAATTGATGATCACGTGTCACAAGTTTCTTGGCGTCTTTCTGGATTCGTTAAGAAATAATAAAAAAAACCTAGTCTTACAGTACAGTGGCTGTCTTTAGCAATCGATCATTTTGACTTTCCCATCTGCGATATAAATTCGTAATGGCTTTTCCAGTGCACTGAACTGCAGAAGCATTGAATCAGTCCGCAAATGATGAGTTGGTGATTATGCATAACCGTATTGATAAGACATTAGTAACGTAAGGTTTATTTCTGCACCTGCAGCGTTCCATTACATACTCTTTAAGCATCTGCTGATGAATAGGGAGAAAATTAAAAGTATTGAAAAAAGGTCACATAGTTAATTTCACACGGTCAAATAAATTAGCTTAGTAGCTAAACATTTAAAATTTGTTTCTTTTTTAAATAAATTAGTTTTAATGAATAAATTAAAGATAAATTTAAGTACAAAGTGTCCAAATAATAAATAATTATAACAATAGGTTACACCAGGGATTTTTAACATTGTTCCCCATCTAGGCACATCTGACCAACAGAAAAGTGCTGGAGGGTGCATTAAAAAAAGTATCATGATTCTTAATATTTCTTTATTTTATTGCAATCATAAGCATCATATAAGTAATATCCTTCGCTAAAAAGTAACAAAAAAATCCAATACAGTTACATTTAATGCTATTTTTGTCATTGCACATTATCCACTAATTTTTCAAAGTCAGGCGTATAAGATGATATTCCCAATCTTATAGAATCTTTGAAATCGCTATTATTAAGTTGAGATCTGATTATTAATTTGTGTTCACTGAAGGCCACGGTTGATATTGATATATCGGACATTCACGGGTACACAAAAACAGCTTAGTGAGCACGGGATTAAAAACCCTTTGGTTACTATCTAAGAAGTTTTATAAATGTCATTTCCGCAACTTCAGAGATGCTGTTGGAGTGTTTTGGATTAAATGTATGAACGATTTTCCTTTTCAATGAAGAATTAGGATGGAAATATTCAAAATACACAATCAAAATCTATAATTGAAAAGTCATTTTAGGAGTATTTTATTTTTTATTATAATGCTTATTCTGAGTAAATTTTAATTCTTTTGAGAGTCAAAATTGCTTTTATTTTTCGTTTAATCAAACCTAATTCAAGTTAAAGCAATTTAAGTATCAGAAGACATCTTTGAAAATTAAGAAAGAGAGAACATGGAAACCGAAAATTGAGATATTTTCCATCTTTTAGACATTTTAGAAAGAAAATAAAAACAAAAATATACAATAGGTTTAAATATTTAAATGATTCGACGCACTTTTCACTTCTAGTACTTATATCTATTTATAGCTATAATCATGTACAACTGTGAGTTGAGAAGACTTGTAATTTAGTTCCAGAATCCCATTTTGTAAAACCGCTGTTGATTTTAAAACTAATAAAAATTATATATATTTATAGATTAATATTAATTTATTATAGATTATAGATAGATATATATTATTTGATTAATCATAACAATATTAAATGGAAACAATTACTCACTAGTATGTGGGATTCCATTTAAAAGCTGAAACAGATTAGAAGTAGATGTAACATGCAGGTTACTAATATAAATATCTCGATATTGTGGGTTTTTTTGTGAACTTTAGTTGAATTCTAGATGTTGCATATTGACTGACAATGTGTAAAAATCTTACGTTACTGAAAAGTTAATACATTAACAAATATATATATATATATATATATATATATATGCATGTATATACATATATATATGTTTATGTATATATATACATATGTATATATATATATATATATGTATGTTTATATATACATATATATATATACATATATATATATATATATACATATATATATATACATATATATATATATAGTCTTATTCTCCACAAACAAGAGATAAAATCCAACAATCACATTCAAAAACACAAAGACAGTAGGAAACATGAGCAACCGAGATTAAAAATTATAAAATGGATGCTGCAGTATTATAAACATTGCTGGCTTAGGACAGCTAATATATAAAAGTGGAATTGAACATGTTTTTCAGCCAGCCAACCTTCCCATTTATGTAAATAATACTGAGCAAAAACTTATTGAAAGTAATGGATAGGAATATCTAAATACATTACAAGATAGAGGTAACTTACCTAAAAATTGCACTTAAAAATGCAGAGCCGCGCTAAATCTGAGGGCAATAAAAATGTTATTGCCAGATTCTGGTATATATATATATATATATATATATATATATATATATATATATATATATATATATACTTAAAATTGTTTAATATCCAGTGTGTAAAGATTTAAAAAAATGCATTCTTTAAAAGAATTTCAACGTCAAATTTGTCCGTTTTTAATGTTTCAAAGGATACAAAATATTGTTATATTGTTTACATTTATTTAATTATAATTTTTACTGAATTAAAAAATATTCCCGCGTATTATACATCAGGAAGATGTGTTTTAATTGGCAATAATTTGAGCTTTAGATTTCTCAACCGATATTTTCTCTATAAAGGAAAATTCACTCAAAAATTAACTTAAATCAACAAAGAAAATTACAAATTACCAAAAATGAGAAGATATGAAGTATAAAATAGAAAACTTTCTACATGTTGAGTTGACATTTATGTTTAGAAATTGAAGCGAACTCAATATTTAAATGTATTATTCTTTGAAAAGATGAAACTTTTCCAAAAATTGCCCATCAAAAACATAATACCTCAAAAAACAAGTAAAATGATAAAATGTGAGGTACATGTGTTACGGCATTTTTTCAAAGTGTAACAGACTGTAGATATAAAATTCAGTTTATCTATTGATTTGTGCTTAATCGTTATTTTAGTGATGAATTATAGTGATTTGGTGAATTTATTACCAATCAATCATTACACTATAAAATCTCCATAATAAACTGAAAAATTATTAAAATGTAGCATAATTGCCTGCCTCACCCCAAATATTTTCAGGAATTTATTAATTACACGCCTAAATACAATGATTACAGCGATTTTTGTCTTGTGAGTTGTCTCCTACAAAAACACATTTTTCATTCATCTTTTTCATTTAAAATCGCTTTATTTACCAAAATAATGTTGATATAATTTATTTTGTAACATTACGTATTCTCATACCAAATACCATTTTAAACATTAAAAGTTAAACATGGCACATTTAAAAAAAATAATTCTAGTTCTGAAAGCGTCAATAACCTTAAGATTAAAAATGCCCAAATATATAGTTTTTTCTCTTGAAATTAATATTATAAATTTAAACTATCTGAACATGTTTTTTTAAATTAAAGTAAGAGGGTTTTTTTTATCTTTCAGTGAATGTATTTATATGAATAGAAATTCTAGGATTTCGTTATTAGATATTCCATATTTAGTCAAAAATTTGATTTATTCAAGTGATTCAAAAAATTATTGATAGTATATATATATTCAGTCTTTTTACCATTTTTCTTACTACTTCTCACTCAAATATTTACACACTTATTTTAATTTGAAATTTAGTATTCCTCCTGTATGAGAAATTCAGAAATTACAAATTAAGTTATTGGTTTACTCAAAGATATCATAGAAAAGTTAAATAATCAAATTTTCAAATTACTTAAACATTAAATATTAAGGACAAACAATTTAATTTTAATAATTTAATAAAATGTAGTACAGGCATGGATGGAGAAATTATACTTAGTTATGTATATTAAATTCATTCCATTTAAGCCTATCATTGCTTCAAAGTAACTATAAGCAAAACTCAATGAGCACATCAAAATTTACATTTGTCTTCCCTTTGCTAATTTGTATTGCTTGAAAATAATGAGAATTATTTGGAAAATTTTCAAAACCTATAAATAAAAAACAGAGTTCATAGTTCAAGCAAGATGAATTTAAGACTAAATTGGGACTGTAAATCAAAAACAAACTAATTATTTTACTACAAATTGTTGCTGACAACTGATTACATTTATCCTAAAAAATTTATTGTTGCTCTTCAAACGAAAAGTACTAATTTAACTGTATCATAAAAAATGATACACTATTTGAATTTTAGAAAATATATTTAAAAAATGTTGTGTCTTTTCTTTTACTAATAAGGCTTATTATTCAAAGAGGAAGTCATGTATGCTAAAGAGATTAAATATATAAATATATTTATTTTAATACCGAAAAATAGGCGCAGTAAGAAAAAGTTTTCAATTTTTTAAAAAACTGTATGGAAATAGATTTAAGACTGAATTGATTAGGCAGAAGTTTAAATTGAACATACACAAAATACAGAAAAAAGCATCTAGAATTGAAAGTGGGATATTTTGCACAGCATATATTTAACATTTTATTTAAATTCCCACTGGATAACATTAAATCCTAAAATCAATAATAGCTGCCAAACTGCTTGTTTATAATGAATAAAAATTCTGCAAAAGACCCCATAACTCATTCCGTTTAAGGAAAAAAACTTCGTTGCAAGAATTTATGATTTTAATAAAAAATAGCAATCATCAAGCCTTCTGTCAACTACACCTGCTTTTTCCAAAGATTCCCGAGGATTTTCGGAAAACGCAACTCTTTGAGCTTGTGTCCTGGAAACCACCGCTCCCATCAAAGCAAACGGGTAACAACAGCTGCGCAGGACAAGTTCATTATCAGCTCCTGTTTCAAGCGCGTATCCTTTACTTTCATCTCAAAACAAATATACATTCAAATTAAAAACCTGATGATTTAAAAGTTTAACTGAAAAGTAAAACAGTGTGCCTTTGAAGGCAACAGAATAATTGGGACTTCTAAGTAATACACTTGTAATAATTCAGGCGCTAATGGTCATTAAATTCTAATTTATGCAGCAGTAGTTACCAATGGCGAATGCAATACTAAAAGAACTGTAAAGAATGCGAGTTCCAAACTTTTGTTGCTCCTTGCTACTACAAAAAGAACCAAGTAATTATTTTTTTAATTATCATCACACAAGTTTCTAGTCAGCATTTTTGTAAAGATATTTCTTTAACACCTTCATTAATTGGTGCATTTTTCCTTAATTTTTGAAATAACGCCTAATTGAAGGTAAACTATTCTTTTTAACTTCAATCTCTCGTTAGTGAATTAAAATTGTCAAAAAACTGTTTTTTAATGAACTTTCTTTTCTGTTTTTTATTGTTATTATTAAAAGTTTTCATCAAAACATTTTTCCGTAAAATATATGTTGCGAAAATGGTTAGTTTGAGGACAAGAATTTTAAACAGTTGATTGTATAAGTACAGTTAATATGGTAACTTTACTAAAAGTTTAAAAGATTTAAAATTAATCCCAAATATTCTTAATTACGAAAATGAAATATAAATACACTGTACAGAGCTCTTTTAATAATTTTATCCAAGTTATATGGCTATTATCTTTATTTTACTTCCATCATATATATATATATTGTGCTTGTAGAGAATAAGACTATATATATATATATACTGCTCAAAACAATTAAAGGATATTGTAGGTTTTATATAAAATAAAGATATAAGCGAATTTTTTTTTGCCGAAAATGGAAATAGAGAATCACAAATGCAAACTTTTCTGATTTTCAAATTGGGGAGTATGTTAATTTTTTTTAAGTTCGACGTCAAAAACGTTGCTTCAGCGGCAGCGAATGAAATTTGACTTTCAACTGAAATGAAGACAAGAATGATCGGCATTCAGTGACTGCTTTTTGAGTACGATGTCTCAGCGAAGTCATTTAACCGATTCAGAAGCTTGGAGAGTTGTTGGTAGGTTAGAAGGGGGCCAAACTCAAGCCGAAGTAGCGCAAGCCATTGAGTGTCACAAAGTGTGGTTTCCAGGATCTGGAACCGTTTTTTGAGACTGGAAGTGCAGACCGAAGACCAGGACAAGGTCGTAGACGGGCAACAACGCCCAATGATGATCGTTATTTGGTGTTAACGGCTCCGAGACACCGAAATATGAACGCTAATCTTCTCCTACAACACCTTCGCTCGGCTACTGGCACCACGGTTTCAACTCAGACTGTCCGAAACCGGCTCCATGGTGTAGGTCTGTACGCTCGCCGTCTCCAAGAACTGGAAAGAGCTCTTCTGGAAGAGTGGGACAGAATACCCCAACTCGTGATTAATAGCCTCATTGAATCCATGCCTCAAAGGTGCTCAACGTTGCTGGGCGTCCATGGAAATCATACCCCCTACTGAAAATGATTTCCTTTGAAGAAAACACCTTTTCTTATTCTTTTTTCTCATATGCACAAATTGTATTTTTTTCCTTTTGTACACAAATGCGCAATAAAATGCATTTTTTCTACCAAACATGTGTAATTTATTCTCATATAACCTACAACGTCTGTCGACCCTGTATCAATCAGCTAAAAAGTTTCCCAGCCACAAGATCCACCTAAAACCGCAATATCCTTTAATTATTTTGAGCAGTGTATATATAGTCTTATTCTTATTCTCTACAAGCTATATATATTTATACATACATATATATATATATATATATATATATAGCAATTTTTTAATAAAATTAATTGTTCTATTCTCAGAATAATCAAAGATGTTATCTAAATGAATTGGAAATTGTCACATCCACTCTACATAGTACTAGGACAATGATTCTAGGATTTAAGAAAACGCCCTAAAAGATAAGACAGATTTAACGAATGTCGAATAAAGCTTATTTATGGTTTCAAATTTTTGCTCTTTCGATAGTTTTCGAATGAAATCTTAAGAAATTAATTACTAAATTTGATTTTTAGAAAATTTGAATTCATTTCCTTTAATAAATTTAAAATTCCATGCATCTAAAGATTAAAAACATGTTTATTTAAGTCACATACTCTATATTTTTAACTATCGTGTTTTCATCAAGTTGGAAGTATGTCTATGTAAAGTTACAAAAGTTAAAGAAAAATATGCTCCCCACAGTCTATGAATATATATAGATACTTAAGATTTATCTGTAAATTTACGTGTTGTCTACCTTACATTTTATCTATCTCAAAATTTTTGTGAAGTCCAGCAATTTTTTTATTTTTGTGTGATCTAAACATGCCATGGTATTCCAGACTTTTTCATGTTATTGGTATAAAATGTATGAATTAAGATTAACACTTCTTTAATTTCAATGCACCTGTTTAAATAATATGCCCTTTGGACTTATTTATCTACTGTTTTTAATAGCTAGGCGCATTATATAATCGGATAAATCTCAGTTCTTTTCTACAAATACTTTCTCCTTATATATGATACAAATTACATAATTGACCAGAAAAAGGTTTTACTTTATTAAATATCCGTTTATTGCATCGGTTAGTAATATATATGTATATACTATTAATGATTTAGTAGTTTCTCGAAAAAATAGAAGTGATATTCGTAATATCACATTTTATTCTAATTAAAGTTAATTAAAAAACCTTAATTAAACTAATAATAACCAACACACTACAAAATACATTGATACAACTTTAGATATAATGCCTGCTATGGAAAATAAATTTAACAGTAATATTTTTAAAAAAAGATTTTTTATTTCAATATTATTAAGGTCCATACTGGCTCCGCAATATATTCATATATTTATTTATAAAAATACATTTTTTGCTTATTTTTCAAATCAGCGTTTTTTAGTTATTAAAAATAGTGATAGATATATTAATAATTATATATATATATATATATATATATATATATATATATATATATATATATATATATATATATATATATATATATATATAACTTATAAGTCATTATTGAGAACATGATTATCGTATTATATAATTTTTTTTATACAATACTGACCATTCAAATCGCTACTCCAGGAAGAAATGCAGATAACAAAAATATATTTATTGAGCAAGTATACTATACTGAAAATAACAGGTGATTAAATGTTCAAGAAATTTAGGGACATAGAGCCTGAGAAATCAGTACCCAGAACAACCAGCTCTGGAAGTAGTACCAGCACTTATACGCCTAGCCATTGAGTCAAATAGAGATTGGATGGCATGTATAGGTACAGATGCCCAAGCAGCTTCAACACGAGGCCACAGCTCATCAATCGTAGTGACTGGCGTCTGGTGACGAGTTAGTCGCTGGGTAATCATGGACCAGATATTTTCTATAGGCGAGAGATCTGGTGAACGTGCAGGCCAGGAAAACAAGAAAAATCAGTATCAAGAAGAGTCCGTTCGATCCAGGATATCAAGAAAGGTCCGTACAATACCGGCAACATGGGGTCGTGCAACATCCTGCTTAAACGTAGGGTTTCACAGGGCTCGAACAAAGGGCAGAGCCAAGGGTCGTAACACACCAGTAATGTAACGTTCACTGTTCAAAGTGTCATCAATGCGAACAAGAGGTGACCGAGACGTGTATCCAATAGCCCCCGCCCCTACCATAATGTCAGGTGATAGGCTAAAATGACGATGACCAATGCACACTGCCAATGTGCGTTCACCACGATAGCGCCAAACACGGATGTGACCATCTTGGTGCTGTAAACAGAACCTAGATTCATCTGAAAAAATGACGCCTGGCCATTCGTGCACCCAGGTTCATCGTTGATCATAGCATTGAAGACGCTCCTGACTTTGATGCAGCGTCAAGGGTAGCCGGACCCATGGTCTCCGAGTTAAAGGCCATGCTGCTGCAAACGTCGTTGAACTGTTGTTGTCCTGCAAACGACACCAATTCTTGACTCAGGGCTCGTGAAGTGACTGCATGATTCATTAAGCTCATGCGGATAACATGCCTGTCTTCTCGGCTGCTAGTGTAACAGTTGAGATTCAGCACGGCGTTCCGTATTACCGTCCTGAACCCATCAATTCCAGGTTCTGCTAACAGTCACTAGATCTCGACCGCGAGCAACATTACTGTGATACGATACACTGCAATCCCGGTACGCTGCAATTCGACCTTTATCAAATTCAGAAACGGGCTGTACGTATTTCTGCTTCTTACACAAGACATCACTGCAATTTTTCACCTGGCAACAACGCTTAAATGCAATTTGTGTATTAGAAACAGGCTGAACAGTTTCCTCATTTGAACACATTGTAGGTGTCACTACTGGTGTCTGCTATGTCTGAATACGCTGAAAAGCTAATCACTTGCATATCACAACACCTTCTTCCTATCGTTGAAATTTCATATCAGTAGCATGTCGCCTTCTTGGTGTAGCAATTTTAACGGCCAGTATTGTACATTTAATTGTATAAAGCTCAATGATATTAATTTGACATAAGTCTTTCTTACACATTTTAATTTTTTTAATTGAATATAAGTTCTCCTTCTCTTTCTATATGTTGCACCTTATTTTCTCTTATTTATTCAATTTTAAAAAAGAAGGTGCCATCAATTTGATTGTCAAGTATTTTTCCAAGTAAGAAAGTGCTATATTTCTTTTTCAGATTTTGAATTTTTCTTCTTTCAAAAAATTTATTATTTGTATATGGTATTCATGTTGACTAAGAACAATTTACACTGCCTTTTTTGAAGTGTATTTATGGACACTTTTAACTGAATCGTGTCTCCAGTCGTCTCTGGATCATGCCATTGTAACTCCTGAAGTAGAACGAGAAAAGTAAGCAATCATCCCGAAGGGGGACATCCGTAAAATTTACGGACTAGTGATAAGTTGCTAACAGTTTGTAGAAAATAACTAACCGATTACTATTTTTTCCTAGCTGTATTACTTGAATAAAACATAAGAACAATAATTTTAATGTTTTGTTTTCAATGCGTGTAAATCACATTTGGCGATATTCATTTCATTCGGTTATTTCCTTATTTAATGTTATGTGGTATATATAATTAAGGGGTCACACTGAATTTGCAACACATAAAAGTAGTGTCCAGAAAATTCTACAAATTTCAAGGCAGACACACCACATCAGGTGTACCTACCTTGAAATATGCAACTCTCCGGCATGCATTGGGTAGGGGGAAAGGAGGTACCAATAGAATGAACAATATTCATGCCTTTATTTCTGCCAGGAAAAATCATTGCAGAAATTGTTTCTTGTTTCAAATGACAAATGTAATACCACATGCTATTTTTAGGCGATATATGATTTTCATCGGGCATGGTAGTTGAACCGAGTAGAGAAGAGATTGGTCCATTAGTCTTATCGCAACCAACACCCATGGTGCACAGAATGTGGTAAATACTGTTGGAACAAGGGAGTGTAGTACGTTTGAGGGATGCCAGTATGATCATTCAGTCCGAAAATCGGTAGTGGTACCCCAAACCACTTCTGCTACCACTTTGCACCATGTGTAACAGCACTTTTGATGCTCCCATATGAACCATAGTCATTACCTATCGATTTATTGCTAATAGCTGGCACACTTTGGTATGTTAAGAAGATTGAAATTGACCCCACAGAACAGACGACTCCGTTTGTTCCGCATAATGTTACGTGGAGGATTTGCATCGTCCAGTGACACTGCCCTTCTCTCAGAGGGTATCTAATGTCCTTTTCTAGCAGGATAATCAGACACGCAAACAGTACAAACGATTCCTAGGCCAACATGTTGTTGGTGTTGCTAACCCTCCAGGGTCTGACGAAGTCAATTAAAATCGTTGACTCTAAAAAAATCGAGTACTAGAAGGGGATCAGTGTAGATATATTTGTTTGTGAGATCCATGCAACGCATTATGTGTATGGAGGAAGCCTGGTAATCTTGACACCTTGTACAGATGGAGAAGATATTTTTGTTCGCGGAGGATGAGAGGCACTTAATGTGACCACAGACAAGAGGAGAAAGTGTAGTTTGGGAGCATCTGTCACACTTGAGAGCTGGGACCAAACCGAGACTATTACCCACATACCAATGATGAGTGGGAGGCACCCTCCATTCCATCAAATACTTATCCACCATTATATCCTTATATCTCACCAACCAAATACGTATGGTACGTTATTGGAAGCCACTTAAATATCTTTCCCCGCCCCCTTCAGAAGACTAACTGTGACGAATGGTTAATGCGGAATGAAGAGCCATCTTTATTGACTTTTCACCTAGTTCTCATTAACTTTGTACCAATATGTTTTGCTTTGTACACAGTCGTTCGCTCTCGGTCTGTAACCCACTGAGCTGACGTTGTTCTCTCTTTATGTTATAAGAATAATTTTACATTAAACATCACTTTCTTCACTTTATGGTTACTCCTAGATGTTTATGTATATATAGAAAGAGACGGCACATAGTTAAACAAATTATACTTCCTGAAACTTTTAATTGCAGAAATGTTAAATATAAAATTTCTAAATATATTTTTATTTAAATTCATAGACTATATTTCAAATTCCCTAAAATTATTATTTCAAATTTTTACATAATCCTACACAAGTAAAGATATACGCAAAAGTAAAGACATATTTTAAAACAGACATGTAACACATAATCATCAGCTAAAGTTTTTAATAAAGCAGTAATAATTTCTATACTTATTTAAAGACAACCTTATTGTTCACCTCTATTTTTAACATTTGCTTAAAACTAGAGGCAAAATATATATTATCCTATTCGTCATCTCATACACTAAACAAATAAAGACGAAAAAAATACTATTTATCGAAGTTCTCTTTTATATTTTGTGTCTGAGAATAAATTTACGATTTAGATATTATTAAATATATTAAAAAATAATAGGTATAATCTGAAAACTTTCCTTTCAGATTTCGATGTTACAGAAAAATGAATGTTCGCAAAACGTCAATTCAAGAGAGTGGTTGTTTTTAATGATGAAAATATTATGACACTTATATCATAGGAAATCAGGAATGCACAATGTTTTTGATTAGATAATATCTTCGTTTCTCTTGGGAAAAGTAAACAGCATTTATCTAAAAGTAATTCACTCTTGATCCGTCAACAAGAATCAATTATATTTCCGCCCGTTGATTCATCCAAAAACAATATAATCAGAGTAATCTAAAGTAATCTCAACAAGATGTAATCACAATTAATGCACTTTGATGCCGTTGGTTGAGTTCGAATAATAGCCAGAGATGGAGATAGCACTTATGTTTATATTACAAGAAAATAAATATTTACAGTTAAAGTTTACACTAAAAGGTGATAATGCGGTTAAATGAAAATTACACCTTTGAAGGTGCTGCGGATAGATGCGGACAAGACCTTGCGTCTTTCCGTTGCGTTTCAGTTTACAGAAGACCCCGTACCGGTTCCAAAAAAAAAAAAAAGTTTCCGTTAGGGTTGGAAAGCGGGAAAATCTCGCGCACTCAGTTACAGTTAAGTGAGGAGTGGAAAGTCTGGCGCACTCAGTTGCAGTTAAGTGAGGAGTGTGGGAAACACACTTTATTGTACATATTCCCCTTGCTGCTCCTCTTAATACACTTTAACAAATAAAAATGGAATCACTTGTTTTATCATTATATATTCTTTTCTTCTTGTGTAAAGGTATGAATTTATTATTCTTTCTGATTAAGATATCTTACATGAAGAGAAAAATGCAATTGCCTATTAATTGCTGATCATTGGTCAAAATTTCATGTATCATCGTAAATAACTTATTATATTGTTGTATGCAAACTAACAGAATCTAGACAACCTACAAAAAGTAATTTTTAACGTTGATATCTGTGGGTAGTTCGAGAAGAGGAACTTTATTAGGGATCGCTAAAAATTATTCTATTTATATATAATGTACTGCCATCGAAAGTTGAGAACCTATTTGGTACATTTGAGTAATTATATTTGAAGTACGCAGACATTTTAACAAAATTCAAAGCTAAGCATGTTTGTTCTTTTGCATTGAACTCAAATTTTCGAAAGCATGAACTTTAAAATATGAGACAAAATGCTTTCTTTCAAATTCTTATGCTGGAAAAGAGGAGATTGGGTTTGTAAAACATTCTCAATTAAAATGATCATAAAGTTATGCCATTTTCCATTAAACAAATGATATAGGATTTGTGCCAAGTTATGGAGAGAATCATAATTGAAACTTGAATACTTTTACAAATTCTTAAATTAATTTTATCTCCTATTTCTAACCCAATTTCTAAAACTCTTCAAAATAGCTCAAAACGTGACTTTATCATTTTACTCTACTTATTTACGTGAAGCAGTATTACCAGCATGAAAGAATTTAAAATGCTAAAAATATATATTTAAAAGTTCCAGAGAAACGTTGAAGACTCTCTACGTCTGTAATATTAAATGTTCAACTAAAATTTAATTTTTTTTCAAAAAGGAAATATGCAACTCTTTACAGTAAATACATGGATAAAATATATTCATATGCACATTCCAAATAATTAATTTCACTTATTTTTTTATAAGCTAACAACAAATATTGTACATAATTCTTATTTTTAGCTCATATGCATTTTACACTGACACAAGTTCAGAAAAAAATATTTTATTGAGGGAAAAGTTTCACAAGTGAAAAAAAATGTTTCATAATTTATTTTGTAATAACTCATAATCACAGAACAGTGTGTTATGAATAGGTTTGTTCAAAATGCTACTAATGTTAGTCGGTGACTTCTAAAAGAACCTAGCAATTCATTTAGATAGAAAAAATTTATCTCTACTTTCTAAGTAAGTGAACACATTTAAATTGGTATTATTCATTGTAAAATGCTACAAAAATTTGTTTTGAAACTTTATTTAGAAAGTTTAATTTAATTCATACTATTTTTCTCTCTGTTTCTTACGATAATATATATTCACTTATAAAATAGTTTTTAAACTAGTTTTGAAAGCATATATTGAAAGTGAAGGGGAATAAAGATTTACACAATCACTGCCAAAAAATAATTTCTCAAAGAAAGAGATATCTAAAAATAATAACATCATTACGCTAAATTCTTTAAAAGATTTTATTACTGAGATTTCTTAAATATTTGCACTTTAGTATTTACAGACTGTTATTTTATTCTCTCTTCCTTTTTATCTTTTTAACGTTCATTAACATTAACCTTATGTAGAAACTTATTAAAACATTTTTTTTGTACTTATGCCTTAGAAATTATGAACAAAACGTACATAAACGCAATACAAATTGAACAAATGAAAAGGTTTTTATTCATTAAATAGTAATTCACTCTAACATAAAAAGATTAACCATTAACTTTTGGAAGCATACTTCAATTATTTTAAATGGATGTATACCTTCTGATTCTAAGATTTTTATCAAGTTGACAGGAATTCAATAGTATACCTTCAATAAGCTTTCTCGGTAGTTTTTTTTTATTTAATTGCCAGTAAGAGTTTTAGAAAATCCTATAAAAGAACTAATTATCCATCAACCTAAGTAAATACATTGTAAATATTAGTTTAAGGGACGCAATGCATCTGATTTGCGTTTCCATTAAAACGGCATTGTCGTTATTGAACGAGAAAAGAAAGAGATGACGAGTATTGTAAAATAATTTTCGTGGTCAATAAAATGATATGCTTTTAAAAACCCGATAAAAATAATTGGTTTATTAAAAATGAATAGCTAATTTATGTACGGTTAGTTTTAAAATCTGTGTTGGTCCCATAAAAACATTTATTTCTTTTGGAGACATTTAATATAAATATTTATAACTAGTTTATACATTACTTTTTCGTTAATTTTTCATTTTCGGAAGCGCATTCAGTAACATAAGATGATTTCCTGAATCTATACCTTGCATTAAAATCATGAAAACTTTAATACATATTAATGAAGCAGATAGTTTACTTTTTAAATTGTCTGAAAATTTTGATTTCAAACTTATTTATAATCACTGGTTTGCAATGATAATTCTTTTTCATTTCCACGAATAAAAGCCTACAAGTAATTTTAATTTATTCTTGTTTTATTTTAAGGAAACCTTAAGAGTTTATAAAAGATTTACCAGTAAATATTTATATGCATTGCCTAGTTGATAGGGAATTACTGTGTGATTAATATGCATGAATTTGGTGACTGTGTATGACAAACACATAATTCCTTTAATCTATTTAAATATCTATATAAAGGGTAATTTGAATCTTTTTACTTAATAAAAGTCTAATATAGAAACTTTATATATATATATATATATATATATATATATATATATATATATATATATATATATATATATATATATATATATATATATATATATATATATATATATATATATATATATATATATTATATATATATATATATATATATATTATATATATATATATATGTTATATATATATATATATATATATATATATATATATATATATATATATATATATATATATATATATATATATATATATATATATATATATATATATATATATATATATATATATTATATATATATATATATATATATATATATATATATATATATATATATATATATATATATATATATATATATATATATATATATATATATATATATATATATATATATATATATATATATATATATATATATATATAAAGTCCTTCTAATATAGAGCCTATCATTACCCTTGCTCAAAAATTACAAATTTTCTTATATTTTAAAAAGTAATTGTAAATTAATTTCCTCGTAGAATAAAATAAACAATATTCCAACACAAAACAAGAATATTGTGTCGTTTAGTTTACTTTCCTACACACACATTAACTATACTCCAATTATAGTTTATTTTATAAGAGTGCTATTTCAAAATGTTAACATTCCATAAAATAAAACTTTCGAAAAATGGAATGAAAGATAATAAAGAAAATATGTTTCCACACATAATGTCAGTAATTTTACAAAGCTAAGACAAGACATTTTCAATTGCTCGAAAACATGTGTTTCTTTTATATCAAAGAATAACTTAGAATTAGCAAAATCACCCATTCCAAAGCATTTCCAAAAAAACAACAAGATTCTTCTTTTTGGATTAGACCTCATGATTCTCAAGAGAATATCTGTTACCCCAATGAGATTAGAACCAATCAATTAGGCCACGCTGATTTACAATCATGCAAAACCTAGAGTAGCAAGAACTAATCAAGAACATTCTCATGAGAGCACGAGGTTTCATGGTAACCAACCGTACTTAAATGGACCTGAACTGTAAAACTGGTAGGTTATTTGTCCAATACAATGTTTTAGACTTTTACTGTTTTCAAAATTTTTTCTTCAAATAAACCCGAAGAAAGAACACATTTATTTCAAAAAAACTATTCACTTTTTTACCCCTCACTTTCCCTTTTTTTATAGCATTTTTTTAAAAATGTTGAAACACAGTTTATATTCATTTATTACTGTTACACTTATTGGTAAACTAATTTAAATTTTGCAAAGCTAGCAGTGAAATTTATGTGTCGAAGAGGCATGAAGACGAAAAACAGTTTCTCAAAATTGGCCTTTAATAATCAATCATAAAGTCACTATGCTCGATACTGGAGCGATAAAAACAATAAGTTCAAAAAGCAACATTACCAGAGACATCCGATTCGAAACCGTCTTCTAATATTATAAAAATTAATTTCTAATCTAAAATGGTGATGCAACCTGCAGTTGCATTGCCAACCAGTTGTTCTCTCCCTCTAAGAGTTAAACCACTCACACACTTCTTATATTTCCGTTTCTCCTTCCTCTTCTTGAAAAACTAACATGAGCCGAGTTTAAATACTAGCTCGATTTGCATGGCAGTTGCTGCCAACCTCAAATCACGAAATTCAAAAAGATCGGGTTCGAATCGGTGTGCTTACTTTCATTGAGATCATGGAACGGGATTGGAAAAACAACACAAGGAGATCATAAAAATTTGGATCCGACTTTTTAAATGTCTAACAATCGGCCCCCTTTTTCCAATCTCGTACCATTATCTCTTACAAATCAGTAAATTTTAATCTATAATCACATGTTATACAATTTAACACAAAAATACATTTTATTCACAATCTTTATTGTAATAAACAAACTAATATTTTAATCTTAAAGAAACAAAGTCTTATTCTCTAAAAAGAAATAATTTTCTACAAAATTCTAACAATTTTTTCCTTTACCATGGGTTTGGTAAAAATGTCCGCCAAATTATTTTTGGTACCTATATATTTAATTTGGAAAACCTTGTCGTATATCAAATTCCTTAGAAAATGATAACGAACATCGATATGTTTTGTTCTACAATTTTCTACCGGTGACTTTGAAAAACTTATAGCAGCTTGATTATCACAAAACATTACATTTTCACTTAATTCCAAATTTAAACTTTTATTATCAATTACATTCTTTAGCCAAATGAATTCCTTAGCTGCTTCTGTTAAACTAACATACTCAGCTTCCATGGTCGACAGACTAACGGATTTTGCTTGAAAGTTCGCGATGAAATTGGAGTTTCGTCTATAAAAGTTATGAACCCTCCCATCGACACTTGATCATTCCTATTTGTAGCAAAATCCGAGTCTGAATAACATCTTAGTTTTAATGATTTAACTTTTGAAAGTTCTAATTGGTATTCTTGAAATACCTCGTCAAATGACTCACCTCGTAATTGTGTGTTACCTCGCGCAACTAAGCGGGCCTTGTATCTAACAATTTTATTATTTTCATCATATTTAATGGTATAAACCCAACGGTTTTCTAAAATTTTTATATTATCCGGATGATCAACTAAATCCGAAACTTTACGTTCCTTCATTACGTTAATTTCTTTATCCATTGCATCATGCCATTTAGATGCGTCTCTGGATCTTATCGCCTGTTTGTAACAGTTAGGAATAGTTACTTCAACCATAAGAGCTTCTTGTTGCTCTGACAAATCTGAAAATTCCTGGGATTCGGTATTATCTTTTCTAAAATTAAATAAACTAGTATCATACTTAATATTATGCCTCTTACAGTATCTCTCTATTTCGTTAAAAGATTTCAATCGGGTTGCTTCCCCTTCTATACTATAATATACGTTAGATCCAGTTACTTTCCTACCTATATTTCGAATCCACTTAACCTCTGTACATGGGATCAAGCTATGATTATCGGAACATACATTTGGTTTTTCAGATGTTGAGGGCGTTTCCGTACTTGTCTCTGAAACTAAACGACTCGTTAATGAATCTTTTACTCTATCAAAATCATCCTCATCATCATAATAATCAGGAAGGTTTAAATTATATCCAAGGTTACTATTAACTTTTTGTCTAAAATTAATTCCCCTCTTATTTTCATCGAATCTTACATTAATAGTCTCGACTAATTTATTTTCATCTATCAACCATATTCTATAACCCTTAGTACGTTGTGCGTATCCCATCATAATTCCCATTTTCGCACGCATATCGAATTTTTCCTAATTTGTTTTGGCACACCAGCGTATGCCAAACATCCAAAAGGTTTTAGATGCAATACCGATGGTTTTCTACCTGAATATTTTTCGAAAGGCGTTTTGTTACTGTCTTTGTGACAAATTCGATTCCACGCATAAGTGAAACAAAGTAATGCTTCTCCCCAAAATTTATGGGGAACTTCACTAGACTTAAGCAATGTTTTGATGCCATCTAGAGCGGTTAAATTGAATCTCTCCGCGACCCCATTCATTTCTGGCGTATATGAATTTGTTACCTCATGCTTTATACCCAGTTCTGTCAAGAAATTATCCATATCCTTATTACAAAATTCTAGTCCGCCATCATTTCTAACATCTATTACCTTTCTACTTAGAAAACGTTCTGCTCGTTTCTGAAATCTTATAAACGTATGGAATACGTCAGATTTATTTCGGATGGGAAATACAGTCACCTTTCTTGAATAATCGTCAATTATACTCAAGAAATATTTATTACCGCCTTGGCTTTCAGTTGGCATTGGACCACAGAGGTCCATATGCAACAATTCCAATGGACGTTTTGATCTTACGGCCCCCGTCTTTTTGAATGAAACTCTCTTGGACTTTGCTAATTTACACGGTATACAATGAGTCTTACCATTATCAGTTAAGCGTGGGAGACCTCTTACACTATCATTTTTACTAGTTTTTACCAAGTAATCGTTATTAACATGACAAAAGCGTTGATGCCATATTTCTATTGATCCGTTTTTGTTTTAGCGGTTACATCACTAAAAAAACTAATTTCTTTACTCTTTGGTATAATATAATGATCTGGCTTAAAAAATACAAATGTTCATGGCGTGTCGCCGAGAACAATTTTATCCAGTCTTTATTAAAAACATTAATTTTACCTTTAGTACCCACAAAATGCGCACCTTTACTTTCTAATCTGGAACCGGATAATAAATTTCTCCTCAACTTAGGATTAAATAATACATCAGTCAAAGTTATTTCATGAAAACTCCCCTTATATTTTACCCGAAATCTAAGTGTACCGATTCCTTCTACGGGACAACTTTTATCCTCCGTTGCTAACGACATTTTCATGTTAGTTATCGGTTTAAGATCTAAAAATAAACTCTTGTCATTACAAAAATGACTCGTGGCAGCAGTATCTATTACCCAAACACCTTTATCAGAGTTTTCCTCAAATAAGATACAACTAGTTACGAGTTGTTTATCTAGTTCTAAAAGACTACATTCAGCTTCACAAAATCTTAAATTTATATTAAACTCTGTGTTAAAAGTTTCATTTACAGTTGAAGGAGATTTTTGTAGAGACTTTTTCTCTTTACAGTTTACTTTAAGATGTCCGTACTTATTACATACATAACACGGACCTATAGTCTTAATAGATTGTTTAACATTTTTAATAGTTTTACAGTTAAATATCTTACCACTTCTCTTTTGGTAATCATTCTTGTCATTTGGATCTCCATGAGCTGCAGCCGTAGCACCAGGTAACGTCTTCGACTTCTTCGAAGTGAAACTGCTCAAGTAAGCATTCTCCGCTTTCTCCAAATCTTGTTTCATCAACTGAAGACGATTGGCTTCTAATATCAGCTCTGCTTCAATTTTGACAACTCTGAAGTCCTTTTCTTTCCATCTGTAGATTTGTTGCACGGTAGACTGGAATTCCTGAGGAAGCCACCTTATTAATTGAAATCCTATGTACAGGTCGTCCAATTTATGACCCGCTTCTTGTAGTCTGGTTGCCGCTGTCTTTACACGAGATATGAAGATTCCAACATCTTCCCCTGGTTGGTATTTTGTTCCAAAAAATTGATCTAATAGTTGAATTACTCTTGCTCTTGTGACTGGTTCGAAGTGATCTTTTAATATCTTCCATGCCGCTACTCCGTCAGTTGTTTCCGTTATCAGATTTTTCAAATCTGAACTGATGTTAGTATAGATCAACGTATAACATCTATCCTTACGAAGTTGTAGATCTAATTTTTCCTTGTATGTTGCCTCTTCATCAGGTTGCTCTGGCTTGGTCTGTATTATAAACTGCCAGCAACCATAATGCATTAAGAGTACTTGCATATCATGCTTCCACGTGTTCCAGTTATTTGGAGTCAACACTGATATCTGGTTGTTAAACTCCATACCTGTTACTCGATTTAGCGTACTAGCAACAGAGTTCATAAAAAATAGTTCTAGACTGGAACAGTATTTAAATAGACAAAGTTCATGGCCTGGTTCAACTGCTTAGCCTGCCTCGACACAGTACATGGACTGGGCCCATAACCAAATTTGTTACACTTATTGGTAAACTAATTTAAATTTTGCAAAGCTAGCAGTGAAATTTATGTGTCGAGGAGGCATGAAGACGAAAAATAGTTTCTCAAAATTGGCCTTTAATAATCAATCATAAAGTCACTATGCTCGATACTGGAGCGATAAAAACAATAAGTTCAAAAAGCAACATTACCAGAGACATCCGATTCGAAACCGTCTTCTAATATTATAAAAATTAATTTCTAATCTAAAATGGTGATGCAACCTGCAGTTGCATTGCCAACCAGTTGTTCTCTCCCTCTAAGAGTTAAACCACTCACACACTTCTTATATTTCCGTTTCTCCTTCCTCTTCTTGAAAAACTAACATGAGCCGAGTTTAAATACTAGCTCGATTTGCATGGCAGTTGCTGCCAACCTCAAATCACGAAATTCAAAAAGATCGGGTTCGAATCGGTGTGCTTACTTTCATTGAGATCATGGAACGGGATTGGAAAAACAACACAAGGAGATCATAAAAATTTGGATCCGACTTTTTAAATATCTAACAATTACATTATTTTTGGGAATAAAGGAGCATCAAATTAAGTAATATAATTTTGTAGCTAATTTTTAAAGTTTTGTGAAAAAGTAATTACATAGAATCACTTTAAATCTAGGTGTGTAACATGCGTTAAGAAAATTGCAAATAATACATTAAAATATCATGGAGAATTCCTTTTTAAAGTAATTTACAAAAGGAAAATCCAAATTTAATTCTCAAGATATACCGATTATTTTTTCTTCGAAACTTACGAAAAAAAGGATATGAAGTTTTCATTTAAAACATGTGGAAATTATAGATATGTAAGTAATTTAAAATTTGATAATAATATTTTCAACCAAAATATTTAATTCAAGAGTTGCTTCTATCTAATTTTTGTAATAAAATTACTTATTTTTAATTCTCAAACTATACAAAAAAGGAAGTTTCATGAGCTTGTTAAATATTGTTACATTGTTTTGTATTTCAGCATGAGTGTTATACTAATATTTTCATCTTTAATTTTGAGTATATTATTGTATTATTTTTTACAAATAAAATACCACAAAATATATTTTGCATATTATTAATTATTATGTTGTATTATAAAGCTATTAAAAACACACACAAATACATTGAAATATCCTTCATAGTCGATGTAACAATTTTGTAAAAATTTGGTTACAGAGCGCAACTTTATTTCAAATGCTGTACAAGAAAAAAAATTAATCAGAAACTGTGCTCTTAAGATGAATCATTTTTCCCATGAGACTAATGGTATCTTTTTTGTAAATATTTTCTCATTTTCCTACTGTCAAGAGCTCAAAAAATGTTATATTGGCCAATTCCATTCAACATTTTCTATTCTGTGAAAGGAAAATCATTGTTATAAGGAGGAAAATCCAATATGTAGAGAATTTCTGTTATTTAGATTCGTAGCCAAACACAGAAATCCTTTTTCAAGAAAATAACAATGCCAAATCAGCGTTCATAAGGCATTACATTCTAAACCTGAGTTTCTTCCGGCTGATATGACAATTCCTGCATTTTTCTACACACAATTTCGGTAATGATGCTACGTTTTATAAAAAGAGACGTATCATCCATTCAAACTTAAGTAAATGATACAAGCATGCAAAACTATGCACGGTTGCTCTACAAGAGAGAAAGCACAACATACGTTTTTCTTAAACTAATAACAAAAAAAAACTTTGCTGACATGATTGAGATGAAATAGTCTGGAGCATTTCTTTTAAATTTTCAACGCGGAAGAATCGTTCTACAAAAGACCAGCTTTCTCTTTCTCTACCGTTGCAAAAACCTGCATAAAAAATAAAACTTACCTCTGTGAAACTCCACTCTATTTCTTGAAAGAGAAATTTCCACTCATGCCCCTGGAGTGTTCAGTTCAAAGTTTTATTCCTATACTTAAGAAGCATCGGGTTTCTATCTATTTGAAAAAGTTTGATTCCCAGGGCGTCACTTTTATACCAGTGAAACCGTAAGCGTGCTTTAAAAATTTAAAAATGAAAGCGATTTTCTTTGAGTCTAACGCTTAATCTCGAATATTTTCCCCTTTTTTTGAAAAATTAAGTCTGATATCATTCATCTATGTTTGACGTTCAAAATTTCCTATGAATAAAATACTTTTGATATTTCAAATGTGATTTTGCTAACGTATTCCGTCAGAGACAGGTTCAATCTATGTTTATTAGGGGATTCATACTTTAAAATAAAAAGGAAGCGTGACCTTTTGAAAATGTGCAATTCATTTAATGAATGCCTGGGAAGTTTTTTCTATGTGATTCCATGTTGCTTTTCAATGTACTTATCATTCAACTTTGATTGTGGAACTGCTCTCACTTATCTTTGGATGATTCTTTCCAAAGGCTCTGACGTCTAACTAGATGCAAGAGTACTCCTAGCATGATCCACATCTCACGTCACACACATAGCCTTTTTCACATCCTTTAAACAGCAGATGCACTTGGACATGTTTCAGCCACCATACAATCGACGGACCAACTTACCTTTCGTATGGAAAAGTTTAAACCCTTCACAAACACATCTAGTTGTCGAAACTAGTTGCTTCGTCGTCAATGTGTATCTCTTCAACTACTAATGTTTTCTGAGATGATAAACAACTAAAAAAGGGAATTTCTCGGTAACACATTGGAATAATTGCTGTTATTTTTTCATCTGGCTTTTCCTTCTCTTTTATCTCGTTAGCTAAACACATGACAAGCTTTCACACACACAACTCAGATTATAATCATTAATTGAACAACGCGTTACTTGAAACTTGTATAATTATACAACCTCCTGGTATTGAGTTTTCTCTGGCAGGCAGTATTACATCGTATGATTCGTGCTAGAGTATGTTTTTAAACCTTCGATTCATACATTAAATATTGATTTCGTTTCGTATTGCCCATACGATACATTGAAAAGCACTGTGAACGTCCAAACTACAATTTGACAATGTGTGCAGCATCACAGACTCTTACACGGCGACAATTGTTTCCCTTGATACTGCAGTATACAGGCGAACCTACAGAGGTCGATTGATGAAAATCATGAACACAGGAATGTCTTTATATTATCAATTCAGACGAATCCCAGTTCTCCTTACAATAACCAGATAGACGTATCCGTGTGTGTAGGACAGGAAAAAATAAATCTCTCAGCTTTTATTCATTATCTTCGCAGGAGTCCCAGCACCTGAAGTGATTGTATGGGGTACCAAGAGATTGCTATGCCACCATTCATCAGCCTGCACTATTTATGAATTCTAGCAGAAAATAGAAGCTATATATGGGGAATGATCCAGTTATCCAAAATCAGTGCGAATAAATGCCCATCGGTATCTAAGTTGTTAATACTGTCAAAGACTGCAGTTCTGAGTACTGAATTCTTCACGCTGTGTTCAGTTTATATAATTTCTTCATTCTTTTGTATACTGTAGATATATGCAATAACTATAATTTTATATTTATTTTTTCCTTCCTGTTGTATCACTTTAAGGCCCTCAAGATATGTATTCAAGTATATCAATACGTTTGTAAACGATGTGAATATGTAACGAAACAAAGTTGACTTAATTGTTATTTTAATTAAAGAAGCAGTTGGATATAATTCGTGATGTTTACATATCACTGCATTTAAAAATTACAGATTCCCGTCGCATGATTTTTTATAAGTCTTTGGTTAAAGTTTTATGAATTTGCTATTTCATTTATATAGTCACTCACATCAAAACTGTTGAAAGCAAGTTATTTTCAGTTATTCCTCAATGTAGAAAGAAGGCAACAATTTTTGAATTTTGGGAAATTAGGTACAGTTTCTATATAAGATAAACTCTACATATTAATATAAAATAGTTGTAGAATTTTGTTTTCAAAATTTCTGAGCATTACTTAGGAACAGTTTTGTATTAATTTATATAGATGTATTTATTCAAATTTTAAAGTTAGAATTATGTTAGCCAATTATGCTTACATATACACTAGAAATTAATTGTATCACTAATTAAAAAGCATTGATCGAGACAAAACTTATCAAGTTACAATTATTTGACTAAATAAGATTTAAAAATAATTGCTATTCTTCGAAAGTAAATATTTACTTTTGCTACAAATTACATAGTTTTACTTAATTAACTGTTGTTGTTGTTCTCGTGTCCATGAATAAATTCAGTAGATATCACTAAATTCCGTCAAAAGTCTTGATCACTGCCTCTGCTATTCTAGGAGCATCAGGCCTGTACAGGATTTCCCGCAAAGAGTCCCTCAGAGGGATCATTCCCATTTTTAGTAACTTTGTTGCGATGGTTGGGCATTCCAAGATGTGATTGGGCGTGAGCTTAGATCTGGGCAGTGTTTGCATTGAAAATATGATCTTGTCTTATCTAGGTGAATCTTCATGTCCTTAAGGTGTTCAGTTCTCAATCTGGCAATCGTGGATGTTATACTTCGGGGACAGTCAAATTCCGTAACTAGGGTTTTTTTTAAAGGTGTGATTCATAATTCTATATGTTTGGCTACTGCGTTAGCATCGTCAAGGGTGATGGTGGTGCACTTATGATCGATGTCTCTAGCTTCTTTGGCGAGGCTATATATATATATATATATATATGCACATTAATTACCCTCAATGTTGACATGTGTGGGTATCCATTGCAGGATACGGGATTTTCTTTTGCTGTGCAGCTGTTCTAGAAGGGTAATAATATCACAGGAAATGTTGGTCTCTCCGTTTCTTATGGCTTCTATAGCTGATTTACAATCTGAGAAGATTACTAATCCTTCTGTAGATTCAATAACATGTGGGTGTTGTTGGTATAATATAAGGGCCTCTCTAATCGCCATGAGTTCATTTGTGAAGTTTGAGGCGATTATGCCTGTGTTAAATTTGTGTTTGTAGTTATTACCATTTGGAAGGAGGAGGAGGATTCCGGCACCTCCATTGCTGAGGGATCAGTCTGAGGAACCATCGGTGTAGGCGATTGCAAAGTTATTTTGAGAGAGTATTTCTATCGTTTCAAGTCCTTCTTGTCTGAGAGTTGCAGGGTCTTTTTTTTTGGAACATGGCCGCAACAATTCCAATTTGAAACAGGTGTTCTTTGGTGGGTTTTTTGGAATGAGGGGCTCCTAAAGGAACTCCAAGGAGGAATGTTCCAAATTGAGTTCTTTTCTGATTTCACTATCAAGTTGGAGAGTGGAAGATCTTTTGAGCCTTGTTGAATGCTTCCATTTTTTAAAAACTCTTCTAGAGATATGGTCCAAATCATATGAGCGTAGTTTATTAGTGAACTTGATAGTGGCAAGGCTGTGCCTGCTTTCTAGTGGAGGCAGGCCTCATTCTTGTTCGGCCTTTTCATTATTGGTTGATGGCACTGCTTCAATAATAATTTTGGCAGCTCTGTGTTGTACAGAATCACGTTTCCGCTTAACAGAAATAGAGGCTGGAGTTCAAATTGGGGTCACATATTCTCTAGTTTAACTAGTTTAATTAATTAACTATATAGTTTACTTTTACTCTTATAAGATAATAGATATTTTGTTGTAAATTGTTTGATGTATCGGCAAAAACACATAAAGCTTCCTGTAACTATACCCTAGTGAACCTTTTTTGATATCTTTTAGTTACATAACAATAGTTATATATACTTATTTCTATTCTATAGCTTTGGATAAAAGTAAATGTTAATGCATTATTTTATAGTATTTTAGAGAAAACTACATATTTTTAAGAACCTTATACACTAAATGTTTTTCTAGATGCAATTTAGTTGTAATACTTTTGTATAACGTAAAATATAATATTGCTTTTTATTTCAATTAAATTTATTTGAGTTTGTCCCCAAAGTACTTGTGATTCTTTTGTAAATAAAAATTTATAGAGAGTTTAAATTTGAAACTTTTTATGAAATATTTTGTAAGACTATATTTGTAAAAGCTTTTCGACAAGCTATTTTATTTGTTAAGTCCAACAGAGAAGTGTGAATATATTTAATTACGCAAAGAAATAAAAGAATCTAACACAACTACTTTCTTAATAGACATAGGAATATTTTTGTAAAATTTGTTTTTATTAAATTAAATTGCTTTTCGTTTTTCCGTTATGTAAGGAATATAAGTAAATTGATTCCTGATTAAATACAGTTTTACTGACATAATTTCTCCAATTACTTAGATTTTTGTAACTCTGAATTTATGAGCATAATTTGTAAGTTAGTGGCATACAGTAATTTAAAAACATACACATACACAAGAATTCATCTATATATTTTCTTTAATTTTAAAGTATATTGCAGCTCCTCAATCTGGATCGAATTTCTTTTTAATTTTTTAAACGGGGCATTTTTCTGATTTCTAGGATACATTTTTTTTTTTTTTGCTTTATAAGTTCCCTTTGAATTGCATATATTTTACAAAATCAGAATTGCTTTTTAAAAGTAATTAACTAAGGTATAATGATAGATTTGACTCTGTCACAAAAATATGTACACCCAGAAGAAATTCAGCTGCTATCATGAAACGTTTTAGGAATGCAGTCTGGTAAGGGATATGCAAACGATTAAAATTTCGACCCCAACGAAACAAGGGGAAGTGCTCTATGCGCTTATGAGATGCACAGCTGGGAGAGTTTAAAAGCATGATTGCTTGGGCCACATATATGATTATTCAAACAAATCTGTTGATTTGGAAGGACTGTACTGTAACTGGAGATGTCTTGGAGTTGTATAAAGTAATAGTACGGATAATTATTGGACTTTGAGAGGGAGCGTCAGAGAAGCAGGTTGGTTGAACAAGCGTATCGGCTTTCACCTACGTTGGACAGATATGGTAGTTGCTCGGTGTTGGTAATGGGTCATGGAAGGTATAGTCTTCCGTCGCGGAGGATCAGGGTGTCTCAGGAACACAAATATGCGCAATGATTGCTCAATCATGAGAGCATTTACATCCTGGCTAATAACGTTGCTAGAATTGCTTTCGACACCATTTACCACCTTCCAGACATCTGGAAGTATCAATGGAAGTTATGGAAGTATCAATGGAATCAAGTATCATTCGGAAACGACAGGGTGACGCTGGTAAAAGAAGCCGTTGAACATTAAGACTACGACCCTTGATCCATCACAGGTCACGTTTTTGACCACGGGCAAGCTGGATAGTGACCAACTGGAGGCGTGTGATCTTCTAATTCAGTCTCAATGCTGTTGACATGCGTATACAAGTGTGGAGGTGGCCTAACTACCAGTCCCAGCCGTTATTTGTTGTTGAGAGACATATGATGATTACACAAGGTGTGACAAGGTGGGGAGGGATTTGTGGTTTAACATCAGCTTTACTGTTTATACTAACATATCTCCCAGGTGCCATTTATCGGCAAGATAACACTCGTCCATAAATTTTGCGACCCTCCTAGCAATGTCTTCAAGAATATTACGCCCTTGTATGCCTGCCAGGTCACCAGATCTTTCCCCAATAGAGCCCGCCTGGAATGTGCTTGGAAGACAACTGAAGCTGTCTAGGAATACCTGTGAATTAACTGCCCAATTGCAAATATTTTTTCAAGATTTTTCGCAGGCGGTCATACTTGACCTCATTGATTCAATGCCTACCCTTATGCGGCTTCCAGAGGTGTATTTACTACCTACTGATTTGTAACTTTTTCAAGCCATATCTTTTAAGTAAAACTACCTGTTATTCCGAATTTGTAGTCATTTGCTTATCTTTTCATACACCATACACTTCAATCACCTTGATAATAGCTCTTTTCCTTCTGGGTACATATATTTTTCTATGAAACAGTGTATATCTTGTTTTCATAATAAATTAATCTGAGACCCCAAATCAATTAATAAATTTCAATTCAGAACTGTAAACGAAGTCTTAGAGTTATAGGGAGACCACGAAACTAAAACACCATCTTCTATATCTTAAACTATGGGCACACCAGATTGAAAATTGGGCCCGAAGACTATGGGACTCTAGGCCTTGTCATCACTTAACAAAAGTTATTGCATTATCCTGACATCATGTAAAGATATCCATGGTAAGTTACCACGGAGTTCATGAATCCCATTCAGGATTTTTTATGAGTCTCAGGAATGAAATACCCCTGACGCCAAAGCACGGCCTTCTTTTAGCCCCCCCCCCTCCATAATTGTTGCGCTTTCCATGCCGTGCACCCCGAAAAGGCATGCAATCTCTTATCTCTAAGGAAGGCAAGTAAGTGAGCGAATATTAACGTGGCACTGTTCAGCTACACGAGGGCTTTTGGCGACGGACCACGTAATTTTAAACCCTGGTCAAGGGACGTGGATGACACCTGAGGTGGCACCCCCTCTCCTAACTACCACACCACACCAACAGGAGGACGTTTGAGATCTCGACAGATTTAACGCGTATCGCTCCCTACATGGTGGGTCTTTAGTGGTACTGGGCTAGAACTCGTGACAAGGCCAGCCACAATCGGATACCTTCACCACTCGGCTACCGCAGCCATCTCTAAGGAAGACATTTTAACCTATACTTGCATTAGAATAGACCGGCCTGGCACCCACTTGAGTCCTTGTATGCTTTACCCATCCATATTTTCTAAAAATTACATTGTTTATTTATTCTACCCACTTATCGTGACCCCGATAACCGAGTGTTCATTTACTCAGTATCGACGTTTATTCTGTCAAGTGGTGGATTCGAATCCTCGTGTCATTGAAAACCGGCCATATTGGAGGACTGATGCAGGAAAAATCTGTCAAAGCTCAATGTACTCATGTTGGAGTAAGGTGTAAATTTGGAGAGTGCAGTACGGGCACAGGTATCTCATAGTCACTTGACCATGGGTCAAAATTAAGAAAATCTATTGTTATAGTCTTAGTGTATTTTCACAGAGTGACGTTAATAAATATTCATTTATTCCTTCCCTCCCGTCTTATAACGATTCTGATATGATGTATAATTTGTTAGTTTTCTCAGGCAATTTTATAATTTCATAACAAATGCTTTATTTTATGTTTCTTAAAAATGTGCTAAGGTTTTAAAAAAGTAGCATATTATAGCATAAATAACATAGCACCATCTGTTAAAGATATCATATTATTTTTTCCCTTCAGAAATGCAGTAATTCGTTAAAGGTCTTATATTTTCTTAATGAAATGTAATTATTTAGGTATCACATTGACTGACCTTATGCAATTGCCCTATTTCAAAATTGAATTCGTTTTGTAGGAAATATTACCATGGACAATTTACAATGATAAAAAATTTATGTAAGAAAAGGGATTTTAATTTATATAGAACTACATTTGTTTGAAAGTTTATGATTTCCCTCTGGAGTTTAAGCGAATTGTGATTAATTTTTCTGAAGAATATCCCTAAGAACCAAAATGCAATCAGATGCCTCATAAAAAAAGAAAGAAGCAAACGGTATGACAAATATTAGCATCTCGATTGAATTAATATGTTCATAATAAAATTATCTATTCAAGATAAAGTACGATAAAAACTAATTTATGTTTTTTTCAAACGTATGTACTCCTTGTATAACAAGACATAAATATTTTGATATCATACAAACCTGAAGAAAATAATGCACAAGCATGATCGCGAAATTGTAAGCTTATTGAAACTTTGATTATGTAAAAAAGTTTTTAAAAAAGATGTATTTTATTGTTTACTTTGACAAAATACAAAAAATATAGCTACTATTTACTAAATCAGCGTTTCTCAAACTGTGGGCCTCCCCCAGGAGGGCGTGATAAATCTACGAGGGGGGCGCAAGCATATTGAAAAGTCGTAAACAAAAAATTACTTTCTTAAAAAAAAAATATTAATTTACTGGAAGTAAACAAACAAAATACATTCTGGCATAATAAAAAATAAAATACACATTTACACCGATATAACACACATATAAATGTATCAGTACTGCAGAATGTATTTTATAGTTAATTTAACAATACTAAATTAAGAACAACATTATTAAATACCAATGATCCCGTGGGCTTCTCATATGTAAATTATATACAAAAATTAACACTTATCTTGATAATTAGTAAGGTTTATAATTATTCCCTTAAAAGCTGAATTAAAGTTACGCGATTCGCTTCCCAACTCATAGGCACCGTATATGATGTATTGGGGGAGGAAGATAAAAGGAATAAATAAGCAAATTCTCTGATATAAGTAAATCCTCACCAAACACTGTAAAGGTCATTTCATTGCATTCCAAAGCCTTCGGAATAATTTTTAGAATAGCAGTTCACAGAAAATATCCTACTTCGGAAAGACGTATATATGCGTCAAGGGCAATTAACGCAATGACTGAATGAGACGTTTCCATACGCCGGCGGCAATTAAGAGGTTATAGCCGTATTATAGGTTTAGTGACAAAGTTTTTGTACAACTGAGTTTACTACATTGCTATTGTATGGAGGGGAATGCAATGGAAATTATGATAGAATATTGGGTCGCAAATACTGATCAGCACTGTCCTAAATGCATCAGGATTATTCTATTTCTTAAGATTAGAAGAACAGGAGCGTCAAATTCTATAAATTCCTCTAGATATGAGGTGAATAAGGAATAAAAAAACTTTTATAGACTCCAAAGGGGAGTACAAGCTTATTTATTAGATTTATTAATTTTAATGCAGAATGAAAATAAGGTGATTTAACTAAAGATAAACGTGCATCACAAAATAGAAATTTGAATATCGCATCTATCTAAAGAAACTAATGCAAAGCTTCCATTTGAAAAAGTCAGAAAAGAAATTCCCTAAATATTTCAAAAATATTTTTTAATTTCAAGTCATAGTTTTATTTTAGATGTTGTGGGCAGTACGTATGGGGAAGAGTTACTTGAAAAGTCTAGATATCAATTATTAAGCTTACTAAGTTTTACTCTATGGTATACTTTACGCCAAATATACAACGATTGGTACCTAAATAGAAGTCGTAAGAATTTTTTTTAAAAACAGGGGTACATCATGCACTTCATTATTATCACTGTAATATATATTATTGATTTCTTAAATAGCATTCATTCCCTTTAAAAACACCAATCAATGAATGCCATTTTTCCCCATGATTGCCGAATTAGCATTTCAAAGGGATTTATTTTTGTTTATTATTAATGGCTTTTTAAATGAGATTTTTAAGGTAAAACATTATTTATTTATCTTTTTTTTTTCGCTCATTTTCTGAAAAGCAAAATACAACGTATATTTTTCATATAACAAACTAAATGCATTAACAAAATAATGTAGCTTTAAAAGGATATGTTTGAAAGCAATATATTTTGATATTATGCTTTTATTAATATCTCTAGATTTTTAACCTCCCTCTGTTAATTTAAATTTATATAAATCAGTTGACCTTTTTATTAGTGTCTAAAGAACAAGTAATTCAACTGTATATAACATGAGATTGATATGTTGAGTAGTTAATCAGAGATTAATGCAACTCTATTTACTAAGATTTTTATGAAGACCAGTTATAAACTTAAAACTCTGATCCGTTTCGTTGTATATGTATCCAAACACAAGGAAAGTAAATCAATAAAAATGTTAGAAAAGCTCTCAACTACTAGAAAAAATAACATAAATGACAAATACTCGCACAAATTCAAACAATTCTTTTCGGAGGAATTTCTATAAATAGAAAAAAATTGGTGCAGTACTAAAACACAGGCCAAAGAGGAAAAATGCTTGATTGGAAACTCAAGAGACCATGAAATAATACATTTAGACAAGCGAGTTCTGGAAAGAAAAAGAAAATTCGTACACTTAAAATTCTACCAGATGGTTTTGTGTTTCGAGTCTCTGGAACTCAAGAAGAAGAGCGAAATAATTGCCGCCGCTTTCTTTGTATTTTCATTTTTATTGGGCTGCATATTATAAACTCGGGCTAATGAGGAGTAGTAAATATATCAAGAGTTACTCACCTCTTCACCCTCGACCACTGGTTCAACCGTGGGCTACATTTATTTTGCTATTACTGTCAAAGTCACATCTTATGTTAGGGGGGACAGAAAAATGTTTTACAATTTTATTCAGACCGAGACGCGAGAAGAGAACGTGTTTTATGGAAAAAATTCTACTTCAAAATTATTAAAATGGAACTTTCATTCTGTTTTTAGAAGGGGAAAAACAAGCAATTCATAAGAGACTTTTCTTTCTCTCAGAGAAATTGAATTCGTGCATGACGTCTTTTGGTTCTGGATTCATTTTAATGCATCCGTAATCATATATGAAAGTAACATTAACGCGTGTACACTTATACAAATTTATATACATATGTATAATTAAATACATATTTTCTAAATTATGTAAAAGAATCTATTGAAATATATTTTCCGATATAGTTTTTAAAGTATACATGCAGAAACAAAGTTGGGTTTTATTCCCACATATAATTTAAAAAAAATTTTTTTAATGATTCTCCAATTTAATTTTTTTGAAAATCATAAAAATTGAATCTTTAATTAAATTTAAAGTATTCGAAATAATACACGCATTTTTCACTAAGTTTTACTGTCAAGTTAAAATTGAATTATATTTTATATTCAAATCTATCATAGTAATGAGTACTTTCAATAGTTGGTAAAAAAATAGAATTCCATGACATTTTTGTTAAATCTTCAAAATTTGGAGGAAGGTTTTGTGTGTGCATGCATATATATATATAGCACGTAATTACAAAACTCTCTACAAAATTCTAAGGCTTATTGAGAAGTTATCAGAGAATTATTAAAAATATCAAACATTGATACTTCATATGAAAAATACCTCATTGTATACTTTCTGTCTCGGAAGTGTAATTCCAAAGATCCACGACATCTGAAATAAAATAACCTTTCTTTCACTTACATGGAATATGTGATATTGAAGAAATTTCAAAAAATTTTCTTTTCTTTCTAATGGGGCTGCTGATGGGTAGTTACCAAAGCACACAACTCAGGCAGCTGCTATCCCTTTTTAGTGTGGCACCCTATAAGAGGATATCAATTGCCACAATGTAATTTTGACACCCAGTTCCCTCCCCAAAGGGAGACACCTGTGCTCTGTGGCGATTTTTATTTGTTCATTCACTATTCATTTAAGAAGTTTAATAATTTCTAGTTATTTTTAAATGTCTAGTCTAAAGACAGGAGCTGATGCATGTTAAATCTGTGAAGGATCTAAGTCCTCGCGAGGAGCGGTATGGGTGTTTGTAAAATGGAATGTCAGCTCAGCTGTCAACCTCCTCAATTGACCAAGGTTCAAATTTAAGCAACCCATTGATAATAGTTCCTCTGTTTTGCTCATAATATGACTTTAATAAACAATCAAGGAGTCAATCAACCAGAAATTTATGCTTAAGCTCAGTATTAGCCTGAAAACATTCCATGTATTGTCTATTCTATTCTCTGAAAATAACTATCTATCTATTCTGCATTTCAGAAGATGTCTATTTCTCTCAACAAGTACGCCTGTATTAACCCTATACATATGTATTTATACAGTTAATTATTCTCTTCTGTAGAGACAGAAATCAATGGAACATTAAAGATAAATGAAACTTAAAATTTAGATATTGGAATTTTAATAATTATGGATGCTGCAGTATTATAAATATTGTCGACTTAGGGCAATTCTTATATATAAAATAATTTATATAAAAGAGGGGTTTAACAAGTTTTGAAGCAAGCCAACCTTTCTCTTTTCTGTTTACAGTACTGAGTGAAATCTTATTGAAAATAATAGATATACAGTTGGACATATATTTAACGAAGTCGCTATATCCCGAAAAGAAGTTCGTTATGTGGAAATTCGTTAAATAGTGATTCATCTTTCAATATACATTAGAAACTATATGAAATACATTTTAATTTCATAAACACTAGATATTATTTAAAAAAATAATCATTCATTTTTTTTTGTAAATTAATGTTTATATGTTTTATACACTCTTGGACAAAAAAATTAGTTCACCAAGAAGGAGTCTTCAAAATGAAACGAAATTTTACATATTTAATGACTACGTTGATATAAGTAAATGATTAGATAATCAAAGAAAAAGGATAATTTATTTTAGTTAAAAAGGCAAAAGAACGGAAGATTTAATACCCAGTTAAACCCCTTCTAGCGCGAATGCACGATGCGATACGATCGGGCATTGAGGCATACAAGTTTGTATGATGTCTTGAGACATTTCGTTCCATAATTGCTGTAACCTTTTCTCTAGCTCGTACAAACTCGTGGGATGCTCAACTCACCGTTCCAAATCTAGGGATCGGGCAGGCCAAGGAAGGGTAGTAACAATGCAGAAATAGTCTTGTGACACCCTTGCCGTGTGAGGCTGAGCATCGTCTTGTTGAAAAAATGGCTCCTGGGAGCCATTGCGTGAGTGGAAACACATGTGGTTGAAGAATATCATGGACATACCACTGGGCTGTCATGGTGCCACGGATCAATACTAGGGGTGATCGTGTATTGTAGGAAATGGCACTCCATACCATCACACCAGCTGTGGGAGTGGTGTGTCGCTGTAAAGCAAATGCAGGATTGAGATGTTCACCTCTGACTCTCCACACACGAACACGATTGCCATAACTGCTGAGATTGAATCTGGATTCGTCAGTAAAGACGAACTGGTTCCATTCCGCTGCAGTCTAGTTTTCTCGTGCACGGCACCAATCCAAACGGAGGCGTCGGTGGGTGGGCGTCAAGAGCAGCATACGTAATAGGCGCCGCGATCCCAAATGTCCTTCAGCCAGGCGCCTTCGTATGGTTTGAGAAGACACAGGGGCCTCTAGTAAAGGTACTACCTGTGCCTGGTTGGCGGTCGATGAAGCAGTTGGCTGTACGCGTGCATTTCTTACGATGTTGCGGTCTTCTCGACGACTGGTCTGTCAAGGGCACCCTGAACCTGGTCTTCGGGTAAATGGCATCTCTCGGATCCACTGGTTTCAACTTCTCCTCACAACACAATCAGAGAAATCTATAATTGACGGGCTACTCGCCTAGCTGACCACCCAGCTTCCATTATGCCGATGATTCTCCCCCTCTCAAACTGCGACAGCTCCTCATATTCTCTTCAAAAACGGCGTAATGGCATGCCTACCTCAGCTCTTCCTTTGTAAACGAATCAGCACACTCATGCAAGCTTTGGTTACCTGTTTTATACTCCACGGAGAACGACGTTAAACACCCTTCACCGGCTATTCGTAATGCGCAATCACGCTGCATTTCTAATCATTTGCATATCTCCCCGACAAGTACCTCCATGCCACGTTTCGTTACGATACCACAATTATTTCTTGGTGCGATAATTTTTTTGTCCATGAGAGTATGTCTTACCCATCAAAAAGAAATCTATAAGGAAAACAGAAAAAAACTTTGCACAGAAATACACTGTATTTTCAACTTTAAAAATAAACAGTTCTATATAAAAATTAATGAATTTTTTAACGACATTTTCTCATTTTAAGCCAGCAAGTAATTTTAAACATACATTACTTTGTAACTGGTAATTTTAAGTATACACTACCACATGCGTCCTTAAATTTAATTACTGATAAATTCTACTAATTTTATTTGAGTTTTTGTGTCTGAAAAATTGCGGAAATTTCATTGCTCTAGGTTAGTTTGACATCTGGTAAAACCATTTCATGGTCAATGATTCCCATGAAATGCGTTAAAAGAGAGAATGATATACAATGTCCAAAAATAATTTTTTAACAAAAAGAAAAAAAAATTGAATCACATGAGAAAAAATTCGTTAAATAGAAGAAGCACTTCACTATTTGGAGCTTATTTTACAAAAAAAAAATAGTTAAAAGCTCTTGGTTCCAGGAAAAAGCTTGCAAAATAGAGGTTTGACTGCATATATATATAGAGAGAGAGTCTACTTCTCTACAGACAAGAGATAAACATCCATTAATCACATTCGAAATATTTAAACATTTTGCGTTTTTTAATTAGTTACATTAATAAAAATGATTTCTTTATTCTTAGATGTATGGATCATTTAGTTGTTTTTTGGTAAAAATAATGAATAGATTCGTAATGTTAATACTTATCCTAATTGCCTGCAATAAGCAATACAATTAGTACGGATGACCTTGATATTACTTTCAGTACTATATAGATAATAAATTAAATAATGTTTTTTGAGATAAAAGAGGATTCTTAAAAGTTTAATGCTTTTAAAGTACCTTTTTAAAACACTAACATTCATATATCTGTATTTATAGAAATATTATTTTTAATTATTTACAAAGTAACACAATCCCCTTCAGTTATTAACAATAGTGATATAATCAGTAATATCACGAAATTTACATATTTACTGTTTAGATCAGTGATTCCCAAAGTGGTCTAAATAAACCCTCAGGGGTCTATGATGATCTGCAAGGGGTCCACGAAGTGTAAAGGGGGGATCTACGATAATGCATCTCAATAAACCAGACTGTGATGAAACCAGATTTTACCTATTTAACAGATTGATTTACTAAACTTAATGAGGTTAATTTGCAGTTATAATGTGATAGCATAAATTTTATTTAAAAAATCCGTTTCAGTGTTTCTTTCCAGAATTAAGTTTAAGAAGTATAATATTGGACGTCGCGAATTTTCTCAATTTGTCACAATCTATTTGTGGCCGTGGTAGCCGAGTGGTATAGGTATCGGACCGTGGCTTTCCTTGTCACGAGTTCGAGCCCAGTACCACTAAAGACCCGCCGTGTAGGACAGCGATGCACGTTAAATCTGTCGAGAGCTGAAACGTCCTCCCGTTGGTGTGGTGTGGTAGTTAGGAGAGGGGGGGTGCCAATTCAGGTGTCGTCCACGTCACTTGACCATGGTTCAAAATTACGTGGTCCGTCGCCAAAAGCCCTCGTGTAGCTAAACAGTGCGACGTTAATAATAAATTAAGTCACAATCTATCGGGATGTTTTAATCTACATTCAACATTTAAATGCCTTTATTTAGAGTTTGAAACTAGGTTTGAAAATACTTTGACTCTTTTGATACCATAGGAGAGAGGCAATGAACTCATATGGTCACATTGAAAAAAAATGTCATTATAATGGGAACTGATTAGAGTGGGCCCTAAAAAAGATCTTAAAGTTTTTAGAAACGTATGTAAACAATTTTGGTTTCAAAAAGGCATACCTGTTAATTGTTCCAAATAACGGAATATCGGGAGAAAGTTTTTAATTTCTTTTCCTAGTGAGAAGAAGCTTCAGCTAGGTTGCCAATCTCAAAAACAAAAAAGAATAGAAAAAAAACTGGACACACACGTAACAAAGGAGATTTAGGGTTAAACTTGACAAGATTGATATTAAATGTTGAAATTTTTTTATTGAAGCATCAGATTCATTCCTCCTACTAAAAGATTTTGTTTGTTGTTCAGTTATATAAGTAACAGTTATTTTATATAATAACTCAAATTTAATTTAATCAATTAACATGTACTTCTTAAATATTAAACACTATATTTCATTACAGTTAGAAATTTGATTCTTTAAAAGTCAGTTGTTGTACCAGCTGTCAAAAAGACATTTAAGTCGATAAATTGGCAAATATTTAATATTAGGGGTCTACCCCAAACCGAAAAACATAGCAAGAGGTCTATGAGACAAAACAGTTTGGGAACCTCTGGTTTAGATCATACCTATCTTAGTAATTTTCTTCATGCGTAGGTTGGTAATAAGTTATTCGTACTTTTTCATTTTATTTCATCTAAATGATTGCTCTGGTTATATTTTATTTTTTAATTTTTATAATATTGAAAGTTAAAAGAAATATAATGAATATAATCTTTTCATTTTGATGAGATCTTTTTTTAAGAAACTATATCTTACATATTTTATGAAATAGTGGTAAAAAGGCTTTTTTCAAACCCAAGCTTGGTATTCCGTTTTAAGAAAGACAGAAGAAAAAATTAATAATAGTCAATTACCTTATTACTGAATTTGAAAAAGATTCCTATCATAATAAAAAGGCAAGAATATCTTTTTCAAATAACTTTAATAGTAATTCATTCAGATAATTAGTTGCTCTGTTTTCTATTTCTATTCTACAAGTACATTTATAAAGCTATCATTTATGTATTTTATAAATTAGATTGTATAGAAAAAATAGTTGTTTTAAAGATCATTTTTGAATCAAATTTCAGTAGAGACGAAATAGGATTGGAAATCAAAACATAGAATAAACAACGTGATTCTGTACATAAATACTCAAACATATTTCAGAAGCTACACCACTAACGTGAAAAGCAAAATGACGCAAAATGCATGTTAGTTTGAAATAACATTTGGCAATTTAGTGTGTAATTATTTATAACTCTATTAATAAATTAAGACTTTCAAAATTAAGGAAACATATCGTTAAGAATTTAGTAATCGAATTCACAAACGTAGATGTAATATGTGTTGATGTAACTAAAGTGAAGAAAGAGATAAAAAAAAAGAATAGTTTCAACTTTTCCTATAGTTTTGTAAAAAGTTCAGAGGAAAGTTTGGAAAAGATTTTAACTCAATTAAAAGGGAAATTACAGGTACCTCAACTCGCTGAGGAGAAAATTGGTAGAGAAGTTGAAAAATTGAGCTTTATAAGTCTATCTGAAATTTTCCTTTGACTTTCTAGATAGCAGGAGAGTTTCTCGACTAAACTGTTTTACAGATGATTTGATGAATAAACTCATTGACTTAAGACACTATGGGCCTCATTTCATTGCTATTCTATGTAAAAATGAGGAAATTGCAAATATTTACAACATAAATGGCTGTCCATGCATTTCTAGTACCAAGAGAAATTGTAGAAACTGTTTTAAATATGACAAAATACTAAATTATAAATCATCCTTAATTACTTTGACATATATTATTCTACAAAAAAGACATATTTAAGATAGTTTAACTTATTTATTAATTTAAGGCTGTTTAACAAATGAAATTCAATGCTCAAGATGTCCGTAAAAAGAAATTTCGCAGTAAAAATAAGCACCAGTTATGATCATTAGCTTGACGGGATCGTTTAGAAAAACCATTGCAACATTAGATGACTGTATTGAATTTTAGAATAGTGTGTGATATATATGCAATTAAATAGCAAAAAAACGTATATACGCATTGTAGGCTATATTAATAGAATTATATATATATACGTATGTATAACAGACAAAAATATTAATAAAAAATAGATAAATGATAAAAATTTAATGGTAGTAAATAAATCAGTGATAAATATCCCCATCGACCGCACTTTTTATGCATTTTGTTCATGCACAATAATCGGAATTTCTACTAAGTATTTATTCTGTTTAAATATTTATGTAATATTAATATATGCCATTTTCTTTAAGAAATTTAATACTGTATGTATGTATATTTTATATTACATTTAATTTTACGTCAGGATGTATCTCATGGTGGGTGTCCCACAAGTTTGCTTATCGTCTCTTTTCAGCTACTTTTCCGTCTACGATTCCACAAATAAAAGTTCAAAAATCTGCCCCCTCCCCCTTATAAATTTATTACTTAATTCTAAGTTTGAAGAAACATCTACTATGAAAACTGCATTTATTTTAAATGAACTTACATTTAAAAGCATATCAAAATATGGGAAACACCTTTTTATCACCGGTATTTAAAATGAATATTTTACCTTACTTTAAAAGTTTTCTTAAAAAAGTAACTTTATTTTTAATATCTTATAATATTAAAGAAATAAATTTATAATATTTGTCCACACACAATAAGTCTTTTTGAAATAAGCAAACCTCACTTCCTTGTCTGATGAAATTGGAAAAAGGTTTTACTCTGTAATTAAATAAAATAAATAATGATTATAAGAAATAGTATGTTTTTATTTTTACTCTGCAAATGAAAAAAAGTTTTTTTTCGTGAAATAAAACCCAACTAATAAATTAAATATTTTATAAGTTTGCATAGAATCTATTTTAATTCATCAGAAAAATTTCCAATCACTTTGGTTCAAGATTATTTATCTTGTAGTTTGGAAAAAGAAAATTAAAATAATTAAATTAGGATTTGTCGTCAAGAAAACCGCCATTGAAATTTAAAATATTCAAGTTACGCAAATTCCACAAAATAAACGAATAGGAAAACAGGATACTGCAAAGTAAATAAAATATTCAATTCCAAAAATGTTTGATTAAATTCCTTTTGAGAGTGTATTGCAAATGACAAACTTTTGGTCGCAAATCAGAAAATTGAGCCAAAACTAAAAGAAAAAAGAATCCAATTGCATACCTTTAGAATTCATTACAGAATGAAGAAAAAGAGCAGGGAAATTGTGTAAGAAGAGAAGAAATTTTTGGTTATATTTATCTTTGCTTTCGAGATAATTCATTTGTAAGGATATAGTTGTTTATTTCGAAAATGCATATTCAATCATTGGAATATTTCAAATTTTAAACTTAATGCTTGACAAATAAATGCACATAAGGAAAGATTATAAGCTAGTTTAAATTTTTGAAATTATAATCATTTATATTTACTTTAATTATTACATATTTATTTTTTAAATAATCACTATTTTATCACTTATATTTATAATAGTAATTAAATATTACAACCCACGGGTATCTCTTAAATTTTAAATATTAAACACATAAAATATATTCTTAGAGCTTAATTTTCGATGTTTATAACATACTTTCTTTTACTTCATCGCTTTGTTTACTTTGTTTTTAATAATTTTTCCATCTCTAAACTTAGTATAAGGATAGATTAAAAACAAATCTGACATTCAAATTAATAAAATCCTTTCAAATAATACAACACATTTCAAAGAATTACTTGACTAATTAATTACTTGAACTAATACGTTAATAATTACGTTATCTGTTTCCTAGTTAAAAGCAGGAATTAAAAGTGTTCGAGAAATACCAAAATTTCTTATAATATACTGATTAGAGAGTGACAAAGAGTTATAAAACTTCAAAAAAAAGCATTGCATTTAATCCTAAAAGGAAAGTTTCACATTTTTACTAAACACACACACATCTGAAAATTTATTTCAAGAGTTTTATAATTATACTTAGATATATATATTTACATATATCTTTAGAAAATAATAGCCAGAGTTCAGAATAATTACTTTTCGCGGTTTGTTAGTCTATTATATATATTTAAACCGATAAATCGATTATGACAAGATAAATCAAAATTTCCAACGAATAAGCGCAAAATACCAGGCTAGATAAAAATATTTCTTACTAATTAATATTCCGAAATATAGAAGAAACTGAAAAATATATTATTTGCAAATTAGTTTATAATTTGGTTCTATCCCAGAAGAATGCTCTTGACTTCTGAAAGTTGTTCCATTAGAAAATTCAAAGCTCATGTCTTAAAAGTATTGCATTATTCTGTAATAGGTTAAGTGGGCATTATAACATAGTTTTTAAAAAATGGGATACTTTCATAGTGGCATTATATCCATCATATATAAGTATGTCTAGACGCTATTCTTCAAATCTAACTAAAAGTAGTTGAAGAGGGAACGTAAGAATACGGATATTGTGATATTTTAGGACAACAGCACGTTTTGTCACATAAGCTGTAAATACGTCCAACGTGACTCGTAGCGTGAAATTCAATGCAAGAAATTGAATGTTTTCTCTTCTTCGTTTACGAAACAGTATGCTTACTAAATATCTAATCGTAAGCTTACCCATCAGCTTTAATTATTTCCAGTTTATACTAGAAGTATTTTAAGTACATTTCCTTCCTAACTCCGCCATGCATTAAAACTTGATTAACTTGAGTAAAAGTGTCGTAACAATTGTTTGGATTTTTAGAGAAGCAACATGATTCCATAAACATTTTGAACATAACACGTATGGAGATGTTACTGAATATTACTTATATGCTTAAGTATTATTTGTTAATCATTTCAGATCTATTGTTTCTGAAAGGCAAAAAGCTTTGTTCAAAGCAAAGTTCACAGCTACATAGATAAATCGAAGTTCGTAATATATTTTTTTCTTTTTATTTTAAATATTCTAGTCCATTGTATATTTGTTCCATAAAGAATTTTTAATACGCACCTGTGTAAAGCAGTGGTTCTCAAACTTTCACTACTGGCGACCCAATTTTCAATAATAATTTTTATCGCCCCCCCTAAAAATAATAATGTATTGAATGGAGTAATAATGCACTTTGGCGCTAAAGCTACAATACGATCATAATTATAAACCGTACACATTAACAAGATAAGAATTAAATTTTGTATATGTTACTTTTAAGTAATATTTTTTTTTACTTTTTAGTTCGATTCACTATAAAAGCGTGTTTTTTAGTTTGTTTTAAAACTATAATTTACTTTATAGTTATTTTTACTATACACGATAAAAATCACAATTCGAGTGAATAATTTAATTAAGAGAAAATATACTAACCCCTACTTCAAGGACTTTTAAATTTTTCTTAGAAAATTTGAGAAAAAATCCAATAAAACTAAATAAAATGTCCCAAATGTGCGTTTCCTTAATAAATATCATAAATCACAGACACTTTTCGCTAACAACACAGGAACGTTATTTTCCAGCCAAACTGTCATATTTTTTTCACGTTTTTGTAGTTTTGCTGTTGCTTGATGATCTACAAATAGCATTTCGAACTTTTTCTTCCTTGTGTCTTTTTGACAAGGCGAAGTGCTACATTATGGCTTCATAGTTTTCTTCATAGAGATCTTTAGGTAGCATTTGAAAATTTCAAATCAACTCAAACGTTTCATGTTTAACGCTTTTCTGATATTTACTTTCACTATATCATGATTAATATGCATTATTTCAGTAGGTTCTTTAATTGCTTGATCAGTATCAACTTCCTTCAATAGGGATCACAGATGCCCATTTTTTTAATATTCTGCTTATTTACATTTATAAACCATAATAAGTCGTACAACACAGCAATCAAAACCACAAAATTGTTCACGGGGAAAGTGTAGTTCTAAAAAATAATTGTGTAAAACGTTTTTCATTATGCATTTTATGTTTCAGAATACTCATGCTTATCCATATATCATAAAACTCTTTCACATGGAAAAAGATGAAACAGAAATATATTATATATATTTACAACTTCCCTAAAAAAAAAAGACGGAGCTAATCGTACCAGTAAGTTCGAAGGTCAGCTAAAGTAATATTTTAGGTTGAAAGAAACGTAATATAAAAAAATCTCTCATCGTTCGATATCGTTAAAAGAAACGTAAAAAATAATCTCTCATCGTTCTCATATTGACCGCAAAGCAAACAAAATATTTTTTTAAATTTGGTTATAGGATCAAAGATGGCTAATGAGCGTTTGAAGTGGAATCTTTTATTTTTGATGATCACCCCAGATGATAAAAATAAATTATATCAGTGTAAATGTGTATTTTTTATTATGTTAGAAAGCATTTTATTTTACTTCATTCCAAAAAATTATTTTTTAAATCTTTTATTTTCAATATGCTCGCGCCCCCCCTCGCAGGGTTATCGCCCCCCAGGGGGCGCGCCCCACAGTTTGAGAAACACTGGTGTAAAGTCTTTAATTCTTCTACGAAAGTGAAGAAACTGTCTCACAAATGAAGAATTATGGAAAAACATTTTACACATTTTAACACTTAACATGTGTATCATTTGCTCCATCATCTGATTTAAAATTTGTCTACTATTAAAAATAGTTCCTGTACTTATATTAATAAATAAACTACCTCACACAAACGAAGATTAAAGCGGAAAAAAACACCTTAATTCTGTAATACTTTTTTTCCTTCGTGTAATTATACTGATATTTATATATAGAATAGTCAATTTTCCAAAATTTAAATTTAAAAAGGAAACTTAGAGTACTAATGTTTTGATTCCCGTTCCTATTTCTCTTTTGTTCTTTTATTTTATGATACTTACTCTTTTCCTCCTATTAACGATTTACTGTAACTAAACTGAGAATTATTAAAATATATATTTCTATTTCGAATAATATATGTTTACCAATTAGTTCGTACTTAGATGATCTATGCAAGATATTAGGGTGAAAAAGAAGAAAACATCTAATGCTCTATGGAAATGAAATACTTTTCAGCAATGCAATAAATCTTTGCATGAGGTTTTCATGAGCAACATTGAAAATAAGTTAAGGTAGATGAATTTGAGATAAGTGATGAATATTGTTAAATTTTCATTCATCCCCTTCAAAAAATTTGAAACTCTAAATAAAAAAAATCGTGTAGAAAATGCAAAGTACTTTTATTTTTCGATACATACTATCTTTTTTTAATTCTTGTGCCCGAAAATACGAGTGTAAATAATTTTAACAGTAGGATTAAACAATCTACCTTTAATTTTTTATTCATAAAAAAATTGACTATATTTATATAAATATTGTTAAAAATTAAAGTTCAAGAAATAGTACACTCAATAAATTAACATTATTAATAAACATATAATGAAACAACAACAGCTGATAAACAAGTTAGTTGATTTAAGATCAACAGTTGGTTTTCTCTCAGAGCAATTTGTAAGATCTTTAGATAAAATGAATGGATATGTTGATATAAATAGGTGTATTATTCAAATCCGGAATTGTTGCATCTTTTCCAAAACTTATTGCAACACAGTTCTTGAACTTCACAAGTAATGCAATAAATATGATTGAAATAAAAAATATTTAAAGCTTCTTGTTCGTTATGTTGAAAGTAAGCAGAAAGAATATTCAAGCAAATCTAATTTTTGAATTATTTCTGTTATCAATAAGTATTTAAATAAGCTTCAATACATTTTAAATTGCTATAATATTTTTGAATGACTAAGGTTGTGTCCTGATATCAGAAAATTCAATTTAAAATGTATCTTGGGGAGATGTTTTTAAAGATATAAACAGATTAGGATGGTAGTGCAAACGTTTCCACAACTTCGGTTAATACAACATGTATGTCTGCAAAACTCTTAGATTTAAATTATGCAATCACGTTGCGATAAAAATTTATAGGAATATCTTTATCTCCCCAAATTCCTTCATTATACACTTAGAAAAAATAAGTTCGTAAATGTAAGCGTTTTAGTTAAAATATTAAGAAAGTTCTTCACTAAGCGTAGATAAAGATTTATTTCGAGAAATACGTGAGACTTTCGTTTCACAGGAACTAATTCTGTATCGTCATCACTACAAATACAGCTGTATTTCTTTTAAAATTTCAAAAATTGATTAGAAGAAATACAAGAATATTCCAGAGGGATTACTGATGCATCTCATACACGATGTTCAGTAATGAATGAAACAAATAAACATAGATCTGTTTGCGTGTGTGTGTGCCGGGATATCTTTTTATCATTCTTTTTTCAGTTTTAATGCTGATGAAGCCTACATAAATAACTTAGTTAGTGAAGGAATGTAATGATGCAATTCTTCATGATGATAATGGGCTGTTATTCACCTTTGTATCTGAAGCATACCCAAAACGTTTCCAAACAAAATGCTATAATAGAATTCTTTCATGAATTATCCAACACTTCTACTGAATAGCAGGGGGAAAAGTAATTCAGATCCCGAGTGGAAATGATAAAGATAGAAAAAAATGAAACAAATCACACAATAATTTGGCGTTTGCGAGGTAACTTAATCGGATGCTCAAATCGGAGTGTTTTAAATGATGCTTAATTTGAGGATGTATAATAATGAATCTCGGAAAATGAAATATTAAATTTTGAAAGATGTCTTTCCGTTCCCTTTCAATTAATTCTCATAAAAAATGACCTTAAGCAATCGCGTTAAGAATTTTTTATACTTTTTTAAAGAATAGGTAAGCATTTAAAAAGATATAATTGTATTCATGTTTTGATAGCATGTGAATGTCTATAAGATTTAATACATCAAACGTTTACTGTCGTGTAACGTTATGAAAGCTTCATAAAAAAGTAGATCCACTGCCAACGTATTTTAGGACCAGAGTTCTTAAAAATCAATTTTTTATGCTTCAAATAAAAGGTTTTAGCTGCAGCAAATACGTTTTACATATTATTGACGTGTCGTTTCTGAAGGAACAATTTCACAATGCTGTTTGTATAGAAGTTTGGAGAGGGAGGTGTGAGCTCGGGTGTAGACTTCGTGCAGCTTTGGAGTGTGAAAACAGTAAAAATCAAATCAAATGAAAGAAAGAAATAAAAAATATACTAAGTGATAATTCATGGTAATTTTAAATCCGTGGTCTTTTTTTTAATATACAGTAATAACTCAACTTCCGCGATTTTCAAATCTCGTCGATTCGGATTTTTTTTTCTTTGCGTCATCACCGAAATTTAGGTGGATTCAGTTCCAGAGCCTGATAAAATCGGTAATTTGATTCAAGAAGTTAACAATCTTGGCAGGTAAATAAATTTAGAAGTGGATAGTGATGAGGTTCATGAACTGTTTAATTCCCACAGTCAGGAGCCGACAATTGATGAACTCATTGAAATACATGAGCAAAAGCAACACATTGAAGAACTTGAGTCTTTAGACCCAGATCTATAAGAGGATCGAATGACGATTGGTAATTTGACAGAAGACCTCAGTTTAATTAAAAAAGGATAACAAATTTTAGAAAATACGTACTCGAACTAAGAGAGTATTTTTTCAATAAAACAAGGAATAAAAAATATATTAGCTTGCTACGAGGAAATTTTGCAGGTGAAAAAAAAAACCTTTGAACCGGCAGACGACTTGTTCGAATTTATTAAACTTTCTACATCAAAAAAAACTTTGGGATACGACTTTGTATTTGTATTACCTGGCATTTTATTGATTTTTTTTTTGCTGTAACTTATTATTTTCTTTCATCTCCAGTCCTAACTAAAAATAAGTTCTATGTATTTATATGCGAAATTATACCCCGACTTACGCGGTTATTACTCAGTTCCAACTATCGCGTAAGTTCGGGGTATTTTTGTTCTGAAATTTTTATACGTTACCATGCAAATTTTGTGGATAAGGTGTTGTTTTATAAGAGGTCACATGAAATAACATGTGAATGATTTTTCTAATATGAGAGAGAGAGAAAAATACAGTATTAATTTTATATTTACTTAATCAAAACATTTCGACTAAAAATAATTGTCGGCTTTATAGACTCTGTGTTATTTTAATATATTTAGTTTTATCCTGAAAGTCTCATCCTGAAAGGAAATTTGCTACCATACTAGAATAAATAAAAATAAACCTTTTTGGAAATTATTTTAAGTCATTTAAATTTAAATTAATTAAAATTTAAATTAAATTTCATTAATTTAACTCCAATTTTAAAATTAGAAATCTATAATTGCGAGTGTGAATCTTTTCTACTTATCAATGACAAACGTAGGAAAAATATAAGCAACAGTTTTTCTTAATGATAACCAAATTTATATAACATAATTGAAATTCGGTTCCTTAATTTCAAATGATTGCTTTAATATGGATGTGTCAACTCTCAAACTCTGAAAAGATCAATTTCACTCATCGCATCTAGTAAGATATATCGTTTTTCTTTAAAGGAAGGAAATACAAATCATGCGAGATGATTTCGTTGGCTGGCACCATCTGGCGATTTCTAATCGGAAATCGAGAATTGTTGGGAATGTTTCAGCGTTAGAAATAGTAAAATTAAAAAAAAAACTAACTTGATTTGTGACTTTTATTGAAAGAATGACTGAGAAAATTCATTTTAGAAAGTATTTTTGTTGCAAAATGTCGCTACATTGATTATTTCTTCGTCTAAGATGCAAATAATGGCATGCCTGCTGATAATAACTACTTTAATTCTAACTCTGAGTAAAATTATAATAGAAATTTTGGTAAAGTATTTACTCATTGTTAATCAATTACTTATTTCAATATTTTATGTGTGAAACAGTATAATTTGTTTGAAAGCTATATTTAATGTGTTGTTTTTAAAGACTTATTTAATTTGAAATTTGTAGTTTGAGAGCTTTCATAAAAATAGTTTATTTACACTGTTATTTTCAAATAATGTTTGAACGGAATAAAAAAAAAGTTAGGTGTATTTTCATTATATATACTTGTGAACAAAAAAGTAACTCTTTGTGGAATTTACATAATTTTTTATTAAGTATTCTTGCATAGAAATGTAATATTCAACAATTATTTTCAGTTAAGAATAACGTATAAAAGAAATATTTAAAAAAGATTTATACAGGAAAAAATAATAAATTTTTATCGAAGAATAGACTAAAGATAGCTCTTAACCCTTTAACAATCTTATAATTTTTAAGATCACAGTAAAAGTGCCTATTTTTTATTCAAAAAAATTGTATAAAACTACGTGCCGTTTAAAATGAGCTACCTGAAAAGAGGCTAAATATCTCCAATTACATTATAAATAGTCTGGAACTGCCACTGGATTGATAAAATAAGAAATAAAACTTTTCCTCGGGTAGAATAAATTAATAGTTTGGTGCGTTACTTTTAAACTCTCCAACCCGGGAATATCACGAGAATGCTAAATATTGATATCAAAGCCTCATCTCGTCATTTTGAAGGGTGGCACTCTGTGTATTGCAACACTAGGGCTATTGACAACGGACTTCGTAATCTTGAGCTTCTGTCCAGTGACGAGAACTACACCTGGTCCTTTTGGCAAAAGCTAAAAGAACGGTATTCTTTCACCCCAAAAACAAAATTTATAAAGGCTGTCAATATATTTATCAGACTGTTCCTAATTAACTGCGTTACTTTAAAATAACCTATCTCGTTGTGTGTGTGTCCTACTTAAAACTTGCTGAATGTAACCCAGGTGACTAACATAATGTATATAATAGCTAATTGGCGTCACCATAATAATATCTCCCTTTTCAAGAGGTCCCTGTCGACTATTTTTGGGACTATATTTTATCACATGTTATCAGAAATCTGCGCAGAGGACATCTTGAATAATTTAGCTTATATTTGAAGGATTTTAATTATATACATCAAACTTTAGCAATCAAGTGTCAATACATACAGATAGGACCGATAAGGAATTTCTCTAATGCCAAGCAACGACTACGTAGATCAAGGGTGGGCAACCTTTTTGGGAAGAGTGCCATTACATGAAATAGATATATATTATGCGTGTCACTTCCAACTTTTTCAACAAACAAAAAATATGAAAAGGTGAAAAAATATTATTTATATGTTTATTATGGGATTGTTACGCTAATAGCACTTCTTTTAATGCATATTTGTAGTAGAAATTTGAATATAATATAATAAATAAGACAAAAATACAAACTTAGGTTTTAATGTTAGCCCTCTTTATCTACTGCAATATTTTTATCAGATTATTTATATTTTTTGAGTCATTACAATGAAAATTTAGGCATATACATAAATAAAACACTCAACTTTGTGAAATGTAATCCATTACAGTTAATTAATTAAATTTGTACTTTAAAGAACTATCAGTAAGTACGCAAAAGAGGCTTTTTAACTCAGTTTTAAGTCTTAAAAATGCCAAATAACTAGATATCACTAATATTTTGCAGCATAAAAAAATTATTTTCGAAAATTATAGAATTATACCAATTTTTTTTATTTGTTTATTTATTCTTTCTATAAAATCAAATTTTTTACGCGTAAACTTAATTTGATTACATTGAAAGAAACAGTTTTTATTTTCATTCATTTACAAAAATACGTTACATGTTGTGTATTTTGAGTGAGGTTGCCATTGAATGTTTTTTTAAAGTACTGCATCCTAGAGTAGAAATTACTGTATTCTCTTAACATGATCTACTGCATCCTGGATCTTGTTCAGTTTCTTGATCATCTTCTTCAGAGTCTGATGAAAATTCCAGCAAATTATTTGCTGGGACTTCTTCATCTGAAGAATCATCTGTTAGTGCATCATTGCATTCAGATGGTAGATTCTGTAATAAGTCCAAAGCCTCTAGAAGACGGAGCTTCTTTTTATCAGACCAGATGAAAGAATTAAGCTCCTTAAAAATCTCTTACTATTGTTAAATCTCAGTTACTTACAAAGAAATTAAAATGTTAATATTTGAATAAAGAATAGATAATGAAAATATTTATTTTAACTATGCGGCAAAAAATTCAAATTTCAAAATTTTCTGAAAATGTTAAAAAAATTATTAAAAAAAGGCAAAATGAACAAATTTAACTTTAAAAAAATCTCAAAAAACATCACTTTAGTAATGAAGTAACACATTTTAGTAATGAAGCTAAACACAATGAAAAACATTAATAAACTACTTGGACGAAAAGTGAACACGAAATGCTTTCTCTAAGATCCAGTGTACTGGCGTACTTAATAAGTACCACAAAATTATTCAACTATAAAATCAATTATATACACACTTCATTTAAAATAAATAGCCATATTGTTTTCCCAAGTCTTAACTAACACATACACAAATAAGACAATTACCTTTTAACTTTAGCTACTTTTGCGGAACAAAAACGACAGTCTTGTCAATCTGATCAAAATGGCAGCTGAAAACATAACTTCAGTTTCAAAACTATGTTCCTTCTCCACTAAAATACTCATCATGAAACCGATGCTGGAATCTACCCTAGGAAAGGGGAATGAAAAGAGTGTTCTCCGGCCAAATACCATCAGAATAATCGTAAATGAGGTAATTTTATGTAATTTTGAAGTATTTGGTACTTATAAGTACAGTTAAATTAAATATGAATAAAATAAAAATGAGTAACTTGAAACACACATTTAATCCTATATAAATATAAAACTGCCAGTACTTCCTTAATGTGGCTTTTGAATTTATAGTTTTTTTTCATAAAAAGTCATTTATATTAGGATTAGTTATCTTGAATATACAAACAAAATTAGGTTGTTATTTGTTTTTGTTATTAAGAATTTTAATTTTGAAAGATATTTGATTTTATTACGTTCATAATAGAAAATAATATATGAGACAGCCAAATCATATTAATTTAGAAAATTGCTTGTTGGGACCAATTTCCAAAATTCAACATATATCATATCATTTGCAGTTGAAGTAAGTTTCTTATATTTGCTTTTCGAAGTGATTAATTTCGTTTCGAGGCAATTTGTTTTATAGGTCAATTTAGATTTAAATTTCAGGTGGGTAACAATTAACGTCTTGTAGAAAAATTGAAAAAGGACTTGTAAAAAGGTCAGCATTTTTTATCATCTTGAAAATCATTAAACTTAGCATTGATAAAATCCTGCAAAATGGGTACTAAATTTGTATATCTGTCTTAGCTTGGAGCATTATTAACTTTGATAGATTAATTAATGGACATTAATATGTTTATCTTTTATCTCCTAATTCGAGACAAAAAAAATCAAAAGTTTGTGCACAAAAGGAAATATACGACCGACTAAGGTAAGAAAAATACAATATTTTCCTTGTAATATTAAATTTAAAGTATTTAAATGTTGCATAACATCTGCTAGAAAAGCTAAATCCTGTATCCAATCTTTATTCTTGAATTGTAAACACTCAGTGGGCAGTTTTTTTTCTCCCAGATGTTTTAAGACATGCTCCCTCAAATTCCGAAATCTTGCAAGTGCACTTTCTATGGAAAACCAACGCACATAAGAATGAAGAAGTATTTTCTGCATTATAATTTCCTATTGTAATTCCATTAAGTGAATTTAAAAGGATTTTTGAGGGGTTTCTTGTCTAAGACAGCCCCATTTCAATAAAATTGTAGGAAAAAATTCATTATTTTCTTTTCAGTTTTTTAAAGCTTTTTAATAAGACGCGTGCCACAATTATGACTCAGGCGTGCCACAATTATGACTCAGGCGTGCCACACTAGGGGATGCGTGTTGCGACCCCCGATGTAGAATGTTGTGTTGATTTGAAGCAGGAAATACACCATGAAGAAGAGACATTAATACGCAAAAAGCTTCTTCAAACTTAAGAAGTACTTGTTCCTTACTATCACAGCAGCGTATTGCTTTAAATTTTGAATTTTTGTCACTAAAATTTTGAAAAGTTATTTTGGGGATTGTATACAAGTTCATGAAATAAATACTTTTACAATTGATGTAAAAATTATGTGTATTTCCACTTCACAAAGTAAAAAAAAAGAAAAAAAGAAAGAATTCATGTATTTCATACATTATATGATACCGAAATATGCTTAAATGTATGTAACATATTACGGAAGTATAAATTTATTTCTTAAAACAATTTCGAAAAAAATGAAAAGAATCGGAATTCAGACATCAGTTTTTATTCCAATTATTTTGTAATGAATTATACTTGTCATATATAAAGTATTTAGATAATTATATTATCCCTACTATTCATATAAATATTCCCTTGATTCTAGAATGTAACGTCAGGTTGTCAATTTGTGATTTTGACTCCGAAAAAATTGCTTCATTTTTTTCCGGCTTGATATAACTTACAATCTCATCCAATAAGTTTTTTCTCCATTTAGAAAAATTTAGACATCTCAGGCTATCTCTTTTTGATCTTATTCGAACTTGCATCATCTGAGTTTTTTGTTGCTTCAGGCACACAAACATGATCTCAGTAAAAGATGCTTTGACTGCGAAGGTCAAGTAAAATCCCTTGTGAAAGATTGAATGTAAAAAATGATATAAAAAACAGACTTTCTTTATAGGTTGAAATAGATTGAAACTGCAAAAAAAATATATGTTGTAAAATGCAAGAATCTATTTTATTGAAAATAGAAGCTTTTGAAAAGAGTGAATCTTATAACGTCGTTCTGTTCAAGTAACGTTGCTCGATATTTGTTCTGTTACAGTCAAAAATCAACAAATTGCAAATACTAACATTTATCTCTCTCTCTCTCTCTCTCTCTCTATATATATATATATATATATATATATATAAACATTTTGATTTATGAATTAGTTTCCCACTCTCTAATTTTTTTCACCGTTATTTACTTTAAAAATTATTTAACTTTTTTTCATTTATAACATTATATTATTCGGAAACGAAATTTACTTCACACAAAAATCATTATTTTTCAAAAAAAAAAAAGTGCGAAAAAAGAGCTGTTTTAAAAAATTGAAACACATTTTCTCCTGCCATTGCGATTAGATCTTTTTCAAGAAAATTCTATTATGAAAGGAAATTTAATGAAAATAATATTTGAAGGTCTATACGCGCGAAAAATTACTTTAACTTTTTTTTAAATCTATAAAAGAGCAGGCAAAAACTTCAGTAGTGTTTTTACAAAGTCATTACTTTTGCACTGAGGATAAAATTTCTCATTTTTGTATTTTTCTTTGAATTTATGTAGGGGTATTTTACCATATATCAAATTTTAGTTATATTCGAACCACCGGATTATAATTAAGTTTAAAAATCTGGAATACTTTCACATTAGTATTTAAAACAATCCAAATACATTATCACATCAGAGAGATAGATGTTTTGCAACTAAGTTAATAAGTCGTTGAAAAAGCAAACGAATATTCTATAACTAAGTATAAATAAAAAAAATAAAAGTTGAAAGATTCAAATTTAAAATAAAATTGTTCTCTAAAGTTCTTACGATATTTAAATCCGAGAGAATGAATGTAGCTATTTTAATGAAAACTACAGTAAAAATAATTTACTTATGAAAGCAAATTTCTACTTTCTTTTAAAATTATATATATATATATATATATACTCAAAATCAATCTTCCATGTTCACGAGTTGTGTTATAACAAATTATGTCCTATACCTCCCTTCAAAAAAATCTTGTCATATGGCTCATTATATTTTATTGGGAAAGAAAAAAACAATTTTTTTTATTCTAAAAAGAAAAACCTATTTTATTATATTATAAATCAGATCAGGAAAAATAATTATGTATAGAGTTCTTGAATTAAATTAAATTTTTTTATTGAATTTTGTGAAATAACAAAAGAAAGGTATATGCCGGTTGCTTTTTTTCTGCTGCTGTGTATTGTAGATATGATAGAATATAAAGTAATGCATATATAATTCAATCTCTTATTAATTGCATATTCATTCATTCTTTTTAGGTCTAGAAATGTTTCCTATTTTAATTAGAAAACAAAGGATATATTATAAAATGAAATATTATTAAAAAATATTTTTTAAAAAAAAAAAACTGCCTTCTTAAATTAAGGCTACTCAACTGAAATCCACTTGGATAGAAAATTAACTACTCTTTAATTGATTTCTAAGCTATTTTTTTAAATGCCGAATATTCAGTTTATTTCAGCTTTTTCAATAAATAACTTCCTTAATTATTAGTTTTACTGAAATTGTTTCAATATTTTTAAAACGAAATTCACTACGTAAGGAATGCTAGAAACAAGAATATAAAAGAAAATGCTTAGATTCCTTTTCGTTCACAAAATATCACTTTTTTATTCGGTGAGCATTTATGTAATGCGCCATTCGAAACGCAAAGGGTTTTTATTTTCAGAAAAGAAGCTCTAAAAGCTTATTAAAGTAGTTAATTGGTTTAAAGCCAAGAAACGTCTTTTTTAAAGAATGGTTTTATGAAAATGTAAAAAAAAGAAAGAGCTTCTTTCAGTTTTAATCTAGCTTTAAAACGATAAAAAAAATGGAGATTGGTGGGCAGAACTCACGGTTATGTTAAAAAAATTATGTAAATTTAACATTAAAAAATGTAATATAACATTTTCTTTTTTTTAAAATAGTGTTAATTAAAAATAATCTTTTTAATATAAGACAAAGAATAATCGAATTAAAATCTTGTTTTCAATCTCACTTGTTTGAATTTGTATTACATTGAAAGAAAAAAAGGGATTAATTTTTTTGGAGAGAGAATATGCACTTTTTTTTATAATTATTCTCTGCAAAATTGGCATTAATAAGTATTATTGAAATACAGGGTGTCCTAAAGAAAGCGCTCAAACTTTGCACAGCCAGATGCCTCGTTGGGAGTACATAAAAAATAGACACCCTGTATATACATCGTAACACCACGATATAATATATTGTTACGATTAACATTTTTCACTGTTCAAAAAGTTTTAAGTTATCCCCATCTGTCAAAATTCATTTATTTTTCATGTCTCTTTTCGAAAAACATTATTTTAAAGAAAATCTAAATATTTTATGTTGGACACCTGGTCAATTTGTATCTTAAAAAGTTAGATTCAATGTTGTTTTAATACGTGCATAATGAACATTTTTCTTAGCCATTTTGTTTTATTCTTGTATCATAAGGTTTTTAGACTGCTTTGTTATTGAAATATGGTTTTAAGATATAGTATTTTATTATTTTAATATAAGAGAATGGTACTTTTTCGTGTAGGACATCTTTGAATTTGATAGAATCTATAAAATTACTGAAATTATGTACATTTGGGACTGAACAGACTGAAATACTTTAAATTTTCACTATTAAAACTTTAAATTAGATTAAAACTCCATTTCACTGATAGTATAAATAATTTTGAATGAAAAACTTTTTCGTGATATTTTTATTAAAAATAAAAACAAATCTTGATTAGTTTATAAGAAATGAATCTCTGAGCTATTAAAACATAATGTATTTATTAAATTTTAATTACATAGAGAATACATGAATTTATTTTGATTTGCACTATAAAGTAAAGTACATGTAGTATCATTTATAATACTGCAACCTTTTATTTTTAGAATTTATTTTAATCACTTGTAGCTTTTTTTTATGTGGTGATTACCTCTGTATGTTGAACAATTTGTTTCGATCTTTTGCATGACCAACTTCAGAACTCCCAACTGTCTTTATAAAATTAACAATGCAGAGGGACGCAATAATTTATTCACTCCCTTGTATACTTCTAATCATTGAATTAAAGAAAACTAGTTAGCTGCGTAGGTCAAAAAAACTCAAAGACGACAACTGTTTATTGATGTTGTAATCACACATATCTTGTAGGTCTTATCTCAAAATATTTATCCATTCTTTTCATTGTGTGGTCATTTTAATAAGATAGGCCTTAATCAAATAAAAATTGTAAAATTTAGGAAAGGCAGCTTATAGAAATATTCCCCCCCCCCAAATTCATAAGAATAAAGAATAAATAGTATAAAGACACATTGGCAAATAAAGAGTGTTTTTTTCCAGGTATAGAAGTTTAAGTTGGCATTACTTTCCAAGATGGCGACCAATTTAAAAGCTGTCAAGTGATTTATTCTCAGTTTGGTTTGGCAATTCATCAAAACGATCATCAAGCAAGGCGTAGATTCGTCGAATGGGCCCAAAACGAGATTGCCGTTGTTCCCGATTTTCATAAGCGAATTTTGTTTAGCGATGAAGCGCACTTCTGGTTGAATGGCTACGTCAACAAAAAAAAACTGCCGCATTTGGAGTGAAGCTAATCCACAAGTGTATGTCGAAACACCGTTACATCCAAAAAAACTGACTGTTTGGTTCGCTTTATGGGCTGAGGGAATCATTGGTCCGTACTTCTTCAAAAACGATGAAGGCCACAACGTTACAGTCAATGGTGATCGGTATAGAGCCATGATTACTAACTTTTTCCTTCCTGAATTGAACAATCATGATGTCCAGGAGCTGTGGTTCCAACAAGACGGCGCAACATGTCACACAGCTCGTGCCATAATCGATTTATTGAAAGACACGTTTGGTGACCGCCTAATTTCACGTTTTGGTCCTGTGATTTTGCCTCCAAGATCTTGTGATTTATCACCGCTAGACTATTTTCTGTGGGGCTATGTAAAGTCATTGGTCTATGCGGATAAGCCACAAACGCTTGACCATTTGGAAGACAACATTCGCCGTGTTATTGCCGATATACGGTCACAAATGTTGGAAAAAGTCATCGAAAATTGGACGTCCAGATTGGACTACATCCGAGCCAGCCGTGGCAGTCCTATGCCAGAAATCATATTTAAAATGTAATGCCACAAGATTATCTTTCGAATAAAAAAATTTATGTCAATCGAATAATACATCGTTGTTTTATTGCAATTTAAAGTTCTATACCTCTAAAAAAACACCATTTATTAAAAACATTCATAATAAATTTGGTTCAAATAATTTCGTTCATATTTTCATCCCAATAGGTTTTTTTAATAATATTTTAACTTGATTTGAAGTAAGTAACACTGATATTAATTTGATACATGAACTGCCAAAACAAAAATTTATTTTTAACATTATTTATAACATAAAAAAAAAACTCCCTACATACAATTCCGAATATTTTAGATGCATATAATTCCGTTATACAAGTATTTATCTTAAGCGGCACCAAAAGAGGCGAAAAGAAGACTAAAAGAAAAACGGAAGAAGTGAAAAAAACTTTTCCACGGGAACATTTATTATCGTCAAAGTAAGCACGGTCTGCCTATTTCGCGTGCAAATTCTCATCAAGTGCGCAATTTACTTCCTATTTTTTTCATCCCCCGAGGCGAATTTTTATTTCTTCCAAATGAATCTCCTTCCTCCTCTTGTGCAATGGTGTGTGTCTGCGCCTTTTCCCATTTTCTCGTTCTGTTTCTTTCAACCTCCCAATTCCAATTCCGAATATGAGAAACAGTTCTCACAAAACTGATAAACAAATTATAGAACTTTAGCTACGTTTCCCCAGCTGCAATATTGTTGGAAAACGCGTTTGCAATCAAAACTGTTGGATGACATTCACACTGAACAAACGCTCACTAGCACAAGGCTCAAAGATAATGGTAACCAAGACAACGCATCTGCATCTCTATTGCTCGAGAATGGCTTACCACGCTGCACACATTCACCCAAGAGACAATGACTAACGCTTTAGAAGAACTGTTAGGAAAGGCAACCCTCTTATAAAATGATTTCTGGGCTCTGACAGCTTTCCAATACAGCCGATTGTACTCAGAATCAATACTGTGTGCCCTGTAAAATCACTTGCACTCGCATTAACATCAAATTCCTGCGGGAAATTGCTACTACAGCCTGGTAGGATATTGAATGTGAGACTAAGGTTCCGCAAAAGTCACAGATTTATCCGAGTAGAAAATAGCTTACAGAACGATTATTTTCTTCCAATCAATAAGGGCAATATTTTTGTTGCTGATCTGCTATTCGGAGATACGTTTTCAGGGGGGATAGGTGCAAAAGCTTTTATTTGGTAATTGTTATTATTTTTTCAAACATCCTTTAATGATGTGTGTATGGAAAAGTTTTTAGATTTTTTATTCACTGTGCTCATTTATCTTTTGCCTCGGATATATATCCCGGGACATTATCTCATTCAAACTGCATTTGACAGTCAGATGAAGAGCTTGGAGAACAAATGTACTCCTTCACACTCAAACCTCAGATTCGTCTTTTTATCTTTACTTTGGTTTTATATAACAGTATTTCTTCTGAAAGGTTACATCAAAAGTTTTTAATCTTAGTTTGGGTAGTTGGTTACTCAACAGTGTACCAATATTTTACTCCTCTACTTCAATATCATTTTTAAAAGTGAATATAATCTAATGATCAATTTCTTTTTGCTGAAGTAAAAACAATTATAAAAAATGGAAGGAGAGAAAATTCTTAAGCAGAGTAAAACATAAGAGTAAATTTCATAAATGAAACTATCTACACATAGAGCTTTAAAAACAAAGAACTGTCATCAAACCATCAACAGTATGCAAGTCCTTGAGGCGATGATTAGTTAAATAATAATCAAACAAAATCGCAAGTGGAAAACTATATATTCAATATTAAGGTATGTAACTTAAATAAATTTTTTCTTTTAGTCTTAAAATATCGGTATTTTAAATCCCATTATATCTTAAGTTTTTATTATCATTATGCTAAATTCGGTATAACTCTTTTCTATATTAGTCTATGTAGCAAATTTTATTTTTAGATATCACAGAGCAGAACAAATCTAGAAAACTAATTGTATCGATAATGATAATATTGATTTATTTTTCTTAATATTTCATTACTTCTCTCTCTCCTCTAAATATATTATTAATTCTCGAAATACGAGACATATATACAAGAAGCTATCAAAGTTTTAATTATTACGAAAAATAATCAACTTAGAAACTTTATTTTTATTTTCAATTCTCTGAAGAGTTATCGACATGTTCACCAGAGTTATACATTTTCCCAGTATTTGTTGACTTTTTAAGGAATGTCATTATGTAAGTGAGCAAATTACATCGAAAACGACTGTTCTCGAATGACGCCACTTGCTTAATATCTGACTGTGTAATGTTTTTTTGTATTCAAGAAATAAGAAAATTTTCTCGAGGTGAGATCGGAGAATAGGGTAGATGAGGCAAAATTTCAGTCAAACAGCTTTAATTTCTCAACCACACCTCGAGATGAATGAGCAGGTGCATTGTTGACAAGAAGACAGATCATTTTGGTTATCATGTTACACGTAAGTGGTGAGTTACTGTGCTTCCAGTTTTTGAGTCTTGAATCAATCAATTGATCAACTTTTGCGGTTGTCATCAGGGCACAGTTGGGAACGGGACTCGTCACTTAAGACTATACGTCCCAGTCAGCGGCAGCTCCACGTTGACAGAACCCAGTACCACTGCAATTGGATATTAAGCGGCGTAACCGTCGGCGCTAGCGTAAATTCCGCTCTCTCAGTTGTGTGCGGTGGGTCATGTTGGACACATCTGTGTGGGTCCCACGGCGCATTGTTGATAACAATGAATCCTGTGCTCTAACAATCACTCTGTCTTTCAGCTCTGTTGTGGTCCTCGATCAACCGTTGTGGTTCTGACACCAGTGTTCCAAAATCATCCAATCACTCAATAGCTTCGACCCAGATGCCGAGAAATTCTTCAATTCGTCCAACCAGCCTCTTTCAATCTGATCGAACGACTTTGTTAAATTCCTACATTTGCTCGTAATAAGCACGAATCCTTCGAAGAAGCATTATTAGATAGGTATTGCAGTCAAAATGAAACAGAGTTTTTGAGAATCCCTCCTTTTCAACACTTGCTGAATGCATAGTTCCGACCAGTTGGAGTTCCCGCTATTGGTTTTCATTGAACACCAAATTTTAATCATTCGGCTCAAATGTTATTGCATACGAAATTTCATTACAAGGGGGCAACTCCTTCTTGGTGCGTCAATTTTTTCTTATAGTGTACTTAATGAAGAAAACCTGTTTAGAGTAATATTAATGAGAGGTACATTTTTAAATGATAAAAATAAAGATTCTTCATTTTTCTTGCGGCTTGCATTTGCGAATAGAGATTATCATAGAGAATGTATATATGGAGTTGATTTATAAATATTGAGATTATATATATCCATACTTCTTTACTACACTCTTACATTAAATCTCTCTCTCTCTCAAGGATCTGTGTCAACTATATATACACTACAAGCAAATACTTTTCCAAATGAGAGAAAATATCATTAATTTTTTAGTGGAATCACTTACTGTGGACATTTTCTATTATTTTTGATGGTAGATTAATAGTATTATCAAATTGTAATGATTAATTTCTAAGAAATTTTTTCCACCTTTTGTAAGTGAAGAATAATGCGCTAATTTATTAAAGTAAATAAAATTAAAGACAAAGAAGTTTTAAAGTGCTTCTAAAGATGTTTGCATTATATGATAAAGTAAATTAATAATTGAATTGTGAAGTGATGTTAACATCCGTTTCATATACGAGAATTCTAGATCCGTCTTTAGGGGTATACCTTAAAGTTGTGCTGTTTATAGTTCCATATTCTATTATACATAATATTTAAAACTTGATCTCTTAAAATTAGAATTTTTTTTCTGGATACGAAATGCTAAGCACACACCCACACAAAAGGAAAAATCTATGTATCGATATTTTAGTAGATATTATTTAGAATATCAATATATTAGACTAATAACAATGTAATCAATGTTTCTGATTGGCCTATATATTACATACATCATAAAATATTATTTAAATATTGAGGAATCAACCCCAATTTAATTTACTGATAAAAATATAGAAAATAAATTAAAACAATCACGAACAATAAATATGCCTTTTTGTCTGATGCATAACGATATACAATTTAGCTAGAGAAGAGGATAAAGCTAAAGAAAAGTTCAATGATACTTATAAACATGTGATTCATGTTTAAAAGTCAAGGTTGCTGTAATTACTTAAAACATGATGTGTATTGACATGTTCTTTACTAGTCTACTTATATGATAACTATAAAACGTGCACAGTGAATGAATTTCAGAATGTTTTTGTAAGAAACTATTACATGCAAACTTGCATATATACATATACACATGTGTTCTAGGGCACGTTGCATGTATAGAATGAGTAATCATAGAAATACTACATTGTAGCAGATGAAAAAGTTTTCAACAAAATATTTTTAAATATTTTATCTTTTGAAAGTAACACATTTAAATAGCCGTAAAAATTTTTAAACACAATTATCGAATTCGTGATCATGTGAATAAAGTATTTACTACCATATAAATGAAAATGACTTAAGAAAAGACTTGGACATTCAGATAGTTTTTATGCGTATGCCCCCCCCACTGTATTATATACGAAGATTTAGCTTAAACTTCTTTGACGCTCATTGCTCAGCAGGTTGTGAAATTTTGCTTCCGCATGCATGGTTCACATAAAAGATCATTTCCTTCCTCACCACTCTTAACCGTGACGTTTCCAATTCAGTTCAACTGCATTGTCTTTTGGTATGCTATTTCATTGAAATGATTCCACGCAAGCGATGAAAAGTACAGCCTTATGGAAACTAATCGGAATAAAATCCTTTTCTCAGACTTTTAACGGTCTCAAAAGTAAAAGAAGATTAGCCATTGTCTCATCTCGTGCTCGAAGTGAACCGTTTCAGAATTGTTGCGTTGAAGATTGCGTGACAGAAGTGCTTTTTGTACAGTTAAGCCTCCATGTAGATTCTACTATCTCGATCATTCTTTCATTTAACAAGTCTGGAGAACAATTTTTGTCACAAAGGTGGGCAATGATAATAATCTTTTCACAGCAGAGTTCTGTTAACGTGAATGATTTGTCCTTATGACGGGCAGGTAACCTTTAAAACCGAACAGTTTCAATGTTGTAAAAATATGCTGGTAGGATAATATTACGGACATAAGCTTGGCAAATATATTTATTGCTAAAGAACTTCTGTTGAAATTTTTTCGACATAAATTTCTCTTATTTATTTGTTTGAAATTTTTATGTCATTGTTTATAAAAATATAATTTACAAAAAAATTATATCATGCGTGTCACTTAATGCAACTTAAATGTAGTAAAGTTTCATTATTGTAAGTTCTAAATAAATTTTTGCTAAAAGTTATACACTAAATTAAAATATATTTAAATCTTTGACTAACATGAATTAAATGCTGCTAAAAAAGAAGGTGTTATTACAAAAGATAAGAACGTTAAAAAACAAGAACATTTTCTTACATTCTCATTTAATTAAATATTATTTTAATTTTCATTTAAATAATCAAAGCAATCGGTGTCTTAGATTTATGTTGTAATAATGATAATATTGCAATTTCTAGTTATTAGACTTGCAATAAAACTAAGTCATAGTTCGTTGTCCATTATTTTTATATTAATTTGTTAGTTTGTAAGAGAGTATGTGCATTTCAACTTCTATCAATTACTATTTTATTATGAATTATAGAATAATAAATATACAAGGGGCTTGCTATAAAACTGTTTTCTATCTAATAAGTACAAGAAAAGCATAATATTATCCGACGACGTAAAATTTAATATCAAATGACTAAAGAAAAATGCAATCTAACTTAATTTACATCTGGAAATCCCTCGGTTCATTTATCGTTGCAATTTAAAATAAAATATTTAGAATAATATTTATTTTTGTATAATTTTCTTAGTTTACTTTATGTGTGTGTGTTGTACTTAACAAACAAAAAAGATTAAAATTGTCTAGACATAAGATTGAACTGTGCTTCTAGGTAAAATCAAATTATTAAGAATCAGGGAATAAAAATAAAACAATCAATCTCATGCAATTTTGCTCATGATTTATTTTCTTATGTTCATAAAATACGCAAAGCAACAAACTCTAAGTAGATATAGCATTATTATTCGTTATAAATCTCAATTGAATTTTTGTTTTCAATAATTAATTTTGAAAGCACGTGTTTATTAACCTTATTTTCCAATTGATAAATTAATAAAATATTTGAATAAAAATCATCAAAGTATGATTAGTATCGTATCTATTCTTAAGCAACAAATAAGTTTGTCTCCACTAGACGATGATACAAGTAATATATATGACAAAAGAACGAACAGAAAGAGATAATACCGTTTCAAAATACAACTTCAGAAAATGTTACGAAAAATGACTCCATACACAAGTGGCGAGAGAATATTTCCCGTAATTTATCGAACAATAATTTCCTCGCAGCATGTTTGAGCTATTACATGTTGTAGCCCAATCGGCTGTATCGTAATTTGAAAGACAGTATCAGAGGGTAAGGAAGTTAATTTGGAAACAGATGCGTCAGGGTCAAGTATGTCGAGTCAATTTGAAGAGAAAATGAGCCCAATTGAAATAGAGTTTCCTTAAATATTTAGCTTCAGAGTTTAATCTTCCCCTCGAATCGATAAGAGTGTTTCTCAACAACGGGAGATGATGTGGTCCGCATATTAAAACTAGCACGTGTACGAATGATATAACTTCCCAATCACTGAGAGATAATTTTGCATTCTAATTAGAACCATGACAGAGAGAGAGCCAATCAAAACGATGGGCAGAAGAGGAATGGCGTCTCTTGGCATTTGCTTAATGATTCATTTTCATGAACCAACTCACAGAATAAGTGATCAGATTTATCTCTCTCCCCGGCAAGGAATTATATGTAACCAAAGGCAAGTGGTAACGATTACGTGAGTTAATATCACGGAGATTCTCTGAATAATTTCAACTTTTTAATTAGAACTCTGGTTTGGTCAGTTAGATCCGTTATAAATCACTCGTGGGTATGCGGTACTCTTCGGAAAGGAAATTTTTCATTTCGCACATAACAGATGTAGGAATGCGATTTTCGTGCCGAGAAGTATTCCTGCGTATTCCTCTTGCCCCTCAGGAAATGATAACTGGCAAAAGGCGATGCTACAGTAATGAATTGCTCGATAACAACTCATTACTGGATAGTAATGTAAAACGTTGCATTTGTGCTGAGTCAGTTATCGATTTTTATCTTCGGTTATCGTTTGCCCAGAGGCTATCGAATGTGCCCTTTTGAGAAGTGGAATGACGTAAAAACTTTCAGAGGTGCTTTTGAGTGGTTCTCTGAAGAATTTTGAAAATTCTAAATCGTTTGACGTATGAGTTATGAGCTAAAAAAGTTATTAAAAACCAATCTCTCTCATTAAGAAGTTATCAAATCAGATTTTCAATTTACTGTTAGATGGATAGTAATTAAATACAACATAGATTGATGCAGCAAATAAACTTTCATATACCTTTGAATATTTTTTAATTATAAATTTCTTTGAAATCGCCTTAAGGGTAGTAAAATCTCGAATATTTTAAGGAAATATTTAAACTTCAAAAATACGAATAAAGTCAATGTTTGTAGTTTCTTTATTTTACTAAATGGCTTTCGACTAAACCCAAAAATTGTATTCTATGATTGTAGCATTATAATATTTAACGTATTCACATTTAATCAAATTTTAAATGTATATTAAATTTAATATTTTGTAAAAAAAATTATATATTAATTTTAATGATATCTTGTAGCGCTTCTCTCTTTTGCTTTAACCCTTTCACGGACACAAAGCTAAAATACACATTTATATGATAAAGTATTTGATAAATGTAATGTTCTCATCCTCTATAAACATTATTTTGTTACAAAAAAATATCTGATCAGGGGTTTTGTTACTGGGTGGTGGATAGACGTGATAAAACCAATGAGCACTTAAGACATTTAACTTACATTTTAGGTAAGAAATAATGAATCATATTACAATAAGATTTTTCATGAAAAATTAGCATTTATGCTAATATTTATTTCAATAATAATTAAATACTAAGTACAGGTGTAATAGAATAATTGTACAATATAGAATATTTACTAAAATATATACATTGAAATTTGTATACATCCACATTTTATATTTAATTTAATTTTAGTATAAAAAGTTAGAAATAAAGTAATATTTTTGAGAATTTTAATTCGTTTTTTCACAAATTTGATGAGCTACTTACTGAAAAACTTTTCAAAGGAAGTAGGACTATTTGCTTGAATGTGCAGTGGTGCGCAAAGAAAAGCTATAATGAAAGATTTTCGAGCCCAAGAATCTCGTACCAGATATTGTAAACAAAGTTTTTTATATTCCCCCCTGAACATTCTCACGTGATTCTGAGTGCTCTCTCTCGAGTGGAAAAAGAGTGAACATTTCAAGGTCATTTTTCTGTTCTATGTGGGCAGTGGATAGAGCATCTATCCACATATAAAAGCTTTCCAAAAACCTAAATAAAACCTTTTTTTAAATGACAATTTGTTTAATTCATTCAGATGAGAGAAAAGAATACTTAAGACTTCTCGAAATTCTTTTCACAGATCAGAAATTTTATTTACAGTAATCAAAATACAATTTATAGATTTACACCGAAAATGACTGTTTCTAACTACCCATCAGAGGACATGAAATGCAAAACAAGGTACCGTGCTGCCATCTGTGTTAATTTTTATGCCTTTTAGCTTCAATTAATGCATGTCGATAGATTAAATATCCACCACCCTCTTCAAGAAAAATTTTTTGTTATGTGGCTAGACCTATTAGCCACTGTCCCCGAAAAGGTTAGTAATAGAAGTAAAATATAGCACACATAGCTATTTTAGCTCGAAAATTCTTTTAATGATTGAAAGGTTAGTCACTATTTTTAAAATTTGGTAATTTAAAATGTACATGAGAAGAGTAATATTAGTAATTACACATTCATAAGTAACAAACACGTAAATAATTCAGAATAATTTAGAGGGTACCGATCTATCAGGATAGTGAAATCAATATCAACTTTGTCGACTATTTCTTGAGAACTTTAAAGAATTTGAGACACAGCAATTAGTTATTGCGAATATAGTCTGATAAAATTGAGCTGTAATTATCATTTGTTGGCAATTAAATTGAAAAACGAATTTAATTAAAGATTCTTCAGAATGACGATCAATTATTCGATAGTTAGGAAAAGACACGGTGCCTTATTATTTAGATCGTACATGGTAAAAATGATTTAACTGTACAGTTTTTGAATGATGTACACACATTTTTCACTCATAAATTAGGGCTCCCTAAATAAAGAAAACTAAACACAAATAATTAAGTCTCGTGAATTCCCCCGCAATGTAAAAAATATTCTATCTATGGAAACTTTAACCATACAGCTTAGATTTTTTTTTCATTTTTTAAAATTGGTTTTGGTTTTTAATTATAAATGAGTGAGTTTTTAGATATTCATTTCAATTAAGGAAGTTTTCATTGTTATTTAATTGAAATTTAGATTGAGTGGCGCTTTGTGTTTGTGTATGTATATGTATATATATATATATATAGAGAGAGAGAGAGAGAGAGAGAGAAACAGACAGATATAAAGAATTTAATTTTAAAAAAATATGACAACTTTTACAGACATCCTACGCGAAATAATTTACACCTAAAATAAAATTGGATTAGTTTCTTAAGCAAATATTTCCTTTCGTAATTTTTTAGAGCTTTATCTTTATTTCTATCAGTTTATTTTATTTCTTGCTCAAATTTCCAGTGGGAATAAATCCTTTTAAAAAATTAACTTTTAAAATAATGTGTATAACGATAATTTTTTTCCTCCATTTATTTAATCAAAATAATTTAAAAGCTTTGTAAAGTTCATTGACTTTATGTGGGATACCATACATTTCTGTAGATGTTTTTTTTTAAAAAAAATGCCTTTATTTTCTTTTTCCTTTAAGAGAAATGTTTGAGGCTCATTTATATTTGAAATTACAGGGGATATATAAGTATAAAGAGCATATATATTTAATCTTAAGTGTAGTCCCATTATTCTTTAAAATAATTTATTTTAAATTATACAAATGTTCAAATTTTAGAAGTAAATAACGTATTAAGTGACATTGATCTAAAATGAACTATTTCCTTCTTTTATATTCTTCCGTGTAAAGATTTAAAGGGGATAAATACTACATTTTGTGTCATATGGGAAAATTACTACTATTTAGAAATTTTAAGATAAAAAAAACAATCAAAAGGACACACACAAAAGTTTACTATTAATTACTTCATTTATAATTGGTCATATTAATGTATTTGTTTTTATTCTAATACTTAACTGATTAAAGTACATAAGCAATACATTTTCAGTAGATGAGAATATTTCAATACAAAACTTTTTAATCAGTTTATACAAAAAAGATATGTGTTCTTTGGAAACACACGCACGCAAAAAACGAAGCAATTTTAATTTGGTTTTAATAAGAAAATGTCATATAATTATTTTCAAATTTACATTCAGAAATTTGATCGGTAGTTTGTCTAATAGCATAAAAGTTACATGTACCAGAAATTATCTCTGAAACCCTTAAATTGAAGCATTAATTTCTTCGAATTGTTTGTATGATGTTATCATCTCTTTACCTTCATTTTTTCGTGAGTGCTTATTAACGTCACACTTAAAGCAACACGAGAGCTATTGGTGATAGACCAGGTAATTTTTAACCGTGACGAGAACGACACCCCCTATCCTTACTTTCTCATCACACCACTCGAGGGATATGAGCCACAACAAATTTAAGGTGCATCAACCCCTCTACATGGTGGGTCTTTAGCAGCACTAGGCTCGAACTCATGACACGAAGGCCACGAGTCCGTTACCTTGACCACTATTCGAAGCAACTCAGTGACGGCGGTAGCTATGGGGTCATGGCATTGAAGGCAGCACTGTGGCATCACGAGTTAGTTTCACTGAAGATCTGCGGTGTTGCGAGGTTAATGCGCGTTGAACCTATCAAGGCTCAAAGTTTTCAGGTTGGCGGGGTATGGAAGTTGCAAGAGTGGGTGCCAGCTCAGGTTTCGTCTTCATCGTTTGAATGCGGTTCAAAATTTCGAGGTCCATCACCAAAAACTGCCGTGTTGCTTCACAGTATATAATATGTAATATATGGTTTTCAGTCAAAAATATGGAAGAAAGATCGAGCAATTTTGCCCATTCAGTGAACTGGAAGTTTTTCTAAGCAACAACAAGAAAAAAATTATACACAAGGGAAAAAATCTTTAGAGAAATATAAATGTTAGCTGAATCCTGTATTTATAGTACTAATGCTTTCTAATTTTCCTTTGATTTTTTTATCAATGTCTTCCTCTAAATCAGCGATACTCAACCAGTGGCCCAGCGGACCTTTCTGAGTGCCTGGGACACTAGCAAATTAAATTATTTAAGAACAATGCACTAAAAATTTAGTGAGAAATTCCATCAATCACATATATCAATTTCTATCGATGTCGTGCTGGTACGAATTACGAGGTAGCATTCATTCCTTTTTGTAATAGTAACGGTTAGTGATAACAAACAATAGTGGAATAGTGACCATTTTATAGGTGAATCTAATTTTTAAATAACCATCATGTCTTCCAAGCAAAAAAATATCTGAAAAAATATTTTTTTTTTGTTTCTAGACAATTGGGATCTTGGCTTTTTCGTAGAGAAAAACAAATACATGGATCAACAATTTGTTTGAGTTGTCGTAAAACTTTATATTTAAAAAATATAATTTTGCTTATTACTAAACCACTTAGCTCAAACCTTTCAGTTGCTCTTTTTCTTGAAAATATCTTTCAAAACGAGATATATTGGCTTTCTTAAAATTTTTTCAACAGCAACAAAATAATTTGGGAGAGGGGGAATTGGGATCATTGATGAAAGAAAACCGAAATTACCCCATAAATGTGTAAAAAAGGGCAAAAAACTTACTTTTTGTGAGTTGAGTTTGATAGGGTTTAAAATAAAATCCAAAACTATGAGTTTTAATACTTTGATCAATATTCCGCATTTTAAATGTCCTTCATGATAAACCTTTGAGACCCGAATTATTTTTATCTTCAAATATTAAATTCTTCTGCTTATTAATACCTGAGGGACCCCAATGACATTCGGAAAAATAATAAAAAAATTCCTGCTCCTCCCTTGGAATGTAGACGGTACCCGCACAATCGTGCGGGTTGGGCGCTATCTGTGAAACAGGTCACCTATGAAATTTTACGAATTATACAATTTTAGCTCGCAGTTGATAGAAGAAACAATCTTAATTCAACTAAAATTGTTACAAATAAGGAAATTATTAATGAAAATTAACTCGTTTATTAATTCATTATTTATTTACTGCAAAAATCTTTTGTTTTGTTTTTGGCTAGTATAAAGAACCATTGCATTTTTCACAACATGTTTTCGAACTGCTTTCGTAGTTTTCAAATCTGCACTTGTGAGGCCTTTAAATGTCATCAACACATCAAAAACGACTATACATGTCTAGCCTTTTATCCTGTAATGGCCAGGGTAAAAGCCATTCCATGTATAGCAGGTGGATTATAACACTTCGGTCTTTTTGCGAATGGAATTACAACACTTTTATCTTCATCATCAGTTAAAAAACTTTTGTTAGTAGGTGGAGATACTGATAACGCTTCAACTATCTCTAATTTAAATTTTAAGTGATCCATTTTGATTTTTAGAGGAATTTTATTTGATATTGCATCTTGTTTGCACAGAAACCAAGAAGTTTCAACAGCTAAATCAATGTAATGAATGTGTTCAAGAGACTTTTATGGTAAAGAATGAGATCCAAAATTGTCTTTAAATTTCAAATATTCCCATGTGTTTTTCATCGCTCTCATCTGAACTTGATTCTCCTTCCAGTACACGCGATTCATATGTTTTGTTCATCTGAACTTGATTCTCCTTCCAGTACACGCGATTCATATGTTTTGTTCGCAGCATTGCCATCATTCGAGAGATCACTGAGTTCTGATCTAAGTTCAATCTGATTTGTTCATCAATCGAAAAATGTCTTCTATGAGAATTCTTCTCTTTTTAGATACTTGAAAATTTTTGATTAAAAGTTACCACAATATTCCATGAAAAATAGTAAAATGTATCAGAAAATTTTATTATTCAAAAATATATATGTATATGTAAACCACACCCATATATATTAACTACCACCAGAAAACTCAGATTTTTTTCGGGGGAGAGATATGGATGCAGATATCTGTGGAGAGGATAAAAATGCCATACTTCTCAACATTCGTATGGAAAAGAAAATTAATTGCAAGAGAGAGAGAGAGAGAGAAAGAAAAAAAAGGGTTTCATCTTTTATTTATATAACTATACATTTCCTGTTTATGTAAGCTTTCAAACTATTGAAAGAGAGAAGAACATTCGCATGGGGTAAATACTCACCTTTACATCTGCAGTGACTCAAGTAACGCCCAACCCGAACGATCGTGCGGGTAACGAAATCCCGAGCCCTAGAAGCCACACATTAATAGAGTACAATTAATATTTTTTTCTATTTTATAATTATTTGAACATTAATAAAAAAATTTGTATCGAAGCAATTAGAAATATACTGACTATTACCTTTTTACGACAGATAAAAATAAGATGTGTTTTCATTGTATCTGAAAATCAGGTTAGATTTGCCAGCTGAAAGTAAAACATGGACTACAACCATCGTCTGTTGATGAAAAATGATACTCTACACCTTCTACAAACACGCTCAATCGGTGGATTCGGGATTTTTTTTTACATACGACTATTCCAGAAACAAAAATGTGTTAAGAATGTCGAACCCGCACGATCGTGCGGGTCAGGTCTTAAAGGGTTGTAACGTCAACCCACACCCCATGAGTCCTCATGTTGCGGCTCGCGAGAAACATTTGTCCCATGTATGTGGCTCAGCGGAAAAAAGTTTGAGAATCCCTGCTCTAAAGTAACGAGAGGGCTTTGGTGACGAATCTCGTTCTTTTGAACTGGCACCCCATCCTACTAAAGTAATACTTTCAGAGCAACAGCCAATGGTTCAAATCAATTTGAAACTGATCATCTTTGAAGATTATATATTTATCCTTAAGTTAACATTTATTAAAAAAATAATTTTGGAAGGGAATCCGTCCTGATATTTTACCAGAAATAAGTCTGCTTTTTTCAGAAAAATGATAGAATTCTAGAGCTATAAAAGAATTGTCTATAATCCATGTAAAATAAGAAAAAAAGTTCAAGCTTTTGGTTGGAGATAAATGAAATTTTTCCAGTTTTGATCGAAAAAATATTATACACCACATTCTATATTTGACCAGATGTGTTCGTCATATCCTCGTTTATATGCGGACATCTCAATTTTTGACCAAAAGCCCTTACAAAAACTTCAAATGTTTGAAATGTCTGCGAGGTTATTCGGTTTTCTTAACGGAAAAAATGTTTTCTTAAAGCAGACAACACGAAAATAAAACGCTTTTTGATTTTGAGTGGATTTAGTATTGTTTTGACGGCTTCTCAAAAAGTTTTTTTATAAAATAAACGTACATAAAAAAAATCGTATTTTATAAAGTATTAGTAAACTCACAAAGAAAGTAATGCTTTAACACACAGTTTTGTACTTTTCATTTTTATAAAGATTAAAGAGGTAATAAAATAGCTGAAATGATTTTTTCTGACTCGTAAAGAAGCTTACTGGTTAAGATTTAAAAAAAGGAATGCTGTACTAAATCTTGTTTTTCGCTAGAAATGTCACTATTACTTATTATTCTCATAGCGTGGGAGGAAATTAACCTAGAATTTTTGTTGTTTTAGGAGTGTACTTTGTGTTCTACTGCTTTATATTCTTATGAAGGAAACTTTTTTTTTCTTACCCCAACATCAAAAACTAATTCTTTAATATTTTACATAAGTTACAAAAGAAATAGAATAATCCAATTTCCCTATGTTTTCAACGTATAGATGTCCCCAAATGAAAGATTTTATAAATATATGATAGTATTTCTGAATAAATAAAAAAAAGTTATACACTTTAAAAACTTAACTTTCCTTAAGGGTATCGGAACCCCCCATACTCATAATGTTCAAAAGGCCCTTTTCAATGCTCCTTTTCTAAAAATCTGTTGTAAATACAGTCCCCAAATTTTTTTACAGGTTAAACATAGATTTACTATTATACTGAAATGAGCTTTTCTTAAAATTTTCATTAGTTTTTTTAAAATTTTATTTAAAGTATTTCGAGAAAACAAAGTTTTTCGACAAAAAGAAATTTATAAAAAAAATATATACAAAATTTTGCTAAAATCTAATTCCAGTAAATACTAGAAAATGCAAAGAATGTGTTATATAAATTTTGTGGACATAAGAGATATACTTTCTGAGAAAAGGTACATCGAACCTTCAAAAATGACATTTTGAGAAAAACGCAATTTTATAAAAAAAAAGAAAAAAAACTTACCTTATCAAAACATTCTAGCTCCATTTTCCAAATTTTCAGCATTTTTTGAAAATTCACCCTCTTGTATTATTCTTTTAAGTCTTTTTATCTTTCTGACCTCCTTAGTTTTTTTTTTATCAAATTGGCATATAATTGGCCCTTGTAATCCTCTCTTTGCCGAGACGTTCCATGCAGCATGTCGCATAATATCCAGTCTCAATGTTTAGTTTTTTAAATATCCAACTTTGTTGCATTCCCTTTATTAAAGGATGCAATAACATCATATGTACCAAGGAAAAGTGTTTCTATATATATATAGGTGCACAAATGTGACTTTTAGGGACACAGGGCCAAATAACATTATTTTTGCTTTCATTTGGATTTTGCGTGTTTAAATGTAAGCATTTTTTCAATAACTCTGGATCAGAAAGATCCCTAAAAATAGGCCTAATGGCTTCCACAACAGCAACTGGAAGTTTATATTTGTGGTGGTAAACTTTATTTTCCAATTGTGCCTTCTTATAACGGCACCACGTGTCAGGACCTGACGGACAAAATCCATGTTGTGGATTTTCATTGGTTGATATTTTATGAAGAAATATTGCCCATATACCTTGTCGCATATCCTTCACACTTGACAAATTTCTTCGAATGGCAAGGCCATAATATGTTTGTAATTGATCAATAGATGCTTCCGTTAATCTATTTTTTCCACATAATGCCTTGCCATCTGACAATTTTTGACCACTCATTTTTGCTTTGAAACGTCGGAGGCGAGATCCCATCCGTTTCATAACATGGCCTATACACTCAAGTTTTGTGATCGTACAAGTATCCCCATATACTTTATTCTTCACAATGTTATCAAAATTTTTGGAGTCTCTATCTCCTAAATATTTTGTGTAACGTACATCAGAGCGTTGAACAGAGCGCGCTGAAATATCGATAGAGCTGCATCGACTTCCATTCGTCCACTATACCCGTCGAAGTTCTTCTTACAGACCGCGGTCCGTGTTTCTTTTTGATCTTTACAAACACAATGTTTAGATAATATTTCAGTGTAAATTACCTTTCCTGTGTCCACACTCATTACTGTCACGACACCATTCATGTGTGGAGGAATATTTTCTCTTCTGCCATGTTCCATCAACCGCAACAGGATGTCTCTAATATTTTGATTTTCTTGCACTGCTTCTTCTACGGCATCTTTCATCATTGCATCACACACATCCTTAGTTGCACCTAACAGCCATTTATTATATTTCGAGAACTTTGTCGGTGGGGGTGGTAACTTCATGATTCCACAAAACATTCGTGCAGCTTCTGCATCTTTCCCTATGCATCTCATTGAATAAACAAACCTGGTGTTTATTTCGTAGGTGCTGGGTTTCCCAATTTCAGCTTTGCACTTCTTGGAGGAACAAAACTTGTAGCTATAACAGCGCAAATCACAGAATATATCAAGTTCAAAAGCTCCATCTGAAAAATTTTCTTCACAGGAAAGGTTAAGTCATGTTGCTCCACACTGTAAATAGAAATACACCAGCTAAACCATTTAAATTCACAATAGCATTTTTAAATCCACTATTAAACTCACTTTTGCATGAGTTACTTAAATTGCTAAGTTTTTTTTCTGAAGCAGAAATATTACTGTTAGAAACAGAAGACTGCTGTGGTACAGAATCACTTTTCACTGTTGATTCGGAATTACTTCTTCTGCCTTGATTAAAATTACCTCGCCTTTTTTAAAAAACTTTGCTGCTAGATCTAGGCATTTTAAATATAACAAAATAATATTTAAAATAAAAATAATAGCGTTGTAAAGAGCTAAGCAGGTCTAATTATAATAAACACAACTTGAGCAAAACAAACAGCGTTTGAACGAACGATTTTCTTCAAAAATACAAATGTAAACAACGTATAATTAGTTGTATCTCTGAAGCCGTTCTTAGAGTGAAAAATAATTGATGCTTGGCAACTAGTATCACGAAAGAAATTTTAAAAATGACATCAAACTTCCAGCTGACCAAAGAGGAAGAGCAATGTTTACCTTTTTTCTGTCCATTTAAATCGGTGACGTGTGGTTAGATGATTCTTTAAAAACAAAGTTTTAGTACTTCTAATTATGCTAGAGATTAAAATGAGGTATTTTTGGAAAGATGATGAGTTAAAAAATTTAAAAATGCAATAATCTGAAATTGACAAAAAATTTTAGGCTTCCAACTGCCCTCAAGAATTTCTACCAAATTTTTAAAATGAGATATTATAAAGCCTGAACTACATAAGAAATAATATTTAGAACTAAACAAATAAAGTACAAACTTAGAAACAGTTAAAAATTATACAGAAATAATATAATGTAAATCATAATAATTCATGTTTATTATCATCAATTTATGCGTGCAGCTTTCCAAAAAAAATTCTGATAGATTAAAAATGATTCAAATAATCACTTTCTCTTACGTTTTATTCTCTAAAAACTATCTCTTTTGTGACGATGCACCTCATAATTTTGAACCGCATTCAAAAAGTGACGAGGATATCACTCCAACTCTCCTCTCACTCCTGCCGACATTGAGTATCTATTGAATTATTTAATTTGAATTTACGTCGTACTCTGAAGCAAGATTTGGGCTATTGGTGACTTTTTTTTAAGCCACGATTAAGCGGTGACACCTGAACTAGCTCTTCATCTCCAAAATTCCACACCTATCCAATGTGAAGACTTTGAGCATCGACAGTAGCCCCTATACGTGGTCGGTCTTCAGTATCGAACAGTTATTTATAGTGAATCATAGTTGATAATCAACCGTATTACAAGAATAAAAAGGTTGATCTTAGCTCGTGCATGGCCACAGATTTGTACATTAATAGTAATCTGATGTGAACGTTATTTCATCGTTTATTTATGAACAAAAACGTGGTTTTTAGTTAATTTGTTGAATTTAAAGGGTTTATACATTCAAAATAAATAAACTTATGTTACGTAGAGACCAATTTAGTATTGTTGATTTAAATTTAAGAAGCATAAAAAACCTAAGTTTATTAGCTAGAAAACCAAGGCAAAATTTAATGGGGAAACACAGTTTTATATTTATACTTCATAATTTTATTATACATAATTAACGTTTAGGGATAATTTCAAATAATTTTAATTTGAAGTTGGTAAAGATTTGTAAAACGAGTAGATAAACTGGAAGTCAAAGAGACTCCTCCGAATGACATGTAAAATAGATTTCGCCCAAAACGTATTTTCACATAGAATAGACGTCGTGTCTGGGTTTGATTGAAATACATAATAAAGAGCCCCTCCGCCTGGATTTTAGATAAACTTAGTTCTTTATATATGTTTTTCTTTTTTGCTCTTTATACTGATACAAACATGTACATTTTGAACTGAAATGTTTATTTCAAACTAAAGTTCCGATAAATTATGTACTTGTTTAAAATTTGAAATGCAATTTAGACTGGATGGTCTGCATTTTTGGAGATGATCAGAATGCAAATAATAAAAAATAATAACTTTTCGGGGTAATCTTAACAATATAACTAAACAGTGAAGTAACAATCATATTAATATGTTTGTGGCATACTTCAATCAAGAATGTATAGGTAATACACACAAAAACAGCTATTATTTGAAGTGATTAAAAATGTAAAAAAAAAAATTCGATTACCTATAGATTTTTATCGAAATAATACATCTCTTACATATTGGAATTCACTATTTAGGTGTTGTATCTATATTGTGTAACTTAGAGCTGCTGTAACTCACAGCTGTTGAGGTCACGAGCCTCAAGTCTGCACGTGAGTTTTAAATCATATTTTGTCACAAATCCAGCATACAGAATTGTGCGGACTGCTAAGAATTAACGTCAGCTGAACTTCTGAACCTTCACATGATTTGTAAAGAATTTTAGTGAGTGAGATGTGCCAAGTTTGATGTCGTCCTAATAACTTTACTATAATTCAGAATAATGAGATTCGTTACCAGTTTTTTCTCGTGTGGGTGCGCTGTGCGATGTAAATTCACTGTAAAGTATCGGTAATTTAGTGAACTTATGCAATGGCAAATCACTTTTCTCACAAGCCCACACACACATGAGATTTTCTTTCCACACATTCGAATATCTTTTTTTCCATGGGGCTGAGGATCGGTGTTTACCATTGCAGACCTAGTACATTCCCCAGGAGCTAGTATCACGTTTTAGTGAGGCACCATATAGGAAATACCAATTACCGCAAGTACATTTGATGCTGAGTTTCCACCGCCAGAGGGAGGCACCTGAGTTCTGATGATGCAAACTTGTTTTAGAAATTTAATTTTGGCATAAAAGCACCCAAGCCCAGAGTATTCAAAGGATCCTTTACATGCAGCATAATCATACGACATGGATGCTGTCGATTTTCTGCATCATGAAAATCCACCGACTTGGGCCGGGGTAGAACCCACAACCTTAGGATTACAAGGCCAGCGATAAACCAACTACGCCACCCATTTAAATACTAGAATGACTGAAGTTATTAAAAATCATTATCATTTTCTTACTCCGAACACATCTGTATCCTTTGCAAAAGTGTATCTTACTTTTGATATCATTTGTGAAAATGAGAAAATGTTGATTCGTGAAAATCAATTCCTGTGTGTGGGGAGGGGGATCATATGCGATACTATAGCATATACTGAAATAAAAACCTATTTCAATATCTTGAAATAAACAGAAGAATTGAAATAAACCAAAAAACTTAAAATTCAAAAACAAAACGTCCAAATAATTAAAAAATAAAAATATGCTCAAAATGACAAATAAAAACTAAATGTTGTGTTTACTAAAACCCATCATGAAAGAAATAGTCACATTAAACTAAAAATGCTCGCTCTCTTCTATTTAAAATAAACTTCAAAAACTGAAAGCAATTGCGGTTTTAAAATCATATCAAATGGAAGGAAACTAAATCGACGATCGTGTAAAGTGGATTTAAGAGAAGAACGAATCCACACAGAAGATATTTATCCGAATGTATTTTAAAATGTTTTCTGTTTAAAAGTTCTTGTTGACAAAGTTCATTCAAGATGCGCGAAAGAAAATTTTAACACTGAAAAGTAAGAAGTAGAAGAAATGTTTATTGAGAAAAGAGAATAGAGTACAATTCTCTGATTGAAAGAATTGCAGATACACTTTCCTCGCAAGTTCAAAGCCAATTTAACGCCTGAAGGGTGTAAAGAATTACAATTTTCAAACAGTCTCCAGCGAACATCTTTCTAGAAGCCATTGTGAAAAGTAGAATTGAAGTCCTCGAGCATTCTGAAGTCTGCCTATAAGAGAGGTAAAGCAGAAAATTGGGGTTTTTTGGTAGGATGATGGTTATCTTGTTAACTATTATACGAAAACTCATTGTCAAAAAATCTGCATTGCAAACGACCTTCTGGCGCTTTCGCTTGCAGATGAGTTTGTCCTGACGGCTTTCTTGTCTGGTTATTTGCCCTAAAAATGCATAGTTTTCCAGCATCGAATTTGCATGCGGTTGTCTTTCCAATGATGCTATTTAATCTATATCGGAAAGAGCTTAATGCTTTGTAATGGTGAATAGTTCTTTTTTCTTGCCGTTGTTATTATACTAGAAAAGTATTTTAAGGGATATTAAATGACACAGAAAAGGAGATCAAACTGCATTAAGGAGACTTGATGGAAAAGAGCTCTTTAAAGGAGTGGAAGAGGTTTCTTAGGAGATTTAAAGCTTAAATATTCAACAGAAAGATTCTTGAAATGGTTAACCAAAGTCAACATTTTTAGCAACAAGCCGTATCATTTAAAACTTTATCATTTAATTCAAAATTTTAATTAAACTATTTTAACACATGCATAATCATTTAAACTCTATGAGGGTATCAGATTTGTTGATATTTTAATAAAGACAATGTTAAAAACTTAAGCAAAGTATATTGGTGTAAAATTGAATTCACACGTTAATGGAATAGGAAAAAAATCTCCGTACTTAAAAAAAATTGACTGAATTAATAACTATATCTTTTTAAAATAATTGCATGTTACTAATTAGAAATATTAAATTTAATTTACCAATATGGTTCAAAAACTATCGATTATTACTCTTATTAAAATATCCAAGAATATTACAATACTATATGTTTGTATCTATATTAAGCTATATCTGTATTAACCAAGCAATAATTATCAATTTAGATTATCACAATAGATGTGTTTGTCAAATAATACAAACAATCTTGTTTTGTTTGTATAAGAATAGCACATTATTTGCCAACTTCAATTTAAGACATTTTTATCCACTTGGAATTGAACCAGGAATTTTTGAATTGTAGCCAGATGTATATATTTATAATTAGAACATGGAGACATAGCCAATAGAATGGTAAATTATCTTTTCAAACTAAGATGTATTTCTTCAATGTCATTCTTATTCCAACTATATTTTGCTTGTTTAAAATTAAACAAGCCTTTAAAAAGATTTTTTATTGTATACATTTTTATTTGTCCTCCAATCAACACACAAACCAAAGTATTTTTTTCAAGAGAAATATACATTATTCTATATGAAGATTCAAGTTTAATTTCACTCTTGAAGGATAAATAAAAATGTATTTGCTAAGTTCTTAGGTAACATACATCTAGACAAAATTTACGAATGTTTATCCGACTTAAGGCTTGTCTATAATCATCACTATGTAAACAAGTACTCTCGAATATCGTCTTAAATTTCCTGAAGCAATCGTGTTTACGTGAGTCAAATAGACAGTGTCGATACAGGGATGACCAATAGTCATTTAGCTCCCAGTAGTACCCTAATTCATCGATCTGAGAGTAAACATGGCCACTACTCATAACCATTAATCCGGCTACTTAAATGATGGCCAGTATTTGGAGTACTATTAGTAGTATATGCGTATTATGCAGTGCATAGATCTCTTACCACTGATGATGCTTTTAGTTTCGTATTATGTTATTCTTGTAACTATCAGGTTTTCTAGTCCTTTAATTGACTTCGGTTGGAAATAAACCGTCATCAAATAAGGAAAAGAGGCAAGCATTAATAGCTCCTGTATTCACAACATATTGATCTACTTATACATCCGTACAGTTATATATAGACGTATATATATATATAATATGGCTTAATTATATACAGATAATTATATGTTAGGCTTAAGTTTGTTATTCAGTGGAATCTTTTGTTTAAATTTAAATTGATATTTATACGTAGTATTTTACTAGTTAACGTAACGCTTACGTTTCTCTTTGAATTTTAAAGTGCATTCCCTATTACTGTTTTCAAAATATCCAAAATGAATATCTTTTTCTCTATTTTTTACAATATGTTTTCAAAAAAGGAAACATATAAGTAAATGATATTAACTTTTTACAATGGTCATGATATCGAAGCATTTTGAGATCCTTTTTCTTATCATTTTGCAATTATTTCACATCATAATTCGAAATATTTTGCTTGGCTATTTTAATATTTTCTTGACAGCATTCATCTCGTATGTTCTAGTTTTACTATTGAATGAATTACAGTGAGTGAATGTGTTTGGGGTTTATAGTTTAGGAACCAATTTTGGTTCAGTTGCGCCAAACACACATTTGTCTTAAGTATAATAATAAGTTTAAAATATGTCTATAGAACATGTTTGTTAAAAAGAGTGTATCTGATAAGGAATATAAACTATTAGATATAATATAAAAACCCAGTGTTTTAATAAATTCGAATAATTTCCAATAACAGGATTCCTCTAACAATACAGATATGCTTAAAACAAATGATTGAAATAAACGTAGTTAAACGAGATGTGGATGAAACACCAAAAAGTCAAGTAAAATATAACACACGATGTACGGGACATTGCAAGGTGGACACTCAGGATGAATTTAGAATATATAAAACATATTGGAGTATTAGATTATATATTTTATTGTTTTATTTTACTATTTTATTTATATGAAGGAAGAGAAAGACAGAGAGAAGTATCTTAACAGTACAGAAAAATATGGAGAACAGTTTATCTTAATTTGAGCAAAAGTTCTAAATACAGAAAAAAAAGTAGTTCAATCATAGTAAAATCAGTTATTTAGTAAAGTCCAATTAGATTCAAAAATGTAAATAATAACTATTGCTTTTTTTTGCATCTCATCAAAAAATTACATACAAAAAAATTAACAAATTCATTTATAAAAATTATTCATCATTAATACGTTTAATTTTGAGTACATATAACAGGACAAACTTTGGAAAAATCTGAAAACAGAAACATTGGAAGACATTTTTTCTTATAAAAACTTTAGAGTATTTATTACTCATTCTATTTCTACATAAAACAATTTTAATAATTTAAACTTATTTTTAATTTAATTAAATAAACCTGCGATTATGCTGAAAAATAACACTATAAAATTGACTTTTGCCTCCTTTATTCAGTGAAATAGAAAATTCTAAAACGTAAATTTAAACTTCTTTAAACATTTTACACGTAAGGATATTCTGATAATTCCAATAAATAACAAAATTTCTTCCAAACTAGTGGGATGGAATCATAATACTCTCAAAATTTGAAAACAGTTAGAATCTTCTGACAACATGATCATTTAACGAGCGATTATTTCTCCCATGGATTTTTCTCAAAATATACGATTGCATCCTTGTGTCAATACCTTAATACACTTCACTCTTTTAAGATAAGTACTGCCACAATGAAATGATAAATGATCTGTGATCAATGGAAAACTTTTTCAAATAGAAAAGATAAATTTGTTACGGAAACTTGCTGCCTTTATTTAAAGCGTACTATTGAATAGAAAGAGTTTCCTTTATCTCTTTTTTAAAGTTGGCATCCGTTTGAAGTTTAATGAATTCTTCAACGTTAAAGAGTAACGAATTGATTTTTACGGGAAAAGAACACTCACAGAAAATCATTTAAAATCCACTTGTCTTTGCTTCGGAAGAGATAATGATGTAGAGAAATTAAACCTTTGAAGAGTAACAAAGAGAACAAAATAAAAATGAAATTTTATCAAGCTTTGAATAACGAGCAAAGTCTACATTTTAATTAGGAAATTTACAACTTTTCGTTTACCTGGTTTAAAATATACTTTTAGAGATTTACTCACGTTCACGTATTCATAACTTAAAAGTAAAAAAATACAAAATTTGTGAATTATTGAGAATAAATGAAAGAAATCTAAGACCATTTTCCTTTGAAAAGGATATTTTTAAATGATGTACTAAAATCTAAAGTATTTAGGGAAAAGTTTAAACCACTTTAGCTCTTTTATTATAGATTTAATTCCATAATAATATCAAGTAATGAGTAGTTTTTAATGATAAAGTATTAGCTGAAATCTTCATTACTTGATATGCATTCAGGAGATATAAATTTGCGTCTTAGAAAAAGTCATAAATTTTAGCAAGCATTTTTTCTTCAAAATCTAGATTTATTTTGTTTTGAAGTCGATGCATGAAAAGTACGTAAACTTATTTTGTTTACCTTTTAATTTGAAATTATTTTTCCTTAATATCAGTGGCTCCTTAAATATCAGTAGAAGTTAAATCAAATTATATATGTTTCTTCGACAGCATAAAAAGGGTTTTTTTATTTGAAGTGCAAGTGTATATTTTTTTAAATATTGAAGTTATCAAACAAAGTAAACTTAAATACCATTCATAAATGATCATGAACTTTACTACTACATCTATTCATGAATGGAAATACGTTATCTGGCAAAAACTACGATGCATTAAAAAAACAGAGCTCTGCTGTAATCAAGCTTATTCGAACTTCGTAAGAGTTAAAAAAATGTGTTTATATTTATATATTTTTGCCTTAATCAAATAGAGTTTCGAGATTGAAAAATGATTTTATCAACTAATTATAAAATACTGTAATAAAGTATTCCGAAAACTCTTTATACCCAAAAAGAAAACTAATAAGATCTCTAAATGCTTTTGTTGTGTTATGTGACTGATTACATAGAGAAAGGTATTTGTTTAAACATATCAACTCAATGTTATCTTCCTCATTTGGACATCTTACAAAGCAATAACTGATTGTAGAGAATAGCAGTGATGTAGTTCTAGAACATACCAAATCTGCGACTAAATTGATGATTAAATGGAAAGCATTTACTATTATGTTTATGAAATCAAAATTATTCGCCGTTATATCTTTGTGACTCAAAATGGGGAAAAACAGAAATAGTATCCATAGATATATAACAGAGTGTGTAAGCTTAACTAGTTAAAAAATTTAAAAAAAAAAAAACCTTTTCAGTGGATTATATTACGGTAAAATGTTCTTAGCTTAAGCCTTAAGTGGTTGTAAGCAGCTTCAATACGCAAAAAAAGAATTTTTTTTAATAAAATTACAACATTTTCACGTAAAAGATACATGCTTTAAACTGTTTTAATTTTGTGTTATGATAAGTGTACATCTCGTTTTTGATAGTAAATCAAATTTCGATTTGATAACCCTCATAAAGTTCTATATAAAGATATTTTCTTTCACAAGAAAAACGTATAAAAGTCTACTATTGTAGCGTAAAATGTGTGTAATATCAAAAACTAAGCAATATCATAAATATATATACACATTTTTTTTAAAAAAATGAAACACTGTGTGTGATATCATGTGTGTTCTTTCTAGAAACATTAAATATTTAATTTTCAACATGATTTCAGTTCATCAACGTCACATAAAACTCGCATTTCATAAACACTCTTTACTGAGTTCTTAAGTACGGCATTACAACTACTCAACAAAAACAGAAATTTTCTTTTATGACCAGTATATAATGAAAAAATAAGCCATCCAACAGCTAAAAAGGAAAATCTAAACCGTTGAAGACAAAACAACTGAAATCTCATTGCAAGTGTGTTTAAAATAAAACATCTGCTAGGACAGATTTTGTAAAATATCGCTTCATTAACAATGTGTGAATGAGAATAAGCACATGGGAGTAAATTTCCACCTTAGCTTAGTCAAAAATTGAAAATAATGGCCGTAAAAAATTCTCTTCTTATGTTTTAATATAATAACTTTATTATTCATTATATCTTCATTTTACTTTGAAGTTTCTTAGAAAATATCAAAAACTTTTTTCCTTGCAAAGCTGGCATGGTACAAGCCACCAGTTATGAATGTCTCAAGCTGGTTGAAAATTGTCCAAAATTCATCCATTTATCTGAAACTTTTACGGATATCTGCAATCACTGTTAATTCATGATTGCTTAACGATCCTCTGATAATTACAAAATATTTATAATTTTATCTCGATGCAAAACATATAATTAAATATATTTTTCAACAAATTAAGCATCTAAATTTCTTTTTAAATTCGTAGCTGGAATGTTATTACACAATGAAATAATAACTTCTAAGTTGAATTGCATCCAATCAAAATTTATAAATTCAATTAACAATGAAGTACAAATTTCTAATAGTTATTAATTATTAGATTGCTCAATGAACATTATAGATGAATTCCAATTTAAAATAATTAATGGGGAATAATTCTCCCAATTTGATGAACAAAGGGTAGAAATTTTTTCATTGCAGTAAGAATATCTGAAAGAATTTATTCTTTGAAATTTTATTCGCATCATTTAAACACTTTTAACTATTATATTTGTATATAGTGTCGATACGATTCACACTACAATTTTTCATAAGTTTAAAGCATATAGTCAAAAAGTTCTTTTATTTTTCTTCTGTGCCTGGTTAATTGAAATAAGGTATTATATGTAATAATAAATTTGCTTAAAGTTCCTAATAAATCAAGTATTTGGGCGCGCGAGTTCCATTAAAATATAATTAATTTAAATAGACAGTACTTAAAATGATATATATAATGATATATACATATATATATATCTTTATTATATTCTCTATTTCAGTTCTATTAAGAGGGATTCTCTTTCATTTATTTTGGACTTAATCCTCAGGGACGTACACTCATATACACTCAGGAACACTGAAAATAGCGACCCAAGAAGAAAGCATCAAATTGAAATGAAATTTAATACACATAATGACACAGATGAGAGATTCACTTGATCTAAAAAACAAGACAATTAAAAAAATACAGGGTGTGCAACAGCACAAATACTGGGCAGCTTCAATAGCGCGTTTGACCACCTCCAGCTGCAATACATGCCGCCACACGGTCCGGCATTGAGTTGATTAGACGCCTTATGTTGTCCTGAGGCAGATGGGCCCACAAATCTTGAACAGGCAACTCTAAATCATGCACAGAGTGACACGATGGCCTCTGCCGTTTTAGCTGATCCCACACGTGCTCTACAGGGGACAAATCGGGGGAGCGGGCCGGCCATGGAAAAGTCTGAAAATGACGTAGGAAGTCTGAAGCAACTCTTGCTGTATGCGGACGAGCATTATCTTGCTGGAAAATTGCCCCTGGGAGACCATTTAGGAAAGGTTCTAAATGGGGTCGAAGAATATCATCAACGTAACGTTGGCACGTTAAGGTTCCACGCATCACAATTAAAGTGCACGGGCTATCATAGGCTATGGCTCCCCAGACCATTACACCAGCTGTGCGGACAGCGTGAGGTAGAACAGTGCGGGGGGAATTGTACTGCTCACCAGAGTGCCTCCACACCCGTACACGGTTATCATCTGTCACCAAAACAAACCGGGATTCATCACTAAACACAACATTTTGCCAATCTGTGACATTTCACATTGATCTGGCTTGGCACCACTGTAGACGCAGTTGCCGATGTTCCGGTGTTAAAGGGAGTGCACGGAAATGGCGCTTGGATTTAAGATATGCTTCTGCAAGGTGTCTGGAAATTGTTTGTGGAACAATTGCTACGCCTACGTCTGCTCGTATCGTTGAACGAGTCACTGTGGGGTCCACAAGTGCTTGCCGCACGATCCTTCGATCGTGGTCTTCCTGGTCACTCCAGACCCTGTTTTCCGCGCGTGGGTACCTTCTCGTGTCCACTGCTTCCAACAATTTTTAACGGCACATTCCGAACGATCCACCTGGCCAGCAACATGGTGCATCGACCAGCCTGCAGTTTTCATCCCGATGATCAGGCCTCTCTCAAACTCGCTTAACTGTGAGAAATGTCTTCTACCACGTTTACTTGGCATGTTTCGCTTACCAAAGTCTTCCTACAATCGGCGGGTAATCGTCCCGTTTATGAATCTTCGAATTTGCACTGGCTTATATAGCACCCTCTTCCTGATTGTAGCGCCACCTCGGCGTGTATGAGCATGCGTATTGGCACAAAACTTGGATCATTTGCATATCACATTACGCTGTACTTATTTGTAAAGTTTCGCGATGGTACTTAGCTTCCTTCTTGGGTCGCTATTTTCAATGTTCCTGAGTGTATATGCAAAATGCAAACTGTTGAATACACGTATTTCATAAATAAATATTCTGTTGTTACCGATAAAAAATCATATAATTCATTAAATTTATTACATTTTATATGGTAGTTATTGCATTCCTTGTGTGTTTTAGCATTGATATCTACTTCAAGTTATGTTTAAATTATAATTTGACGAAAAATGTGTTTATTCTGTTATAGTCATTGTCTAATTTGTTTTAACAAAATACTCAATATTAATGTAATTTACAAAAAAAGGAAATGAATTAAAAGCATTCTGAATGTGGTTTTTTTTAATGTTTATATTTTTTTATTGTCTATTTATTACACTTTTTTGCTTTATTCTGCTTTTTATTCTACGCCACCAATGTCGCTAAAAACTTCATATTGTATCCTTAAAATCATTTTTCATATATATATATATATATATATATATATATATATATGTATGTATGTATATTTGAAAGATCATGGCCATTGGTAAGGCTTTCTTTAACGATGATCATATTTTATATGGTTGATGTAATATGGATCGTATTGATTAGGCAGTCTTGTTGTGTTGAATGGTAATCCACTTTATATCATATTTAAACACGAACGTAAATAATCATCTAGCTGACACTTACTTACGGCACAAACATAGAACCCAAATACGACACGCACGTTACAACATTACGAAGACAAGAAGCGGGATGGAGACGGATTTTCCGGACTTTTGGTTTTATGTGAGGCGGCAAACGGAAGTTAAAAACTCATATGACATGTGGGCTGAGCTGGGGATTAGTGGAAATATATCGCACGATGATGCTTATGTAAGATTACTTTAAATTCGCTGAGAATCTAATTTCTAACAGTCACAGTTACGATTAAATCCCGTCAGGCGTTCAAGCTAATTAATTATTTACGTATGAGTCCTTAAGGGCCAGGACCATTACAAATTTTAAAAAAAAATTATATGAAATTAAAGGGAATTATTGTATATATATATAAAATATGTAAAATATTTTATAAAATATTTGATAATTATTGTTTCTATTTATAACTACATGTTTGACTAACATTTTGAGCTTCAGTCAAATAAAGGGTTTAAAGAAAGATACCCTATTTTTTTCATTGTCGTGATGCTTAACATGAGCTAGCAAATTTGTTTCATTTATTAAAAGCAAATTAGCAAAATAGTGTGTCATATGGTAATAAATTGTTTTTGTCATGACTACTTTATTCATTTTCTATAACTTATTCCTCAAAAGTAACGGGTCCAAATCTCAATCGTTCTGAAATGTGGAAAGAGTATGAAGAATATATAACAAATTTTAACTCTGTTACTAATTGTGATGAAAATCTTTTCAGTTACAATAAATGCAATATTATTTTTTAAATACTATACGTAAAACCTTTATACCAATTTCTGATAGAAAAGTATAGATACTTTTACATTTGACACCATTTTGCTTAAACGAGAAGTTTGTGCTTACTGTGCAGTATATTTGCTGCAACTTTAGTAATTAAATTAGGTGGAAATGGAGTGGTAAAATATAGTGTAGTATAATGATTGTAACACGCTAGTGAACGTCAGTAACCACAATTTCAGTTTCGCAATTCATCCATTACGTTAATTAAACCTTTCGGCATTTCTATCGTTAACGAATTTATTCCGCATCAAATTTTTACCAAATTAGATTTTTATTTTCTAGTTTAGAATGAGAGGTTTCTAAACTAATTACAAGAGAATGAAAACTTCATTTTTCTAAATTCGTGAGAATGCAAGCAGAATGAAAGTAATTTACGAAATGGAATGTTACCCTAAGTGATAGAAATCCGCAGTTCTTCCATTGATGTGATTTCAGATTGACAGAAGAAAGTTCAACACACATATTATAAATTTTGGATAAAACAAGATAATGCATTTAAATATTCAGAAAGTGTTGAGTTTTACAGTTTGTTTTAAAAGAATAAAAGTAGGTGAAAAATAAAAAAACAAAATAAATTAATTTCTCGCTTTAAAAGGGGAAAAAATGTAGAAGGAATCTTCATAAATGAATTTATTTTACCAGAGGATAATAAATATGACACCAACAAACTTATTATTATAAATACCAGTTATAAATTTTAAAGTCTGATTTTACGTTACACATTATTTTTCTTTTAATTGCCTCAATATTGCAGTGTACATACATGCTTTCTGATTGCAGATATCAGCCAAATGCATTGTTTCGATATTTAACCATTTATCTACCGAGGGTACTTATAAGTACCGCTCACTTTAAAATTTCATAAAATAACAATTTTTACGAATATTCTAACGATACTTAGCAGGAATGTTCTTTGAAATCCACTCTTCCGAGATATATGGCAGCACGGGTTCTATGCCGAGTATTTTAACGGGAAAGGCGAATAGTTTTATGGCAGAAATTGCTTTTTCTGCTGACGGCGTTTTCAGCACATTGCGAAGATATTCATATTTGTACGGAAAAAATAGTTAAAGTCAAAATTTAAGTGTTTTATTATTTTTTGTATGGAAATAAAGACCTTAAAAATTGATTTGACTATTTATTTTAAGTGAACAGTGTATATAATTATTTTTACAGTTGATTATATTTAATTAATTAATTAACTCTAACGGGTTAAATTTCCCTAAGTTAAGTATTTTCAATGTAGTAATTCAAGAAGAAAATATTGCATGAAAAAAACTGCAGTAAATCATAATGCAGTAGATAAAGGGTTAAATGGAACTGATTTCCCACCATATTTTGTATAATAGATTAAGTAATACTCAACGAATAACATAATGAATATTTTCCTAGCCCAAAGTATTTTGTGTTAGGCTTAAAAATATTTAAAAGTAATAAGACAAAAGATTTTTATTTTTCATTGTATAAAATCAATTAACATTTCACACTGAAAGAAATTTATATGTAAATGAATAAATTGTATATGTTTCAGTTCATGATTTCAAAAACTAAAAGAAACACAATTACGCAACTAAGTTTTCTACCCTCTGTATTGATATATTTCTTAGAATTATCCAATAAGATTTTTCAATAAAGGATAAATAGTCTTTTTAAATGGAAAATTTTAATATATCATATGTTTTAATGTATCATATATTTGTTAATCACGAATCCTATTTATCCATTGCACCTCAAAGAAAAATGTGTCATGTTTGAAATGTAATTTGAATACAGAAACAGAAGTGCTAAAACAAGTAAATTCTGTTTTGAAACATTTATAAAAGATAAAAATTTCACAAAAAGTCATCATAATACAAGTAAGTTAAGGATGATAAAACAAAATGTAGGTAATAAACATTCTTTCCCAGTAAAAGTGTCAACTTCCTTGTCTCGTCGTCGAAACATGAAATTACTCTCTCATTCATCTCCTTTCACAAGCTGCTTTGAAGTAGATCTAGACTTAACTGGAGCTTACTTCATTCATCACTTGCACAACCATAATATATGAGCGAGTTCGAAGAATAATTACGCTTCAAAGACTAAAAATGCTGACTTGCTTGCTGCAACACATTGCGATATTTTAAATCATTTATTTGTACTGGATAGTGCTTTCAACAGAACGAAGATTAAGAATTATTAATTAATGTTCTAGAGTTTTCTTGATCTGGAACTCTAGAATTTCGCAGATTAAAGCAATACAGATTATATGAAGAGAGATTGGATTTTTAAAAGAGAGATGAATTATCTCGGTTCTGTATGCTACCATACACAGTCATGTATGAAGTATATGGCGAGAGAATTCCGTTATTGACTAAAATATTCAATCTCTCTCTTCCGGCATAATTCTGAAGTTAATAGGAGTCATATTTGATACTTTTCTTCGTAATAGATAGATAAATGACTAAGTTAAGCAAAGCAGTCGAGGAAATTCGTATAAAAATTGTTGTTGAAAAATTCTAAAAAGAGAAACAGAATGTTTTTAATATTAAATGTAAATGTGTTCATGAATTTTAATCAGTATTAAAAAGAATATTACAAGGGAGAGAGAGGGAAATTATTTTTTTTATATTTGTTACATTTTTCCTAAATATAAAATCTATGTGTAGAAAATACGTGTTTTACCATAGAAATATTAAAATGAAATTTTAGAGGAAGTTATTCATTTGAAAATAAACTCCTGACATCTGAAACCCTTTTTGAATTCTGTGAGATATATTTGAAAATTTCAGACATATTTAACAATGGAAGTTCTGTCGATAAATTGGATCTGTTTTAGGAAACGACTTTTAACATACTTTCTATGCGCACTGAAATATGCATTTAAATGTATTTTCTTTGAAGTTTTCACTGATGTATTTATGAAAATGTGAATGAATACTCAAACAGTTCAGTGATCCTCATTAAATCATTTTGATTAAAATATAAAGTGGAAGGTCTTTTCCATTTATTTGTATTTCATATAGCACTAAAATATACTCTAAAATAGTTGTTTTTAACTTATTTCAGCCTACCTATGTACATTCTATAGTGCAAAAACAAAAAGAAATTTGATAAAATGTAATTTATGCTTAGTCTGGGAAAATTGCGCATGGAGTTCTTGATAATTAGTAACGAGAGGCACGGACAACAAAAATAGTATTTCGTAACCTTTTTGTCCTTTCGCTAATTAGAATAAAACAAGACACTGTAAAAAATCACGGTCTAATCAATTGAATTGGAAACAAAACCAGAATATGGAGATAAAACTCTAATTTCTCTCGAAGATGAAGTCTAAGAAAGTCATTAAAAAGGTGTTCGTAAAGTGCGGTCATCGTTAATCATCCGAGCGAAAAAGGGGAACTGTTTTTATGAACTCTTTTCAGCCGGGGGAAATACCATGTTACATATTAAAAGATAAATGTAAAAGAAGATACAGCTATCTAGATGATTCAGTAATATGATTTTCTATCCTTATGTGGTAAACTTTCCAAAAAAAAAAAGAATATTTCGAAATTGGATATCGTTAATGCCTTCCAACAATTACGTAGCTAGTCTCTTAATCAGACTTCTATCTGTTTCTAAACACATCTCTTTTTAAAGCGCCGTGGAGAAAAATTCACAGCAATTCATTAAATTTATTTTTAAATATTTTTTGAGTATTCAAATTTTAACGTTGAAAAACATGCTACAAAATTGTTATTTTTTCCGAAGCAGTCAATCTTATATTTTCTTCGAATTTGGGAACTCCTATTTCAGAGAATACGCATATGCAGATTAAATTTTTAAAAATAACTTACAGATCATCGTCCCAAATATTCCCATGAACAATATTTATAAACGAAAGAAGATCTACAAGTATTCGTGTTTCTACTTTATTTCTGAAAAATCTCATAAAAATGCAAGTAATATGAACTGGTACCTAACAAATCATTGGTTGCAGGACAGAAACATTAAGAAGATACACTACCTTTCTGCATGGCTATAGATCATCCAGATGCTGGAAGTGGCCTGGAGCATTATTAAGTAGGAGAATAATTTTAAAAAGAACCATTTTTTTTAAATAATGAGCTAGGAAGCAGAACGTGTATGAAACTGTTCAAAAGTAAACCTTCAAATAAAAGTTGCATCCTCCATCCTTTTTTATTCGCACAGTAGTCAACGGTCGAACTGTTTGAACTGTTTTTCTAATGATCTTTAATGTGGATTTTTGAATCTGTAAATCAAGTAAGGCTTTAACATGAATCCAGTGGCAATCTCTCCCAACGGTAACAGGATCCTCTCTTGAAAATCTTTGGAAAGTGAACATTATCTTAGCTTCTTTGCACATGTAGAATTCTTCTGATGTTTTCTCCACCAAAGCGCTGTTTCGTCCTCATTGAATACCTGTTCCGGACAATACATATGTCTTTTAATATAATTCCATCCAATTCATCCAAAACATTTCTTGCTGCTTCTACATCCACGCTTGCCGCTTCACAGCTGGTTCTCTATTTATGCAAATTGAATCTCCACCTCAGCAGTTGAAATCATCTGTAACTTACTGTTCATCATTCTGTAATATTTTTGCGTTCACATGCCTCCAAACTCTTAAAGGTACTGGATGCCCTAGATTGAATTATTAACAAGCCCATCAGCATATTATTTTGCGTCATCCGGATTGCATCACATCACCAATAATTCCTCGTTCTCATGAAAAAGAGCCTAGTTGTTAACGCTTCCTAATTATTATTGCTTTAAACTTTGTCAATAATTTCATAGCTTCTTTCACTTAATCTTTACCTTTTAACATCCTTGAAGTTGTCTAAAGTTCTAACTTCTAGGCTCATAACAATTCTTTAACCATTTTACAAATTTCATAATCTTATTTTCGTACACTTCGATTTTTGTTTTCTATTTAAATTCTATAGCTTTAATTAGTTTCTTAATAATTCATTCAGATGCTAGGAAAATTATGTTTGAAAACTGGGACACAAATGTTGAAAGCCTGAGAAGCACTGGCATAAAATCATCCCAGTCAGTCACTGCTTGTTAAAGATACTGACTGTAGTTTATTTTTTGTATGGAATTTTCTCACCTAAGTTGAAGTCATTGACAAAATTGCCTTGAAATATCACATAAAATGATGAGGCACATTTATATCTCAAAATAACAGTAAACACCCAGAACTGTCAATTTCGATTATGAAAATTCCACGTGACTTCCACACAAGTTCACTACACTCGTATAAAATTACCGTCTTGTGTGGATTTACTTTCCAAATTTTTTTTCACCATTCTTATTCGAAGAAAGTAATGATAATAGTCCTGTAACAGGTTCTGTAATGACCTCAAAATATTGTAACATGTTCAGTAGGTTTGTTTTACCTCAATTTTAACAGCAACAACGCTTTGCTTCTTCCCCCTTTATGTAGTAATAAACTCAAAATGCACAGGTTTTTGCATTAGCATTGAACTCTTTGTAGCTGTTCACTTCCCACTGCTACCATACTCCACCTCCATACCACGATGCATGTGTGAAAGATAGAACATTGAAAATCAAAGTCGGCTGTTGAACACAGTGTTCATTGTCTGTTACACCTTAAAGGAGAGGTCACGTTTAACGTCGCTAAACAGGTGACGTGCTTTACGTCGCGAAACAAGCTGTAATAACTGATGCTTCTATTGGAATTTATAGTATTAAGTAGATCGAGGATTTTATGCTATCAGTCTCAAAGAGCAAGACAGTTCTTCAGGAGCGATGAAAATTCATTGTCGAAAAACAATCCTTAAAAACGTAGGATACAACAGTAAAAAGTTTGAAAAATATATCACAGAAGTTCTTCACACCTTCTACAGTACTCAGATAATTTTCACGGATTTTTCGAGAAAAATCCGCTTACGTCATAAATTTCTCTAGAGAAATTTCCAGAAGCATTCATATGGTCACCAACTCGCTAAAAATGGTCATCTCAAGTCGCTAAAATGGTCACCAAAAATGATGCCAACTTGGCTCTATCGCCAACATTTCGCCAAGTTTCCATTGAATCATCTTTATAATGTAAGGATTGGCGTTGCTTGCGAATGTTACAATTTTAACATAAAATAAATACAACAGAGAGTACTATTAACGAAATACATATCCAGATATAAAATATTTACTCAATATTAAGCATTCATTACACAAAATTCGTAACAATAGCTTATTTGTATTTTGATTTAATGCGCTCCTTAGTAAAAAAAAATTTAACTTTTCTTTGTGGAATTTTTTTCTTCTTTTTTTTTTGCATCATTTGAGTTGTCTGTCTACAATTGTGCAAATCAATCAGCATTTCAGTTTTATCTACGAAGTGCTGTGATTAGACAAAAATTAATTACGATCACCTTTGAAAATGTATCACGAACTACGTAAAATTCTAAAGCAATACTCAATGTAAAGTCCACTTACTGTTCTTACATAGAGAGGAAAGAACTATCCAGAATGAGAATTAAATTTGAGAGAATTATTTTAATAAAAAAATTTTATTGTTAAGTTAATTCAGTGTTTCGTCATAAATATGCATGAAACCATTTTATTTAATTTTTTTTCCAAAGTAGAAATGATCTAATCTGTTTCTTTCTCTACAACGTATATTTTTATTTTAAGTTGACAAATATTTGTACTAATTTTAACTATAATACGCAACCAAAAAAAATCTGCTTACTTTTTTGTAGAATTAGTTACGTACATTAAAGAAAAAATGGAAATGTTTAAATAAAAAGAAAGAATTGATCCAAAAGTCTTGTCAGTAATTCAAAAAAATTGTAAAACTGAAGCCGTATATCTTATGCATTTAGTACTAAAAATGAAACTAAAATAAAATTTAAGTTTCTTCTGCTCTAATACGTCATGCTATAAATACCAATTATTTTTCTACTTCGTAAGCAGAGTTTAAAAGTAGCTGTTTGGCACAAACGATGTAATTTGTGTGGTGGAGTTTTGTCGAACGATTCGAATGAAAAGAAAAATAATTGCGAGAAGTAAAAAAAATGGGCAAACAATAAGGCGCATCGGCAAGATGAACATTACATTACGTTTATAAAAGGTTAGAAATATTAAGAAAAATTCTTATTTCAATACTTTAAAATGATTCAGGATTTCTTCGCTTCTTGAACAAATAATGTAGTGAGTGATACAATTATAATTAAAAGTTATTATTTAGTAGTAGAATTAATATGTTTAGACATATTTTTAAGAAACCCTCTGAAGACTTTGCATAACTTTATTAATAATTTTAAAAATATCTCATTAAATTGATATTGAGTTTTTTTTATCAAATCTATATACCTTAATCATATTCTAAAAGATTTTCTTTGAAAATGATGAAGGCAAGTAGTGATAATAGTCGAGTTAATTAAAGATTTAAAAAAATAACGTGTTTCTCTCAACTTTTCTTCTTATCGTTACTATATTTAAGCCTAAATTGTTATTACCTAAAGTGATAACTCAAATACAATACAGTTGAACCTGTTTTTGTGCGGTAGATGGGAACGCATAAAAATAAACGCACAAAAAAATATTCAGAAATTTCATAAATTCTTACATAAAACAAACTATATATATAATTCGTGGAAATACTACAGAATTTTTTTTATGCGGTGAATGGGGACCCATAAAAATGTCGCATTTTTAAGATATGCCAATTATTTACGAAATTTATGTAAGAGTGTACTTCCACAACCAAATAAATAATTAAATATTACTCATGGAAACATTTTAAAAACATATAATTTATCATTGTATACACAAGGATAAGTTTTCAAAATGCACATACATAATTCTTTACTACTCATCGTTATTCAAACCCTGTTACGAATAAGTTCAAAATCGCTTTCGTCATTTGAAGGTACACTCTTTCAATTTATTTATTTTTTGGCAACATAAAGTAAGAGATGTGTTTTTGTGACGAAGGTCGGGTGGTCAGTTGCTTGCAAATGTCACGAAAACCAGATATACGTGATTGAAGGGCTGTTTGGAATTTTATACTCCTTTCTTAATTGGTATCTATTTGAAAAAATGTTTTTCCAATCTGTTGGATAGCTGTATTCTTGCATATTTTTATCCACTCTCAAAGAATCCGGTACTTCTTGCCCGTCTTCATAATCTATCAAATTATTCATAATGTCACTGTCATTGAAAGTTTCGTCTTCAATCAAGCACTGGCTGCTGGGGCGTTGAGAGAAAGCAACTGAATGTGCATTGTCGTAAGACTGTTTATAAAAAATGAACAGAGCGTCTTGAAGTGTCTTCATTTCAGAGGCGTAACGTATACCCCTACATCACGGGGAATTTAGGGGCACAAGGCCTGACTTACGCTAAATACGTATTTACCCGATTTATAAAGCATTAAAGGCAAAACCTGACTTTCAGTGAGGGTCCTAACACTCTCCATTACACCACTGGTAAAGAGATAAAAACATTACCAAAAAGCCATTGAGTCCTGCCAAACGCACATAAAAAATCGCACAAACAGAAAATCGCATAAAAAAAGACCGCACAAAAACAGATTCTACTGTATCTTTTAACCGTTCAAATAGAGTTAAATTTAAATTTTAAAATCTTTCCCTTAGTTTTTGCTATTTTTTAGGGAAATAACTATTTTTTAAAAATTTTAATAAGTAATATATTTTGAAAGCAAGTTTCTAATAATTTTTAAAGATCAAGGTTAAAATCGTTTATACATATTTTTCTGAGTAGGTACATAACATTTGTCAGTGGTGCCTCGGTAACTGAGTGGCCATGGTCTCAACCTCGGGGCGGCATTGTTTCTGTCGAAAAGGGAGTTTTAGTTCTGGTGCCACTGAAAACAAAACTCACCAAGTAGAGGATATGATGTACGTTAAATCTTCGAAGCCCAAAGTTAATCTCTTTGGAGTGGTGTGCGAATTCGGAGAGTAGAGAACTAGTTCATGTGTCATTCTCGTCACTTTGATCTGGTAGGAAAGTACGTGGTTCATCGTCAATAGCACTCGTGTAACTTCAAAGTGCAACTTTAGTAAATAATTGGTCAATGAAGTCTCATTTTTCTTTCCAACAAAATTTATTTAGCTTTCTAAGTAACGATTATATTTTTGATCTTTAATAAATTTTCATATCACTAATAATCTACTTTGTTTTCTTTTAAAAGAATAAAGTATTTTAAAACCATTAAAGAAACAAGTCCTGTAGTAAAGTTGTAATTTTTTATAATGAAAATTTACTAATACATGTAAAGTATATTCTCTGTTTTTTCATCTTATTATTTTAAAAGATACATTTTTCTTTACTTTATATTTTTAAAGATTTCTAAGTATATATATAAAAAGTACTACATCTTCAAATGAAAAAAGAATATATGCCACACACGATTACTTTTAAAAAGATCTCTTGTTTCTTTTTAAATTATGTATAATTTGCTTCGACTAATTTTCTACAAAGAATAATATTTTTTTATGAAAGGACGACATGCAAATTTACTACTAGATGACTTTTTGAATTTTTTCCGGTACTGTTTGACGATTTTAGTGTTATATCATTATTTCGCTTGGAGAAGTGAATCGGAAAAGGAAGCGTGGCGAAAACTATACTTGGATTTCAATCTTCAAAAAGTCATTTAAAGTACAATCTGATAAAATCGACCTTTAAAACTATTTCAGCATCATTTATTTCCCTTCAGAGGAGAATGGGCTATTTTCATTGTGTGATCATGTTTACTTTTCTCCTTTCATTGTACTATCTTACTTTCCTGCCTATAATGTGCTTTCTTTTATCTCAACTTCAACTCAGAAAAGTCAGTTTCTTTTCTCTAAGTCAACCTTCGTTTCCTTTACAATTGCTTCGAAGCTGATTTGGTTTGCTCAGCAATTTGTATTTACCTGGAACCAACTATTCAGCAGCTAAACCACAGGGTTTCAGAATTCTAAGCTGAAAAAGTTTGCATTTGATGATCTAATCAACATCCGATATTTGAACAATATTAAAGTACAAATGTACAGTTAAATTACTTTCATTTGTTACATTTTAGTGCTATTACATAGGTTTCTATTAAGAATATCCTCAATACAAGCATAGAAAAATTGAAAATGTTCTATTTTTTCTATTCTGTTATATTTTTAGCTTTACATATTCAATGCTTTCCAGGTATATTAATTGTATCATTCGATACTTTTAGTGTCAACTGTTTTCACAACTTCAACTACAGTTATAAATAACTAAATAATGTATAACTATATAAATGTTTGCTCTCTCTCTCTCTCAAAGAAACAGGTAATATTTATATTGAATGTCAGCAATACCAAAAGTAAATAGAAAGCATAAGAAATAGCAGCTGTAAAATGTTGATATGAGAGGAAATTCATCATTTCAGTAACCCAAAACTAAACTTACGACTGCCTAAATGTCAGATCTTTATTCTTTAATTACATATAATTTATGAAAGTTTTAAGATTTAAGCGTAATTCAATAAGCTTATTAAATTCTGGTTAATAAATAATTAATATTCTTCAGCGTCAAGTTTAATCTCCGTCAAACAGAGGTCGTAAATTGTATTAAGTAGGTTTAGATCCACCCATGAAAACTGCTTTTCACAAAGGTGAAATAACTTAAAGTTAGTAGCAATGATGCTTGCAGAATTTTTTATTTTACATTTTATTCATTATAAGGTGTTATAAAAGTTATTAAATTATTATGCTTATAGGATTTGCATAAAAAGATGGAATTTATTCTTAACAATACTTTCTATCTAACTAAACCGAAGAGGAAATGATTTTTATCTGATACTCTTCCGATTTATGGCTCAATCGCATTTTTTTTTTTTTTTTTTTTTTTTTTTTTTTTTTGACAAGAGCGCAAAAGTACCAAATTCTCAATTTCTTCTTTTGTGGCATTTCACATCATAAATCAGAAGTTCCATGACATATCAGAGTTCCACGAAGGCAGAGCGACCAACGTAATACTTTTCAAGCAGTAGCAGAGATTTATTTGACTGAACTGAACTTCAGGATGAAAGCCTTCAACGCAAAATCTTTCTTGTATAAAAATCACCTCAAGCATACTCTGATCAGAAAAGTAATCTTTGAATTATTATTTTTGTAATAATTCAATGTTATTTGTACGTACTTTCCCATTAGACATTTTATTATATGAGGTACACAAAATATTTTTTCGAACTTTTTAATAACTCGAGGTAATATCTAAAGAAGATTTAAAAGTTTCTTCACTAACTTTTTTTTGTTACTTATACATCGTGAAACTCGGTTATGAAATACAACACTATAAAATGTAAAGGATACATTAATTTTTTGAGAAAACCTGTGTTTATTTAATTTCGTACAAGTTTTTATGGATTAAGTATAGAATTAGTTTTGAGATACGTGGTGAAAACCATAACCATTCATTCTTCGAAATGTTTTCTTTAAATAGTATACATTATACTTAAAAAAAAACAATTGGAAAAAAGTTTATGCGAAATAATTTAAAATGTACACTCATTTGTTTTTTGTATTTAAGGAGGTAATTTATTCAGCTTACGTGCATACATAATTCGTAACATGTAATCAGGCTCTAACTTTTTTAAAATAAAATTTGGAAGTGAAATATATTTAATAAATGTTTATGCTTTCCTTGTTTTAGAAAAAATAAATTAACTAATATTACATTTTAACATTATAGTACTACGTTTCAAAATTAACATTAGTTAAATGTTTATCCTTATTCGTTTAAAATATGGATTTAAAATTGTTTAGTCTAAATTTAACATTTCGCTCTTCCAAACTAACAAAATAATTTTTCCAAATCTCTTACTTTATTCTTATTTTAGTTGAAAAATGACTGTTGTAATATTTGTATGTTTTATTGCACGTATATATATATATATATATATATATATATATATATATATATATATATATATATATATATATATAAATATATATATATATATTTATATATATATATATATATATATATATAAACATATATATAATATTTATAGCAAAATATATCATGAAAATATTTTACTTCTTTTCTACGATATAAAACGAGATGTGTAATATAGTCATAAAATCACACACGCGCACAAATTCCCATAGATAATATTCTTATATCTCAAGGATTTTCTTTCATAGATTGGGCTTTCTTCTGTAGTTTTTTCTCTATGTTTAGTTTTTCCGCATCAGATCAATGGATTTCTCATCACAGTCTGGACAATTAGGTTTTCCCGTCTTTACTGCGAATGGTATTTTTTTTTGGAATCCTCACTGCGATGTGTGGTTTATTTGGTTTCTCCAATATCGCGGAAGAAATAAGTCAACTGAGAAGAATTGGTTCGGTCTTAGGTATTTATATGTATTACTTAAGTTACTTCCTCCTTATGGTGCTGATCCTACAATATTTTTTATTAAATTGCCAGATTCGCCGACTCATAATTGCTTCTAGCAGATTCATGTGAAATAGTACTCGAAAATTTATTCATTGATAAGAAATACCATCTCTTAATGTGCGTTTATGTAAATCACTGTTGTTGTTGTTAACTGCTTTCATTATAGAGTACATATTACATACAAAGAAAGTTGAAAATTAATTTGTACTCACACAATTCCTTTTATAATATACATCGGACCACTATGCACCAAGTAAAATTGTTTTTAAACAAGCATAACTTTTTTAGTTGTCTTAAAAGGTGATATGTTTGTACTCGGTGCTCGTATATGTTTGTAAAGATACTTTTTGTAGGTAATTCATTGATAAGACATACGTTTTATTAGGCAATTCATCAATAAGGCATATACATTTAAAAGCTATTTCATTCAGAAGGCATTTATATTTTATAAGGTAATTAATTTATAAAACATTTATATCTAACTATTAGTACTTATTTTTAATATTTGTACTCATTATGAAATAAAACTTAAAATCAGTGTCTCCAAAAACAAAGCAAATATTAGATAGATTAATAATTCCTGATATTGTTATAATTCTGAATATCAAAAGATAATAAGAATTTATAAAATATTTCTCCGATGATGATGTGAAAAATTCAGGTTCACTAATCAGAGAGTTTTTAAAAAAGTACATAAATTATTGAAATTTATTACAGTTCTCTATACACTTAAAGAACAGTATACACGTTGAATATTTATTTTATAAAAGTAAATAAATTAAAGAGACAAATTTCTTTTTAAAGAATGTATAAAATAATGTTTTTAATAAATCTTAAAATCATCATTTTCTTCTAGTATACAAAATCTTCTTAACAATGTAAGAGTTATTTATAAATATGGGTAAGAGAAAAAAAAACAGTGTTTATAAGAAAAATAATTTAGATTTTCTTCAAATTTTAAAATTGAAAATAAATGTTTTCAAAAATGGATTGAAAACGTTTCTTTACTTTAACCCTTTCGCGGGCAGTGGCTAATAGGTCTAGCCACACACCAAAAAAAAATTTCTCCAAGCGGGTGATGGATATTTAGTCAATCCACATGCGTTAATTGAAGCTAAAATGCATAAAATTCAATAAAGATGGCAGCATGATACCTTTTTTTTTTTTTTTTTTTTTTTTTTTTTGCATTTCAAGTCCTCTGATGAGTAGTTAAAAGCAGTTTTTCTCGGCGTACATCTACAAATTGTATTTTGATTTCTATAAATTAAATTTCTGATTTGCGAAAAAAATTTCGACGTCTTAAGAGTATACATTTCTCTCATCAAAATGAATTAAGCAAATGTTCAATTTAAAAAAAAATGGTTTTATTTAGGTTTTTGGAAAGCTTTTTTATGTGTGGATAGAGGCTCTATTCACTGCCCATATAGCACAGAAAAATGACATTGAAATGTTTGCTCTTCATCCACTCCAATCACGTGAGAAGGTTGGGCGTGGGAAACATAAACACACTTTGTTTACAATACGTGGTATGAGATTCTTGGGTTCGAAAATCTTTCATTATAGCTGTTCTGCTAAGAGAAGATGTTTGCGTATTATTGAGGCGCATAAATTATTGAGACGTAAATAATATAAAATAAAATATCATTGATTTATAATAAAATATTATTGAGGCGTACTAATAATGAAGATTACGTTGAAAATGCTGCTCAAGGGAAAAATATTTCTTCAGATGATGAAAAATTACCGAGATATAATGTTCTTCTAATTCCCAGCCAGCTATATAAAAAAAAGATCTTCAGAATTCAATGAAACATATCTCAGTCAAAACAGAAGGTGGGCTTTACAGGAGATGCTCTTTTTTCAGTACCAGAAAAGACGTTCATCGCCTTAGACGACTGTGTCGGTCTTGCAACGTACCACTGTGCCATCAAGCAAATGGTAATGCTTGCTTTGAAAAGTTCCACAGTAAATAGCTCATCAAATTTGGGAAATAACTAATTTAAATGCTCAAAAATCTTACTTTATTTATACCATTTTATAACAAAATTAAAAAATATATGTAATATATACCAATTTCAATGCAAATTTTAGTAAGTATTCTATATTGTGCAATTATTCTATTATTATTTTATTACCCTTGTACTTTGTATTTAATTGTTATTGAAATAGTTATTAACATAAATGTTAATTTTTCATAAAAAGTTTATTGTAATGTAATTCATTATTTCTCTGTCCTGAAAAGTAAGTTAAATGTCTTGAGTGCGTGGTTTCTATAATGTCCAGCCACTACCCAGGAAAAAAAATCCCTAATGAGATATTTTTTTTGTGACTAAATAATATTTATGGAGGATAAGAACATTACAGTTATTAAGGACTTTATCACACAAAAGTGCATTTTAGCTTTGTGCATGCTAAAGGGTTAAAATAAGAAAGCATGTAAGAGGTTGAGAAACATGCAATTAGTAAACGTTTTATAAGAATGGCTTTTTTTAAAAAGGTATATATTCTATTCAAAACATATATAATAAATTAAAATTCATTTACTGTAAAATTAATTTTGTAAAGCTAATTATACGTGCATAAGTGAGCTATGAGCTCAATATTAACATGCATTATTTAAATTTGGGGTCCGATATTTCCAAAATTATCTCACTTTTTTACACATATCCCAAATTTTATAAAATCACATATAGGTAATAAACTAATGTATTGTTCTGTGGAATTTCTTCGGTTCGATCTGTATCATTGCATTTTTCCAAAGTAAAAAATAAAGTTAGTATACTTATTTAATTTTAATGGACAAAGTATGGAAGTAAGTATACAATCAAATTAATCATTATCTCCTTCCTTGTTATTCACATAATTAAAATGTATCCTTTTACAAAAGTAAAAACAATCTTATAAGTTTCCTTTTTTAATACTTTTTTCTTTTAAGAAGATGGGTGTTTTTTGAAGTTTTAATGTCACTTAAACCTATATATTCTACATAATGTACCCATAATTCAGAAGAAAACTGCTTTATAAGCCCTTAACTTAGAATATATATCTATATAACCTCATTACAAGATGTCACAATTTGATTTTAAATAAAATCTTAAGCGAACTATGCTGGAACTCCACTGCCCAAATTGAGACGGCTCTCAAGTGAGCATTAGGAAAGACAATAACATAAATCGAGCTGCACCTTAATTTATGATAAAATACATTTTACCCAAGAACCGAACAGAAACGATAATTTACGCTTGACAGAATCACGTTATGCTTAGTCGAGAGTTCTTTCATTATGGATCTGGCGTTCAATCTAATCTCAGCCTCATTGTTTGAATTCAAGTTCCGTTAAATTCATTCAAACTCGTTTCCCCTCGGTCTGTCAATTGAAAAGAAGATCAATTACTTGGATAGAAACTGATTTGACCCTTTTCCAGTCCAAACGGCATTTGAACAGGGAACGATTTCCGGTGAATCGTATTCCACAAAAGTCGATATTTGGTAGGTAGTATCTCTCCTACATTCAAATGATTTTTGATCTGCTCTGGAATCTCTCTCGTTCGCTTTCTGACTTTATTGAATGCAGAATTCAATCTCCTCGATTGAATGTGCAATGTTTTATGGGTTCTCCGAGCAAAGCTATCCTTATAAGGCTTAGTGTTCTTGTAACTAAATCTTACCTCCGAAAGTGCTAAAAGGACTTCATTTAATGCCCAAACAAATTGTGTTCATCTACTTTTACTCCACAGTGCGAGAGAGATTCCATACCTCTTCACTTAAAAATTCATAACATTGTTATCTATGTAAATTAAATTATACGTAAAATATATAACTATATTAAATTATTAAAACTCTAAATTAAAACTTAAATGTTTCCATACACAATCAACAATAACCATCATTCCCGAAGTAAAATTCAAAAATGGGCAATTTCGGATAAAACATATGGGTCTAGACTTTCTTATAAACCGATATTTCGTATGGAGGTAAAACAAATTAATTTTGACTTTCTTTGGAATTTATTTTCTTTCTTAAATTAAAAAAATCTAAGAAAAATCTTCTTTTTCGAATTAATTCATCTGAATTTACTTCCATAGTTATTGATGGCCGATTAATGAAGTATCGCCCATTATAAACATATTAAGATGTAATCTAATGTTTTATAATTTATTTGTTGATCAAAAAATTTTACTTTAGTACAAATTACTCTGAGAATAATAAATTAGAATGATTTCTGCTCCCAGAATGCATACTTACGTATAACCAGAAACTTTAAATCTCTCTGAAAATTTTCAATAATTCTATAGAAACGTTATGCTAGTAATTAATTTTTTACACTGTCTCTCTGTACATGCTGATCATTATGAATAAAAGCAATGTCAAAATAAATTTATTTTGTAAATATTACGCATGACTTAATGTCTACGTTAAAAGAGAATTCAGAAAAATCTGTCAAAAATAAACAATGCGATTAATGCTAAAATGGTTTTAAAAGTTTAAAAAGTTTCGATTTATTGATGAAACCAGAATAGGATATAGTTTTATTAATTCCATTTGAGCATATTAGTCTTAATTGAGTATCAATAAATAACAGAGAAAACATGAAGCTTAATAGAATTATTTACTCCGGAGTGTTTTCTGAATTTTTTTAACAATGATATTTTTTATTATTTTGGCTTTCCTTATGTGAATATTCGTCAAACTTACTGTTTAATATTAAGCATTATAGTCTCTTTTAGATGTCTATTTCTGGTTAACTCTTTATTCTTATATCAATTTTACAAATAAATAGAAGAATATCAGTATTTGTCAAAAAATCCCCAAATTGTGTACATTAATATTCTGAAGCTTAATTCCAGCAAATGCGTTACCGGTTCATTCTATGATGACTGCATTATCACGTAAGACAATGTTACCAATTACTGCTCGTAATTCATATATATACATCCAATACCAAATTGAGTCATAATGTATCTGCAGTATTCAATCATTCTATGGACACTAAATGAACTCCCAATTATTTCCAAAGACCTGCCTAAACCCATATCATAAGCTTCTCGCCAACTGAACTAGGTGGAGCAGCGGTCAATAGTACTGTTTAATATGGAAATGGACCGATGTTCGTCAACAACTCAGGTAATTACTGTTCATGCTTCCAGTGAATGCTCATATAGGTTAATTTAGGGATTGCTTTAATTTTACTATCATTTCCCCTCCAACAAGCAGATTTGCGCTCAGGATATTGCGACAACTCTACGCAAATTTATGATCATATAATATTCATGTCTTGCATACAGCAGTGTTCCGTGACTTAACGATAGCATACACTATTCCTGGAATGCCAATAGAATACATGCAACGCTTAATACCAATCTACAATTTGAGTTACCACCACGTATACCCAAATGTATATGGAAGTATTTCAAGGATTGATATAAATAAATGCCTCAATGTATAGTTATCCAATAATTCATTCACAAACGAAACTCTTTCAGTGTATTTCATTGTATACAGAAACAGCTGCAAAATGTAAGTTCTTGTAAAAATAAGAATTCATAAGCAATATACAAACTCAATGGTAGTTACGAAAGCGTGAATCAATTTACTAAAAAATGCCCGTGGCTCTGTTTCATTATTTTACACTACTTCTAATGATATGATATCCTTTTCTTAAATGCATGTATAGAAAATTAAAAAAAATAGGTAAATAATTTTCAAATTGTTCATCTTTTATTTTGAACATGTTACTGAATCTGTGTGTTGATAAAACGAAGAATTTTGATGCACTAATGAGCAAAGACGCCAAAGCCTAGATGCATGAAATTTGTTACAATGATATGGATAATGATGATGTGAAACTTGAATTGAATTTCTCTATATTTGGCTTAGTTTTCTATTTAAATTCAACATTTAAATTATTTTCGCATGTTTTCGACATGATTTTCGATCTAGCTCTCAAAAGAGATGTCAAAATATTACGATCCTTACACCATCTGAGAGATGCAAGATGTTTTTAAGAAGATTGGCTTTATTTCAGTTGTGTTAATTTATTAGCGATTTTTTGAAGTTTTTTTCAAGTATTGCTGAAAAATGTTACGTTCTGATTTTTTTTTTAGTTTTAAAACTATTCCATCAGAAATGAATCAATCGAAACGACTCGGTATTCCTGCAGTATAGAAAATGAATATTTGTCTCTGTCTTAAGGAAAGAAAACAATTTGGACCTAAGACAATTTTAATTACACAATTAGAGAGTGGGTTTTCGGCCTTTTCGCTATTTCTCCTCTCATTGTAGACCGATTATTGCTCATTCGCATATTACATCACATGGCATCAAGCTCGATCGCAATTTCTTGAAAATCGTTTTATTTAACATTTCGGCTGCTCTTTGCTGCAGAATAATAATTAATTTTCGAATAAATCATAACGAAAAAGTATTCGTTGAAAAATTAAGTGTTTTTTTGGCAGTATGCTTTGTGTGTTATTTTTTTCCTCTTGTTAATTAATGTTCCTTCACACTTTATGGTCAATTATTCATTACTTACGCCTTATTTTGTATCTTTTAACTATCATTCTTAAGGTAATTTTTTTCTAATTTAAAAATAATCAATTTTAAGTTCCTTAGCGATCATTGTTATTGTATATATTCTATTTGTTAGTTATTTTTCTTTTATAGCATATACTTGTTATTTTTATTCATTCATTTCTATTTATCTGTTTGGTATCATCTCCCTCTTTTATTTTAACATAATATGCAAATTTCTAATTTCTTTAAATACTCTGCTTGCCTCCATCCGTATTCAAAATTTCCAAAGACCATTTCCAAGACACAACATGTGGCTCCAGTCAAGAGGAAATGTGGTCAAGGTCCTCGATTAACCATTGACTGAGGAAACTTCATGTACGCTTGCTTTCTACAAATGCTGATACATCAACTACATTTGGTTGTTGCCCTGTATTTGGTTCGTTACTCTACATTAGGTTGGCTGTTCTACATGTCACTGGCTACTTTACATGTGGTTGGCTACTCTGCATGTGGTTGGCTGCTCTGCATGTGGTTGGCTACTCTGCATGTGGTTGGCTACTCTGCATGTGGTTGGTTGAGGTGAATCTCATTTAAAAAATATTTTAAATTCTAAATATATATTACGTGTTATTTATTGGATGTGGGTCATCCGTAGAAAAATTATGCTCCGTAGCAAATTTTCTGAATTTTATTTTTAAAATTCTCTAGCTAGGTAGTACTCCCTAGGTAGTAATTAAATAAACAAAAACTTTAATTCAGGCGTAATAAGCTTTCAGTGATTGAAAATAGGTAGACAAATATTGTGTTTCTATGTTGAAATAACGTTGTTAAAATCGAATGTAATGAACAGGTCCATTACTTTGGTGGAGTTAATAAAACGTGAAAAATTACCTGGGATAAAAAAAATAACAAGGTAACTTTATCTAAATAATATTATCATGGCTTTGGATCGAAATATATCGTAAATAACCCTTAATTAAACCTTCAATACATTTAAAGCTATTTTCCAAACCTTCCTTTAAACACTTTGAGAATCTCATTGCTCCCCCTCCCCCCTTTCCATCATTTAACTTCTTATTGAAGTGAAATGAATCTGGAGCTATTTTAAGTTATTTGTTTGTAGAATTTAAAAACTCTTTGAATAAAAAAGTTTTATGGAAAAAGTTTCACATTTTAAAATGCCTGCAGAAGTCCCGTGTAATAGATAATTGTAAACGATATTGAAAATACAACTCATTATCTTAGAGAATTAACCCAGTTTCAGTTTTGTTAAAAAATATTTAGATTCTCTAATCGTTGCTCTAAAACTAATTAATCAAATTATTCTTTTAAACGGATTTTTGTATTCATTGAAATGCAGGAGGAACCCCCTCCATGACGAATTACCTTTGTAGAACAATACCCGAAACGGAAAGAGAAAAATCATTTGTTATCAAAGCGATTCCTTTTCCTCTAAATGTCCCTCAGGTTGAACGCTGAAACACTAAACTTGCTTAAAAAACGACGCTGTGGCCGTGAGATTTTCCAAATAAAAGAACACAAAACGAGTAACTACGATGTTCCCTTTACTCAAGTCACAATCAATGACTATCCTTTTGTGCAAGGTGATTAATTTCGTTTCTGCTCTCAATTCTTTACTAATCAAGCCTCAAGCTTCTAGAATGAGAGAAAATTGTAAGAAATAGAAAAGAAAAGAATAAGACATATGGGATGGAAAAAATACCTGGTATAGAAATATTGACTGAGGCGGATGGAACGTTTCTAAGACGATGAGGTCTCTTTTGATTTACGACTTTCCAATAATATATCTGTTGACTGATCGCAGAACTTGGTCAGTGAACAAAAGCTCCCTAGCGATGATGGATAAAAAACTGTGAACGAGATGGAAGGGGGGAAATAGAAGTACCTCTTGGAAGTATATGAAAAAGAAAAAATGGCTTCGGGAATCGGTTGTCGATCTGCCAGACAAATGCGACTTCAGGTTTAGATGGTATAAGATGGGATAAGGGCATGAAGGTGCTAATTCAAAACTTTTTTAATTTATTGGAATTTGATCTTGGAAATTGGATTCGAAAGTAATTTCTAAAGAAAATCAAGAAATCAATAAGCTTTAACCAAATTTTTGATTTAATGACTGATGTAAGTGATTTATCTCAAAAATAATGGTGCTGAATTTAAACTTGAATTAAAAATTCATACAATTCTGTAGTTAAAAATATTTACAAAGGTAAAAAGTTTTTTTCATCTCTAATAACATATCTAAAACTATAACTTCCTTCTAGTTTAAATATCAAGCTTGAAGTTAGTCATTCCAATTAAATTTTAAATAACTCACTTCCTTTTAAGGATTCTTGTTGCCAACTAGTTGAGTTTTATAATAGCTAAAATATATTATTTTGCATCGATATGCGACATTTTTACTGTGTTAATAAGGAAAGTTCAACCAGGTTAAATTACACTCAAAATAGTTTTTTTCCCTCATTAAGTAACGATGTCAGTAGTGATTGTCCTCAGGACGATCTGTGTTCGGACAACTGTTTGAACGTTGTGTATAGAACCTTCGGTGCTAAATAAAAATGACTTTCCATTTCCATAAACATGACAACCAAGATTAAGAAGAGGACCAAGAAGCTAGGTCAATAAGACGGCAACAAAAATAAAGCCAATAAGATAAATATAAGCTAATACATAAATATATACTGCGATTTATATTGAAGTATGCTTTAAAAGTGAAAATTTTCAACATTAAACTGACGAAATAAAATGTAGAAAAATTGTAAAGTACTTTTTATTTCATATGTAAACTAAAAGTCTTTATGAAACATTCTCATCAACTGTTGCGCGTGAGTTACATTATAACTTGCTATCTTTATTTATTCAAGTAAAAGGAACATGTTACCATTGAATTCGAATCACGAAATCTGTAGAATCACTTATGTATAGAAGAGGAAAAAAGTGAACACTTTTTCTCAATATTTAAATAGTTGAAAGTTAATAAATAAAATTTAATGCACGTAATGTTTTTCCAAAAGAATACAATTAAAAAATTTTCAAATTACGCTCTCGAGACGTATGTTAAGATATTAGCTTTTTGAGTGATAAACTATGACGAATTGAAATTAATTTTCATACTTTTCGACAGAATATCTAAAGACTTGATGAAGTTCTTTTTTCCCATTTTGATATTTTCCCGATAAGCAACTGAGAAGTACATCAAAACATTCGATTTTTGGTTCAAGTTTTTCGTATTTGAGATGCTCTTTTATTATTTATATCCAGGTCAATCGGATGTTGGACAAATGGTCCCTGTTGAAAGATTTCCTTCAAAACTAGAAGATCGGCGAATCGTTAAAGGCAAAATCGTAAGAGATCTTTCTAAGAAAAAAACCAATGAACCAATACGATGCGACAAAGAAAGAATATTGTTAAATGCATCCAGGAATAGAAATAAAAAAAGTTGACTTTTTCTATTTGACTGCATAAGATAAGAAAGTCTGCCGGCTCTCGTAGTGTGCTTTGACACTTATGCACAAGAACTAGCAGAATCCTTATGTAAGGAAACCGAATTCATCTTTCTTTATTTTCTTGACATTACTTTATTTTTCACGTTTGAACTTCGTAAATATCGACTTGATTCTCCCAGAACACTTGACTTTCTCAAGAGCAATCTCAGAAAATAAAATACAACAGAAATGTTAAAGGTTGTTTTCTTATGTTTGCTGTGTTCAAATTGATAAAAGAAATATTCTGTTTACTTTGTTTTATGAGTAAAAATGGGGTATCGAATGTCATATGGGTTATATTTTTCAAATATCTTAAAGAATTTTTCTACGTGTTAGCTGCAACAAATATTGAACGTATCAAACATAAAAATCTTTTTCGAAGTATTTACTTAGTAAATAGTAAGTCTTTGGATGTTTTAAAAGTAATTGTTAGCTGATATTTCATTTTCATTTGAGGTAAAACATTTGTATTGCTAAAAACTGTTTTAAGTAGTTATAAGCCCAATTGTTTCAAACAGAAACTCATTAAATTATGCATTAGAACAATATTTAATCAGAAGTTTTTTAAAAGAAATGCAGGTATGTACATAAAGTTTCTTCGAAGTTATTTGGTTCAGCTCATAGTAAAACACGATTTTAAAAAATATTTGACAGATTACTTCCAAGTAAAAGAGTGAGTTTTCTAAGAAAATAAGATATTCACTCAATTCAATTTTCAATAAGTTGGGTTCTCATTTAAGAAAATATATCACTAAAAGAAGTATGATATGAAATGAAAGAATTTAAGTACCATAAAAAATTATATTCCGAAATTGGAAATGATTTTTCTTTTAATTTTCTTAAAGCAATAATGTTAAAAGAGATTGAAGTAACTCTTATAAAAAAAAGTACAATTCGACTTTTCTCTGAAAGAGGGGAGATTGAAATTCAATCATAAATTCCGGAACAAATCAGTAGTTGAAATTAGTTTAACAATTCTTCATGAGTAATGAAGCAATTAGTGCAGCAACTGAGGAGAGTGGAGCCCACCTGATATTCTTTAAAGGAAAGGAAAATTGCGATTGATCTGTCTAATTCCGTCGATCATAAGGAAATAATTACGTCAGCTGGCGGGGAATCTTCTTTGCGTAATTATTCCGAAACTGATGATCATGCATCAGTAATTCGGGGGTTTACTTTAGCTGATTTGATTGGGAAAAGTATAAGAAATGTCTTCAACACAACAAACCGCTTCCGTTAATTACAAACAGGACGCTGTTAACAACGAAGAGACGATAAGTATTCCATTCTGCATTAAGTTGAAACTAGAGCTTAATGATGTAGATTATTTTAATCCTGTGTAAGTAACATTTCTTTTCTCTTTCAACTGTGTGCAATGTCTTAACAGAGCCCACTAATTTCAGTAGCATAAGTAGGATGACAAGAAGAAATTGCATTCAAAATAGATTCAATTTTATACAATTGTACGAATTAGTTACTATAATAAAAAGACACCAGTTGGTTTCATTGTATTAAATGTTTTAGTTGAGTACAGGAAAAAGAGATAAGCTTAATTATTCTTAACTACAATGTATTCAGAAATTGTTGCAGAATGTTTTTTATATAATGCAAAGAAATATATGCGGACCAAACAGTGCTACATAAAAAAGTACTATATGTATCTCCAGATAAATAATACCGTGTAATAATTGTCGTTTTCTCAGAAAATACTTTATTTAAGTTTTTCAACACTGCTTTGAAAGAACACAGCTTGAATCCGTTGTATAATTAATAGCAGCAGCACTACACAATATAGTGTTTGCTCGAAACTACTTAAGTTAGAAATTTATTATTCCTAAAGACCATTACTGATGTTAGTATTATTTCTTATAATAGTTACAGCAAGCAATAGATGCAATCCCTAGAAAAATTCTAGACGGAAACATTCATCAATTGCAAATGTCATAAACAGGAAGACATTGTTTTTCCTTTTAGCAGTATTTGCTGATCAAACCAGAATATAAAAGGTGTTGTTTAAACTAAAAATTCAGGTATTTCCGAAAGATATGATATGATCTTAAATTAGGCCTTAGAAACTGAGTTTCTGGCTGAAACATTTATCTTAGATATCATTTATTATTAAAAGGGTTGAGACATACCTCAAATATTCGATCTATGACACAAACGATCAAATGTATCGTGAACATAACTATAAATGATGCAGGCGAGTTTGCATTCGACAACGATGTAAAGAATATGCAATGAATAGATTTACAAAAGACATGTATTAAGCTGGGTGTTAGCTGATTAAACGACATCTTGTTACATCAGTGTTTCGCAAACTTTCAATACTGGTGACACAATTTTTAATCATAATTTTTGTCGCACCTCCCCCCCCCCTGTACAACAATAGTGTATTTACTGCAATAAAAATGCTCTTTGACGATAAAGCAACAATGCGATCTCGATTATAAACTGTATAAGTATTAAATTTTGTACATGTTACTTTTAAGTAATATATATTTTAAGAAAATTACTTAAAATATATATTACTTACTTATATATATTATTATGTTATTTATTTTCTCTAATTTTTAAATTGGAACATATCGCAAAATGATACATTTAATTAAAGATATATTTCCTTCAGCATCCATTTCTCAAAGTACAAATGTCATTAGAAAAATAGTGTAGTCTATGTTGCTCTCTATCATATCCATCACATCTGGCATTATCGGGTATGTTTGCGTGATTCTGGGCAACCTATCGGACGTCTTTGCTCGTACAATTCAGTCACCTATGGTCGACTCGATACTTCTATAGCTACCAAATCTAGCTTGAATGTACATTTTTTTAATTTGCACGTTAATTGTAATCCACGGTAATTAAGTATTTACGGCAGTAGATTAAAACAAAATCATACATACATTTTGACGATAATAAAGTAACAAGTACACAGACGAGCATGGTGCCGAAAATTAAATCAAGGAAATATTCAAATAATATTTCCTTGATACTTAAATTTACTTAAATTTTAAATAAAAATACTTAAATTTTGGATTTACCACTACTGAAGTAAATGATGGGGAAAAAAAGTCCCAGCTCGTTCATTATGTGTTAAGACTTACAAATCTGAAGAACAACATCTTAAAGTTGTTTTTAAAACCATGTAAAATCATTTAGCCATATTGGCAAAGAATTTTAAGAAGTATTTTCTTGATGAGGACAACTTAGAAGCAAGTTACGAGTGGATTAGGGGTCTATTTCAGGATACTCCAGAAGGGCTCTCAACTTCCGAAGAAGAAATCTTCACAGATTACACATCCAGTGAAAAATTAAAAGGCAATTTTATAATAAATCGCTGTTTAATTTTGGGTAGAGATAGATGATGAATTTTCTGCACTGAAAACAAAAGAACTTTGTATACTATTAACATTTTCAACATCCTACCTATGTTAAATCGGATTTTCTGTGGTGGCTGCTTTGAAGACAAAATATGGATCTCAGCTAAATATAGAAAAATAAACTCAGAGTGTCAATTTCTGATATTAAACCTTCCATTGAAAAACTTTGCTCTACAAAACAAGCCCATGGAAGTCCCTAATAATTATTAAAATTGTTCTTAATTTAGTTTTAAGAAATTATTTATAAAATAACTTCTTCAGAGTACTGATACCTTAAACGTATACTGGCTGAAACACCGGCTCTTCGCACGAGTTCATTTTTGAAAAAAATATAGCATTATTCTTGATATAATAGCTGACCTGTAAGGAGAGTAAAACTGCGTGCATGATATTGTATACAAAAATGTAAAATGATTTTTTTAGATAAATTCTATAATTGTAAATAACTGTGTGAAGGTCCCCTTGGACCTCACTTTGAGAACGAGAATAAATAGGAGTCATAAAAGAGCCAGTAGCCATTTTTATAAATAACTTTCTTTATTTGATTATCTTTCCCAAATAGAATCAAAGACTTATTAACAAATATATCTAAATAGTATTATGAGGATTTAAAGGTAATATCCTTTAAATTAACTTAAATATTTAATGATCCAATTAATTAACAATTATAATATCGATCACGTAGAGATTACCACGATAAGAGATCCCAGAATTATATTTAATGTTCTTATTGAACATTTAATTTTAATTTCACTCGAAATAATAAGACTTTAATTAAGGGAACCAGGACATGCTCGAAAGAGTAAAATGCCAAAATTAAGACCCTTTGTTTATGAGACATATATCATTTAAAATTTCCAATAGAGCTTAGATTTTTTTTATGTCTATAATAAAGATAATTTAATTATTCTGTAGAACTACAAAAATAACTTTTTACTCCAAAAGTTTTTTTTTTACTACTTAATTTAAGTAATACATAATTTTTGAGAACTCGTAATATATACTTATGTTTAGGTACCATTTTTTAAAAAAGTATCCTTTTTTTATGCAAAATATTTTTTACACATAAATAAAACAATACATAAAATACAGTGAAACCCTTTTTTGAGTAAAATTTTAGTATAGTTTCTTTAAAAAAATTATGAAACTTTGAAATTTGAAATTTTTTTTATTTTTCTGCTTTTTTTATGCAAAAACAATTTTTAAAAAATTAGGCACTATTTTAATAGAAAAAAAATTAGGTTCACTATATGCATAGGCATCTTGTATAGAAGTATAAAAAATCAGGAATCATATAGTGCAATAGTTTTTTTAAAAAATGTACCTAAATGCAAAAAAATATGCTTTTGAGAAAAAGTGAAAAAACTAAAAAAAAAACAATATTTTCACATATTATACACTTAATTAGTATTTCCTTGCCTATTTTTATATGACTAATAATAATCCTTAACCATTTTCTAGAGTTACAAAAGTAATTTTAAATTCATATGTTTTTTTCCCTTTGTTTTAGTTAACATGAACATAATTTTCGAGATCTTGTAATACATATTTTCATGTATAGGTACCATTTCTTACAAAAATATTCTTTGAATATACAAAAAAATTACAAATATATATAAAGTAACATATTAAACATAATGAATCTGTTTTTAACTAATTATATATATATATATATATATATATATATATATAATTGCATAATTTCTTAAAAATAATCATAAAACCTTAAAATTATGAAAATCTTAATTTTCTTTTTTTACATATAAAATCAATTTTCAAAAATTAGACACATACTAAAAGATATTTTGTTCACTGTATGCACATGTATCCTGTTTAGATATATAAAAGGTTTCAAACAATATGCTACAATAGTTTTTTAAAGTGTACCTAAATTTAAAAATATTAAACATTCGAGAAAAAATATAATAAAACTTAAGGCTACAGTGGACAGTAAAAAAAAAAAAAAAAATTTAATTTTTTACAAACATGCCCCAAATTTTTACTGGCTGTATGTAACTTAGAACTAAAACCATATAAAAAATTTGGTGAGAAAAAAAATGATTAGTTTTTAAGAAATTTAAAATTTAAAAAAATTTAACGAAAATTTCAAAACGTTCCATGCGTTTTTGATTTTTTTAAATTTCATGCTTTCACCTGATTTAACTTCTTTAAGCAATTCTTTACAAATGTATGCATACAATGTAATGTTTTATATGATAATTTACAAAATATGGGTAAACGCAAATTTTTATATAAAAATTTCAAGAATTTTAATGATTTCCTACATAAAAACTTTAATTTCTTCTTTCACCCTATCACTATTACTACAATGCATCCAAGAATTTATAAGTATACATTAGAGGAATACTTTTGGAAAGTTTTGTTATAATTCGACAAAAATTGCAACGCATGGAACATTTTGAGTTTTGGTTTCGAGGCAAATTTTTGATTCTGAGAAAAACAGTTTTTTTATTTTAAAGGAAATTAACTTATTTTTTTAAAAAAAAATTAAAGATATAAATATGAATTTGAAAAACACTAATATCATACAAATATAAGATAGATGCAGAATATATATACATAAGGTTCTGCAATATTTATTGTAACAGTCACATTGACACGTAGTATATACAGTGATAAAAATTGAAGTAAGCTAGAACTTTCTTATAATATCTGAAGTAAATTAGCAGAATGTATTTCATTGTTTTATCTCAACCAGATAGTATATTAATATTTCTTTGCTTGGTATTCATTTTCTTCATCTAAATTATGTTTATCCATTTTCCTTTTTAAAGACCTTCTTTTATTTCTGGCTTCCAATGACACTTTATTTACTATACGTTCAGCCTCAAAAATTCGTTTGTTATCAATTATAAGTAAAGCACGTTCCGTGTTGTATCCTGGTTTAATGCCCAGAGCTTCAAAGACTTTTATCCTACTTACATATCCATCATTAAAACAAATTACAGCATCCATAACTCCAAATTTCAAAGTTTCAATGCCAACAAAAACTGTTTTAGGAATTCACTCCCAAATACATTTGTTAAAACTTTCATTGGGATTTTGTGTTCTTCCATGAAGGCACTTTTTCAATAAGTCCTTCTCTGTGAGATCCCGAAACACACACACACACACTTTTTTCACTTTCAATAAAATTGACTCAGGTAAAGAATGCTTGTGAATATAAAATTCCCCCGTAACAATGCTACGGTTATAACCGCACCAGCTATCCTCACCAAGAGGACACAAAGCGTGTTGAGGATTATCCTCAGTACTTAGTTTATGAAAATAAATAGCCCATATGGCTCTTTTCATGTCCTCCACAGATGACAAATTTTTACGGATTGCTAGCCCATAATAATGTTGGATTGAGTCCACTTCTTTAAGCGTTAGCCGTCCACGTCCCGAAATATTTTTCCCATCTGATAGCTTAATGCCTTTGCTCATTTTTAGAATGTTTATCAGCCTTGTGCCCATACGCTTTTGCACATGGCCAACACATTCTAATTTTTCAACTTCTGTGTCGCCATATACTTTTGCTTCTTTTATAGTAAGAAATCCTTTTGAGTCCCCATCACCAAGATACTGCGTATAACATGCTTTTCGTGATGTTTCAGATCGCTGAAATATACTTAATACCCCCGACATTCCATTCCCCACTGAATCCTTCGTAATTTTTAGCACAATTTTCACATGGTTTTTTTTTACCCTTACATGAAGAACAATATTTTGTGAGAGCTTCAAAGTCGATAACCTTTCCGTTCTCAACAGACGTAGCACATACAACTCCGTTCAATGAAGAATAGCCTCTTTTATGCCATGTGCCATCCACAGCCACAGCTATATTTGAATTATTATCATTCGCTATGACTGCTTCGTGAACAGCTGCATTCATCGAGTCTTCACTAATTGTTTTTAAAACATTTAAAAACAAAGAATTATGGCGTTCAAACTTTGCAGGTGGTGGAGGCAAATTCATAAGCCCACAGAATATTCGAGCAGCAGCTCCACCTTTTCCAATAGCTCTCATTCCATATGTCAATCTTAGGTTAACATCATAACATTTATTTGATATTTTTGATGACATTGTACTCGTCGATTCTCCACAGTTGTGACAAATTATTTCCAAACTCACAGCTAAACCTCTACGACTTTTTAAATCTTCTCTCAGCTCAATTTTCTCTGAAGAACAGCAATATTTACAACATAACAGATTTTTCATAAGGGACATATGTTTACATTTTGAGAATCTTGTTCTTTTAGTAAATTCGGTATTTTAATTTTTCTCCTAGAAACACTTTCCACGGAATTCAAAAGCAATTCTTCAGTCGATTTAGACTTTTTATGTTGATTGCTACTATACTTCCTTCTGCCAAATTTTTTATTCTTGGCATAATTACTCGTGTAAAAAAGTTAAGATACTTTTAAAATCTTATGAATATTAATAATTATAAGTAAAAAATAAATATTTCTTACGAAAAAATTAATGTAAAATTAAGTAGTTGTATGCCACAAGAAACTTCGGAATAGACGAACTCGGTTCAAAACATTGCCATAAACCGAAATTTAAAGTAAGAAATTTTGTCACACAGCTTGGAACAATAGCTCACGCACAAGCGTGGCTAAAAAGTAGCGGGGTTAACATTCAAACGAAAAAAAAACAATCAAAAGTTAATATAGATAAAACACAGGGGAAACTACATATTTAAAGTTCAAAGGGGCGTGTCAAAAGGGGCGTGGTCATTTATTTACATTTTTATTTTTCATATTTTAGGGCTATTTTATCAACAAACATATAAGTATTATACATTTTTAGATTCAGAAAAATAAGCACTATTTTTTAGAACTAAAATTGAAAAATCGATTATTTGAAAGTATATGATGTCCCTGTTCCCTTAATATTTACCACACTGCAATTCAGCTCAGCTTTTCTCTGAGATTAAATTATCCAACAAGAAATCTTCAATTTAACTTCACTATAATTTTCTGCTTCAATCTCTCTCTCCTACTGTTCTAACTTTACTATTCCGTTTGACTTAAATACTTTATCTAATCTGCATAACAAGGAATCCTGTCCTCTTTTTGGAGTTGATTGGAAATAGGTAGGGAATTAAATTTCCCTAAAAAAGACGACTCAGAAGGTTAGTGATTAAGTTCCGTATAGATTTGTCACAACTGTTTAAAAGAACTGTAATTTTAAACCTCACAGAATTAGCATTTAGAATTAATGTTAAATAATGAAAAATAATATAAAATTCCTCTGAAGAATAATTGTGTTACTTTTTAATATTTAAAGCGAGAAGACTTTGTGAAGGTCTCCTTGGACCTCACTTTGAGAACGAGAATAAATAGGAGTCATGTAAGAACCAGTAGCCATTTTTATAAACAACTTTCTTTATTTGGTTATCTTATCCAAATAGAATCAAAGACTTTTTAACAAATATATCTAACTAGTATTATGAGGTTTTAAAGGTAATATCCTTTAAATTAACTTAATTAATGATCCAATTAATTAACAATTAAATAACGATCACGCAGAGATTACCACGATAAAAGAGATCCCAGAATTATATTCTATGTTCTTATTGAACATTTAATTTTAATTTCATTCGCAATAATAAGACTAATATTTACCACACTGCAATTCAGCTCAGCTCAGCTCAGCTTTTATCTGAGATTAAATCTTCCAACAAGAAATCTTCAATTTAACTTCACTATAACTTTCTGCTTCAATCTCTATCTCCTACTGCTCTAACTTTACTATTCCGTTTGACTTAAATACTTTATCTAATCTGCATAACAAGGAATCCTGTCCGCTTTTTGGAGTTGATTGGAAATAGGTGGGGAATTAAATTTCCCTAAAAAGGACGACTCAGAAGGTTAGTGATAAAGTTCCGTATAGATTTGTCACAACTTCAAAATGTTTTAACCCGGGAGCAGGCGCGCACTTGATACTAACGCTAATGGTAGTGAGGTTGGACTCAGTCACCCCAATCATTTGTTTATAATTATTTTTACTCTACACGAGATACAAATCGCAATTCCAGTGAAAAAATTAATTAAGAGAAAGTATACTTACTGGCTTTCAAGGACTATTCGATTTTTCTTTGATAATTTGTAAAAAAAATCAAAAAAAAAACTGAAGTAAAATGATTCAAAAGTACAAGACCTTAATAAAGGACGCAAACCAGATACACTTTCCACTAATATTACAGAAATGTTATTTGCTGGCAAAGATGTCATATTTTGTTCAACTTATTGTAGTTTTAATGAGCTTTCATGATCGAGTGAGTGAATATTAACGTCGTACTGTTCAGCTACACGAGGACTTTTAGAGACGGACCTCGTAATTTTGAACCATGGTCGACGAGGACGATCCTTGAGCTGGCCTCTTTTATCTACTACACCACTCCAACAAGAAGAAGTTTGAGCTCTCGACAGATTTAACGTACACCTCTTCCCTACACGGCGGGTCTTTAGTGGTACTGGACTCGAACTCGTGACACCTTTGGTGATCAACAAATTATCAAGTTGAACTTTTTCTTTCTTGTGTTTTTTAGAAAGCATTTGAAAATTTTCGTTTCATTTCATGTTCATCGCGTTTCTCAATCATGAATAATATACATTCTTTCAACAGGTTCTTCTTTTGCTTGATCAGTTTCAACTTCCTTCAATAGAGATCACAGATGCCCCGCTCCACCACTCCCGGGTTAAAAGTGTATTTAGAAAAAAATACGGATGTTCTAAAAAGGATTATGACGTTTTTAACTATGCTTTATATGTTTGAGAATACTCATACAAATAAATCTTGGTCAAATAATCCTTCAAATCAATCAATTATTTTCCAAATATCGTAAAACTATTTATTATTTACAATTTCTCTAAGCGAAAAACACATAAAAGATGAGACGGAACTAATGTAGAAATCATACCAGTAAGTTTGAAGTTCAATCAAATAAATGATCAGCAAATGTATTATGCTGCCTGGCTGAAAAGTGAATCATGTGTTCCTTTATTTTCTACAACTAATGTACAGTATTTCAATAATAATTACAGTGATGAAATGTTTATCTTCTTAGAATTTTTCTCGGAGTCTGGGTTTCGTTTTTTCTTTTAACGACTAGTATTTTATGTTTAAAAAGAAAAACACCAGATGATAAACATAAATTATATCAGTGTTGTTGTGTATTTTTTATTATGGAAAAAAGTATTTTATTTCACTTCTTTCCGGTTATTTTTTTAAAAAAAAATCTTTAAAATTTCGATATGCTCGTGCCCCCTTGTAGGGTTATCGCGCCCCCAGGGGAGCGTGTCCCACACTTTGAGAAACACTGTGTTACATCATGTTTAAATTTTGAATTATACTTATGAAGTGTAGATCATTATCTAGATACAAACCATATACTAATAACAACACCAATGAAAAGGTAATCTTAGAACTAATTTATAAATTAACCCCGCATCTATAAATAGCACTAATTATTATTGGAATACATTCAGAACTTGATCATTCCCCCACATTAAAATGTTTAAACCAGCTATAATATAAACAGTATAGTTAACATGCTTTACTCCACACATGCCCCAAAATAACACTTATTTGTATTATTGTTAACCAGAGTACGTATTTGGAGAATGAAAAGACCCAGTACATTTTATTGTCATGTTGGTTATGTGGAGTAACATATTTAACACTTTATCAAATAATTTAGAGAATCCCTTAAAATATAGGATCAATAGCAAGAACTTTTAGGTATACAATTTTGAGTAGGATTTTTTCAACACTAATTTCGTGTTGCTCTTCCTTTTATTAATTTTAAAGATCATGTTTTATTTTAAAATAAAGTTGTTTACAAGTGAATACTTAGCTGAAATTCTGGTGGGAGATTTCTGAGCTTCGTTTTTGGTAGTTTCGTCCTCTGAACTTTAATTTCAGACAAGACCATCGTGTATAATAACACAAAAAAATTGTCCATTGAATAGAATCATATCTTAAATTCTTCACATGCCATAGCGCAGAAGATGCAAAAATGAGTTTTCATGTTACATTTTTATCTACTTAATTTTAAAATAAAATGATAAACCCCTAAATTATACGTATCTTGGCTCAAGTACTGTGAAACAAATTCAAAGCAAACAAAATTTATTTCTAAAAAAAAAGTCCTCATAAGCCATTAAAATTTAATTTTATGATTAGTAAAGTATATCTGAGACACAACATAAAATAGTACATACATAAACACACGCATACTTACAACTCAGCTAAATGTACTTCTAAAATCATGAAACAAAACAAAGTTTGCTTTGCTGAAAATATCTTTATGTAATGAGTGAAATATAAATACCAATGCTTTATTATTAATATCGAAGCACTTGATAGTTGGAAGATTTCAGTTGGATGGTGTTTGTAAATATTTTGACCAATGATTTAATTTTGGTAACAGCCTTTTCAATCGTGTGTAAGCATATTTTAACAAAATTAAAGGCTTTACTAAAACAAAGTATCAAAACTCTAACATTATTATAGACTGCAACTATTTACTAAAACTTGATTATAATGAAAAATATTCGAATACTTAATAAGAGATAAGAAAGAATTCAGATCATAAAAGCAAATGATAAGCAAGATATTTTAATTAAAGTCCCCAAATATACACTACTATGATGTCTGTAATATCATTAACGCTACGAGAGAGAGTTAAAATAAATTTCCAGTTAAAAGCAAAAAAACTAAAGGAAAAATATGTATAAATATATAATAAAATTAAGCTAAAAATGGTCAGGGGAGCCTAATATGGTTATTAAATCTAAAAAATTCAAATGTTTTTACTGCACTTTTAGAAAGAAATGTACACTTTTGCGATGTTTAATCTGAAGTTTTACTTAAACACACACAAGAAAGAAAAAAATTCTAAAACCGTGGTTTGAACATATTAAATTACTTTCCACGCCTTAAGTTGGAGCAACATAAAGAAAGCAATTAAAGCGTGGTACCGAAATACTAGAACTATTTTTTTGTAAGTGTTGAAATAGGGGTCATTAATGTAGAATTCTTTTCAGAAATTCAAGAAGAAACTTCGAAGAAGGACGATGATGGAAATGTTTAAATATGCAACTTTCTAAAGAACGAATGCGCATTTTATTCTCAAAAAAAGTTTTCGCATAGTTACTGTTATTTTTTTTTTTTTTTTTTGGAGCACGTTAAAATAATTTTTGAAATCTGTTATGAATGGTGTACGTTTAAGATTTGTTAAATTAGAGTCATAAACGTTATTTGAAGCTTACAATTAATAGAAAAGATAAATTGGTTTTTTTTTCTCAAACTAGAAATGTCCATTAAAAGATTTTTGATGTAAGAATAAAAAGAAAAACTCAAATCATAATGTTTTTGTATAAATGCAGTAAAAATCATTTCGAAACTTGTAAATACGTTCTGCATTTGTAAAATTCAGATGCAGTGAATAAAAAAATTTCATATCAAGTATCCAAGGTTATTTTTATATATTTACGAATTAAATAAAAATGTATTCAGGCTCTAGAGTGCTTTATTTTGATCTTAAAATGCTGCCTTTTGGCAGTGGTTTAAAATAACGAAGTCTTTCAACAACAGCTCTCGTGTTGTTTTGAATGCGACGTTAATAATTTATAAAGTATTTCACTTAAAATAGCTTATTTGAATGTCTACTCAAAAAATTAATTTGTGACGATGTAAGTTGATGTTAAAAGGGAAATTAAATTTATGAATCATTTACTGAAATACAATTTAATAAATATGTTCAATATATATAGTATGTTGTGAGTTTAACCTAAACAACACCATATAATTAATTTAAAGAGATTTTGCTAAAAGAAGAAAAATATAAGACTAACAACTATGTAAATTTGGATGTAATTTTGTACACTTTCGGAAAATGACTGTGCAACCGTCGTACAGATTTATAACTAAATGAATGCATTTCGAGCACAGCCTAACAAATGGCATTGTTCAGAGATTTTTATTGAAGAGACAATTGCCATTAATTGTGCAACATACTTTTAAAAACTTCAATATTAATTTGCATTATCGATAAGAGTTGAGAAACTAAATGTTAACATTGCGAATGACTTCTGCATTGAATTAAATATAGAGTACAATATAGAGTTGAATGACTTTCTAATGCTGAAAAAATAGTAAAAAAAAAAACGTTGAAAAAATGCACTGAATTTTTTTTAAACAATACACCCTTTTAGGAAGAAAAATCATAAATTCGTACTTAAGGTACGTAACTGAAAAGCAAAAATAATACTCAATTCTTTTGGGGCAATGTTGATAGGGTATAATGAATTGTCTGAGCATGTTTTGAAGAACGAGGGATTTTAATATTTTTCTTTTATACTTTTGAAAATTAAAAAGTAAAACAAGACTGAAATATAATACACCACAAGTGCAGAAATTTCTAAAATTTAAGACATTGTACATTGATCATATTCCAAAATCTTTTTTACAGTAATAGAAAAATTATTCTTTATATTGATTTTAATTCCCGAATTTATAAAACAAAGTAGCAAAATTGCCCTTGTATATGAAGTTTTTAACATTTAGGAATACATAATTTAACATTCATACCTTAAAATGGAGTCCAATAGACTCATATCTATAATTTATTTCATGATAACTCTCATAGGTTTCAATTACGATATTTTTTAAATTGTCCTCAAACAGATAAAAAAAAACTTCTTTTGTTTATAACTTTTTTCAGACTTGTAAAGTTTTTTTAGGCAATAAAAAGGACATCCTACCTGACAAGGTTCTAACAGTCTATATTACTAATAGGCATACAAATATATGATTTCTTCATAAATTTTAATTTTGCTAATGAATTAGTTAATAAAAGATTGACTATATTGTTAGGACTAAAAAAACCATTTTTTTCCAACTGAATTTTTATTATAGTATGATAGAGTAACATTTCCCTTTTAGTCTTTGGTTTCCAACTTGATAAGACATTTGCTTCATATGTGTCGGACACAAAATAAATTGACAATCTTCCTTTCAACTGTGCACCAAGAAGTCAAATTTTCAAATATTGGTTGTATAACTTAAAATAAATATTAATTAACTGGATCTTATAGATCCATAGAGATAAAACGTAACTTTATGTTTTTCAAAAATTTTAAGATGTTAAAGAGAATATTTAGTTTCTCAAAGGAATTGTTGCTCCGAATTCAACACATTTGTGAAAAAAAATAAATTTAAAAGACAAATATCACAAAATGTTATTTATAAATATCAAAAATTATTGAAATCGGAATGTTTATATATATAGTGCTTTTTATTACATTCACACTCATTTTCTCAAAGTGAATTTCTTCTGTGTTCATAAATCTCCTGAGTATTTAAGTTTTTATTAGAAAGCAGCAATATTTTAAAACATGTTTTTATCGTATACAAAAAAAGTCTCACATTGTTAAGTGATTATTTTATTTTAATATTTTATTTAAAATTTTCGCAACCAAAAAGTATTAGGAAGGTTTTTTTTTTAAATAATTGCACTGTAAATCTCATTTTTTTTTATTTTTAAAATATAATGCAATTATTAAGCCCTCATATAAGAGTACTTTATTACACATTTCAATATGAAATGTAGAAAAGGATTTTATGAAAACACCTTTGTGAAAATTTAAAAAAAATTACCCAAGGAAAAATTTTAAAATACCTGAAAGAAAAGAGCAAAATGTTTTGATAGTTATAAAATTTATAAATGTTTTAAGCAGTTTTATGTATTTATAATTATCTATTAAATAAATTTAAACTATAAGTTTCAGAAAGATCAAACAAAAATTAGAGATTTTATAGTAATTTGTGCATTGTGATTCTTTATGGAACCCTTATGAATTTTAGATTTCGAGTTAAAGGGATTTAAAAAAATATATTACCTCGAATGAGAAAGAATAATAGTTTACAAGCATGTAAATGAATGACTGATACCTCTTTTATTATATCAGATCTTTCGCAAATAAATGTAATCGAATATGCCTATATTTCTTTTTTGAAATTTCGTAAATAAATATTATTACTTATCGAGGATTTAAATCACAAAAATACCATATTTTTCAACTTTTTGGAGATTATTCCTCAGAAAGATTGAATTAGTTCAATAAAGATAACTGATACTTCTGACGTGGTTGGAGTACTAAAACAAAGCTCAATTAAAGACCTTTAGGGTAAACGAAAGAATAAAAATACATTCGTCACTTCTAATAAATGTTTAGCTGTATATATTTGTGTAAGTACAAATACAGCGTTGAAGGAAGTTATGTTTCTTTTCCGAGAAGAATCCTCAATTGTCGATAAAATGTAATTAAACGGCTTTCGCTGAAAGCCAAATTTAGGAATAGCTTCTCTTAACATCATTCTTTCGGAAGTTTTTCTTTGATTGTTTTTGTAGAAGCTAGATAATCAATTACAATCTAATTCTATAAATAAATGTATGTGTCAGCAATAGGACAGAATCACAGTCTTTTATGTACTTCATTTAATATGCATCAATATATTATTCATTTTAATTTGTCTTATGTATTTAGTAAAAAAAAGTAGAACACTTGAATTTGTAACGAAAAATGAAAACTTTTTTATTATTACTCAAAAATCATTTTTATGAGGATAACATTTTTTTACATGAACACAAAAACAGTGTCATTGAAAATTATCAATACATGTAACGATTTTTTTTAGTTATTTTTATTTTTCATATTAAAATGTTTGGAAAAAAAGTAGCAGCATACTGGTTTTCAAAGGAAAGTCCATTTTTAGTAACAAGTTTTCTTTTCATTCGCTTTGATCAGCAAAAAATTTAAAAAATAAGCATTTGTCCAATTTGGTATCTATGATTGGATTTCAGTTTGATAGAAATTGTCCCAAACATGAGCGAGTGCTCAAGGATAGATTCGCACTACCTTCCTTTACTATATATTCTCCGAATGAGTATTCCTCTGATATTTTCTACAAGATTTATATCACAAATTTTGACTGGCCATAGCAAAACTCGAATATTATTCTCAGAGAACCAATATTTTTCATAGAATTTGCTGTGCAAATGGATGCATCGTCTTATTGGTATATCTAATCATCTCCATCTGTGATTGAGACGCATACGGAAGAAGCTCAGATTCCAACATTTGCATGTAGTCTTAATGGTATTACTCACCAGATAAGCACACTATAAACTAGAACTTCCTTCATAGCTAACGGCTAAACACTCTATCAAATTTCCTCCATTTGGAGAGAGTTGCCTGGAGAGAGTTATTTTGTGTGGGTAGTTATTTATCACATCCTGAATATTATACCAGTAGTATTAATAGCCATCAGGAAAAGTTTAATTATGTTTTTATCTTCTGAAAAATATGACAGAATTCTATTTAGTGGCCCATGACGTGTTTCTTAGCTCAATATGATCGTTTGATAATGTGTGTTTTTAAACACTTGGGACGATGTTTTCTCTTTTGGAACCGGAAAGTTTGAGCCTTCTTAGGTTGTACATAGTTTGTCTGGAGACATGCGTTAATTCTACTTGTACTTTGGCCTATGAAACGGTTGCACTTTTTTCTGAATTCCAGGAAACTTTTTCTTTCATTAGAAATCAGTTTTTTTTTTTAAAAAAAATCATACTGTCTTATTTTGCTTTATAACTGTCTGGTTTCCTTAAAAGCTAAAAATCGCTTTGCCACCACCTTTAAGTAGACGGGGAATCTCTAGTACACATTTGCCTTCCCTTTTATAGGCTAAGGCTTACCTTTCTTAAAAGACATTCAAGGCATTACCTTAGGCTTTCTACAGAAAAGAAAGCTGTCTGTAATACAAAATATATGATTTCTTAATAAAATATGAAGGAAAATAATGCAATTATATATATATATATACCCCACTTACCTTATACCACGCGATGGACACTACACAAAATCTTCACAAGCATGTTTCAACTTATTTTTGCATCTTAAAAAGAGGAATATATTACGCACTTTTGAGAATGAAAGGGTAGATAATAATTTTTTTTTTAAATTTATTATAGGAAACTACTGTTAGAAAAAGTACTAAAAATATTTTTTAATTTAATAGAATAAAATTTAAAACACATTTACACCAAATTTCAGTATTATACGTTTTTATAATGTATAATATATTAAAATACGATGAATATCTTCTCCAAGTGTTAATTTTAAATAAGCACGCTTGATAAAATAATTATAACGTTGTTGCACTTGAACGTTTAAAATTCTACATGTTTAAATTTTGAATTTTACTTTGTGGATTTTATCTCTTCTATTTTTTTTACCTTTTGTTGATGACAGATTTAGAATTACTCCTTCATGCATAATTTTTTAACATCAAAATTATATGTTTTACAATTCCTATGTAACAAAGCAAGTTTGCAAATTTAAGAATCATTTAATAAAGCAAATTCAATACACTATATACGAGAGCAACATAAGCACGTATTTTATTACTTATTTTAGTTACAATGCGCAAGTTGATTTCATTTGAATTAAAGGAAATCAAATCCGCACAGTGATTGAGTCGGTTATTGAAGACGAAACTAATTTTGTGACATGTTGTCAAATACAAAACTGATACCTATGCTGACAACTCATTGGAAAAGCCTTTACTTCACGCAGAGTATTTAATATTACACTTTAAGGTCATCTTACTTATTCACTTTAAATAATGTAATACCTATGTTCCTAAATACATACTCTTGTAAACATGATACCCGGGCAATTGACTCTTCAGCCCCTAACAAGTTGCTGCAAGAAGCATTATATAATGGTTGTTACACGCATGTTGAAAAGAAGAAGACATTGTAAGAGTTTTTAAGTATTACATAAAAACTTCTTTATTTTGGTATTATCTGAGTAAATGCTAACTATATAAAGAAAATGAGATCATCCTGGCAGTTTTCACTTACTGGAAAAATCTGAAATGTAACAAGATCAAAATTGCTGAGAGGAAAAGGAATTTTCAATATAAAAATAATTTATAAATCATATTTCAAATTGTTCATAAAATAAAACGAATATGATATTAGGCTTAGTTCTAAAATTTTGTTTAAATCTTGATTTTTGGTGAATTTTATTTTATTTTAAAGGGTTAAATGAGAGTAGTGAGTACAACAGCAAATATGTTGCAATAAAAATTAATTTGTGGTAAGTTGCGGGATTTTTTCTAGCTACATATTTTCCAAATTGAAATCCAAATAAAATTATTTCACAAAACAGTCATTAAGCTGAATATTGATAAGTGTTGTATGTAAAATGAAACTTATTATGTTTTCTGTATTTCCGTAAATTGTCCTCTGGTTATTTTAAGCAGATATTAAGCAAAAGTTGTATCTGCTCATAGGCGTCTTTTTGTCTCTTGACCGAGGATCTAAATTATGTGGTCCAAGACGTATTATCCTCATATTGACATATAGTGAACATTAATTAAAAGCAAACTTGCCTTAAAAAATTAACATAATTTTGTTGAGTTTTGAAATTTGATTTTTATGTCGTCAAATATTATCATGAAATATTTTCATTTGTTAAATTTACTTTCAAAATTTAATAAAATTTAGCATAATTGCAATATAACTCGACAAATATTACCAAAGAATTTCATATTTCTGACCCCTTATTTTACTAACACTATACTTTTATAAAAAGTATAATGTAACTCTGTAGTTTTTCACACACATATAACTAAAATATTTCAGAGAAATCAATTTCAGTAATGCTAACTAAGATATCTATACACAATTTGTTTTTAATTTATATTCATAAAAAGGTATATCAGTACTTTTTAAATGCTATTTTAAATTTTTATACTAAATGAAATTCTCCTATTTATGCTAAAGAGTGCATTTAATTAAGTAAGTAACTTTAAAACCGATTGAACCAAATAAGCTTCAATGAAAAAAGTATTATTTTTATAAAATATTGTATTTCCTCGTGTTTTTAAACGAAGTTATTTTTCTGACGCAAAATGTGTTCGGATTGGATGTGTCAAAGAAAAAAACTTTTTTTAGGAGATATTGGACATTTTGTAAAAATATTTTAAAATATATAGGGGGGCATGTGTATATTGTAAATATAGAAAATGAATCAATAATGAGGAAATTTATTCTATTGGTAAAATCTTACGATATTCTCAGAAATCACAAATACACGTATGAAATAACTAAAAATAAAAACTATTCGAAATAGCCTAAGGATAACAAATCCTTCAACGACTGTACTCTTTGGTTGCTTTTCTTTTGATATAAAAGTCGATGCTTTTGATTATTGGTTCTCTACATTACCTTAAAATCAATCTCATTCATAAATATATTTATTCAGTATCCTATGATTGCTTAGGATATAGCATGGAAAGATTGTTTTACTAAATTTAAATGCATTATTTAGGTATATTAGCGAAGAGATAACTTTTTTTTCAGAAAAACAACTATTTCAAGAATAAATCGCGCACATAATATTAACTGTGCATCTTCACGCATAACTCAACAAGCTCCGACTAATTTTCGTTTATCTTTGGAATTTTTTATTTCATTTGTGGTATGTCCTTTAATTGGCTCATTATTTAGAAACAACACAATGTTTACAAAAAAATGTTCTCAATTTTCAGTTAAATGAGTTTTCTAAATTTCTGATTTCTCCAAAAATACTATAACTTATTCAAAACTAAAAGTACAATAGCAATAATTTCAACAGAGCCAGTTTCTAAAATTTTAATGCGGCTTACTCTTATATATATTCGAAAGGCATTTCTAAGGTATCCGACTACGTTCGGAACCGTCATTTTAAAAAAGCGCATGAATAAATAATTTTCATGATATTTAGTGTCACTTACATTAGAATACATGTATAAAATTGTTTTAAGGACATTTTGACAAAAAAAAATTATTTAAATACAATATTTCGGCAAAAAATTGACTTGGAATAACCCTTTTTCAAAATGGTCTCCTTTTGTGAATAATGCTTCTATTATAATAATATTTTGCCTGTATATAGCTCAGAGCTCTGTACAAAGGCTCAACTATGACGTTTTGAAAAATTCAGATTATTTTCAGAGTTACAACCAACTGAAATAATTATCGGCGTTTTTTTCTTAAAATTTCTCCCCTTTGTTGTCGTAAAACATGAATAAACCCACTTCTAAGTTATATATTTCAAAAATTCTAGTTGAGCCTCTGTGCAGAGGTCTAAGCTATATACAGGTAAAATATTATTATAATAGAAGCATTTTTCACAAAAAGAGACTATTTTGAAAAGAGGCCATTCTATGTTTATTTTTTGTCAAAATATTGTACTTAAATAATTTTTTATTGTAATGCTATTCTTAAAACAATTTTATATACATTTTTTGATCTAAGTGACACTAAATATCATGAATGGTATCCATTTATACGCTTTTGCAAAATCGCGGTTCCGAACGTAGTCGGATACCTTAAAAAAGTAGCTTCCTACTTTATTATGTCGTAGTATTGACATGCTAAATAAGTTATCGTGTATGCATATACACTTTCTAGAAAAAGTCTGCGTTCACGTACTATTGTTTATATGAACAACGGGAAAAAAACTTAAAAACTGGAATTTGAAATTTTTTTAAAATATATAATTTAGTTCATTTTAAGTATTCAGAATAACAAAAGTAAATTTGGTTTGCTTTCATAGTTTTCAAAATAAAGACAGGTTGGTAGCGATACTAACAAAAATCAAGTAGAAAAAGTCTGCGTTCACTGTTTTAGTAGTAACTATAAAAATTATTTAAAAAAGGGATAATAAGCTATTTAGTAGCTGGTTGGTTAACCTCGTCCTTTGAGAACCTCCTGAAGTCGTTTAGGTATTGAACTAACAAATCTTGTGGTTTCTTCAACGCTTATCTTCTCCTATTGGTGGAAGCGAAACCATGATCCTAAGCCGCGTTTGGTGGAACTTTTCTTTAAATGTTTTTTTTAGAACATCACGGTAATCATATTTGTTCATAATTGATTTGGTGTACTCCACTTTGCCAACACCAATGCTCACCATGCAACCCCACACCATGACTCTACCACCGCGTGCTTTACCGTTGGTACTAAATGCTCTTCCTGAAACGCTGTGCAAGTTTTTCTCCATATCAATTATCAACTTTTTATGCCGAAGATGCAAAATTTGCTCTCATCAGAGAATATCACAGTCCTCCAGAACTTCAGAGGCTTATGTATATGCTCTTTTTGAAAAGCTATACGTTTAAGCTGGTTGGTCATTGAAATATTAGGCTCTCTGTTTGCCACTCGGCTAAGATATCTAGCCTTTTTCAAGATTTTTCTTGCAGTATCCACCCAAATGTTTTTGTTAAACTTCTTGTGAATGTCTGTTGCTATTTGAGTTGAAGTCAAATGCGGATTTTTTTTCTCCATTCATATAATACTTCGTTTTTCTGACTGTGACCTAACGAGGTTTGGATGTGTAAAACTTTTGTAGATTTAAAGTTCTAAATAACATGATGGATAGATGAATAATTCTGTTCAACGGATCTGGCTATATCCCGAGGGATTTTTGCATCTTTTCACATTTTCACAGTTATTTTACACTCACTGATACTAATTTCGTACTTTTTACTTTCCATGTCCTTTAATTGCTTTGTATCTCACAAAAACGTAAAAATTATTGCCTCACAATTTTCTTAAGCTATTTTACTTGATAACTGAATGCAGAAACTCTGTTAACCTATAACGCCTGTTGATAAAAATTCCAAGAATCAAAAATGTTCAAACAGTTAACATAGACTTTTTCTACCTACTATTTGTGTGCTTTGATACAAAAATCCCGTTATCTTAAGTATTTTTAATTCAAAATTAACGAATTTTTGCATGCTTAAAATTCAAATAATAGTAAACAAATTTATGTGAAATTTTGTTTGAAAAAGATTATATTTATCTTAAATTTTAAATTTGTTGTATGATTTCGTAAGTGGGAACGCAGACTTTGTCTAGCAAGTATATACATATATATCTTGGTAATTAGTGCAACATTGCAAAATTTTACTTAAATTTCTTTTTGAAAAAGAAGTGTTACATCATACAATTTATTTCGCTAAATTCTTTTATGCATACTACATATGAAACTGAAAAGAGAGACGTAAAATTTAAAAGATTTAATACAAGAATATTCTCAATATTTTTAAAAAAGCACTTCGCTATTTTATGTACACTTTAGTTGTAAATAAGCTCTTGAAGAAAAAAAGTAGCACGAGAGAAAACATATTTTCGATTCTTTTTTATAAAGACAAAAGACCTCTTAAGGTCTCTGAGCAAAATAAATTACCCAAATTAAATTTATTCTACTCTCTTTTTGTTGTTTGTTTAATTTCTCGATTTTTTATTTTCCCCTTTTTGTAGATCAATCTTCCGTTTTCAAAGAAATGCCCCCGAATAATATTTGCCCCTTTTTGTTGTTCATATTTAAATGACTGTGCTTGTTGAATTTAATTTGACATTATTTAACTCTTTTAATTTCTGATATATTCATTAGGTCTTCTTATTTATTCTTCTGTTGTGTGCTTCTAGATTTTTCAAAAGCAAACATCAAGTAGCAAGTTTTATGAACAGCATGAAAGGCAGGTAAATGCAATTGGCGTAGTACAGCCCCTAGAAGTTCATTCAATAAACATAAAGTTCCGTAAACTTCAGTTATTATGATAGAATTTTCTAATATTATTTTACATATTTTTTAAATAAATATACAACGCAATTCTCTTTTCTAGCTACTTTCATACTGCATAACTCTATAAAAACCCTAACAATCGATAGAATTCGGGAACAAATGACCATGCTCTGCAATTTAGATTATTTAATGAGATGAAATCGGGAATATAGAGCTTGTTATCGAGGAAATAACTTGCATATTTACCATATTAATCAATTTCATTATTAAATTCTTGGTTATTGCAAAGTAATTTCCTCTTGAATCCCTTCTCAGTGGTAAAACATTTTAGTGCAATTCCTCATTTTCAACTTTTTTGAAACTGTATAACTAAGATCAGTATTAACTGTTAGTTGATATTACGCAATTGAAACTTACAGACAAGGTATTTAAATCAGGATGAGATGTATGCATTGCATAATGCTTTTAAAAATAATTTTCTCCTTGAAAAACTATGAGGTCAGGATAAGAACCAGACCAAAAAAAGCAATGCTAAATAGAAGGGCATTCTTTTCTAGATTATTCAATGAAGTCAGCATTTTGTTTCACACTTTTAAAAGAAGTCTCACAATTCTGAGAGTGTTCATATAACTAAAATAAAATGCTAAAATGTTCAATTTTAGATTCCTAAAAAGCTAAACTTGAAGACGAACCTTGCGGCTCAGATCAAATGTTTATACATATATATCTTCAGAACTTATACAAAATCATTATTGTATGCATGTGTTTAGTTTAAGAGTTAAAATTCTGTCAAATGGAGAATTTCTTATATAAATCTTTTAAATAAAGACAGCTTAAATAATAACAAGCTCACTTTTCTGTTTAAAACTCTTTCTTCACCTAAAAACTAAACTGTTAAAGAATCGACAAAATGGGATGAAATTAGAAAACATCTGTATTTGCATATTGTCTGCATTTATGCTAAGAAATTGGAAAGGAAATATAAACACAATTTAAAAAGAATTTATAGAAAGAAAACTCCTACCGACTAAAATAATATTTCTTATCTGGATGCCATTCACACATGTTTCATTCAAAACATTTCCTCCATTTTTTTTAATTAAATTTCAAAAATGCAATAATAAAATAAAAATACTTTTTTAATAAAATTTCTTGTGAATGAAACCAAATCTGAGCTATATGTATAAACAAATAATGCTTAAACATATGTTTTTCTAGCCCCTATTGTAGTAAGTATAAAATTAAAACATATGTATATACTTTAAATCTTACTTTAAAATATATAGGCATATTCAAGGCAAATATTTAAAATAATTCTATTGAGAAAAATTATCTTAGACGCAGAGGAAGGATATTCTAATCATCAATTTTTTTAACCTTACAAAAGCAAATTATATTTGAGCCGTGTGTATGAGCCAAAAAAGCTTTAAATACTTCAAAACAGCATTTTCTATATGTAATATATACATCTTTATTTATACCTATATTATCTTTTACTTTTTAGATAAAAGTAATAATTTGGTTTAAATCTGAAAAGGAGCCTAGCCATTTACCTCATTATCTTAACGATGCCAGACTGTTTGGCACATAAATGAAACTTTTTTTGAAAGCTTCTTTTAAAAGTAGTTAAAAACGATTTAAGTAAATGCTTGTTCTCAAAATGCTTGTTAAAGTACTTTATTTTTGTATTTGGTGCATGATTCAGACTTTTTTTTACATATTTTCTGTATTATATACGTTTCAAAACTGCGTTAGATAGCGGCAATGAAGGAAACAAACAGGCTTCCACAAAACCAACAAAGTTTGTTGCTGCAATCGGAATACACACACACACACTTTGAATTTTTATATTACCTCAATAGCCCACATTTTGATTGATGGATTAAAAGAAACATATTCTAAACTTATCCATTCAAAATTTCATTTATAGCTGAGGCTGGGTCTCTAAATCACAAAACTGTTGAGCGGATCCAATTTGGATAGTTTTAAAATCTAGTGATGTAAGTTTATATATATATATATATATATATATATATATATATATATATAAATAGATTTGCTCGTAAATATCTCTAAACAGAAACGAACACAAGATTAGTTCACTTGTTTTCACCATCGAAATTAACTGCATGTTATTTCTATAATACATTAAAATTCTTCGAGTATACCTATAGAAAAAAAGTAGATTTACAATTAAGTTTATATGATTAATTAAGAAATTGTTAATAACTTTCGAACCTCTTTCAATAAAAAATTCATTTATTTTCTTAAATTTTAAATCGTATCTAATACTAATTTGTGTGAGCATAAAACTCCTGTTTACCAATCAAATTATGAGGTTCGTCAGCAAAAACCCTCGTGTTGCTTAATAGGGCGTCGTTAACATAACTCTCACTCACTCTCATTTACCAGTCATTTTGAATTCAGATTGGCAGCCATATGAATTTTTCACTTTTCTTTTAGAAATACAGGCTATTATATTTATATGAATTCTATAAAGAGCACCAGAAAAAGTAAAAAAAAAGTTTTCTGTAGTATATTGTATTTTTCGCCAATTAGTCGAAAATAATTTTAAATAATTGTTAATGTTCTCAAGTGCCGTAAGTGAATAATTAAGCCATACCGAGTGTCTGAAAATTATGACTACACTTTGAAATATTAATTACAATAAAAAACAAAACAAATAAAGAGAGAAATTCACTTGTGGCTTTTTTTTTTGTTCCATAAAGGAAACAATAGTTGCAGACAACGCATCGAGTCTAAACGAGATTTCTCTATGAAGCATTGCAAAATCACCAATCTGAAGGGCTATTGTAATTCGACTTTTCATTTCATCTGTGTAATTCATCGAAGATTAATAAATAGTGTTTTTCACGTATCCCTACAAGAATTTCAAAGCTGTTACGTCTACAGATCTGGGTGGCCACGCTGTTGGACTTCCTCTTTTCATTCTTCGCCCGGGGAACTTTTTCCCACTTCCAAACTCCAGTGTGGTGGTGCTGCATTTACGCTGTACAGATGCTGAAGATTTAAATTCAATAAGCCGTTCTACAACATGTGTTTGTTCTTGTTGTGCAGTCATTCTGAAACGAGAATGTTGAATAATTAGTATGTTGCACCATCTAGTTTGCATTTCATTAAACAGAAGATGCAATCTTTTATTTATAGAACATAGTAAAACGTACGAAAAACCTTTGTTAATTTTTGAAAGTGTAGTCATATTTTTGGACATCCTCCATGTAAATCAAGTCCAGTGGCTGAGTGGTAGTGTATCGCACTTCCACGCCACAGGTCCGGGGTTTAAATCTCGGGCTGAGTAAAGCCTTCCATCCCTTCAGTGGATCAATAAATGAGTACCAAGCTTGCTTGGAAACTGAACACTGGGGGTCTCGGGTCAGACTGACCACTAGACTGAAACACCTGCACATGCTTCCCAGCACCTACGTAAAAAGATAGGCGCAGTAGGCCTTGGCCTTCATGGGCTGCTGCGTCACTGAGTTCAGTTCAGTGCCTCTCTTAAATACCTTTTTATTAATTTTTTATAGTATCATAGGCCTTCCAGATCTAATGAAAATGTGCTGTATAGTAAAAATACTAAATTTTCACGTTTTGTATTTGTGTATAACACTACTTTTATTTACTTCTTTTCACCAGTAATCAACACTTTTAAAAATATATTATACTAATGGAAAACCTTTCTTACCCCTTTCACGTCTCCCCCTTCCCGTATTCATATAATTTCATACATAGAAATCAAAACAATTTAATAAAAATTGGTCTAAAGATGATTTTTACTTTTAAATGCAATTAATCCCATTTAAAATATAAAAAAAATTACTTCCAGACCAATTTTCACTAAATTGCTCTTTTTAAATATGAAAAAAAAATGTAGAAATAGGTGGCTTCCCAATGAAATCACTTCCTGTGAAAAGATTAAAATCTCTATTGAATTATAAAAAAAATTCCATGTAAAACTTTAATACTCTTCATCTATCGATTAATGTATTACCGTATTTTATATGAAATCAGGAATCTAGTACATGATTGGAAATAGGATAACATTATCTAAAAAACTGAGGCAAATTGTGTGCTTCTTTTCAACTTGAATACTTCTTGACATATTTAGGGCCCAAACAATTTTCATAATACAGAAAAATAGACTAGGATTTATTTTATTTTATTGAAGTATTCTTCTATATATTTTGTTCAAAACTTTTACATATTTTTTTAAGTTGATGAACAACCTAATGATCACGTCTCAAGCTATGCCTCCTTATTAAAGTTTGGAGAATTTGAACTAATTAAATCGTTAGTACACTTATAGAATATCTGGTTTTTATTTGTACAGTAACGTTACAGTTTTTATTATTTATTTTTAGATAAACGCCTGAATATATAGTTCAAAGATCTGATAAAAAACTTCTTTAATGAAATTTATGCTTTAATTCCAGTACTAAGTATTACCAAAACTTTCATTCAGCAATAATAAACCTTTCTACTATTATTAAACATTAAAAGCAATCACTCGTCCTCTCAAGTGTTTCAGTTTTTAGACTGCATTATGTAAGGGTTATACCCTTAGACAACGGCATACTTTCTCTTTAGGTTCCCTTACTGTTCTATCGAGGCACTGATCTATTTAATTTGCTATACATCCTTATTTCTCAAAAGCATAAAAATAATTTCTTAGACTGGTATCATCAATTCCATGTTCATATTTTTTACAAGGTTTAAATCAAATTGGATCGCGTATGCAACTGATAATCAAATTCGGTCAGAATTGATCACTTTTTAAAAACTTTCACTTCGTCGTAAACATCAACTAAGGTTATCTATCACCGTCAGATGTAATTTTTTCTCAAAGGGAGTTTTTCTTATCGATAATAATTGGAAGGTAAGCTGATCATTTTCATACCATTCTTTTTCCTAGTTCCTTCGACAGAAATTTAAGGTATAGGAACAAGAATGGATTAGTTGAAAATGTATGAAACCCCGTTTAAGGTGAAGAATTTTAATTAGAACCTCTCTCTTTTTTTAAGTGTTCCTGCTTTGAAAATTTAGAACAAATATTTTTAACTGCAAAAGTATATAATACGTACTTTTAGATAATAAAAAAATATTTCATTAAAATTTTTAAAAATATTTATTTTATTCCATAAGATAAAAAGGGTTTTGACACTTTTTTAAGGGGAAAAAAGGCTTTTAAAATCTATCGGAGAAGTATTTTATTGTGATCTATAATATCTCTAGCTCTCCAAAAAGGTCTTTTTTTATGTTTTTAGGTGATAAATACTTGTTATTTTATCCAAATTCATTCATTATTATTTTGTAATATCTTTTTTTTTCTTTGGAGGGATTAATGTATAATAATTTTAAATGATAATTATATTTTACTGTCAACTAGATTATAACTCTTATTTTTACGTTATATGTATGCGCTCTTAACCATTTATTTAAAAAAATCTACTATTTAAAAGTCTAAGCTTATAAATAATTTTTATGTACAATTAATAATTTCTTTATCTCTAACATAAAGTTCATTAATAATGCAAATTTAAAATAGTTTTACTAAAAATAACTCCTACAAAATGCAATTCTAGAATCCTTGTGCTATTTTAATGCATGTTTTATTATAAGAATAATTACTTTAAAAGAGAATTTAATAATAAAACACACATTATATCTAGACTGAAATATACATAAATTTAGATGCATTCAAGAGCTATTCAGGATCAATTATCAGCGTATTTAGAATACTGCACATCAAGAACAAAGAGCGTATCCAAAACTACTTATTACTGAGCATGACTGTTTACTTGCCCCTCAAAACGGTACATCTACTGATTCGTAGCAAACAATATGTATAGAAAAAAATACCTCTAGAAAAAACTCTTATATTTTTCTATAAGTGTTGTTTTTAATGGAAAAATGACGGAATTGAGTACATGAAACAATGGAATTCCTTTGTCTTATAATTTTTCTGAAATTAATTGTGCTTAAGTACGTTCAGTGTTGATTTTAAATAAGAATGAAATTATTGGTAGAAGATATCTTAAAATTAATTTTGGCTTTACCAATAAAATTACCAAGTGGATTTCTGACCTATTTTCACGTATGAGAGACGAATTGCGCATTTCCTCGAAGCCGTCATATTTATGCTACTTGACAGTACTGTCTAATTTTAACTTTTTCATGCCTTTTCTTTTAAAATAATATTACAATCAATTTCTTTTTTTTTTCTAAAAACGGATCATTAAGGTGTTTTTGAGGACAATGCGACAGGCTGTTTCCATCGTATCAAAACAAGACATATGATTACGTTACCCTTACTGTTGGGTCATCGTATATTACATCTTATAAAATTTTTTTTATTCCGTTACATCATTTGTTACTGCCATCAATAGCAAGCAAACCAACATCAGAGATTGTTCTCTACAGTACAACTGACTGTAAATAGAATATAGATAACATCTTCTTTCTTTCCCAATTTAAGATGAATGTTCAATGGGTGGCCATCGTCAGCATCTTTTAGGATAGAACAATTTCACACTTTAGGAGTAATAAAATAACAACAAATATAATTTTCTTCGCTTACTGAAGAAAAGACTATCTGCATGAAAAATAAAAACCAATGATTCATATATTTCTTAAAAATATGTTCTTTTTACAAAATACCTTAAAGTTGAGAAGTTTTCCTAATTAACATATTAACAAGATTCAAATCTATATGATACAAGATTTTCAAAGGTTATTGGCTGACCGAAAAAAGAATCTTGAATCTGTTCACGTGAAGACATTTAAGTGAAATCTCATTAATTTATATTTCTTATTACATTAAAGATGTTAAATTAAACTGAAGGATTTAAGGTATTTGTCTATCAGTCATTTTGAATTTGTGGGTGTAATTTTACTCCTATAACATTTCTACCTTTCTCTTCAAATATAGCTTGGTTGTATTTATTTTGACAATGAAAAGGTTAAAAGAATTATGATTTCTGTGGAATTATTTTTCCGCTCTAATTTTTAAAAAGATAAAAGAATATTTAGAAAATTATATTGTAATTTATTAATTTAAAACTTTGTATAAAACATACTTCTACAGTCTTTCGATACAAATCTCTTACTTCCATAAATTAATTCTAGTGTTAATGCTATGATTAATAAAATACGAATTTAAAAGATTTTATAGACTAATCATGAAAAAAAATATTTTAAAATGTACAAATTTCATAAAATTGTGTCTTTATTTCGTATAACTATTTCAAATTTTGAGGATCTTATCCATTTTTTTTAAATTTAATTTTGTACACTCTAATACTTTTATCAGTAAATATTTAATGACTAATCTATATTTTTAATACATAAAAATAATAATAATTGTTTTAACAATCAATTTTTGACTATCAGATCAATATGAAAAACTAATCAACTTGAATCGTTTGATAAGCAGGTTTTTTAAAATTATCAAAAACTTGCTCATCAGTTTCAAAAGCGTGTTTGCAATAACCTATATTATGACTAAATATTATAACATCGAAAAAGAGAAACATACACATAACTGCCAACTACTATTTTACACATGCGACTTCAAGCCGTCAAGCTATAGTAGAGTATTCTTCAATAGAGTAGGGAAACCACACACATTGCTTAGCTTTCAATCAAATAACTGGACAAACTCCAAATGATGTCCACTTCTATAGAGTAGAAAAACATATGCCAAAATTTATTTTCCAAAGCAAATGAAGGAAATGCAGCAGAAAGATTCCAAAAAAAGAGAAACCATTACATATGATAAAAAATGTATCCTTATGGATATTAAGCTCTTTCTTGACTTTCTACGATAAGTAATCGTCCTTTGAAAGATTTAGAATGTAGGCCACAAACGTTTCTATATCATCTAAAATGTTTTTTTCGTGTACGTGAATTAAAGTACTGAGAAATTAAGACTAAACAATAACTATTTAGGAAGGAAATGCTTCCTATAATTTTAATCTTAATATAAGTAGTTTTAGTGAAATAAAAATCATTCCACTTACCTTATCTCCAGATACTTCCAAACACAGGTAGAAGTATGAAATAAATGCTAAACAAGAATTAAAATGCTATTTATAGCCATCCACATATATTAAATAACGTTCGACTTACGGCGTATTAAAATTTTTAAAAGGTTGTTCTTAAGTACAGTTAATTTAACTGTATGGACTTAAATCTTATGCACTGATTTTTTTCGTTTACTGTTTCTATTGCCATAAACCATACTTCCTGCTGTAAAATGTATTGTAGGAAGAATTGATATCGTAGAAAATAAACTCTTTGTAGAAAAGGACTTTCTCTGTTATGTTAAACTACGTAAGAAGTCGTTTTTTTCTCTTTATTTTAAAAACAGTACTTATAAGTAGGAAAAAATTTGCGTAATCCTCTCAGAAATACAAACTGATGTCAAACGCTTCTAGAATCTTAAATTTGGAAGAAAAAAATTATTTATTTCTGAACAGTCAGTCTTTTTGTAGCGAATAATAATATGTACCTGAAAAAAATGCTTACAGTAGCTTGTTTATGTTAAAAATGAATACAATATCTCAAAAAATGACCTGCTTTCATTTTGTTTTATTATATTTTTTCCTCTTTGGGGTATAACAAAACAAAGCACTTTACAGTATTTGAATTTTTGTACTCTATTTGCTTAAGTTGATTTGACTGGTATTAAAAACGGATGTTTACTTCAAATTACTTCACCTTAAGTAAATGGAAACATTATGGAAATCTGCAATTCTCAATAATATATTTAATCCTTCTAATATAGTCTAAATTCTTTTTTGTTTTGATTTCAAGCTATATCTAAGAATTGAAATTAATATGTTTATCGATCTCATATTCTTTTATTTAAAAGTTTGCTTCTTTTCAGGTCATAATGATTCACTTTTTGCCAAAATCAACTTTGGAACGGTAAGAAAATTATCCTATCTGTAGAATAATTGCTTAGAAATTCTTTTTGAAGTTTTCGAAATTTTTATTAATTATCTCATTAATTCTGAATTTCATAAATGTTAAATATAACCATACACAAGTACAAAAATTAAATGTAATAAAAGCTCTGTATTTTTATATGCATATAAAATTAAAACTTATTAATACATATTAAGCTTAATTTGTACAAATACATGTTAAGTTTAACATTCAAATAATCTTTAAAAAATATTTAAATGGAAAACTGTGAAGCATTTTTATTGAAATTAATAGTAAATTATTATGTAGAGAACTCAATTGCGTAATATAAAATTTAAACTTGAGGTACATGTAAATGTGTTTATTATATAATTGAAACAACTTATAAAAACTAATAACCAATAAAGTCAACACTTCGACAAAAGCGTACAGCTATCTCATTAATATATTTTTTTAAAATTTTTCTGGAAATAAAGACATCTAATATTTTTATATGATACCATCCGTAATACAAAGATTAGAAATCAAGTAATATTTATTTACAAAAATAACTTCGAGTTGTACTGCAAAAGTTTCATGATTTAAAAATTACATAAATGCAAATGTATAGATTAAATATGAAAACTCTGGGAAGTATTTTTAAGAGGATGGGCTTCTTATTCTTTCTTCTGCGACTTTATAAGATTTTTAAATATTTTCTGCACTTATATATGGGTATAAGCACAGAATTTATCATATTACTTTTAGTTGTTAAAAAATAGGAAGAAATTACTACCATCATGAGTAAGTGCGAATGAAACGAAAATGGATTGGACTTTAATGTTTATCCATAAATAAATGTTTTTATATTTAACCTATATTTTATGTTTCAAGATGATATTTGTACTAGAACTTTTATTTATTTTGAAAAATGTATTTTTTTAAATATTAAAAATAAAAATAGTAAGCTTAATGATTTTTTTCCTAATGGAGCCGCATGAAGTAATTTAATATTTCAGTTCCTCTCCAAGTAAGTATTTCATTAATTAAGTTTCGAAAAGAACTGAAAAACTGTGCTTAATAAAATACATTTGTTTAAGTCAAAATATTACCCTTTGTGTACTTAAAAAAACATCTCACATTCAATACAGTTAATTGAAAAAAATATTCAAAAAATATTTGAAAAAGATGAATGTTTACTATGAATTGCACTTTTTTCTTACACTTAAGTATGCTTAACGAGAAGTGCAAGTTGTGGAATTTTTGCAATGCCATCAATTTAAGCTCGATGGTTCCTTTTTTGTGTTTATCACACAAGACTAAAACAGAAGAAATAAAAATAACTAAATTTTGCACCAAAAATAATTGCAAGTTTATTTTAAGGAAATTGACTCAAATGACAAAATAAAATGTAAATTACTAAAAATATCTCAAATTAATATATAATGCGTCTATGCATACGATACCCGTCGCTTTAATAACAGTAAATACATTTTGATGTTTACAAAACAAAGCTCAATCTTTTTCTCTCGAATATATTGAAATAAGGAAAATTGAGTTATAAGCACAATTACTTGACATTCTGGTTGTCAATTTCTTATACATTTTATTTATTCGAAATACGTGTTACATTTTGCGTGAATAAAGGCCATTAGCGTGGACTTTCTTTTTCTCTATGCTTGGAAGCACCAAATTCTTTGTTGCACCCCATCCTTTCTCAAAATTACTCTCTAACTTTTCTAAAAAGAACACTAATGGATCAAGTCTAAGAACAAACGAAGTGTGAAATTCGCTATCTGATTTTATTTTACTCCGCCAACTTGCAATGACCCTAATTGTTTTTCTGACAGCTCTGGCCATGTAATTACATTACTTGATTTGCTTCGTATGCAAGAAAGAAGGAATCTTCGCAGCATTCAATTTGAATAATAAATAGCTCTTACAGGCGTAAGCACCTAATTGGATGTTTGTTGTCTTACTCAGAAGAATATTCAGGTAAAAGAGGATTGAATAAGAAATCGGATGGGTTCAAATTTCTGTATGCATAATAAACTCGTCAATGTGTAATATTATCTTGCCATCTATTTTTATGCAAATGATTTTTAATGAAACAAGAATCTAGTGATATTTTCAATAATAAAGTCTATATTTCAAGACTGACTAACCTTAAGTTAACGTCGGTGTAGAGCTTCGCAAAAGCCATTGGCGATAGTCTTTCCAATTTTGAATGACACAAGCACATTTTTTGCTGCATTGAACCCCCTGTCAATCTGTTTCTGCTGTACACAAGGCAGAAAATACTTCTCTTAATTTTGGTCAATGATCAAATGAAGAGATTGACGTCTGAGCTTTCACGCCACACCAATAGAATTATTTGGAGCTACGAGAAATTTAACGTGCCTCTCACTCTCTATAACGATGGAGAAATCAGGATTCCAACTGGCTGTGGATCATCGGCGACAAATTCGATATGGGGACAATTCGGCTACTGAGTCAGCACAGATAAGATACGAGGCTGATACGTGAGCAGGAATCTCATTGTCCTAATTTTCAATCCACCCTATTTGAGGAGTTTGACTCTTTGTTCATTTTAATGTGAAATAGGCCTTCCCTTATTCCTTAAGAACAGCGTGCTGATATCAGGTTTCTTACCTATGTTTCTATATTTGTACAAAGAGGACGGAAAGCCTTATTTATTAACTACGTGGGGTTTATGTGATCCCCTAATAATTAATTAAATATAAAATATTTCTATAAACTTTTAGTATAGTACAGAGTTGTAACAAACATTCAACGAAATATTTGTTAGGGGTATCTATGTCTGACAGATATACATTTTAAAGATGAAAAAAGTGAGTTTCTGTAAATATTTTGCGCAATAGTATTGAACTCATGGAAGAAAAATTAATATTGTTCTTACAAAAAAAAATATTTAAAGAAACATTACGCTACTAAAAAAAAATATAAAACAATTCATTATTACTAGTAACTACTGATTGAAAAAAAACACAGTATATTTTTAACTGTATAAAGTTATGAGTAAATTCATATAACAATCAGCAAATTGTAAATAAAGTAAACTGAAGTCGAAACATAACATTACTTATTTTTCAATAACTAAAGAATCGAGTTAGTTGAGAAATTCCGAACAAAGTAAAACTCAAAGATTTGATTAAAAGCTTTTAAAGTATTATTACATTTAAAAGAAGATGTCATTTTATAAAAATCCTGAAACAATTATTTTCCTTTGTTAATGCAATGTAAATTTTGGTAACTCTTTGAGAAAACGATACTTACCGATTTCTGAGCCAGACACGCATATTTACGACGCATCTAGATTGGTCAACCCATTTTCTGAAATCTTTTTTAATACCAAGAGATCATTTTATTTCTTTTCTTTTATACGAAGATATTTTACAGTGAAGGCATTCCATTTTTTAAAAAGTATTTCTTTGTAAACACTACATTCAGATCCTGCCCATATAAAATTTAAAAAATTCCATTATAGTACCAAGTTATGCCATTTAAGGATTCATTATACTCTATTGTGCATATTACATAGGTAATGCATGTAAAAAAATTTCTGTTGATAATTTTCTACTTTAACGGTATGAATCAAGTATAATATTGTATACATTGCCTAATTAACGGTTCAAACAATTTAACTGTAACATGTATATGATGTCTATATTTCCTAATTTTATACCGAAGATTTCCTAATATTACCGAAGATAAGCAATTATTTGACTGCAAGCAAACATTTGGATTCAAAAGATTAACGTGTATATGTCATATTTCAAACTCAAAATTCACATTATTTCCTTCCAACATTTTCATTTTGTTTTAATGGAAATAATATTGTAATTCAGAGATAAAAATGAAATAGTGTGAATATATAATGATTATGAATAAAAATATTTCTTCACTGTTTGAATGGGTTTTTTTTCTGCAACAAAATCTAAATGAAATTCGATACAAACGTGATGAACTGTATCACATACTTTGATACTTTCTTATTATTTGTAATATTTTAAATGGAACAGCTTTTTCGTTGTATACTGAACTATTTTTTTATTTAACTTTTTTAAATAAATTTTCGACAATGATCCTTTTGAATAAGGGGAAGTTATTAAGGGAAAGAAGGGATAGTTATTTAAAAATTGCGCTGAAATAGAGAAGTAAATATTTATTTTAAAATTCATTTAATATGAAACGTTTATAAAACTAATTTCATGTGTACATTATTTCACGCTGATTCTTTTAAAAGATATCGCATTATTCAGAGAATAAACAGACAGGAACTTCACATCTTTTCCGAGGGATATGATGAAATACATCCAGGAAACTGATAAATAAATAAATCGTGATATGAATAGATATTTACTTTGAGGAGTAATAGAGTAAGATTGAACATTAAATTAGTCATTTGTTAATATTGGTACAGGTTTCATTGTGGTGAATTGCACAAAATAAGAATCTTTCGAATAAAAGTTATAATCTTTCAGATCGTTTAACAATTTTTTTTTTAAATTTTATGCTGAAGCCTGAAGCTCTATGTGTGTGTGTTTTCCTTTTTGTGTTCATTATATTTTTATAAACAATAATAAATATAGTACAGGTTAAAGCAGTGTTTCTCAAAGTGTGGGGCGCGCCCCCCTGGGGGGGCGCGATGACCCTACAAGGGGGGCGCGAGCGTATCGAAAATTTTAAGATTTTTTTTTAAAAAAATAACCGGAAAGAGAAGTAAAACAAAATGCTTTCTTCCATAATAAAAAAAAATTCTAAGATAAACAATTCAACACTGTAATTATTATTGAAATACTGTACATTAGTTGTAGAAAAAGAAAAGGAAGTCATGATTCACTTTTCAGCCAGGCTGCATAGTACGTTTGCTAATCATTTGATTGACCTTCAATCTTATGGTATGGTTATTATCAATATTAGTTCCCTCCCATCTTTTATGCGTTTGCTTTTCGCTTAGGGAAATTGTAAATAATTGAGTTTTGCGATATATGGAAAAGAATTGATTGGTTTAACATTTCTGTAGGATAATTGAAAATTGTCTGATTTGCGTCCTTTATTATGGTCTTGTACTTTTGAATCATTTTAGTTCAGTTTTATTGGATTTTTCTCAAATCATCAAAGAATTGAATAGTCCTTGAAAGAAGGTAAGTATACTTTCTATAAATTAAAATATTCACTAGAATTCCGATTTGTATCGTGTACAGTAAAAATAATTCTAAACAAATGATTGGGGTGACTGAGTCCCCCGCACTACCATTAATGTTAGTATCGAGTACGCGCCTGCTCCCGGGTTAAAACATTTTGAAGTCTTCTCGCTTTAAATGTTAAAAAGTAACACAATTATTCTTCATCAGAATTTTTATATTCTTTTTCATAATTTAACATTAATTCTAAATGCTAATTGTGAGAGGTTTAAAATTACAGTTCTTTTAAACAGTTATTTACAATTATAGCATTTATCTTTAAAAAATCATTTTACATTTTTGTATACAATGTCGTGCACACAGTTTTACTCTCCTTACAGTTCAGCTATTATATCAAGAATAATGTTTTATTTTTTAAAAAATGAACTCGTGCGAAGAGTCGGTGTTTCAGCCAGTATACGTTTGATGTATCAGTACTGAAGAAGGTATTTTATAAATAATTTCTTATTACTGAATTTGGCTGCGGTAGCCGAGTGGTATAGGTATCGGATCGTGGCTTGCCTTGTCACGAGTTCGAGCCCAGTACCACTAAAGACCCGCCGTGTAGGGCAGCGATGCACATTAAATCTGTTGAGAGTTGAAACGTTTTCCCGTTGGTGTGGTGTGGTAGTTAGGAGAGAGGGGTGCCAGCTCAGGTGTCATCCACGTCACTTGACCATGGTTCAAAATTACGTGGTCCGTCGTCAAAAGCCCTCGTGCAGCTGAACAGTGCGACGTTAATAATCAATCAATCAATCTTATTACTAAATTAAGAACAAGTTTAATAATTATTAGGGACTTCCACGGGTTTGTCTTGCAGATGAAAGTTTCTCAAAGGAAGGTTTAATATCAGAAATTGACACTTAAAGAGTTATTTTTCTATATTTAGCTGAGATCTATATTTTGTCTTCAAGGCATCCACTGCAGAAAATCCGGTTTGAAAAAGGTAGGATGTTGAAAATGGTAATAGTATACGAAGTGCTTTTGTTTTCAGTACAGATAATTCCTCATCCACCTCTACCCCAAATTCAAAGAGCGATTTATTACAAAATTGCCTTTTAATTTTTCACTGGATGTGAAATCTATGAAGATTTCTTCTTCGGAAGTTGAGAGCCCTTCTGGAGAGTATCTTGAAATAAATCCCTAATCCACTCGTAACTTGCTACCAAGCTGTCCTCATCCAGAAAATACTTTTTAAAATTCTTTGCCAACATAGCTAAATGATTTTACATGTTTTAAAAACAACTTTCACATGTTGTTCTACAGATTTGTAAGTTTTAACACATATCGAGCTGGGGCTGTTTTTCCATCATTTACTTCAGTAGTGGTAAATCCAAAATTTAAGTATTTTTGAGAAGATCGCCTTGATTTAATTTTCGGAACCATGCTCGTTCGTCTGTGTACTTGTTGATTCTTTATTATGGTCGAATGTTTGCTTGCGACTTAAAAATGTATGTATGATATTGTTTTAATCTACTGCCGTAAATACTTAATTACCGTGAATTACAATTAACGTGGAAATTTAAAAAAATGTACATTCAAGCTAGATTCGGTAGCTATAGGAGTATCAAGTCGACCAAAACTGACGGGAATTGTACGAGGAAAAGCATTTTTACATGTTTTGCGCAGACGTCCGATAGGTTGCCCAGACTCACGCAAACGTACCCTATAATGCCAGATGTGATGGATATGATAGAAAGCGACATTGACTAGACTATTTTTCTAATGACATTTGTACTTTGAGAAATGAATGCTGAAGGAAATAAATCTTTAATTAAATACATCATTTTGCGATCTGTTCCAATTTAAAAATTAGAGAAAGAAAAATAACATAATTCTAAGTAATATATATATTTTAAGTAATTTTCTTATATATATATATATATATATATATATATATATATATATATATTTATATTACTTAAAAGTTACATATACACAAAATTTAATATACTTATCGTATTAATTTGTACGGTTTATAATTAAGATCGTATTGTAACTTTAGCGTCTCTCTCTCAAAGTGCATTTTTATTGCAGTAAATACATTATTGTTGTACAGGGGGGCGAGACAAAAATTATGATTGAAAATTGGGTCGCCAGTATTGAAAGTTTGAGAAACACTGCTGTCAATGTATGAGTGGTGCACAGAGTATTTTATGACTAATTAATTAATACTAAATTAAGAACAAGTTTAATAATTATTAGCTACTTCCATGGGCTTGTCTTACAGAGCAAAGTTTTTGAAAGGAGTTTTAAGATAAGAAATTGACCTTCTGGGTACATTTTCTATATTTAGCTGATATCTATATTTTGTCTTCTAAGCAACCACCGCATTTTGTAATATGTTCCAATTTAAAAATCAGAGAAAGGAAAAATAACTTAGTAATTATCCTATCACTTAACTTTTTTTGCTTAAAAGTAACATATACAAAATTTAATACTTATGTCATGAATTTGTACTTTAATATTGTTGCTTTATCGTTAAAGTGCATTATTATTGCATTCAGTAAATTATTATGTATAAGGGGGGGCGCGATAAAAATTGTGATTGAAAAGGGGGGCGCCAGTATTGAAAGTTTGAGAAGCACTGGGTTAAAGGAAATAAATATTTTTAAGCCCTCGGTATTATTGATGGCATTATATATATAGTAATGAAACAGAAACATCGTTATTTTTTTGTTTGAAAACTAAGTAAAAAAATAATCAAATACAAGGAAACCTGAAAAATAATTCCACTAGATTTAGATACATTATTACTCGCACTATGTCATTCACTCCCGAACATATTAATAAGAGAAAAAGATTCCGAAAAGGAAATATTATATTGTGACATAGATTTCTACAAATATCAATCTTACGAGTCCTGTTAATATATGACCTTACTCTATGTCTCAATATTAAGGCCTCTATTTGGTCTTGCGGTAAGCTATGACCCTATTTAATTATTTTCTATTAATAACGGATGCTCAGGAGAAAACCATCCACTGAACTCCATACGTCTGAATAAGATGCGACATTAAATACCAAAACTTTTATTGAGCCTCGTCCTCTTAGGGAATACTGAAGAAATGCATTAACATCCTTCCATGAGTCTCCTATGGGATTATGATGTGAAAACATCCATTATGGGATATCTTGTTTATTCGACACTAACTTTGCGTTTTTTCTATAGCCGTGGTTTTACTTTTTGCTTTGTGAAGACCAGAGCGTTTATAAAGAGTATGTATAGAAGGTACTGAGTTGATCGAGGGGAGAAACGTTGATTTATCTTTTATGTCAGGAGTCTTGGTGAATTATATCTTATCATCTTATCTCATAGATCATCGTTATGAAGTTTGTTTTTTTCTCTAAAACATCTAATTTATGGATGAATTATGATATGCCAATATATGTATATATAGCTTAAATAGAGAGATTATTTATTTTGAATTTTGTTTTGATTCATTACGAACCAATTTAAAATTACATTCTGCTTTCATAGATGAACACAATGTGTATTTCTTTTTCCTAGTTAAGCAGAGAGATTTTATGATTAAAATCAAAATGTAGAATCCTTAAACTATGTGAAAAGTATATAGTCTACTTGGATCCAAACTTTAACTTGTAGAACTTTTGTGATTAATAGCATTTTAATAAAGAGTAAGCATTTTGTCGGGTGTGAAACAAATTCAGTTTTTATTCTAGATATTTTGAATAAGAAAGAACACATTCATGTGTACAAGAATTCATCTGTAATTATATTTTAGTAAAATTAGAGCAGAAATACAATTTTATTTCTTGATATTGTTTAAAACTAAATTACAAAAAAAAATATTTCTGAGGGAAACGCTTTTTGTAATTAGCTTTTAAAGAGTATTCTATGTATTTAAATATTTTAAGACTTTCACTACGTATTTAATATGAAATACAAAACGCAATTAAGAACTATATCAATTGAAACACGTTTAATGTGATTGAACGATTTTTTAAGAGAACTCTCTTAGTGCTGCATTTTCATTAACGGCTAAGACACACAATAAAAAAGGAAATATTCTCCAAAGAGACATAAGGTGAACAATTTGTAAAGATAAGGTGGTGTGTACTAAGATCTTAAAATTAAAACAAAATATGATTTGAAAAAATAGTTTGGAGTCTAGACTACCTGATTCATACACTCAACTTTTTTTACTTCTAAATATAGCGATGTATGTGTCTTATATAAAAAGTAAAGGATATATAATAATTATTTATGTTAGGAAAAAAATTAAATTTGTAAGTCTAATGTAATCTCTTTTGCTATGATTGTTTCATTGTTTTGAGTACGAAAATTTTCTAATTAACAATATTATTTAATAAATTATTTTCAATAAATTTTTGTCCCATTCCAATTTCTCAATATGGTCCCAGTAACATCAATTGCCAGCAAGTTTGCTCCCCCCCCACCAAAAAAAGTCATAAAAGTTTGTATGTAAGTATTTTCCCATTAATGCATTATAACTTTATTGTTCAGTTAATAGTTATTATCTTAACACATTTTCTTTCTCCTAAATTTTATGTAATGAGTCTCATGAAAAAGCACAAAAACCTTGCCAGAAAGATGAAAGTTAGTCCAAATGGATATGAAAGCTAACACAATGAATACAAATATTTTTTTAAAAAAACGCTCTTAAGTAATGATATTAATTATGAGCATTTAAATGCTAGCTCTTTACATAAGTGTGCAAAGTATGTTTTTTCTAAATATGGTCAATTATATCTCCTCGTGAAACAATCTGAAATAATAAGCTATTGTTATTGTTGAAAGATATGCTTCCAAAAGTTCAAAAACGGACTTTTTCGAATCTGTTTTGATTCAAACGGAACATAACGAAAAGACAGAGCATCATTTCATTCCATTACTTCCGCCCATTTTTCGAGGATTGGAAAAAAAGACTTGATGGCTAAGTAAAAATGAAAAACTAGACGCTGCCAAGAAAGATAAAGGAACTTCTATGCGGTCCACTTCTTTTAGGCGTAGTTTCTTTTATCCGTAATAAAGCATAACATGACAAAGAATTTCCACAATGAACGAGGAAAAAACTATGTCCAAGGAATTGTTAGTCTAAGAGTCATCGAGAAATATATAAGAATGGTAGTTGAGAGTCGTTGACCTATGAATTTAACACGCTTAATGTTGCGTCAAGGTGTTATAAAGCTTTTGTGTGACTAGAACTTCATATATATATATATATATATATATATATATATATATATATATATATATATATATATATATATATATATATATATATTCTATGTCCTGATTCTCATATATCTAAAGGGAAATTATCAACTTAAAAGACCTGTGTTTAAAGACCATAAGTTCCACCTTTTTGTATTCCACAATTATCAAAACAAATTGCCAATACCTTAATATATAATATAATTGAACATTTTTTTACAGATTTCAATTTTATTCTGTATTTAAGACGGGGCGATTATTACAAACCTTTAAAACGGAGAAAACATTAGAATTACTTACTTTTTATGGATAAAAGTAAATGGCTAAATCTCTAAAAATTCTATTTTTTTTTTTCACATGTTGATCTCAGTTTGAACACTTTGCTTCCTTAAAATATTTTAGCATTTACTTGACTAGTTGAATGGTTCAGCGACTATGAAATTTATTTTCGAGTCATATACGCATTTAAGATTTTTTAAGCAATTTAAACACAATTTCATTGCATTCTATTTCTCATTTCCATTTAAAACATAGTAATTATATCTTTGTGGAGTCTAAAAACATGTTAGGTAAAGCTATTGCGTGGACCGCTTCTATTTAGAAGGCTTGTGGCAAAAGTTAGTATGAGTACTTTTTTTCGAATATTCAAGATGTGGCTATCAAATAATAAAACTGAAGCTGCTACAGAAGAAGTAAACATGCCTCAAATGCCAGCGAATAATAGTTACTTAACTTAAAGTCTTCTCTTTGGAATGAACTACCTCTTTCTTCTGTAAACAAATCCAAACATTCGTAGTCTTTGTTCAAGTTAGAGTTAGTTTTTTGTTTTGCCGGAAAAATGATAGGTGTAACAATAAAACAATGAATTGTTGGGAAATTTCACAGAGAATTTGGGGAAACCGCTACTAAAAGTTAAAATTATTAAAAGAAATGTATGGCAATGGATCTTTGCCGTGTGTATATACACGTTTTTGAGTGTTTTAAGTGTTTTCAAAATGACCGAGAAGACTGAAGATGATTCAAGCCCAGATCGCCCTTTCACATCAAAATAGGATGACAATATCGAAAAATTCGGTGATCTGGTTTGATTTGATCATCGGTTATGTAGTGTAATTGCTGAGACTGTGTAGGAATTGATAAAGAATCCGTACGAAAAATTTTATGTAACAATTTTGGCAAGCAAAAAGTCTGTGCCAAAATGGTGCCTAATATTCTCCTGTATGAGCAAGAAGCTCGGAAAAATGTTTGCACTGATAGTTTGAATGTCATTGAAAATGACCCAGGATATTAACATGTGACAAATCGTGGATTTTTACTTATGATTGTGAATCGAAGCTCAAATTTATGCAGTGAAAGAGCCCATCTGCCGAGAGCCAAAAAAGTTCGAATGAGCAAATAAAAATTCAAAGCAATGATAATAATTTTGTTCGGTATTCATGGATTGTGTACCTTTACTATGTTCCTGGGTCAAACTATTAATCAACTTTACTACAGTTACTTTCTTGCTGAGCTCCATGGAAGTATTAAGGAAGGACAAGTTAAGGTTCCCCACCAAGAAAATGCACTCGCTCTATCCGCATTGTTTATCAAAAGGATTCTAGCCAAGTACAGCATCCCATTGTCAGAACCTCCGTTTTATTTGCTGGATTTTGGGCTATGCAACTTCTATTTGTTTCTGAAGGTAAAATCTGCATTATAAACAGAAGAGAATTTGAGTCATTTGAAGGTGTGAAAGAGAAAGCGACACGTGTTCTATAGAAGCTGATACAAGAAGATTTGCAATACTATTTCAAACAATGGATGATTCACATGGACCATTGTAGGGATAGAGGAGAGGTGTATATTAAAGGTGATAATTAGTAAATATATATGAAATCAAAATAAAGAATTTTATAGCATTAGTCTCGCCATTTAATAGCCACACCTTGTAAATACTTACTTCTTTAAAATGATCTAATAAAATAATTACTATGTCAATTCTCCTATTCATTGGGATATATTTCTTGTGTGAGAAGCATTCAATTCCTTATAAAATATATTCAAAAATAACAAATTGCGGTTTTAATTTTCCTTGAGTCAATTTTCTTTTAATAGAGGGAAGTTTGAAACCGAAACTTTAAAGCTTAGAACACAATTTCATACAGTTCTTTAGTTTAACGGTTGTGCTTCTACCATCTTTCAATGTGTAAATCTTGCCATTTTTTAAAAATTGTGCAGTTATTTTTGTAAAAAGGTCAAACTTTTATCACTTTATTAAAGCTTAAGATATCTTAAGAATTTAATGAATTTTTCTCTGGTATTTTAAATTCTATGTACTCCAAAAAGAACTTTTGATTTTAAAAATAATGCAGTAAAGTTAAGTATATTATATATATCTTTCCTTATAATTATAAAATTCTATTATTCTCTGAAGTAATTCCATATTTAATAAATTTCCGAATTTGTTCTTGCTAAATTAGAAATTTCTGTCAAAAAGAAGTTAAAATGAATTCTTGTGCAAAATGCCTTGCCTTTGTAATTGTTCCGTTTATTTTTAGCATGTCATTTTTAAATAGATTGAAACTTTTTCTTTGCAATGTATTAAAGGAAAAAACAATTATAAATTCAAAATCTCAAAAAGAACAAATTTCGTTCAAAAGAATAATCCCTTCATTTGAATCCTTTCCAGCTGTTTCACTCTATCAAGGAGACACAACATTAACATATTAGATCGTGAAATATTAAATTTGCTGCAAGTTTCCCGACTAAGCAAACATGAGTAATCAAACCTTCAATTCCATTTGTGCTGTAGTTCAACTTCTGACATTAAGGCTTCTACAATCGTTGTAAACAACTTCACTTTATTGATTAGAATGTCTTAGGGGATAAAATTTGGTTAGTCTTCCAGAAATAAACAAACAAAACGATAGCGTTCTGCAGAAATAAATAAAACATCAACGCAAAAGAAATGTATTTAAGAGGAAATGAAAGATATCTTTAAATCTTTGCACGTTGTTCCTTGTTATTGGTTTGTTGAGATTTATTGATATCATTCCTTATTCTGGAGAACAAAAGTATTATTGTAAAATAGAAAAACTATATTTTAATAGATTCTGAAGAATGAAAAATTAGGACATTATAAAATGACGAAATAATACGGAACAATCAAATTACTTTATTAACTTGAAGTTCTTATGATTCAATCATGAAGGTTAAATTATCTATGTTCTTGTTAATGCCACCGTGAGTTTTCTTATGTACTTCAAATGTTTACATAATGTAATGCTTTTTACATTGAATTGATGTTTATACAAAGAGTACCAAAAAATGGCTCCCAAACTCTGCACTGCCAGATTCCTCGTTAGCAGTACATAAAAAATGCCAAAAGAACTGTACCTTTACGATCCACAGGTTACGAGAAAAATACGGTAAATTATGATGCATGTTGGTTCATAATGGGGTTCCGGCGAATTTCTGTGCTCCTCTAAGCTATTGGCTGGACATACGAAATCCCGGATGCTGGATAGGACGGCGAAGTCTTGATCTATAGCTACCACGATCGCCAAATCTCACACCATTGGATTTTTTTCCCTATGGGGCCATCTTAAGGTAAAGGTGCATCGAGACTCAGTGACTACTCATGGATGCCGCTTGTACTGTGGTGGACACCCCACTGCTGCATTCATCCATTCCTCAAGCCCGCCCTGATATTCACTTTGAACAAATGCATTTTTAAATATTTTTTTGCAACTACTTCTGTCCAATACTGTTTTTTTTTGCACCAGCAAACTTTTTCTATTGTATTTTTTTCTTAAATGGGTTGTAAAAATATATTTCTTTGAGCCTTATTTTATGTATTCCCAACGAAGAACCTGGTAGTGCAGAGTATGTGCGTTATTTTTGGCACATCCTTTATAATTGGGAAAATGTATTAGCTTCTAAGTGCATCGTTTTTATAAGTAGTTAGGTGTTTAAATAAAATTACTTATCGTGCCTTTTTTTTGGAACAATTGATTAAATCTTAAAAAGAATAAATCAATCTTTGAAGCTACTTAAACCTGATTATTTTATTAAGATAGACTTTTATTTAAAACACACATATGATTCTAAATTAAATGATGCTGCAATAAATACTGAATGAAAAGTTTCCTTTCGTTTCATTAACAGTGAGAAGACTTCATTTATTATTAAGTTGTATTTATATATTTATATGTATGTATAATGAACTGCATTTTTTTAAAGTGTTATCCTGACTTTTAAGTGAAATAGCTACTTCTGCAGTATATGCATAATCGCATTAAAGAAACATGAGAATCTTAGAAGTATCTCCTTCTTTACTGAAGTATTCCAATTAAGCTAATATACAGGGTCTATTTAAATAGAAATGAAAATCCGAAAGATTAAAGCAGCAAAAGTCGAACCACAAATGAATCTTCTGAATTCAAGAGCATTCTTTCCGAAAAAGTAACTAAGGACCCGTTTTTATTTTAAAAGCGGCAGCTGTAAGTGATGTCTTTTGACTTTCATTTTTTTCCTTGCCCCTTAAGAAAGTCCTTTTCTTCCAAGCAGAGGCAAAGCTTTATTGAAAGGAAAAATAAAAAAGAATTATAATATTTATGTTAAAAATTTGTTTTTAATCTCACAGGTTCTATGTATCCCCATTGTCCTTTTTCTGAACAAAGGGGCATAGAGGAAAAAGAAATCTTTCGCCTCCTTCAACGTATTGAAAAAGAATGTGTAACTTTCTTCTTTCAAAAACGCAAATATTTTAAGGTAAATATTTTTTCTTTGATGAAGTTAGGGAAATACAAAAAGCACAAGCGTTTGATGTTCAGATATTAAAGGAATACATATTATAGCTCTCAAAACCTAAAAAGGGACAATGTTTTCCCGAACATTTGGAAAACTTTTGAAATTCTTTTATATCCTAAAGGAAACACATTACCATCTTTTTAACATATGATACTGCTATTTTTAACAAAATAGCCAGATAATAATTTCTAACTTAAAAAGACTTGCGTGCAAATTCCATTTATGGTTATTTTAACCAATTAGATTGTAGACAAAAAAATGAATGGGTAAAAAACATGATTAATATGAATTCAGATGAAACTACAGTTGCAAGGTGTGCTTCGTAAGAAGTTATTCAAGTATTCGTGTAGTAAACTGTGACTTCCTCTTATAAAGAAAAGGTAATGTTTTCTAGATGGGATCTACAGGGGATTTTGAACACCAACGAGTCCGCTGGGAATCTTATTGGAGGAAACACGTGCAGTGCAGTTCAAGTTAGGAAGACATGTTGACCAATCGATACGAATAACATTTTTTGGTCCCGAAATCTCATCGATGTTATGTAATAGAAAGAGAAATACTTGTATGAAATGACATTCTTTAGCTACGAAAATTTTCTAAGATCATTTGAAAGATGAATAGATACCTTTCAATATTAACAACTATTGATAAGTTGTGTTTCTATTTTTTTATTACTTTTGTAAAAATTGGTTTTATTTGATTCAAATTAATAGCAGCATTTTAAATGTAATTTCAGAAAGTCATTGTCATTAAACTTATTTCGGTGCTATAAATCCTACTTGAGATTTTCCTTAGATCGGCTGTTCTTTAAACATTTTTTTTTCTTGAGCTTCTCCTCCTCCCTTTAGGATAGTGATTAAATATTAATTGAGGTTCTATTGTAGGATAATTTTACAAAAGATGATAAATATGAATTATTAGCATCCTGTTCAGAAGAAAGCAAATAAAAATTCAAAATACACTTTCTTTCCGATTTACAGAATGTTGATTTACCAAGCTTGCTTAGCAACTAAACCCTGGGGGCTTCACGTCATACTAACCCTCTGACCGGAACATGTGCTCATGCACCTAAGTGCCCAAGATCACGAAAACTGAGATGGGCACAGTAAGCCTTGGCAAGCAACGGAATGTTGCGCCACTGAGTTTATTTTTAATTTAGATTGACCTTAGAACAATGATATTGAACACTAAACAGTGAAATCACAAAAATTTCATCCCCACTTGAAGTTACAAGACTCATTTTCACATTTAATGGCATAAAGACTTATTTTGACCAGCGGTTTCATAATGCTTATGATAAAGTTTTGTATGTGCTCATGGCCATATTTTTTCACGATTTCCTACTTTATTCTATTTTTTAATTATTGTAAAAATTCAAATAGTAAGTAAATAATTTGATTGTAATTATTATTTTTAAAAGTTCAACTTTCCTTAATAAATATTTATCAAAAAATAGTGATAAGCTCTAAAAGAAGATGGATTTGTTTTGTTATATTTGTGTATATTTATAGGACAAAAGCGACTCACTCATTCATCACGAGATTTCTGGAACTATTTGACCTACAGACTAAAATTTTGGCAGGCATATTTCTTTTGGTGAGTAGAGATCTGATAAGATCGGGTTTACACAAATCGACCCCCAAAAGTGGTTGCGAGGATGCTTTAGACAAAAATTCTTGTTTTGAAACAATTAAACCTAAATTTTTTTTAAATTGGTAAGCATGTTTCTCTTTCGTTGAGTAGAGATCTGCTAAGAAAGAGTTTTGTGGAAATTGACTCTGAAGCAGGAAGGGGACATGGTAAAATAAAATATAAATGTATTTCCTTTTTTTTAGTAATTCAAATCCTGTCCTTTTTATATCAATAGGGGAGGGCTATAAAAATGTTTTTAATGCAATTGAAAGCGTAAAGCTAGAATTTTGATATCAATAACTTAGGAAATGAAACCTAGTCATAGAGCACACACAAATACTTAGCGAAGGGGGTGGGTAACAGTTTGTGTGTGTATATATATGCAGTAAAAAGCGTCTTAAGTTATATGTCTTAAAGCAGTGTTTCTCAAATTGTGGGGTGCGCCCCCCCTAGGGGAGCGTGATAACTTTACGAGGGGTGCACGAGCTTATTGAAAAGTCGAAAGCAAAAAATTATTTAAAAAAATTATTAATTTACTTTTAGTAAATACACACAAAATACATTCTAAAAAGATAAAAAATAAGTTACATATACACTGATATTATACACTTATAAATGTCTGAGTACTATACAGCGTATTTTATAATTAATTTAACAATTTAAAAACAAGTTTGATAATCAACCAGTAACGAAAAGGGCTTGTTTTAACACTTATCTTGATAAGTTGTACGGTTTATAATTAATCCCTAAACCGCCGATTAAAAGTTATGCAAATCGTGTCTCAATGCCATCGTTTTCCATGTAGATGCACGAATGTGATGCTTTTTGGGGGGAGAAGGGGGTAAAGGAATATATATATATATATATATATATATATGAGCAAATTCTCTGAAATAAATAAATGTTTCACAAACATTGTTAATGTCCTTTTTAATGCATTCCGAAGACATTAGAATAATTTTATGGATAGCAGTGCACAGAAAAAGTCGTAAAAGTCGTGCAGAAATTAATGCTTTGGCTGAGTGAGACGTTTATATACGCCGGTGGCACTTAGGAGATTTTAGTTGTATTGTAGAACTTTAGTTCAATCCATTGCTATTGTATTGAGGGAGGCGCGATGAAAATTAGGATTGAACATTGGCCACGAATATTGAGGTCTTAAAGGTGCTTTTTTTCGTGTATTTATTTTGCTAGAAATCTAAATTTTTGAACTAATTTTTTGCAACCTTATTAATAAGATAATACAGCTTTAAAGAACCTCTAAATAGTTATGAATTAATTATTACAGCTCGAAATAGTTACCAGATTGTGACGGGCTCACGCGGCTTTTCATTAACATGTCCTTTGGGTTCTTTGGGTCCAGAATTAACGGCAACTCTTTTCCAACCAAACCCAAGAAGTGAAGCGTGACGAAAAGATGCAAATTAGGAAGCTTTTAAATATCAGGAGTTAGAGTATGCGGGGTGGCAATTTGAGGTATGTTATGATAATCCGTGATTTAAGTGTGAAGAGGTTTTTGAAAGTTTAAGTGGCAGCCAACAGAAGTTATCCGTGACAGAGAGCCCTTAGGTCAAGGTGCATACCATTGCACTCCTGTGAACCGCAACTTCAACTAGGATTATATTGATCGCTACTTCATTCGACATTAAGGTAGGAGTGACTATTTAATATTCGGATCTGTGATAGTCTAGGAATTGATCTTCGGCGAGTTAGTATTGATAGTGGTCCGAGTTACGCTATTTCGGTATTATATATATTGTGTGTTTAGCCACCGTAGATTCTCTCACATATATTATTATTACCTAATTTGTAAGAGGTTTAAGTTAAAGATCTTAATAAAGTCACATTAAGATCATGGAAGCTTCTTGTTCTCCATTTATTCCTACACCTCTCGCTCACGTTGATAATCAAGGAGAAAGGCTCCCAAGGGGGTCTCCCTTACAAGATGTAATAAGCTTCATAATGTTGGCTTCTGAAAAGAAAGTTTCATGTAACTCGCATGAATCTTAAATTATTAATGCGTAAAGTTAATGTCAAATCAGCCTATTAGTATTTAATAAGAATAAGTAAAATTGTGTGTTTCTTTCCATGTAATATTACTTTACTATTATCCTAATTTGACATTGATTTGCTACAGTATTAATTCATATGTTTGCGTGAATAAGAAAATGTATGCAGCCAAAAGAAAAGAAATGAATATCCTTTCATATTTCCTTACATATCCTATAAGTTCTTCCACTTTTACCAATCGAACTAAGAGACCTTTCATTCGTGGATACTGCAGGGAATGCTTTTTTTTTCGTATCATGCGAAACATCAATAACAGCCGAATAAATTGACCGTCTAGCGTGAGGAAATATTTCCCAACTTGTTCTGTCGACCAATAAAATATCACTAAAGGGAAAAACCCTTCAAACCATGAAAGATCCAAAAAATAAATATCATGCCCCTTACATTTCGAGGAGAACATAGTTTTGAAGCATTTTTAAATCATCCATGCAGTAATGAAAAAACAGTCTTTGGAATAATGATTTTGTAGTATTTTTATTAGAGTCGGTGTAGTGGCTTAGAGGTGATATGCTCTTCTCGTGTACCCAAGCTTACGGGTTCGATACCTGCTGGAGTCGATAGATTTTCTAGGTACGAAATTCAAAGAAATGATTATGCAGCATGTAAAATATCTCTTGAGCTGCCTAATGACATGATGGTTAATGGCGAGGAATTTGAAAAATAAATATCTCTTGAGTATCAATTTGGATCTGTTACAAACGGCAACATTTAGTATCCGAATTGCGCTTGAATTAAATAAATTCAAATGTCAAAAATTTGGTACCGGTAGCCACCACTAAAGAAATGCTGTATCTCCCAAGGTGTAGCCCATTTGTAAGAAAAAAAAATCTTTTGATTTTTGCGCTACACACACTAAAAATCGGTTCTTCATTTTTACAGTCCAAACTTGAACTGCAAAACCCATTTTCCTATTTTATTCGTTGAGCCTGCTTTGCTTTTAATGCCAAAAAAGTTAAAATATGTTTAAGAGTATTTAAAAGAATATCCCCTTAATTAAAAATCTTTTAAGAGGACAACAAAGATCTGAGCAAGAGTAAGCAATTACGTGAAAAATTCGCAAAATTATTTAAAGAGACAAAATTTCTAATCCATTAACTCTGTCCAAGACACAAAACAAAAGTGTGCACTTGATTTTAAAACTCGACAGTTTTAATTTTAGCTAAGAATACTTACAAGTACCTGCATCTTTGTGCGGCAAGTCTTTCCTAGTGAAAGACCGAACAGCGCAACTTACATTCCACAGATATTCTTACATTCAAAACAAACAACATGTTGCCATTGTGCAAAAGATAAATATAGTTAATAGCATTAATAAATGACATGACAAAAAAATAATCATTTTACGCAAAATACGTATTGAAAAGAAATTGTAAATAAAATTACGAATTTAACAGAAGTTAAGTACAGCATATACATGAACATACAAAAAAAACACTTAATAAGAAAATACCATTTGGTTAACAATTCAAATACAAATCCATCGAAACAAATACTCTATTGTAAATTTGAGGAAGAGTTACTGAAACCCGTGATGAAACTTTAGGATAATCTTTATGGAACCTTTTAACAAGACATTATTTGGCTTGTTCTGTATCTTATTCATATTTATTTAACCAACTGTAAAATCAAGGAATTTTAACATTGAACATTATAAATCAAAATTCAGCTGTCACCATTAGTTAAATTTTGTAAATTTTGTTACTTGCCTCCAAAATTTTACACCTAATGTAAATGTCGTTTTTTAAAAATGATTTATTGGGTATAGGCACGTAAAAATGCGTTATTACTTCAAAAAATTATTTTAAAAAAACTGGTGGTAAAAATTAATTTCGTATTATATCTTCACAGTTCAGAGAAAGTAATAGACGAGTTATATTTTTTTTTCAAACCGAATCAACACTTTGCGACTATAAAGAGTCTAAAGGGAGTATAACGAAATTAGTTTAAATAGTAATTAATACTTAAATCTAAGTAAAATATTCCCCAAAATATTTTTATTTAGGGGTGATATTGAAGCATAGGATAATTTTTCTCTACATATGCAAAATATATTAACTTTTCTAATCCAGCCCCATCTCATTATTTCATTGAAAGAGATACGATTTCATTAGTACATTTTAAAAACTTATCTATATCTACTTATTTTGTTTTTCTTGGAAATTTTGCAGTAAAAAAAGGGATTAATATTTCAGATTTTAACATAATTCGTCATGTATCAGGAAAATTCAGTTTGTTTCGAAAAGCATTCATTAAATTCTAATCTTAAAGATAGATTTTTCGATTTCGAAAATTAACAAAATACATTATATGGATTTGGCTCATAGATTATAAAGAATACAAAATCAAAAGATTTTTAAATGCTGTCATGAAAAAAAAATCATTACTGAAACCAATTTACTGAAAGAAAAAGGATATATAAGATTAACATATATATACCTAATCCCTACAGAATGCCAAACATATTTTTATGCGCATGTTACGTATTTATTATGATTTAATAATCTGACAGGGTTTTTCTTTACCTCTTTCTCTCTCTTTTGATTGTTTGGGAATTACTTGTAGACTTTTGTCAAAAATTAAATAAATTGCACTTAACTAATAAATAATAAATTGCATATATCTATTAAAAGATTTCAAATGTAGAATATTATTTAAGTCCGTTATAAAAATCCACTAAAATTACCAATATTTGAACAATTTACTACTGTCGCTTAAATGGATAAAGAATACTTTTGAAATAAATGCAGTTAAAAAAATGCACAATTTTTGCATCATGTATCATGCTTTTCTATTCTTGAATTAGAATAATTTTCAAATTTTTGTAGATAGTTATTTTAACACGGAATTTTATGTTTCCTATTATTGTATAAATTCTATGTGATATTTATACCAGGAAACACACAAAAAAAGTCTATTTTTAAAAACATCTATTCATTTTTTGAGAAAAAACTGCGTTGTACTTTCAGACTTATCTTTGATTTGATAAAATTATACTTTTTCGGTCCTTTCTTTACCAAATATCATTTAAAGTGATGATTAGCTGTTCAGGTATATTTGATCGACTCCCATGTATCCCTCACATTTGAATATTTGTGCACATCATCTGTTCCCAGAAGCCCCTAATCATAACATTTTTTACCCCATATTTCAACTAAAGGCATCATAATATTACGCTGATTACATTTTCAAAATTATTTCACACTTCAAGTACTTAATTCACAAATAACACTTACGTACTATGCAAAATTTGACTGATAAAAATGTCAGTTATTGATTAAACTGTCATTTGAAAGTGTTTTCGAAGGAATGATAAAATAATAAAAAGTTTTTGGTGAATAACATAAATTAGGAAAAGTATAAGTTTGTTCAAAAACGTTTGTCAAAGCAATCTATATATTTAGAATCCGCTGTAGTAAATATATTAATAATCTGCTCATACCAATTAGTGGCTTGGAAAGGCTTTGTATCGCATACATTTTTTTTTAAATGAACACCTTTCGTCGCTGTAGTATACTGCTCTAAAACAGCCAAGATTTGTATGTAAGAGAAAACTAAAACTATTTTTCTATGTAGCAGTTTATTTTCAAAACAAAACGAATATTATTAGAATTATTTTCTAAAAATATATTCATATGTATGTATACATCCATACATACAAACTAAATGTTTATTTTCCAGCCAATAAACTGAAATTCGCCAAACGTTCTATGTTATTCAGTCTGAAAGGAAATATGGCAATGTTTGTATTATAGGTTTATTTGAGAAGTAAAAATACGTGTTTAAGAGTGGGGGGAAATAACATGTTTTTATAGTACACCTGTTTATTTTTCCAAGCTTGCATTTTTCAAAAAGCTTCATGAATATTAACAATAACTTAATAGCCGTATATGTAACTTTTTGCTGGTGTTTTTGCTGCTCTTGAGAAGTAGAATGGTTGCATGATATGGTAATGAACCAATATTTTGTATGGTCAGCTTCTTTTTGTGTAATTTGAGATACGTTTTTTTATTTGTTTGTGTGTACTTCATTTCTAATTACGATGTTTCTAGATACTTATTTCCTTAAAAAAAGGCTTTCAGTTAGTTACTTTGTTACAAAAACGAATACCTATGGTCATTTACGTGCTATTAAATTTCCTATTGTAAAATAACTATGTATTTTGATATTTCCTAAAGTACTTTTGCAGTAATATTTGAGTTTATCATAATTGACTTATTCAGTGAACACTTTTTTTAATGTGATACATAAAACCCTTCAATGAACAAACAGAGAATAACTCTTAACATATAACTTAATTTGTTTACATTTTATTACCTTTTTAAGATTGCTTTTCTTTTTTAACTTAAAAAAATTATTAAACAGTAATAAATTTAGTGTTTGAGGATTCACACAGCTCTCAGATTATCTTAATTCACGACATTTGATATTTTAGGATTAAACGTATTGTAATATCAGGATCTGTAATTTTGAAAAACAATCTCAGTAAAACATTAAAATATTACTTTGTATTCTTTGGGATCATTTACATCTTGTTAGTCTCGCAGAAATTAATTTCGATATTAACAATGAGAATAGTATGCATTTATTTCAAAATCTTTTTAAGATTTAATAGCGTATCTAGTCTGCTGAATTTTGATTATATACTTGTCTTATATATATATAATTTTATAACGCATCTTTAATTTTAATCCAATTGATGATAAATGTACCAATAGAAAGTCGTTTATCTAGACTTCATATATATTTTAATATAACTTCTTACTTCAAGATTTATTTGAACAATTTTGTGTATTTATAGATGTTGAATCTGAAAAGCCGTAAAGTAATGCTGTTGCTAATTAGAACGCTTGTAGTAACAGTTAGTGTATTTTTTCCGACTATAAATAAGTACTTTTGTGAAATGTTATTGTGTAGAAACGAATGTGAAATAATTGCTATGTAAATTCTTCTATTACTGGTGAGATATTCCTTGTAAAACATTCAAGTTATTGTGAAATATATTCAAAATATCAAATTCCGCTCGAATTTTCATTGAGTCTGTTTTCTTTCAATAGACCGAACTTCGAAACATAAACTTTCAGGCTTAGAACACAATTCCATACAGTCCGTTTTTTTAACGGTTTTGCTTCTACAATATATAAACAGAAAAAGTTTAGAAAAGTATATAACTAATACATTTTCAATTTCGATGAAAATTCTAACTTATAAACAACGTTTCAGAAAAAACAGTTCTTGTTTTTTTAAAACGATTATTTTTAAAGTAAGAAAAAATGAGTTTTATTTAGTTGATAGAAATGTAAGTGTTACTTTTAACTAAAACTGGACTTAAACGGAACTTTTTATTTTTGAGTAAAATTGGAGTGGAATTGATGACAGTGATCTTTCAGGTCTTTAAACTCCTAATTTCAACTTCAGTCAGGAGTAATTTTTTTTCTTACTTAAGACTACAAAAGAGAAAAATGTCTCTAATTTTAAAGTTAATCCACTTCAATCCAGCCTCCACATTTATTAATTTAGCATCTGGCGTTGGCGTAGACACGGAGAAAAGGAATTTCAGTTTTCTTGTTTTTCGTGAAAGGTTCTTAGTTTTGTAAAAATACATTCAATCACGTTTGTATATGCGCAAAGCTGAGTTGAAGAAGGTTTTGTTGTTATTATTCACATAATTTTGAAGAAACTACGTATTTCTATAAATTGTGATTATTCTAAAGGATAGTTTTAAAAAAAATCGAGGTTGTTTCAGAAATTTCTACAACTGATGCATTGTTTGAAAACAATATATACCAAGGTCAAATTATTCCACAATCGACAAAAGACTTCCTTCCACTTCGTTAAATATGTAATTTATATAACATTATTTTTACTTGGATTTAAAATGCATGTCATTTTGTGCTGGTTTTAAATTTATTACCTGTTAAACTTATGTTATTTTATGTTACTCTAATGTTGTCTTCTGTGTGGGCTTGTGCATTTTGATATTATTTATATACTTATACACATGAATGTAAATAGTTAGGACGAGGTTGAAAAATTTTCATATCAGAGAAACAATCAGGCAGGACTGACCCTAGTCAGGAGACTGACTAGGGACCGGTACAAGAAAGCATGCATATCTGCGCAGCATGTTATGCTGAGACAGTGTCAAAAAGATATAAATCGCTCATTTTCGATGTTTGGTTAACATTTCTATGAAAGCTATTATTCGGTGTACATTAGCTTAAACGATGTCCACTTAATACTTCAGTGTGATCTGCCCAATAGCCAATCCTGAAGATGATATCTGGAGAACATGGATCTATGTCGAATCATTGGAAAAATGAAAGGAGGTCGAAATATATAACTGATGTCGCTACGGAGTTCACGGTCATTTATAGAAAGGCTTCGCGAGTTTAGAGAACATTTCTAACTACAGGAACAGCAATCCGAAGCTTTTTAGTGGTCAACCAAGAACAACCACGGCAACGAATTATCAGTATATTGCACAGCAGGTACGAAAGGGACATATGGAAGAAAGCAAGAGAAATTACTAGTCATATGCAACAGACTACTGGATTACATATATTGTCCTTAATCGCAATTCAGAGACTGTAAAATGATGATCTATTTGTTCGACGGCAAGTAAGGTGCATGTCATTAACGTCTACTCATTCAAGACGGCATTTTGGGTCAATATAAGTCTCCTTAGTTTATCAAGAATTTTCTTCATTATTTTTTGCTATGGGTAATGAGCTTCTTATAATGGAAGCCAATCCTTTATCTAAATGCATAATGTTTGTTGGAGAGCGAAGAAATTCACTGTATGCTTATAAGGATAGGTCTCCGCATCTAAATTCAACTGAACACGTGTGGAGCATTCTAGAGAAACCGTGGGCATACGTTACCAGCTACCAGCATTGAATCCGGAACTTCTGTTGGAGCTACAAAAAGAATGGGCAGCAGTGCCTCAAAAGCCCATTGAAAACCTTGAATTCTGCATAGAAAGATGATATAAATCTTGCATAATTATCAGGGAATAATTTCTCTGCTAAAGAATGAATTATCCTTGCCAGCCATTTTTCATATGAAAGTTTCAGTATTCTAAAGATAATTGTTTGGTTATTAATTTAATGGACTGCAGCACTATCATTTTATAAAGAAATCCAAATGATTTAGTTTCAAATAAATTTCTTTTATTAATATGACTTCCGTCATCAAATCTTTCGAACGAGCAGAGAGTTTTACTCAACCCTATGCGTAGTCATTATTTGTTTACAATTTACCAGTTATTCTAAAATTCGCCAAGCTATGGCGACAACATGCTAAAGTAAATGTTTACATGGGCATTAACATTAATATTAATCCTTTAAATTGCTCTTTAGACTTTTTTTGTTTATTTATTTACTTATTTTTATCTTTTTACCTTTTCCATGTTTTTGCGATTTCGAAATTTTATGGCATGATTTTTGTCTGATTGAGACATTTTATTCATTTTGGAATGCATTATTATTTTTAAGAATATTATTCAAGAGGATGTTTTTCAACAGGATAACGTGAACCTTCATATCTTTGTCGTAAACCAACATACTCTACAGAGAGTCAACGCGTTACCTAAGAACAACAAGCATATAATTCAATTCCACAAACTGATTTCTGGTACTTGTACTACACATTGTATGCAAATTTGCATGCTTTCATTCAAATATCTGGCTATTAAACTGGTTATTAATGTACGATCATTTCACATTTAAAAGGGCTTTTCTCACATTTACATTATTCTGTAATCCTGAAACCTTAATCAATTGAGTATGTTACTTAGACAAATATATCACCAAAGTTTTAGACAACAATATTTTTTTTCTAGTGTTATAAATTTTTCTCCATTAGTGTATACATGTAAATTATTATTAAAAACTTTTAGAATTATATCTGTATATTGCTTGAAAGTATATGCACCGATTCATATCTTAAATTCGATTAATAAGGATAAATACAATTCAACTTAACATTATATTTAAATAATATTTGATTCATTTGTTGTGAGCTTTAAAATTGCCACAAAAATCGTGGGCGATTAGAGTATTCCAAAGAATTTGTTACATACTTTTAACTTTAACAGTGTGAATATATTTCATGTATATAACTAACTACTTTCTCCGTGTTGGTTTCTTTTGTGCTTTACTAAGGTAAATGTAAAAGTAATAATTCTTTGCCGAAAGGTATATCTCTGATCATTTGGTTTGTCAGAAAACCGGATTTCCCGTCACACACACATGTAACTCTTTTAGAATTTTTTCTTCCTTAAGCTCTGTCATGTACTTTCTTCTGTTATGTTTTGGATAGATTCTCATCTTATGACAGCTTTCGGGGTTTGATATGTCTTTCGATGATCTTACATAGATCATAGAGCTACCACACTTCGTTTTGATAGTGCAAGCTCTTCTATCCTTCAATGTAACTATGTATTTTGGACTAGAAAAGCAAATGTCTATTATATCATAGGCAAACGATGTAAAAAAGATTAAATGGCGTAGTAAATATGGTTAATGCTCAGATATATAATCATTTACAGTCATTATAAGCAAAAAATGTTTTGAACAAATTTTGCATTTGTAAATTAAAATTACTTTGTAACAATAACAGGCTTTTATGCAATTTTTTTAAGAAATTCTACTCATACAAAACTATTCAGTATTCTCAAAAAAATCGGAAACTATCTTGAAATCTTCTAACAACTTCTTCTGTTTTCTTGATAAATTATGATTATGATTATATGTATATATATAACTGTTTAAATTGAAATATGTGAATGTGCATCGCCAAATAGAACAAAAGAGTAGTGTGCTTCTTAAGAATTAAATGATTTCATCTGTTCAGAAAATTTTATTCTTGTTTGTACACTTTTTGTACTCGTACATAAAATCCTGAACACTGCCCATTTAAGGAAGAAAGCAAATTCTAAGAATTATAATTTCCCAAAAATAAGAATTTAAATACGTGACTTACACACACAATACAGTATGATGTTGCATTTCTTTTTGTGGGTTCATTGAATATTTCATTCGTTACTTTTCTGAATTCATAGAAGGTATTAAAACTTGTCTTTTTCTCTCGGATAAGACGTGCACCTAGAATCAAGAAAAAAAAATAATTCAATAATTGTCTAAATATTAAAAAAAACAATGAATGTAGTTTTAAATATTAGTTCGTGTGGTATAAATACAGGAAATATTATTTCTTCTAATTACTTGTGAAAATCCATTAAAAGACAAATAAAAAATTGGAAAAAATTTTTTAAATAAATTCTGATCGATTTAAATATATTTCACACTGTACTGAAAACAGAAATGAGTTTGTCCGAGCAATTCACATATTTCAAACGTAAAATTTATTTGTTTAAATATCAACATATCGGAATAATTTATTGTTTCATTATATCATGACAAATTATCGTTGTACATGTTCATTTAAAAATGCATACGCATTATTTTTTCTTAAATAAATTGTATGATTAATTCAATTTTTTTTATTATGTGACTATAACAGAGATGTAGTATTTATTTAGAGCGGGATTTAATCATAAATATGTGGCGTTTCAAAACTTTTATTTCTAAGAGATTGTTCCTCATACTTAACTGGAAGTAAAAGGTTTTGAATCTCCCAATTTTTTTTAAAAAAAATTATACCTTGTATTAATCATTATAAGTGTATATAAGGTCCTTTTCTTTGAACTCTTCCCACAAAACGCATTAAATACCGAGAAAACATTATAAATCTGTTCTACACAGACATAATTTCCATAAGTACTGTGCACGTTCCGGGTTAATCACTTCTATTCTTCAGAATCGCTTACGAGCAATTTAAAGGAGCCAAAAGGAGCTCGAAGGATTCACTTTTAATGCAGACACTTAATTTATTTTTATGCCGCCATTAGTCTGCCTATTTGACTCTCTCTCCATTCGCACTTATCATCCAAAAGTCTTCTGCAACTTCCGTAACTATGCTCAAAACGAAAATCAAGTTTCTTAACTAGTTTTACTGAATTTATTATAATGAAGACGATAAAATTAATATTTACTACCCCCACCTACTTCTCATAATTGATACTAACTAGCCTGACGTAATAACCTAAAACTTACTGGAGACAATGCAGGGACACAATTAAAGGTCGCAAAGAGTATTTTTATGTAGTGAAGCAACCATCTTTTAATGTTTAGATGACTATAGTAATCATTTTGCGTGCAATGGTGATACTTTGTAATATTTTTCACAGTTGTATGCAGTTATTGGATTCAAAACAAAATTCTAGTTTACGTGCCCCTAGCATTCCCCATTATTGCTTAAAGTATTATAAAAATACTTTTTAGCGTTTATTTCATTTCTTTAAATGACTTTGTTAATCAATAAATCAGTAACTACAGACTTAATGCTGCAACTGCTTCATTCAAAGTGATTTGACAAGATTAAGGTAAAGACCTGACAAATGTAATTTAAAATTATTTTTGTAAATGAAAATTCTATAATAGAGACTGAAAGGATGAGAGCGTGACAAAATAAATTGTTAATATCTGTTGCGAAGTTGTTTTTTCAATCTTTTAATACATTAGATGCTATATACTACACGACTGAAGCCATTACTTAATTAAATGAATGCATTCTAAACTTTAAAGATTTAATCTAAGAATACACTTAGTTTAATGAGCTCTATTTTTCATTTTTAAGCAGTCCAACTTTTTTTTTCAAATAGGGCTGCGGAGTAATCGAAAATAGTTTACAGAATTTTGGAAGCTTCTTCTTAACTCAGATTATTAATTTTAAAAGTTGGTGAAAAGTTTCTTCAAAATAATGGATATTAACAAGAGCACAATCAACTTATTTTGATCATTTGGAGCTTTAGCTTTGTGATGAGGGCTTAATGGTAGTGAGTAATTAGTTTTTAGATATTTTTTTCTAAATTAACAACAAAAATCTCTTATATAATTTTAAAGCTCTGTATTTCAATTATATGAAAATTTGCACGAATTTTATTTATTGATTAGGATTGTCCATACTATATTTTCATACTGCGTATAATCATAATTTCAAAATACTATATCAGACCAGTCACAGAAAAAAAAAATAGAAAAAGCTGAGAAAATATATTTAAGAGCACATAAAAAATATTTTATATCCTAATGCAATTAAGAAGAAAGGGAATTCCATGCATGTACTCAGCAGGCAATAAAATCTTCTCACGCTCTAAAAGTGTAATGACAGTTATGAAACAATTTATTAAAGCTATGAAAATCATTTGTGCATAATATTTTAACTTTATACCCCAAGAGGTGAAGAAGAGTAGTGTGATATGAGAACACATTAAGTTGTTTGAAATATTGCAAAATTGCACACTACTTTGTTCATTACCACTGGCGTAACTAATTCTGAGAGGGCCCTGTTTGAAAATTCCTTCAGGGCCCTTTTCTAGGTATGAAAACTGTGTTAGGGAGACTGTAGATACGCATGTTGGGGTCTCTGTAGCTTGAGGGTCACATATCATTGATACGGCGGTAGCTACACCCCTGTACATTAGGCAAGACCCCAGACTTCGTTTAAATATATTAAAAGTGTACGATATTTTTCAAAATATTTTAATTACTTAAGATTATGCGAATTTTTATACACTTTTCTATCAGCTTTGGATGATGAAAAATGATCCCTCCATTAAGTAAGCCCATAAATTATCTAGAAACAATAGTTATTAGTAAAAATAAAAGCAAAATTTTTCAACAAAATACCACAAATCTAACCATTATACAAAATACGCATAAAATCGATTCTGGATGGTTTCAAAAATCAAATTAATTTCATGAACTTAAACATTTTATTGACAAAATTTACTTTATATCTAGAAATATTTTATTCAATGTATCATTAGGAATCATCTTCATTATACTACTGTTGTACCATTGAACAGCGACCGCGGTAGCCTCGAGATCAAGGTCACGAACTCGTTGCCAGCTTTGGCGAATCGCAGGTTTGAATCTCGATGCAACTAAAAACTCACCGCATAAAAAGGCTGATGTACGTTTAATCTGTCATGGCTCAAAGCCCTCACTCTGGTATGGTGTGGATGTTTGGTGAAAGCAATGCCTGCTCAGGTATTATGTTCGTCACTTGACCATGGTTCAAAATCACGAGGTCCGTCGCCAACAATCCTCACGTGGCTTTAGAATGCAATGCTAATAAACACACTCACTCTTTCACGTTCCATCACTTAAAATCGAGGTTTAAAATACCGAGATCAGTCACCAATGACCCACATGTAGCTTCAAAGTGTGACGTCAATCAATAGTACTCATTCAGATCGCTGTCGTGTATATCTTAACTGTACTGGTTGTCCTTATTTTCCTCTGTGTATCAATATATTGCTAGATTACAAGTATAATATTGCTTTATTGTTTATTTATTAATTCCTGATACAACAAAAGTCCCGGTGTCTGTTTTCCTAATCTGAAATTTTTCCCCTCGATTCTGCTTTTGTTTTGTAATGTTGAAATTTCCTTTATTTTCATTTTTGATATATATAATATAAAATTTCATTTTTATATAACATTCAAATTTAAATTATTGATCATAAATATTCAACTCGAGTTTCTGAAAGAAATCAGATGTCATGTATCTTTGTCTTTGCCATATATCAGGGATTGAAAGCTAACACTTTTTTGAATATTTTGAATGAAAGGCTTTTAAGTCTAAAATTATTTGGGAGTGAGCACTTGTAATAATTTTTAACAGTAAAAAGTGCTATAGTAGAAAAAAATTCTTTTGGGGAGGTTTTTTTTCCCCCACAGAAAAAACCGAAACAAGGATCGAAATTTTTTGACATTTAAAAAAAATATCCAATTGTATTTGTATCTTATACAAGTAATATAAAAAAATGTTAAAGTTAATTCCTACTTAGGTCAACAAAGAAAAATTTATTTTACTTTTTATTAAACAGTTACAATTAATATAATTATGTATATACATATGACAGAATCACAATATTAAGTGACAAAACAGAAATCCATTTTCTTTCCTATATATGAAGAGAGTTGAACAGTTTTTTTTATTTGTTACTATTTATTCATTAATAAAATTTAATTATTCTAATAAAATAGTACAGTAAAAAAGGAATCACATTCTCTGAAAGCAGGCCATCCCAGGTGAGATTAGAAGTCCAACGTGCTGTCCATTGCGCTACAGGGACGGAACGAATTGCTTCCCTTTCTATATATGCTGTTGGACTATTATTTTTGTTTGTTACTGCTTATTCATTTTTTAATTTAATTAATAAAATATTATTTGAAAAAAAACTGTACATTAACATCAAGTGTCATCCACTACAAGTTTAAAAAACGTATTTGAACATGAATAGATGAATAAAAAGTATTTTATTAACGATCGAAAATTTGAACAAGATATATATATATATATATATATATATATATATATATATATATATATATATATATATATATATATATATTACTGCGTGAAATTGTTTTGGATTGATAAAATCTAGATAGAAAGGTTTTTATTCGAATTACAGAAATAGTAGTTTCTTTAGAAAATGGTACACATCAGTTACGCTCACACTTATAAATAATACTCCAAGATTATTGATATGAGATCATTAAATTTAAAAGGAGTAAAAAGAGCTTTGAGGTAAAGCCCTCTTGTAATGGGATTTATATGCAAACTATATCCTAAACATTTCAAATGATTAAATATTGAGATGCACGTACAAAAATAACTAACTTCTGTACTTTATATAATCGTGATGTATGTTCTATGTATTTATGTATATTCATGTATGCATTTATGCACGTATAAGCTAGAAAAGTAAAATATATGGTTATTGTATCCAAAACCTTGTAACGGTTCATTTTATTTCATTCACTTTGTTAGGTCTTAGTATTTTTTATCAACAATTTCGGTTTTGTGAACAGCATAGTTTTTGAAATATTTTGCATTAAATTATTTCACAGTGAAAGTCGTTAAAAATAATAATCATGTCATTATTTTTTTCTTTTCTTTAAATATTAAAATCACAAAAGTGTCAAACACGTTTTACTTTCGATTTCATATGTCTTCATTTTCTACAGAGTGACCAAAGTAGAACAATAAATTGAAAATTCAAGAATTGAAGAAAAAAAATCACTCCTGAGACACAAATTCCTTACTTACATATCATCATTGGAACACCAATTTACAGAAAAGAATTTATGCATTAATTTTAATTTGGACAAGTAATCAAAAAGTTGTCAGATTACAGTGTCAGGAGAAGAGAAGAAAGGCAACTGAAAAACAATTACATTCAAAATCAGCATTAATTTTTTTTAAACTTTAATTCTCTGTAGAAAATGTGTTCATTTAAGTTGCTTAGTGGGTCTGAATGAATTAATCAAACAAAATGGAAGTGGTGATATCTCTTTAAAAATTAGTATAATTTTTACTCAAAAAGACTTTATAATAAATTATTAATTTATAGTGAAATTATGTATCAAAAAAAGAAAACTCTCTCACATTTGAAATGATTTCACCACAGTTAAGATACAAAAAAGATATTAACATAAAAGGAGAAATGAGAGCTATTCATTAGCAATAAAGCAAAATATACTTTTAAAGGTTTTGGTAAATATTATTCCCAATAGGATTTTTCATACAAAAGTTCACGATTGGTTAATTGTTCCTGTTCCAAATTCTTGTTTGAGAAACATTCATTAAACAACACCTCAGCTATGATTTTGAAACAAAATACACACTTTTGTTTGAACCTATAGTAATGATAGAACTCATTAAAAGTAAAATTACGTAGCGAAACCACACGCAATCCGTGAAAAATATTGATGATCACTATTAAAATGAGATACTTTCCACGACTTAAGCTCAAGCACGGAAATCCACCATAAAGTACTGCTTTTCCAATCTCTCCAACTCAAGCATTTGATCGACTTTCCATTACCAATTCATATAGCCACTTTTATCTTTCATCTTTTCCGCATCCATGAAACGAGGTTTCAACGATGCCGAGAGGAAAGGAATCATTAGAAAATTCTTCCTCCTCAGTACCATAGAAGCTACGTGTAAACCGACGTGCGAGCCAACCCTAGAAAGCAACAAGCCTAATCCTAAGGATTGTACAGACTAGTCGTTAATCTGCGCTCTTTCGCTCGATGGGGATCTATAAAACGAAGAGAGGCTAGTGTGGAGGAGGGACTTATTTAATTGATGTAATCGACTGTCAAGCTCAGGCAAGGGAAGCAGCTGCTTTTAATCGAGCTCCGCCAAAGAGAGCTCATTAGTGGATGCACACCATCCTGATCCTCAACCCTCTTCTCTCGTTAGAATGAAACGCTTCACCTCTGATTGGCCACTCGGCCAATTTTATTGTCGGCCACTCTGGTGTGGAAACAACTACAAAAACCTTCCTCGTTAAGGCCAAAAGATGCCGTAACGAAAGCAAGCCAACTGAGGCTGCTGGCAGAATGTGCTGAAGACTCCATTAAAAGCTACCGTCGCGTATCTAACCGGAGCGATTTGTTACTGGGAGGGGACACCCGCTACATAATAAAGAGAGAAACAAAGGAAGATCAATAGAAAAGACCCAACATTTAAAGTTGCTCTTCTCTCCCTCTTCGTAGCTTAAGAGCACTTAAGAATAAAAGAGATCCCTGCAGTTGTCCCTTGATGCAGGATCAGGCTTTAAATTGAGCGTCAGCGAGAGATTACGATATAGGCACTTCGTTGATTGATCACGTATCTACGTGGGAAGTTCAGCGGTGATTTGTAGAGTTTTTTTTTTAATACCAGAGAGCAATTGTAGTTTCTGCTTAAGTAATGGTCATTTGGGATGGAGTGCTTTGACTTTTATTCTGTTTTCCTTCTGGCATTTTCTTAGTTTCATAACTGAGAAAAAATGTGTCACTTAATATTCGTAAATAAATATATTTGCCCCAGTATTATTTTCAAAATTAGCAAATTTTATTTTCTTAAAAATGTTTTTTTATTCGTTTCGAAATATAAGGAGGAAAAATATATGCACGATATAATGCAAATTATTTTTCTTCTGTTCCACAGATAATGCTTCATTTTTTAAATGTGTTTCATATCGTTGGGTCAATACCAATATTAAGACTACATCTATTCACAAAATATGACAATTGATCAATTATTCTCTACCTTGTTATGATACTTTCATTTTAATATTTTATCGAAAGAAGCAACAGTGAATTAATATTATATAATACTTTCTTTTGTGTACGGGATTATGATTAAATAAGGGCTATTGCACTTTTTCTTCAAAAAGAGGATTTGACTGTATAATTTGATGTAAAGATACTGCAAACGGTTGTGTACTATTCATATACTACTTCTGTTTCCTGCACTTATTTTGAATAATTTAAAAGAAATTATGAAGAAAGAATTATGGATCAATTTAAGCCTTTCAAGTTGTGTTGTGCATAAAAGTATTAATTATATGTTCTATTTTTTTTTACTCAAATACTGTGTTATTGAAATAGTTATCGATGTATTGTGTCTTTTTATATATATAATTCGCATAAAGATTTGAAGCTCAAGGCAAGATTTTAATAACATGGATTTAAGTCTCAGGGCGTTTTAAGTCTTACAACACTAATTCCAAAAGGATACATTTAAATAAATAAATTCATTAGAATTAAATGAACTAGAAAGAGAAAATGTGCATGAACTTGTATCGATTATGACTTTGGGACTTTACTCAAACAATCATAGTATTGAATAGAACTAAGGGAAAACAAATTAAATTAAAAGTAATGAAGAAAAAAGAAGAATTTGATAAATTGATCGCTTAAGCTAGCTCATTACTCTCTTTAGTGTCATGCATATACGCATCAGCAGTGACTCTTCCGAAAAATACACCCCGCTCTCTAAATTCAATACAAATCTCCCATAGCAATCAGGCTCTGCATTTTAAAATAAATAACAGACAGGAGTTGATTCATCATTTTTATTCATTGTAATAATTTGAAAAATATCATCTGAGATCGATGAATCCTTATCTAATTCAACCAGCCAAGCGCATCACCTTGAGTCTTTCTATTCCACCTTTCTTACGAAAGTATTCTTTCGATTTGTTTATATTTCCGCTCACGCTGCTCCCTGATACACGATTTGCAATCTTAAGTCTTTCTCTTTCTCTCAGGTCTTTATCCTTCTTGGGAGAAAGTACACGATTGGTAAAGAAACTTCGAAACTAGGTTTGTTGATTTCCAGAGCATGCGGCAAGAGCAAAAGAAAATATAAAAATGAATACACTTGCTGAACCATTATATAGGGGCTTCACCAAAATAGAGGCCTTTGACCATTGTTAGCTAGATTGAGATTAGTGCAATCAATAAGTCTGGTTTAGAAAGATAATTTATGATTATAAAAGTGCATTTTCAATTGTACCGATAAGAGTTTTTCTAGAGTTGGATACTTTAATCGACCCCTTTTACTATCTTGATTGAAATTAGTTTTGTGAAGATAGTGAAACTATTAAGTGATTAAACCACAAATAATTCTACAGATGCAGACAGATAAATATACTTTGTTGCAAACTATTTGTTATGACTGTATTGATAACGCTAAAGACAAACATAGAATTGATTTTAGACTCAAATAATGCGTCGCGTAAGAAACGAGTTGTTATTTGCATGCAAAACACTCTTTCGTAATTGTTCTACCATTGCAATTCAGTGATCCAAGAAGAATTATGAACATCAAACACATAATTTCCATTCATCTGAATATTTATATTACATGTGTCAAAAAATCGTTAGATTTTCATTTATTCTTAATAATAACAAGTATCACGCACGGCAGTTGATAACCTATTTTTAATGGGAATTTCAGCTATATTGTTTACATGTGTTGTTTTTATCAAATGTCAGACAACCATAAGTGAAGACGGAGGTGTTTCACATGGTGAGTGTTACTGGCTTCTCTTTCAAGTCGCTATGTGGTTTTACTCTATTTTAAGCAAATTCAATAAGTTATTTGTCAGCATCAGATAATTAATCTTACAAACAATGATTTGTATGCCTTTAAATTTTGAGAAAAGTAATGTAGACTAGTAAAGATAGTTGTGTTACTTTTTTAAGAAACAGTAAAATTACAGTAGAAAAATTTTCACAGTTTTGACGAAATCAAATTTTTGAAATCTATTTGGGAAAAGGAAATTAATTTAAACATTAATTTGGAATCATGTTCCATTTAAATATTTTTTCATATCTTCATCTAAAAAAAATATATTCTAAAATAATATATCACTCGAGCACCCTTATCCACTTGGTAAATTAACTAGGAAACACACGCACGCACACACACACGTACACACATATACATATTATAGTCATGTCAGTAAAAAGCTTTTCCATGTATATCACATCATCATTTATTTAGTTTTAACATCAAGAGAGTAATTTGAGAGAAATATTAGTTATTTGTAGAAATTACGTCAGTATTTTATGGAAAAGGTGAAGCCTCTTAATAAGGTATGTGTAGGCTATTATAATATTATTTTACTAAGAATTACCAATAAGTCTATTAAAAATTCAAGGTCTAATTATTTTAATGAAAAATTACTAATAAATCTGTCCAAGTACAGGTTTTAATCTTTTGATGAAATACAATGCTTTTCGATATAGGGCATTCGGAATTATAATTTAAATAAAAATACGATAGATTAAATTTTAAGCAAAAAATAATTCATCACATATATATAAAATTAATTTTCAATGCTTGTCCTTTTCTAAGCTGTTACAATAAGAGGATTAATAATTAAATAATTATTTTTTTACTTGTCCCTTTCTTTAGTATTTATTTTATTTAATTATTATTTTACATATACTTGACTTAATGTGTTAAATTTTGATACTTTACACAACTAAACTACTTTGATCTACTAAACTGCTACAGATGTCTCATATTCAATACTGTGACCATCCAATTCAAACTGTAAATGAATTGTAAGTAGTTAAAGTTAATGGAACAAAAGTAAATAAAACTCATAAAACATTCATTTTTTGAAATGCTGTATTATGAAAAAGTTTCAGATTAAATAATTTTCAAAAGGCTAAAGTGACTGAAAAACTAAAACAAAAAAAACATTACTGCTTCCATGAATTTATCAGTAAAAGATTTCAACTGATTCCTCATCTAACACTCAAAATAATCAAATTAGTCGATTCTTAATAACATAAAAATCAAATTTCATAACAAATGTATAACAAAAATCCAATTTTTTGCATAATATGAGTAAAACTTCACGTAATCGTATCACAGCATTCTTTTACACACAATCGTTTTAGTTTCATGCCTTAAAAACTTTTGAAATCCAATCTCAAATCTAAGCAAAATCGCGTAAATAGTCTCGTAAATTATATACAGTAATAGAAAAACAAAAACATCAGAAAAGTAAACTCTCTTTAAGGATGAAATATTGCTTTTCATACAGAACAAAGATGTAAGCAATTTTCTTCCACCTGAGGATAAAAGTATTATTTCTTAATACAAATCTGAGTAAGAAAAATAAGTGCAAGATACTTCCGGTTTCAAATGCAGCCATTTCCTTTTTTCTTTTTTTTTAAGCCCTAACCCTTGAGTCAATGAGTGTGACAATAAGAAAGAGGGGGAAGCCCCATGAGGATAATAACACTAAGCACCAAAATAAATGCCACTGGGCTTCCCTTATTTCCTTTTTACATTTAACATGTCCATTATGAAGGAGAGATTTTCAAAATGCTTATGCTTATGAAAAACATTTTAAGGCATCAGGGGTTATTTTGCTTTGTTTATTCGAAGAAAGAAAAGTTTCAATGGAATGGGAATGTTCTTCGCTTTTTAAGAGTCCAATTGAAAGGTGATCGATATTTTTTAACTGGTAGGATAGTCAATGTAAGTGAATAAATGTGAAAGGAGGGAGTATAAAATTTATTTATTAAAACAAAAAAATTACAAATAAATTTTTCAGAATTTTAACTTATATGTATTTTAAATAAAAATATGAATTTATTTTATTTCAGGCAAATGTTGTTCTTAAAACGTATGTTTGAAAACTTTTTTTGTTCAGCTTTTCATCAGCTTCCCGATATTTCTCAAGAACTGCTCTCTTTTTTCAGTACAGTTGAACCTGTTTTTGTGCGGTATATAGGAACCGCATAAAAAAATCTGCACAAAAAAATATATTCGAAAATATGTATTTCATAAATTCTTACATATAACAATTAAATTCGTCGAAATGCAACAGATTTTTTATGCGTTTAAGAGGGACCGCATACAAAAAGTCGCGCACTTAGAAAATACGCCATCATTTACACAAATTTATGAGAAAGTACTTCCATGACTAAATAAATAATTAAATTACGCATGGGGACATTTTGAAAACATTTAGTTTCGAATTGTATACATGGAGAAGTTTTCGAAATGCACATACATAATTCACTGCTACTCATCGTAATCCAAAGTGCTCATCTTCTTGTGTGATGAATAAGTTCAAAATTACTTTCGTCACTTGAAGATACAATTTCAATTGATTTATTTTTTGGAACCATAAAAGAGAGATACGTTTTTGTAACGAAGGTTGGTTGGCCAGTTGCTTGTAAATGTCACGATAACCAGATATGCGTGATCGAAGCTCTTTTTGAAACTTCATACTCCTTTCAGAATTGATATGTATTTTAAGAAAATGCTTTTCCAATTTGTAGGAGAGCTAGATCTCTGCATATATTTTAACAGCTCTCAAAGAATCCGGTTCTTCTTGTACGTCTTCATAATCCATCAAATGTCACTGTCATTGAAAGTTTCGTCTTCAATCAAGCACGGACTATTGGCGAGTTAAGAGAAAGCAACTAAACGTGTATTGTCAGGAGACTGTTTATATCAAATGAAGACAGCGTCTTGAAGTGTATATTAGTACATTGAAGTGGCATAACGTACACACCCGCAAACCCGATCTCGCGGGGGAGAGAGATCGGAACTCTAGGGGCCCAAGGCCTGACAAACACCAAGAACGTATTTACCTAATTTATAAAATATTAAAGTAAATCCTTACTTTTCAGGGGGGGGTAACATTCTCCGTTACGCCACTGGTACATTGATAGAAATCATTACAGTGGCGTCAAAGCCATTGAAATTCATATATCGCATAAAAAAAGATCGCGCAGAATAAATCTCACAAAACAAAAGCACAAAAATAAAATCGCATAAAAAAGAACCACACAAAAACAGGTTCTACTGTATTATGAAAATTTTGCAAAATTTACTAAAAAATATTATTATTTTAATTAACAAGGTAGATCATTAATTTAATGCTGATAAGTATTTATTCTTAATCGTTTTAATTTAATAACCATTTAATTTATTTACTCATAAACATTTTAACACTTAAGTAAATAGCCTGAAATAAATTTCATTTGAAATTTTTGACGTAAGAATATTATAAGGGATTATTCGTTCTTAACATTATTATAAAGAGTTATTTCGAAAAAAACTTAGAACATCCAAAAATTGATTAAATAATATAAAAAGCTCATATATTATAATATTAATTCATCTATGCAAAAATTTTATATTGCAGTTAGCGTATTTTAAACACATTTTACATGTTTGTTTCACTTAAAGAGAGAGAGAAAAATACAATAGTTTTTTTGAAGCTAATAAATTTATGTTTTGTAAATTATGTTTTATCTCTAGTAATTTAATAATGCTCCTTTTCATTTTCTACATTCTAAGTACTTTAATAATGCCGTTTAAAAAAGGTCAAAATTCTAGAAAAACAAAAACACATAACTTTTTTTCATCGAACTTTGAGATACTATTTCCTTTTTAACTATTGAAATGGCATATTAATCAATTTTTCTTGTTCTTAAATTCCTTTGTGTTTTATAAATAGGATTTAAATTGTAAAATGCTAGGTATAATCTACCATCCCTTTGGAAGAATTTGGAATGTACCAAAAACAGAAAAGAAACGCATATGTATGAGACTAATCCAGAAGATCATTTAATTGCAAAAAAGTTAAAATTACAAACCCAAGACTACAAAACACATTTATAGGAAGAAAACAATTATGTGTTACACACCTTGAAACTTCCTGGACTTCTCTACTTAATCATTTCCTTCATTCAAAAATTAGTCGTACTTGTTCACAAGCCTTAGAATTTCCATATCATACTCTTCTGCCGACAGTGCATTACGCCGGGTATAGTCACTGCATTCTCTAACTTTTCATCTCACAAAACGCCGATAGAAATAAATATATATATATATATATATATATATATATATATATATATATATATATATATATATATATATATATATATGTATATATATGTATATATATATATATATATGTATATATATATAATATATATATATGTATATATATATATGTATATATATATATATGTATATATATATATATATATTTGTATATACATATTCATATAAAGCAATACCCAGATGCGATAGGTGGGACTGAGTGATAACCACGTAATCTCGTCAGTCAAATTCGTGTAACTCGGGGTATAATTTTCCGTATACATTATTTTTAGTTGGGGCCGGAGACGCATTCTCTAACTTTTCATCTCACAAAAAAAAACAATATTTTAGGGAAAAACTGTTTAATAAATTCTTAGATGACACAAATACACAAAATTGCAAAACCAAGTTATTTTGATGTAAAAGTTTTCATAAAAAATCTAACAAAATAGTCTGACGACTCAAAGAATTTTTTTCTCCCACAAAATTTCCTCGTAGCATGATAATATTTTTTCTCATTCCTTGTTTTGTTGAAAAAATATTTTCTTCGTTGTAATCTATATTTTCTAAGATTTGTAACCCTTTTAAAAATAAATGGCAGCCTTCTGTTAAATTCCCAAATGTCATTCGATCTTCTGATTGAACTGGTTCTGAAGACACAAGTTCTTGAACGTCTTGCATGTGTTGTACGACTTGCTTGTGCATTTCGATGAGCTCATCAATTATCAGCGCCTAATTGTGGGAATCCAGCAGTTCTTGAAAGTCATCGCTATCCATTTTTAAATTTATCTACCTGGCAAGATCGACAGCTTATTCGATCACTTTGCCAACTTAATCAGACAATCAAGCGAGTTGTAAAGCTCTCAAACAAAAGACGAATCAAGGAGATTTGAAAATTGCATAACTCCGGATTTGAGTAAGTCGCGGTAACGTAATTCGAGATATTACTGTATATATATACTGGTGTTCAAAATTAAAATAATTCTTAGATTTCGTCGATTATCCCTAGAACAAATGGACAGATTTTGATGAAATTTGGTACGGGGTATATAGGGCTGATATAATGACGAAACCATTCAACAATTAAAATACACTAATATAATCGTGCATAATACTAATCGAAGTCGGAAGGAATGAAGCAGCAGTTGCAGAATACAACTAAAAACTTGGGTTAATGGGGGGTATGGTCCCCTCTTTCAGAAAAACAGGCCTTATGCCATGACTTTATACCAGAAATAAGGATAGTCCTGTGGCAACGGGCTTCGGGGGAGGGGTGCAATTTCTCTTTCCAGAACGTCCCAGGGTAATACTCTGTACGAATGAGGTCTATGGATTAAACTGGACAATCCATTTGGCGAATATCCCCATTTCCCAGGAATTCATGAACCAGTTGAGCTCTATGTTTCTCGTATTGTCACCCATTAAAATAAAATCAGGGACAACTACACCGGTGAAAAGACGAAGAAAGGGCTCCAAGACCTCATCCCGTTACCTCACAGCAGTCACAATGCCTCTTGCTAAGACATAGAAGTGTGTGCGGCCATCCAATTTGATGCTTGCTCAGACCATCAAGCCTCCGCTATCGTAAGGGTCGATTTCCCCGACATTGGAGGGCAGGTGGCAGGTGCTTTTCTCTATATGAAAGTACAGTGAGTACCGGGCATTTCTACCATTACCGAGTACATTCCCAACTTTAAATATTTTTTTAGCGTAGTTAGACTATTTTGTTTTTCCGCTTACTCTAAAAATATGCTGGCCTTTTGTTTCATCTCTTACTGCGACTACATTTTTCACGCGTTAATTATTTAAATAAGAAAAATGAAACATTTTACTACCAGAGAAGTGAAATGAAACGTTTGGCAAAAAAATTGGGGTGTTAGATAGATGAGTATTCAATAGCCATTCATTTCATGACGATGATCTGACATAGAAAAAATTTTAAAAAATTCATATTTAGCCAATTGTTAAATTGAGTCAGAAGTTGCTCGAACAATAATTACGTTTTATTGCTTGATTATTGTATCCCTTACTTCTAAAATCCCATTTAAAGAAATGTCATTATTTTCAACAATTATGCATATGAAAATATACATTAATCAAAAAGAAATATTCTAATAAAAGTTTTTGAACTCGAAATGTAACTACATAAAATTAAGGAAAATAACTGTTTTTTCATTTTAATCGTTATACTATATATCTAGAAATTACCTTACATATCAAACCATTTATAAAAAATAAGTATACAAAAAATAAAAAAATTACACAGGTATTCTAAAAAAATGAAAATAACTTTTAAAAAAAGATATCTGCATTGTTTGATGCCGCATCCGGTTGGTAAGCTTTGCTCTCAATTCTGTATTGCATATCCGTTTAGTTTTAAAGATATCTAAAATTATGAGTGTTTGTCTGCTTCAAAAATAGTCTAGTCTAAAAATTTTTAATGCAAATTTCTCAGATTTTTATTTTTGTTGATGCAAGAATTTTCTATTTCATAAGGCATTTATTTTGGTTTAAGGTAGAAACCTATATCTGAATTTTTTTTAAAGCGAAAATTAATATTTTTATAATGTTTATGTTTTTCAGGTTTAGCTACAAAAATAATTATTGAAACTCATTAAACAGTCAGTTCTTTAATTAGAAAATAACTGTTGTTTCAAATATAGTTCAAGTATTATAAATCATTTCAAATCACTAAAAAATTTAATATTTTACAAAAAGTTTTTTTTAAAAACTTCAAAAAAATTCTATTTTTTAAAAAAACTGATATAATGGTTTACCAAACTGAATTCTTTTTAGAATTATTTTAATAATATAATCTAATAAAACTAATCATTGATTTCTTTTAATATTACAGTTACCAAAAAAAAAATTTTGAAAAAAATACTGGATAGCCTTAAAAATGTGTGCGTATTGTTCGAAATAGAACTAGCTATTGTTATATTGTTGGCCTATTTTTCTCAATGAACATTGAAATCTTCCTTTCTAAAATATTAATTCAATAGTATTTTTATCCTTTCTCTGCACTGATGTTATATGAATCAAATTTTAATTAGAAAATTCAGGAAGTACAATTCACTTTTCCAACAAAAACGAAATCAATGTTTAAAGTTATGAATGATAATGACTTTTTCATTTTTTTATAACTTAAAAATTAATAAATTTACATTATATTTTAGCACTACGTAAAAGATTTCCTCGTAACAAAAAGGTCAAACAATACAGCTTGAAACAAAGCTGCTGAAACGAATGATATCTAATTACACGCATTTACTAAATTTAATAATATATGATGTATACGTATTAAATGAAATTACCCTTGGAGAAACTCAATTACCTCAGACTTTTTCCTTAAATCAAGATCAGTCCACATTTATTTCCTAAGCAAGTGCTTTTCCAGCAAAATGAACGTAATAAGAAACAGCTCTTTATAATTAAATTCATTGTATGTTTCTCATTATCCTATTTAAATAAAACTATAAAAATCGCTTTCTGTAAAATATATCATTTTTTACTATTGGCTACGCAATTAATATTTAGGATTGATTAACTTATATACTTTTCCACACAAATATTTTTAATATATGATAAATTTATGGCAATTTAAAATTTTCTTTATATATTTTACGTATATAATTTATCATAACATTTGTGTGTTTGTTTTTTCTCATAATAAAATGGCTATCGGTTCACATAGTTGCATATATTTCATAACTTATAGCGTTCTTATATTCTTTTTAATCTTCTTTCTATTCAAATACTCTCTAAGTTATTTCTGCAACAACATTTAATTATTGACGAAGTTAATTTCATCTAGTCGATTAATTGCAACCATATTACAATCAGACCACCTCATCTGAATTTATTTTTTGAAAACAGTTCTGAATTCTTGTGTTTATTTATAAGAGTACAAACAAATTTTTTTCCCTGTGATTCGGAAATTTATTAAACTCCTTTCTCTTTATAATATGCAATAAAGGAAGTATTCGTTACGTTCTCTCGGACTTAAAAATGTTGATTATTATATCAACTTAAGTGTAATATAAAAATATACCGTAATTATATCTAAGTTTACTGTTATTTAAATTTTCATATCTTCTTAAATAATGAACTACTACCATTAGAAAAAGATACGTAAATGAGAAACTTAGTATTAGAGCAGAACTAACATATTTATTAAAGTACTATATCAGTCAAGAATATGATTTAAATTAACTTAGAAACACTGAAAAGATCTGAAACCTTTACAAATATGATATATCAATGTATAAAAGTATGTTTGGGGAAATTATCTGACATTCTGAGGATATTTTAAGAAATTCGGGAAATTTAAAAAATGGTGATTCTTTGAAAAAATAATTTTCAGTAAGTTGCATATTTTGTGTTATCTACTTTTTTTCTTATGCATTATTTCTGATGTGTTGATTATATATATATATATATATGTGTGTGTGTGTGTGTGTGTGTGTGTGTGTGTGTGTGTGTGTGTGTGTGTGTGTGTGTGTGTGTGTGTGTGTGTGTGTGTGTGTGTGTGTGTGTGTGTGTGTGTGTGTGTGTGTGTGTGTGTGTGTGTGTGTGTGTGTGTGTGTGTGTGTGTGTGTGTGTGTGTGTGTGTGTGTGTGTGTGTGTGTGTGTGTGTGTGTGTGTGTGTGTGTGTGTGTGTGTGTGTGTGTGTGTGTGTGTGTGTGTGTGTGTGTGTGTGTGTGTGTGTAAGGATAATTAAATTAGATTAAAAATTAAATTCCCTATCTAGCACTTAACTCATCTTTCTCAGTTCATCTTCAAGTATCAAACTAATCACCCATTTATTTCTTCCGAACATATGGTCTAGCCAATAAGCATGTCTAATTCCAGATCGTTCGATTTAATAGCCCCTATATGTCAGCATTAACTTTCAAGTACAATCATAAAAACCGCGATACTTACCACATCTGTGTTTTAAGCGTTTCCCTCTTAAAACACCTCGTGGCGTTCTTTTTCTCTCTCCACTGAGCGTCAGAGCTTGTACAAATTTCATCGAATAAAAATCCTTTTTAAAGGGAAGTCTGATTCTGACTTCAAAAAACATGTCAGAATTAAAGGCGGCAGGATTTTTATCTGGGAATGGATTTCAAATCTCGACGTAAAAGACTAATATTTTTTTATAAAATAATTTTAATATAAAAACCAACGCCAACGACCGGAATAACTAATATGGAGAATTTGATGGAACTTCAACTGCGCCGTATGCCAATTTGCTGAAGACGTCGGGTTGCCGGAATTAAAAGGAACACTGCTCTAAGGTACGGAAAAAGAAGAAACGACACCGAGAAGAAACCGTTTTACCGCCGAACGATATTCTGTCTTTGCTGAAGAGACCAGCCAGTTTGCCGTAAGTGGAAGAAAAGTTCTAATGGCGAAAAAAAAGAGACGCGTGGATTCCCTATATCCCCTTGATGAAAGACGTAACTCCTGCACCCAGAGAAATAAAAAAAATCTTCTTCGCTAGAAAGTCTGCACGGTAATACTGTGAATTTGACCACCATCGAATAATAGTGAAGTACCACTATCGAAAGAAAAATATATAAATAAAATTTTACTAGTGAAAATAAAGTGACAACAACATCTGGATTACAGTTCACCAAGGGGTTTCTGCCGCTACAAAGTGGAGGTCAGTTAAATTATATATTTCTAATTTTAGTAACGTTGAAGTGACTGAGTTTTGCTGAACAGAACTTGCTGAAAAAGAATAATATATGATATAATATAATATTTAATTTTTATAATATAGTTGTGTTAAATGAGATATCTTCTTTATATTTTAATTGAGAACAAAAAAGTGCATAGGTTTTGTCATACAAAATTTTGAGAAATTTTAATATACTTATAATTTTATCTTAAGATGTCGAATGAGTTTATAGTTATGAAAGAAATTGGTGTTTTAAAACTGAAAGACATAAATTAAGTTTTTAGAAAAATGACTAATGTACTAATACTAGTGATTTTGATTTTTATAAGAAACAAAAGTAAAGTCAAGTTGTATTATTTTTTCTCCTCTGAATTTTATTGTTTTGTTAATTATTTTATTCAGCAGTAATCTTATTGCATGTCATTGAATTTTTTTTTTATTTTGAAATTGTGTGTTTTGATATGCCGGCCATATATCAAGATTCACTATTTCTCGAAATTTTCCTTATCTAAATTTAAAATTAATTTAATAACTTGAAGCTTATTTTTGGATATTATACAGTGGATAAGGGAGAATACAATCATTATAGTTTTGTATATGTCTTGAAACATTAAGAGGACAAACGTGTTTAGCTTGATATGTACACCTCTTATTGTTTCTTATTAGCATCCGTATGAACATCTGTGAGTTAAACACGCAGATTTCTCAGAGAGATGTGTTCAAAAATAAGGAGCATGATATAGTTTATATTAATTAATATGTGATGTAAAAGAAAGTAATGAAATTTTTATCTATGAAACGAATATTTGGAAGGGGTTACGCGGAGAGATTCAAAATAATTTTGTATGCGATATTGTTAAGTTACAGCGAATATTGATAAAGTGAAAATTTTCATAAATACTAAAGGTGATAATGCAACGCCCGGTTAACTTAATGTTAAATTGATTAATTTATTTCTTATTATCCATTTTATAATACCCAGGTTCTAATTTATCATTTGGCGTCACACTATAGTTTACGTTTAAACATTAGATCTTTTAAAGACAAATAAAACAGGACACTAAATTAAAAAGCCGTTCTTTAAATTAACACTTAATTTATTTACAATAAGATTGAAATTATATTAAATACTAAGGATATACATGATTACTTAACTGAATTAGGATCTGATAGAGAGTAAACATGGAGTGGCCATCTCGCGAGTCTCCAACCGCGGCATTTTGTCAAAGGGTCGTCAGACCAAAATCGGTGATAAAATTTGTGTCAGAGAGCGACTAAATTCGTCATGCAAGCGCTTATATTTCGCGGCGGTTTTCTTCTGTATTCTGGAGAGGATTCTTTTTCGAAACACAATCAGCTTTTCTGATTGGTCTGGAGTCAGAGGAGTGATATCTTCTCGCGGTCCATGACTCCCCCAAAACGCGGGAAATTCCCAAAAACATCCCATACCATGATGTATTTATGGGTACATTGCCTTCTTCCAGGCGTGGGAAATGCGTCACCCTTTTCGGTGGGGTGAGAGGCACTCCCAGAAATTCCTCTTCTTGTAAACAACAACAGGGCCGATATACAAATTACTGTTGTAATCCTTATGGAAAGGCGGCCCCCCATCAGTGATTATTGAAGTGAGTCCACTTTTCCGACTCAAAAATAATAAAAAAGAGCTCTTGTATTCTTTTACTCTTATAACTCTTATATTCTTCTTTTTTCTTATAACTCTTATATTCTTCTTTTTTCTTATAACTCTTATATTCTTCTTTTTTCTTATAACTCTTATATTCATTTTATTCCTATATTCTTATAATTTTAATGTTCTTATATCTTATAACGCATATGAAATAAAATATTGTTTATTGTGTTGAATAGTGCATATAAGTTGTTGTACATCGTTTTCATATTATTAATAATTTCATTTTATTTGTGTATATTTTTTAATCTTTTTAAAAAATGTATTTCATGTATGCAAAATTTGTGTAACAATATAAGGTATTACTAAGATGGCGTCAGAGTAGATTTTTGTGCAAAATTATTATTTTAACATTTGTGTGATATCATGTATTTCTATAACTATTATCTTTTTGTTTAATATGATATTATTTTCCAATATAATTTTCTTTGAAAACATTATCGGCTAGCTATATACGAATCTATTATTATGAAGGAATAGGAGGAAACGAGAGCTCTTATTCTGGATGTCGAATATATTTGAACAAGCTAATATTCAATTATATGTATGGTAATTCTCTTTTATCAATTAATATTTTGAAAGTGTCATTACTGTGTTTGTTGCTATAGATTCGTTTATTGTATTGCATTTTGATTTTAGTATTCCTATTGCTTAAATATTTCTACTATGTATAGTACGCGTTTCCAAATGATGTTATGTATTGTTTTGTGTTTGTTGAAGATTGATTAAGTTTGTAAAGAGAGAAAAAAACCACGCCATGACTCCCTTTTAAAATGGGGGGGAGTAAGGATATATAAATTAGATTAAAAATTAAATTCCCTATCTGGCGCTTAATTCATGTTTCTCAGTTCATCTTCAGGTATCAAACTAATCACCCATTTATTTCTTCCGAACATATGACCTTGTGATGTACCTCCCCTTGGAAGTACATCTCTCGAAGTATCAGCGTGAGCTAGAGGTGTAGGATTAGCGAAAGAACTCGGATCAAACATTATCTTAATATGACTTTTTATTAAGATATTCAACTTAAACCTTCAACAAATATAGTTATAATAATTAATATGAGAGAATCTACGATGACTCAATACGCAACACACAATATATATATTTATATTTATAATATGATCAATTCTAATTTAGACCAATCTTAATAAGCGAACCACCTAATCCTCGATTCTAATTAAGTAATCAATCCTACGTTATATTATTCCGTAATGCTACTTGTCTTTATCTGCAATGGGATGCAGCTTGACGGCTAACTTCTAGTCGAACACCAATATGTTTATCCACGACACGTCGAACTTAATCAATCTTGCACCACGAACTGCAATAATCATCAACTGCCCCAACGAACATCAATTATCTAACATTCACTTACATTGGCATACCGCTTACTCTAAGATCCTATATTTAAAGTCCGTTTATTTGCATCAATTCTTCACATCTCTTTTCTTGGATTTGGTTGGAAAAGAGTTGGCATTCATTCTGTCCCAAAGAACCCAAAGGATTTGTTAAAGAAAATACGCGTAAGACGTCACAATCCCTCCAAGAAACAAAACGTGATTTATTCGAGGGTCTTAATGGCCCTTAAGAAATTGCGTGCCTAAATTTTATTCTAACCATTAATTTCTAATGATTCACTTAAATTTTAATTTTCACTATTCATCTTAATTTTAATTTTTAATATTTCTCCTTAATTTGAATTTTCCACATCTTCAATAAATTTTACTTAATTAAGTAAGCTAACTATCATAGTCATGCATTTTAATCACGGTAGATTCTCACATGTACAGAATAAATAAACGTGTTGCATCTGGGTAACAGAGCCGGGAAAAAACCATATATATCTTAAATGGTAGAAAAAACGAGGCCCACACATCTCTTAACTAACTTAATTCTACCTAAATGTTTACTAAAATTCTAACAATTTTTCTTCTTTACAGCTGCTCATATCCGTCATGAAACACTAGCTCTGTTCTTTGTATAAAGATAAACTTTTCTCTAAATTCCTATAAACTTTAGGGTCTGTCACCCTGAAAAATAAATCACTTAAGTGATTTGAAAAAAAAACAATGTTTTACACATTATGATTACATTTCACATTTTTTAAACAGTACATATCACTTTTAAATTGTAACTAATTTCTATACATATTTTTCATCTGGTTCTTTCAAAAACTTCCCCTCAAATCGCGGAGCGCTGTTTAAATGTTTTGTTAGTATGCTATCTACGCCGCGTTTCCCAAAACCAGATGTACCTTTATACGAAACAATATAACAACACACATATATATATACACTATACAATTACAAACATTTTTCAATAAACAAAACAAACAACCAAAGGAATTGTCACATCTTAGCGAAGTCATAACAGCAGTAAACAAATACATTTTTACAGTTGTTTTCTCCAGATTTATACAAAAAATTTACAAGATAAAAGCTTTTTTTCTTTTCTAGAAAAACACACTCATTTTAGTGTCCACTTTTGCTTGGCTTCTAAAATTTTAACTATCCGACCGTGACTTGCTTTATTGCAAAAATTCTTCCGACCACTTGTTCGAAAGAATATAAAAAGAAACGATACAACCTGGTTCTTATGACTTGTAGTTGGCGTTTCCTACAAAGACCTCCAGTGACAAGGATTTCTTTGTACACGTTCCTCTCCTTTCCTGGTCTTGCCATTGTTGATCACCTCCTCATTTGGCATTCTTGTTGCTTGATCTTGTTCACTCTTCGATGTATGGACTATTGTTCCTTTCTCTACCTTTTCTGGATCGAACTGGTCCTCCTTGTTGTGTCTTCCTCTCTATGGTCAGTTGGGACTCCTCTCTTTTCCCTTTTCTTGGTCTCAGATTGTAGCCGCTTGTGTTGGGCGTTATCGTCTCTTTCCTTCCGTTTTTCTTTCTTAATCTTGGCAACACACTATTAGAATCGTTAGATGAAAAATTTCTTTTATTCACTCTATGCTCTGATTCCTTCTGAACCTTCGTTTCTGGTCCTCCTGACCTAGATTCATTTGCTCTTTTATATCTGAACTTTTGATTTTTACTTTTTTTAATCATTCTACCTTACTCAGACCAAGAACTAGGTATTGATCTGATAAGTGGTCCACGCTTATTGGTCTTATTTGTGTGTTTCTCACCTTGATCATTTGTAAAACTTAACCCTTTTTCCTCCAACTCACGCTTTACTTCTGACCCTTTCTTTTTACCTTCTCGTGACTCATTTGATCTCCGTTGTACTCTGTCAAAACTACTCGATTCATCGAGCAAACTACCGTTATCCGAACTACCAGTTCCTATCTCCATCTCGTCACATTTCCTATGACGATATATTCTAACCTGATCTACATTAATCGTTAACCTTTTTCCCGCTTTCCATATCACTACGTTGTTATTCTTAACATCCAATGCTCTATACGGACCTTCAAATATTGGTTTAAATTTAGCTATATATATATATATATATATATATATATATATATATATACCACTTTTCTTGTTGCCGAACTTAAAGGATGTGTTGCTACTACCAAAACCCAATCATTCACCTTAATTTGCACATCACGCCTGCGTCCATTATAATATTTCTCCCATTTTTCATGTTTAGTTTCTGTGTTTCGTCTTGCCACCTCGAACAATCTCTCAATATCTCCTACTGCAAATTCCATTCCGTCTGATACCATCACTAATTTCTGAAAAGGCGTAATTACATTTCTACCAAAAAATAATTCCGCAGGGGTTTTCTTCGTTGTTTCGTTTACAGCCGTACGAATAGCATAAGCAAACTCACGTAAGAATTGGTCCCATGTGTCATGTTGCTGATTGACATAATTTGCAATCATTTGTACTAAATCGCGATTTTCGCATTCTGTTCTATTTGCTTGAGGTCTATATACAACAGTCTTCACATGCCTTATGCCTAACCTTTCACTTAAATCCTCAAAAATATCGGAAATAAATTGGGGGACCATTATCACTAATTAATTTTATTGGAGCTCCAAAACGCGATACATAATTATCAAAAAAATTATCTGCTATAACCCGAACAGAGGCTTTTTTAAGGGGTATGATTTCAGCTCACTTGCTGAAATGATCCGTAGTTACTAATACATAGCGGTTACGTCTTACTCTCGACACGGGATACGGACCTAGCAAATCTAACGTAACTATTTTATTTGGATAATTTGATACAATTGGTACTAACCGACCAGCTGGTAACGCGTTTTTACAAGTATTAATTTGGCACATATGGCATGTAGAGACATATTGATCAATAAATTTTCTCATACACGGGAAATAACAAACATCCCTTATTTTATGATAAGTTTTAAAATGTCCAAAATGACCTGCTAATGGCTTGTCGTGAAATTCTCTCATTATTTCATTCCTTAAAGATTTTGGAATGTATACTCGCATTTCTCGTAATGATGTTGCAGATTTCGCATAAAATAACAAGCCTTCTACTAGCCTAAAATCCTGGGACCAATTCTCACATACTGCCGCATTAACCGAGCTATCTTCTGGATTTTCTAGATATCTATAGATATGACCTAATTCTGGGTCTGTTTTTTGTTCTTCTATTAACTGATCTCGTTACGAAAGTACCAAATCCTTGATTGTTGCACAATTTACTTTCTCTCCTATTATATTTTCAACCGTATTATTATCCAAAACATTAGCCACAACATTTAACTTTGTTTCTAACAAATCAACGAGCAAATTCCCTTCATCTACCTTAATATCTTCAACCTGCGAATCTTGAATCGCCAACGATTTCCGATCAAAGTCCAAAAAGATCTTTGATCCACCTATGAAGTCTATTCCGAGAATACATGGGTATTCCAAATTTCCTAACACATGGAACAACCAAGGTTTTTTAAAATCCCGTATTCGAATATTTAATTCCACAACTCCCATATTTCGACGTTTAGCTCCCTGTGCCGTGATCACCTGAGTACTCAATTTCTTTACTTGTTTATAAAAAAAATATTTTTGGTATGTCTCCTCCGATATAAATGACTTCTCCGCTCCAGTGTCCCATAACGTTTTTGTAAAAGTCTCGTCTAATAAAATAGAAATATATGGAAGTTCTTCTGGAGACATACATATTGCTGAAAGTTTAATCGGTGACTGATTTATTGACTGCGTCTGATCACCTTTAATATCACTCACTTTCAAAACATTTAATGGTCCCATTCGTTTTCTATTGCCTCGGCTAAAATTTTCACTCGAACCCCTATTTCTTTCCGTCCCCTCTATTAAAATCGTCATTTTGACCTCGATTTCTAAATTGATATCCTGTATCATTAAATCTTCGATCATTGTTTTGAAACCTATTCCTGCTCTCGAACCATTGATTTCCTTGACGTTTGTTCTGATAGTTACCGCTATAATCATTTCTACCATTATTTAGTCTACGCACCACTTCAGAATTTCTCCAATTTCCTCGATTATTACCAGCATTAGATATCCTACGCTCATTCCAACCTCGTCCTTCCACATTATTAGTATTTCTCGAACCCAATGTTGCCTTGCACGAATATCTTTCCTCAAACTTGCCTAATACTTCTAATAATTGGTTCGCGGTTTGTGGATTACGCACTTCCACATAGTCCTGGACTTGAGGCTCAAGTCTAACGAAAATATGATCTAGAAGGGTTTTCTCAGACATCCCCAGTTCAAGTTTTTTGTGCACTTTCAGCAAATAGTAAACAAAATCTGTCGGCTCCTGGTTCTGTTTTTGCTGAGACGCGTAAAAACGTGGTTCCAATTCCTCTTTATTTTGGATGGCAAGAAATGATTTCGACAATGCTGCTTTCAGCTGTGCGAAGTCTGTGGCGGTATTTTGCACTAACGCCGATCCGAATATTTGGTACCAATCCAGTGCTCTACCAGGAGATGACCTTTTAAATAAGCACACAATAAGTCACTGGGTATTTTAAGTAATTTAATTTCATTGTCTATACCCTCTAAATATTCGGTGACGTTCTCCGACCCAGAAAAGAATACTTCTGGCCAAACATTAAATCCTCTCGCGTTTCTCATCTCGGGGTCAGATAGATTAAACCTAGTTGGTTCCCATTGTGATGTTCCTCCCGTTGGAAGTACATCTCTCGAAGCATCAGCGTGAGCTAGAGGTGTAGGATTAGAGAAAGAACTCGGATCAAACATTATCTTAATATGACTTTATTAAGATATTCAACTTAAACCTTTAACAAATATAATTATAATAATTAATATGAGAGAATCTACGATGACTCAATACGCAACACACAATATATATATATATATATATATATATATATATATATATATATATATATTTATAACATGATCTAATCTAATTCAGACCAATCTCAATAAGCGAACCGCCTAATCCTCGATTCTAATTAAGTAATTAATCCTACCTTATATTATTTCGTAATGCTACTGGTCTTTATCTGCAATGGGATGCAGCTTGACGGCTAACTTCTAGTCGAACACCAATATGTTTATCCACGACACGTCGAACTTAATAAATCTTGCACCATGAACTGCAATAATCATCAACTGTTACAACGCACATCAATTGTCTAACATTCCTTTACATTGCCATACCGCTTACTCTAAGATCATATATTTAAAGTCCGTTTTTTGCATCTCTTTTTCACATCTCGTTTCTTGTATTTGGTTGGAAAAGAGTTGTCATTAATTCTGGACCAAAGAACCCCCAAAGGACTTGTTAAAGAAAAGACGCGTAAGACATCACAGCCTAGCCAATAAACATGTCTAATTCCAGATCGTTAGATTTAATAGCCCCTATATGTCAGCATCAACTTTCAAGTACAATCATAAACGCCACGATACTTAACGCATCTGTGTTTTAAGCGTTTTCCTCTTAAGACACCCCGTGGCGTTCTTTTTCTCTCTCCGCTGAGCGTCAGAGCTTGTACAGATTTCATAGAATAAAGACCCTTTTTAAAACTATGTCTGATTCTGACTTCAAAAAACATGTCATATATATACACTGCTGGACAAATGCTAAGGACGGATAACACTATCATCCATAGCAACCACAAAATGAAAGGAAGCAAAATGTGGAAAATTAGAATAAGTGCGGGATATTAGTAAGAAGAAGTATGAGTATGCAATTTTTTTTCCACGTCTGTTCATCACGTGATAGCGTTCATAAGAGCTTTAAAGGTTTTGACACGTGTGGACAGTTGTTGCTTCAAGTCAAAGTTTTACAGGAAAGATTTAATAGACAAACTTAAAATTTTTGGCATGTCTTCCCGACATCACATAGATGATTTTATGCGTGGCCGAATTATTGGAAAGATCGAAGAAGGGCGAAAAATAACAGATGTTGCCAGGGAGTTCGACATCGCTCACAGCGTTGTTTCACGGCTGTGGAAATCATTTAAAACTACTGGAATGTGTAGTAGACGGCACGGGGGAGGTCGTATTAGAAGTACGACGCCTGCAGAAGACAGATATATCGTCCTATCAGCAAAAAGAAACAGGCACACCACAGCTTAACAGGTGGCAAATCAGTTTCTTGCTGCCTCAGGAAAGCAGATCTCCCGAAAAACTGTTGCCAGACGTTTGAGGGGAGGAGGACTATACGCACGCAGACCTGTTGTGTGTGTCCCATTGACCAGACAGCACCGTACTGCCCGTTTGCAATGGTGTCGTGAGCATCACAATTGGACTGAACAGGACTGGGCATGCGTACTATTCTCAGATGAGAGTACGTTCAGTATGTCATTGGATTGTAGACGCCAACTGATCCGGCGCGAGAGTGGTACTGCTTATCGCCCAGAAAATATCCAGGAAAAGGACCGATATCCGACATGCAGTATTATGGTGTGGGCCGGCATCATGATCAATGGCCGCACGCGCCTACATGTGGTTGCGAATGGGACTACGACAGGCCAACGATACATTGATGAAGTTCTACTTCCTCATGTTCGTCTTTTCCGTGGTGCTGTCGGTGATAAATTTGTTTTTATGGACGACAACGCAACATGACATCGAACACTCGCTGTTCAGGATTGTCTAGACAGCGAGGGTATTCAACGTCTCGTATGGCCAGCGCGTTCTCCAGATCTAAACCCCATTGAAAATGTGTTGGAGGCTTTGGGGAGGCAAGTTGCTGGTCGAAACTATCCGCCCACAAACAAGAACACCCTCATCCGTGCACTCACAGAGGAATGGGATAAATTGCCTCAACAGCTGCTGGATAATGTTGTGCAAAGTATGGTACGACGTGTGGAATGTTGCATCACACTCCACGGTGGACATATCCCGTACTGATACCTTTCTTTAAGGTGCCTGCTGACTTTTAGATGCATTGTTCCATTTCTCCGTACGCAGATCAAATGAACATTTTTTTTTCTTTCAGATGTTTCACAGCTTTTGTACTTTCCAGAACAATAAATATTCTTTATTCTAATGTCTGAACAGTGTGGAAACTATATTTTATCCTACTAGGCCTCATGTCTTGCTTAATGTTATGCTACATAGCAATTTGGGATCCGTCCTTAGCAATTGTCCAGCAGTATATATATATATATATATATATATATATATATATATATATATATATATATATATATATATTTAACAGTTAAGTAAATATGTTTCATGATTACGCCATAATGCATGCGAATAAATTTTAAATGGATCGTTAAAAGTAGAGACATTTACAATAAAATAATTTTCTCTAAGTTATTTAAGTCTGTTTTTTAATAATTTAATGGGAAGTAAGTAGATTAACCCTCTAACTGGACACCTTCCTCCTGAAAAGTTATTCCGAAAGCGTTTAACTCTTATTTTGCGATTCTCTTCAAAACAGCAACAGACTTTTTTCCTTTCCCCCTTTTAGAACTTGGGTGGTCGAACGGGGAAAATTTTACGACCCAGTTCGGTCCCTTTTGAAAAGTAAGAACCAAAAGATCAATCGTTTACAGCTATCTGTTAAGTTGCCTTGGGCAATCTTCTTTGAAAGCGTAGATATCCTCTCTTGATCAATCCTCTTTGAAACATACGGTGTTTCTTTCTCCTATATGTTCAGTCACAGTAAAATTAAAAACGAAATGAAAGGTAAAAAAAAAGAGGAAAAATTAAATAAATAGTATGTTAGAATTTGAAAAATAATTATATTTTCTTCAAAGAAAATTTATTTTTCTGTCATTTTTTAAAAATTAAAATAAATATATATATATATATATATATATATATATATATATATATATATTTGGTATTGCGATTTAAAACCAGAAAAAAGCATCCTGTATTCATTTTTTGAATATGAGAGTAAGAAAACGCGCTCACTTTCCTGTTTTTTAAAAAAGTAATGAGGTAAAAAGAGCAAAGGCCCTATCTCATTTTTAAACAATAACACAATAAATATTACATTCAATGATTATATTTATGAAATAACACCGATCTTTCTCTATTCAGTTATATTTTTAATTTAAAATAGCATAAAAAAGGATTTCAATACATTTAATTTATTTTAATTAAAATCATATAAAAGATATTTTTATGTTAACTGAATATTTTTCGGAAAAATTTAAATTTTCCTTCCTAGTGTTCTCTTTTTCGAACTTCTTGTATTAAATAAAAATTCCTTTTCTACATCGGCATTTGTGATGGACATAACACACATTCAGTCAATAATTTTTAATTTTAATGGGGGATATACTTCTTCAAATGCGCATGACAGTACTTCTAACCATTTTCTACTCAAGTTAAATTTCTTATCTTTCTGTTTCTTTTATTACAAGGAAAAATGTCACACATCGATAACTACATTTTCACACAATTCAGTCATTACAAATTCTATTGTGAGAAAAGTTCTCCTAATTAATCTTGTCTTTCAAAACAGTACACTTAAAACAATTTTGTTCAGTGAAGTTAACCGACAGTTTCATAATGTATTCATACCAAATTTTAAAAACAAATTTAACACTTGGAAATGTATCCTGTATTAAATTTTTCAGTATACACAAATATTTCCTGCTGTAGGGAACATATAGTATGAGAGATGTGGTGTGCGGTTGTGAAAGAATGTTTTCGTACGTGTAGACTATTTTTGAAAATTTAAATATCACTGAAGCTGATCATATAACTGCAAATGAGCCTTATTTTAATGTGTGCTAGTATCAAAGTAAAACACTTTACAATATTAAACAGCCTATGGGTTTATACTCAATAACAAACTATTCGCAAAATGGCTTACAACTTCTATTCAAATTGTAAAGAAACTGAAATATAAATATATCTTACTGCAGTCAAAAATATTCATAATATGTAAATATCCTATTCCTCCACTTATTTCAGTACATTTTAAAAACTGTAGCTGAATGCAATTTTTTATATTTATAAACGAGGCATAAAAGCTCACACAGTCGTAAAAATGGCTTTATCATTTTTAAATACACTACTATAAAACGTATATGGATTGTAAGATCAGTCGTAAAATCCTAAAAGCTTTTAGAGGAGCTAAAAACATGTAATTTTCGATTGATAAAATGTTTAATATAATACACAAATATACATGTTATTAAGCAAATACATTTGAAAAATCAAACTTCCTTGTGAAATAAACGTAATTGAAAGAAAAATGTTTAATTGCAAATGAGTGAACATGCATGTTTAGCTAAGGGGTATCCCCAAAGTGAGGTAATCCTCAAACTTAAGACTCAAACTCAGAAGCAAAACAATCCATGAGGGCCAGGAACTACTGTGCCCATCATAATACACGTGACCATTGGACGCTGAGGTGCATGAACAGATGTCCCAATTTGGTGGTCTGTCTGAAGAGAGACCTTCAGTGTTTAAGACCCGAAGCAAGCTTGGTACTCATTTATCGACCCAATGTAGCGGGGATGAAAGGCAGAGTCGACCTTGCGCAGCCCGTTAATAGAACCCCAGACCTGTGGTGTGGAAGCACTATACACTACCACTCAATCCTATTCGGTGAAAAATAAAATTTAATGTTAGAATCTTATATAAATCCCTAATGAATGAGGGAGTCCAAACTTTTTTTTTCATGTAAACTGTTTAGACGGAAATGGTTAATTATGAACATTTCACAAGTTGCATAAATTAAAATTACCGTTATAGTTTACATAAATTTTTAACGGTACAAAAGGTGTGTTTCGGCTGCACGAATTAATTTTAAAAGGAATACGGTTACGAAAAAGTAGTACAAATCTATCTAAAGTAGGGTTGGTTACCTTACATATTGTCAAACACAACAATGTATTGGAAGCCAATTCCACAATTCGTTGTTATAAAAATGTATGGAAAATTACAAGATTTATTTTTGCATTTGTAATTTATTTATATGTAATTTTTCCTGGGAGCTTTAAAAGCTAGAGCGGCATCCATCAAAACCGCGGTTCTCTCTCTGTTTTTCCAGATCGCCCCTGACTAAGCCGGCTCTGCCATAGTAAGTGAAAATGCCGTATTTTGTTTTTGTCAAGATCATTTTATAGCAGACTGCATTTTTCATGTATTTTAGATGGTCGTTTTATATTTTCTACATCAATATCTTAATGTCTGAATTTAAAATTACATAAAATTCTTGACATTCGCATCAATGACCATGATAATTTTTATTAGTATATGAATATGTCATCAAACGATTACATGACTAATATTAACACACACACACATTATTTTAACCATTTAATTGATATCAAATATAACATAACGCACACAAATTTTCTAAACTTTAAAATAAATATTTCGAAAACTACTTCAGATATACTCAAAATTTTTATTCCTACGCTTTAGCTTCTCAGTTTTGCTTCTCTATGTAAGAATTTATTGTAATTGTATATTCATCAATTTTTTTAGTATATTTTTTGCTCTTAGCATGCGGTTTTCAACCGAATTGTATGAAATCTTCGAAATATATTAAATGAATGATTGAATATTAACGTCGCACTGTTCAGCTACACGAGGGCTTTTGGCGACGGACCACGTAATTTTGAACCATGGTCAAGTGACGTGGACGACACCTGAGCTGGCACCCCCCTCTCCTAACTACCCCACCACACCAACGGGAGGACGTTTCAGCTAACGTGCATCGCTGCGCTACACGGCGGGTCTTTAGTTGTACTGGGCTCGAACTCGTGTCAAAGCAAGCCACGCTCCGATACCTATACCACTCGGCTACCGCGGCCGAAATATATTAAAAGATACCAAAGAAGCTATATAATAAATTTTGAAATTTTTATTATACTCAAACAATTGCTAAAACTTATGGTAAATAATTTTTAACTGCGCGATGCATTTTTTTTTTTCGAAATTTCAAATGGAATTTCTAACATAAAATTTCTAGCTTTATAAGGTCGAGATTTCAAAACATATCCAGATTTTAATTACTTATTCAGTTAGCCTTTAAAAAAGATAAATGTTGAGGTATATTTTGTATAAATAGATATTTTTGAACAATATATAATTCGAATGTTTATCAATAGCTCGAATTTAAAATTGATTTTTATGTTTATTTATATGCATAAATGTCTACTGTAAATGTTTCCGTATATTTTTGATTACCATTTATTCAAACATTCAATTTATAAAAAAAATGTGTGAAAATCTTCATTCATGTTGTCTTTGATGTAAACTGAAGTTCAAGCACTTAAAATTCAAATATAATTCGGTGTATTTTAACAATATATAACCAGGCACTGTATTTAAACTTCCCTGAACACTTAGGCTTTGAAATCTAAAAAAAAAAAAAAAAAACTAATAAATCTTAATTAGTTTTTTTTCGTTATTATTTTTATCAAAGTGTAAGAAAATGTTTCAAATGATTTGATGAAGTTTAAATTTATTCATTTTTAGTGGTTGGAAAATTGAAAAGGTTCCAAATTTTAAAGAGTTTGATGTTTTATTAATTTTTTCGGTATCTTATAATAAAATAATCATGTTTCAAAAACTGAAAGCTTTGAATAAGAAAAATGAAGCGAAAAAGAGAATATACTTAAAAAAGATATAATTTGTCTAACTATATAAAATAGCAGATTGCCCTGACACGCCCCAACTTGTTACAGTTTGAAATTAATATGAAACCAAAAGGGAATTGTAACATATTTTACTTTTGCGTTGGGACTTTTGGAAACTTTTAAAATACAAGCTGCAAAGAAACACTTCTTGGGTTGTAAAGGAATTTCTCCCCGATTTTTTACGATTGGGGGAGGGGGGGTCAAAACACGGGGTTCCCTGCGAGCCATAAATCTCCTGCTGTGTTGCTTCCTCCGTCCCTCATTATCTTTCAAGATGTTAAACCATAAAAGGGGGAAATGATTTCAGAAAAGTGCGGCTACTCCGCTTTTGAAAACGTTTTTTGAAGGCAGAAAAATCCGTGTAGTCCATTTTCGAAGCCTCTCTAGTAGGGCGGAAAAATCCGTTCTGTCCAGTTGGAGGGTTAAAAAGTTTTCTTTTATAATAATTTACCTTAAAATAGTTTGGTTCATTTATAGTACTCAAAACCTTGCATATAGATAATTTTTTAATTTTATTATAGTAATTATATAGAAATTAAATCAAATATTAATATTTCACGTATGTAAAAAATAATTTTTAAAATTCAATAACTTTATCAATTTTAACTAATAATAATTTTTTTTATTAAGTATAATGTGATAATTGATAAAAATTATTTTAACTGAAATTTCTGTCTTCGTTCATTTTTATATATCAAACGAAGCATCGCAGTTAAAGCAGTTCTTAAAAATAATTTTAATTTATATGGCAAGATTATTTTCAAGAAATTGTGAGGATATAATTCATATATTTTTTCATCATGAATTAAATTGAGAAAGTTCTCAATTAAAAACCTTGACCTGTTTAGTTAATATATGTATAATTTATCAAATTATAAACTAAAACCCTTTAAAAATTGAAAGTCTGTATTTATTTGCTGCTCTTCAAAATTTTTAAAATTAGGAAATAATACTATTTTTACTTCTGTTTCTACAGCCTTTTTACTGCAATGGTAATAAAGTGGGGAAGGGTAATAATTCGCTTATATATGTGCCCCTAAAATAACTTCTTATAGTATGACTTCTGTCTTGGTAAAAAGCACTTTAATATATAGCAATGGAATGGCAAAAAGATCTAGCCTTTCCTTTTCATTGTGATATTGCGGAGTAGCACCCATTTCACTCTAACGACTCCTCGAATTTACCAGCTTTTCTTCAACATTTTCCTTAAGCCCTAATATTCCCGCGAGTATTCTCGACTTTGAATCGCCTCAATACTTTTCAACACTTTTTACCTCTTTCTCATCCTTAGCAGGGTGGCACATAAAGGTGGAAATATTGGAGTTCCCTTTCACCAGTCATTTGAAATTTTTCGCGGAACACCCATCAATGACGTGGGTTGGAAGGCCATTATGAGCTTAAACCGGTGATCACCCAGGACATTTGGGATCTCACTCGATAAGAAAGTGGGCCACAAGAGCACATTCTCGACCTAACGCTCATAGTTTTAAAGAGTTGGCCGGACTTTCGATTTTCATTTTGAGAATAGAAGCCGTGAGATACGGTATGGCTTACAGGCATCTAACAAGGCGATGACATAGAGATATTGGAAGTCATGAGCTGCTAAAAAAGTTTGTTTATTAAGTCATAGTAAAACCATTAGGGCTTCTCGGGGTGTTATATGCTTTCCCTCTAATTGGTTCAATGGTATTATTCTCTTGAAGAAAAGATTATCTGAAAGTGACAAATGTGCTTGGTTCCACTGCTTATGATTTTTCAATCATCTTAAAAACTTTTTTTTTAAACTCAGCATTCATTTTGAAGGTTTGTCATCAGATATTGTGAATCCTTATTCACTTTTTTGCCCATGATGTATTCTAATCTCATTTGACGATGGATGTGTTCTAAATGCATTTGAACTATGAGAATAATTTATGGTTTACAAAAGTTCATAGAGAATTCCTATCATGCTAATTATTAAGTGAAAAAGCATGTTAAATTACTTGCAGTATCGCTATAAAGTTACTTTATTCTATGACTACATTGATATCAATTATTCATAGATAATTCGTTCACATACATTTTTATACATATGGGGGGAGGGAGTTTTAATATTAATGCATATTTTTTTTTACTTTGTGTCGCTATAAGATAAATAAATAATGATTTATGTTTATGACTGTTAAATTCCTGATGTAATCCTCAAAAATAAACTATTTACAATGTGTTGCGTGAAACCTAAAACTGGTTTTTGATATATCTAAGATACTTTGATTCATTATGATAAGCTATTTATGGTTTAAAAATAAGCATATATAATTTAGAATGCAAATTAGGTTAAAATTTGTGTACAAAAGGGAATCATTTTGATCGTAATTCTCTGCATAGTGTTCGATTTAAGAGAAAAACATTATGTTCTCATTTATAAAAACCAAGTAAAATTCCAAATATTGTTTTTCATTTCTTTTGGCTCAAATTATTTTTGCATTCAAATAGGAAAAGAAAGCAAACAACTGTTTTAATGCATAAAAAAGGCTGCATGAACAAAAACAGAAGTAGGGTAATCGTTGAAACTTCATTTTCAACGGTTCTACTTAATGGTTGTTATTCACGTCGTAATAACCATTATTCCATTTTAACGATATAATGATCATTTTATCATGTTTTCTCCAGCTTTCTAAATAGGCTCGATCCACTAATATAAGTACATTGATATCCTTTCTCATTCCTTTCACTTTTTAATCAAGAAATATGGAGCCATGTTCACTGTTTGGTTGTATGATTTAATTTTATTGTTAATTATTATATATAATAACGATATAACTAATCTAATAATTGTAAATATGTTTCTCATTTCAAATAAATCATTATTTTAGAATGAATGAATATAAAGAAGAAATAATTATTAAGTGAAAAAGCATGTTAAATTACTTGCAGTATCGCTATAGTTACTTTATTCTATGACTACATTGATATATCAATTATTCTTAATTATAAATATTCTTAACTAAAAGATATTGAATAATAGATACGTAAATAATATTCATAGAACTTTTAAAAGCGCTACTTTAATTACTCTTTTTTTTTAAATTTCAAAGCAATATATGTTTTAACTTTTTGTTCTGGAATCTCAAGATAAGCCTCTAAATGTATTAAAATGAATTATCAAATTTTTTCTATCCTTAATTTATAATAAGACCTTATTAATATTTTAAACTTTCGATTTGAAAAGAAACTGATGCCTGAAAATGTACCAAATCAAGAATCACGTACTTCATATTTCTTGCTGATAAATAAGTTTAAAAAAGCAACAACAAAAAAATATTCGACCATCTCTAAAAAGAATTATGATTCTATTTCTAAATTCAATAATTCTAAAGTATTATTTAGCATATAAAATGTAGTAAGCAATAGAAAAGTTTAGTAAATATTTAAAAAAAGGAAAATGTTTTTCTCAGAATTCCAGTTCAAATAAATTCCAACTGATAAACTATACGATTGGGCATCTAAAAGTAAATAAATAATGTATCTAAAAACTTGCAGGAGAAAAATGCTATTCTGATGAAGCCTTAAAGAATATAAAAGAATTGATTCTACATAGAAAATGACTAGAGGATTTGTGAAGTATTTTAGGGTTAACAGAGAGAGATTAATTCATTTAAAGAGGGTTACAACCTTGAGTTTAAATGGAGTCATTTTATTTGACCTTCAACAAATGTATGTTCTTGGAACTAAATCATTTTCATACTTCAGTACATTCAGATACAAACATCAAATGCTTTGTGTCTTTCTTTAAAAAGATATAAAAATCCGTTAAATCTTGTAACAATGTAAAGAAAAAGGGGGGGATGTAAAGCTTACCTTCTCTCTTAAAAGATAATCAAAGAAACGATTTTTTAAAAAAATCTAACCTGTAGTTTTATAAGTTTTCAAGCCTTATTATCATTTTATTATGGCTCGTTCTTGAGATTTCGTAACAAAAAAAGTCTGAATATAATTTTCGTTTTACTCTTCTAATCAAAGAATGTATGCTACATTTTTCAGTGGAGCTTTTCCATATCCCTTAGTACAGATTAATCCTTTGAGTTCAATATTCCATGTTATTTATCTTAGTTATATGAAAAATAAGAAATCATACTTTACTTTCGCATCAATCTTTTTTAATGACTTACAGGGTGATTTATAGCTGCATTTTCTTATAGTTAATAGTCTTTAGGTAGCTATTTCAAGAGTCTTTACAAAATGTCTTTCTTTAAAAAGATATAAAAATCCGTTAAATCTTGTAACAATGTAAAGAAAAGGGGGGGGAATGTAAAGCTTACCTTCTCTCTTAAAAGATAATCAAAGAAACGATTTTTTTCAAAAATCTAACCTGTAGTTTTATAAGTTTTCAAGCCTTATTATCATTTTATTATGGCTCGTTCTTGAGATTTCGTAACAAAAAAAGTCTGGATATAATTTTCGTTTTACTCTTCTAATCAAATAATGTATGCTACATTTTTCAGTGGAGCTTTTCCATATCCCTTAGTACAGATTAATCCTTTGAGTTCAATATTCCATGTTATTTATCTTAGTTATAAAAAATAAGAAATCATACTTTACTTTCGCATCAATCTTTTTTAATGACTTACAGGGAGATTTATAGCTGAATTTTCTTATAGTTAATAGTCTTTAGGTAGCTATTTCAAGAGTCTTTACAAAATGTATCCATATGAACAGAAATGGATGGGTATTTGCATAAAAATGATGCACATTGTAAGAAAGTAATGCATAAATTGCATGTTATCAATTTTCTGAAAGTCTAATTTTATGATTATAATGAATAGTTAAAACATGTTGCATTGTTTTAGTGTTATGGGATACACATTTTTTATAACTAATGTAGCTGTAATAAAAAACGTTATAAATAATATTTTTCTTTTAATTATTCACATATTACTTATAAATTGAGTAGTTTTTTAAATATTTCACATTATATATAAATAAATTCAAACTTTATGCGTGCATCTAGGATATTAAATTGACAAAGAAACTGCCATTTTAAATGCATCAATATTTACTTTAAAACATCCTATTGTAAAAGAAATACATAATTTTATTTTAATTTATATAGATTGATTTATTGTATATTACCGATGGATTTCGAAGCTACATAGTGATGACAGGCCTCGTAATTAAGAACCACGATTAAGTGACGAGGACTACACCTAAACTGCCACACCACTCACATCAAATTTCCGTATCCCGTCAACGTGAGAATTTTGATCCTCAACAAATTTAGCATCGTCAGATCCTTTACATAGGGGCTCTTCAGTAGTTTCAGAACTCGAACCCAGGATTCGACAGAAAGAACGCCTGTGGTGCCCCTTCTAGTCATGGTCCCTTTAATTTGTAAAGTTTCTCATTCTTCGCTTTTCAACAAACGTTCGAGATCAAAAGAAACATTTGTTTTTTTAATTCAAACTAAATGATTTGGAATATAGATTTACATTATCATATATTAAATGTTCTTCCCGGGAATACAGATAGATTTTACAGAATTCCGGTAAAAAAAAACATCAAGCAAATTCATGGATGTATTATTTCTTTCTCTTAACAAATGTTACGAAAGTTATCGTCTTAAATTTTTTTCGACTAAGTTTCGTCCCAATGCTCCATACCTAATTAAATAAACATTCTGTTACACACTTGGCTGACCATAACGTGTCTGTCATGCTTGGCTTAATCAGATGTAAATCCATCGACAGAAGAACTTCACGGATGACTAAAATTTCAATCGGAAATTATTGTTTTCAAGTTCAAGTTTTTGCCACCTTCTTTTGTTCCTTTTTTTATATCTTCCATCCAAGGCTTATTAGAAAATTTTAAAAAATCAGCATAAGCACAGAAGGGGAAAAAAATGCTATAAAAAAGAAATATAGATTCTCTCTCTCTCTAAAGAAATCAGTGAGATAGTTGCTTTTAGATTTTACACTGTTTATAAAAGCACAAATCGGGCAACTAGATTTAAAATGTTAGACTTTCATAATGTGTGTATATAAAGTATTATTTTTAAAAATAATACTATGAAAAAGCGGAAGTGTTAAGAAAATAACCATCATGACAATAGCCGGAAATGCTTATTTGTTATTAAATATTTCATCAAAATATATTAAAACATTTATTCTTATTATATTTAATCGACCTTTTATTGTTTTCATTATCGTATTATTTTTGTGGTGGTGAACTAACAAGAAAAATGATTCATAGTTTTATTTCCTTAGCATTCATATTGAAAGCAGCTTATAGAATCTGGTATAAGCTGAATGTATTATTAGTAGCAAATAATTTAAGCAAATTCAGACGAATCCTTGAGCGATAATTTAAGTAAACTTAACTAAAGCTTTAGCTAGAAAAAGGCGGAAATGTGTATCTTTATCGGACTAAGCAGAGGTTAAAAACACAATACACAAGAAGTAATTAAAATGTCCAAAACCAATAAATTTCCAATGCATTATCCAATGAAAAGAAACGAAACTTCTTCTAAAAATTCAAAATAAACTATAGAGGAAAAAGTAAAAAAATATCTCAACGTTCAACTTTATACTTTTTATCGAATGATATACTATTATTCGCACTAGATCAAGTACATGAAATATAGATGGGAAAAGAAATAAGTATAACAATTACTTTATTGAAATGAGTTTAATCAATTACCAACTTTAAATATTTTATGCCCGACCATAATTCAAACTGAAAATAATTTTATTATCTAAGCATTTCTACTGAACTTTCGTTTATAAATCTAATCAGATAATATTTAATTAGAAAGGAAATAAAACTACAATATATCTTACCAGATTTTCACTAAAATATGGGCCTTTTATTAATCTGTTCAATATCCACCAGGTTAAATAAATTAAAATGACCGCAGAAATTTATTAGTGATAAAAATGCTAATATTCATACATTAAAGGAAACATTAAGATGCTTAGCTTTAGAATTAAAATGCAATATTAAGTCTAAACTTATACTTGAAAAAATAATAACATGCAATTAATTTTTACTTTTATTTTTTTTAAAAAAATGCCCCACCAGTTTCTTCCACTTAATCTTCTTTAAGGAGAATAAAAATTTTATTTCCACTTTCATTCATTAACATTATTATTAAGTGTAATTAATTATTCCCCTTTTTTCTATTAAAAGTAATTTGCCCGATTGAAATTCCGAAATGATTTAAATTGCGCAGTCTTCCAATTTTTTTGAATATGTTAGCGGAGTTATTTCTTAAGTACTAAGTTATTTTAAAAGTGCTAAAAAAAACTCAAATGCAGTTATCTATCTCTGGTGTTTTAACTTAGAAACCCATAAAAATAAAAGCCTTGTTGAATAGAAATTTTACTGTAGTATATACTCAAAACTAATTTTATGTATACACACACACATATATATATAATACATAATATATATATATATATATATATATATATATATATATATATATATATATATATATAATATATATATATATATATATATATATATTATAAATATTGTGTATTATATATATTGTGTGTGTGTAATACATATATTACATATATTTTCTTTTACTTCTTATGTACATGAATTCAGGAAGAAAAAGGATTTTATTTTTTTTTCTTTTAAAATTCTTCAAAAGAGTATTTTAAAAGAAAATGATTTATATATTTCACTTTATAAAAGCAAATCTTGTTTTTAAATGTTAAACAGTAGTTTCAGGAAGACTTAGTAAGCAAAACCACTCAGAGAGATAATCAAATTCTTTTATTTGTTTTTATTCCTAGCATGCACTAGTTGATCTGACACTGTTTAATAGGATCTGCAAAAAGTTGGATCTGCTTATCTTCTTTTCTCAAAAGATTTCCTATGAGGAAACAAAAAATAAATAAATATACATTTTATGTTGGCGTAAGAAATGAGAGCAAATAATACTGATCAATACAAGCTTATCAAGCTTATCAGCTATCGCAACTATATCCGTTGCTCTATTTTGCAAATTTCTTTGTTACAGACAACAGATTCGGAAAATTATATACAGATTGACGTGACTGCCATCTCAAATGCGTTTACAATATTCAGTAAAATCCTTCCCTACAAATACAAGTTCAGTTATTTCGGAAGTTTACAGGACGGCAATCAGATGTGCTGTTATTGATTTGCATCAGGAAATGCGAAATTGCGTGGTTGTCAAAGCGAGCAACACACCGTGTCATATTAACGACTCTGGATGCTATATTCTCGAAGGCTATCAGGATAAAAGAAGATGGACCTCTGTTATAGATTCTGTTACTCGATTCCTTTGTTCTTTTGATGTCTGCTTCCATTTAGAAAATCTGGACTTTTCCTTCTCCAATTTTATTTCAAGAATTGAATGAAAATATATCTTGAAGAATAAACTGTTACTATTCTAAAATAGTGATAGCATTTTGAATCGCTTTCCGGTTTGAAAGATATAAATGCACATGATTATATGGTAATTTTATAAAACGGATATAATCATGTTTCCATATATATAATATAAAATAATACATTAATAAAGAATCCTAATTACAAAAATTATTACTGTATATATTCGATATGATTCTGATCTGTTCTTTACAACATGCAATTGCTTACGCTTTCTTCATGTGCTGGAAATTTCTATGTTGTTGCTAATAATTGTAAATATTATTTCAATAATGGCAACTCACAAGAATTTATTTCTTACGGAAATTAAATACTTTGAGGAAGAACAATTATTTCACTCACCCATCAGGTATAGTAGTTAGCGACGCGGACTGTTGTGCTGTAGGACCTGGATTCGAATCCCGGAGAAGGCTCAGGTGTTTGTAAATGTATAGTGCCCTTACGGCATTGAGGTACTGTAAATAGCCGTCGAGCCTCAAGTCCTCTCGTGAGGTTGGTGGAATTAGAATAGAAAGAGAGGTGGGAAACTCCCGACACCCCAGGGTATTCTCCCTCAAAATTGGGGGAGGGGGACTGAGCTAAAACGTACTGACGCTCAAGGCTACGGCTAACGACAGGTGTACATCTAGTCCCTTGCCATGATGAGTTTCGAGGGCCTGGATCTGAAGCATTGGAGATCAGGTGGCATAAAAAACAACAGCATTATTATCTGATAGTGTATTTTATTTAAACATTGAACTGTGCTTTTTATTTTTTTTAACATATTAAAACCTTTATTTATAACGAGATAGTAGCAGAGGAAATGTGCAAAATATATTTTTTATTTCAAATTTTACTTATATTATTACATTTCAGTCTTCTTTAGGAACATTAATTCAAAGCATTTTGCATATAATTGTTGGAATCTATATTTAATTCCTGTGACTTTTACGCATTGATTAACTTTCTTTAAATAATTATTTTCTTAAAACTTTAAAGCTAATGGCACTTGTGCAATTAAGTTTACCTGCAGCATATTTAAATGAATCTAATGCATCACCTAGAAAACTTGCAAGATTTAAATAGCTCTATTCTACTTGGCAAGCTAAATTTCATCCCCAAGACCTTGTTAACGGCAACTAACCGTCCATTTTAAAATTACTTGTGTAAAATTGCATTCTTTGTTCTACATATTTTAAACCACTACCAGTTAGACAGCGTTTCAAAAATGGTTTTCCTCTTGAAAATTCACATTCTTTGAAACAAAAAAAAAAAAAGAAACCCTTCCAACTTCTATCATTGCATAAAATTAATTCCTTTAAAAGACTTTCTGTTTACCTAATGACAGTGTTTTAAAGCGCAGTTAGTGAAAAGAATCGTGTTCCTACGTCGTCAGTCGCAGTCATTTACATTACAAAGTCGTTTACTTCTGACCTTCATGGTCGGGTCTGCAAAAGTAACACGATGAATTACGTTACCTGTTTCCCTTTACTGGGAAGATATATCGTGCCAACATTTCCATTAACGGGGGAAGAAGTGCTACGAAAATAAATGATTTGACTCCTCCACTTTCCGAAAAGAAGCCAAGAAGGAAATGCAGTTTGATCCCTCTTCGCTTCTTGAAACTACTGTGCCGAAGTTAAAGGGTGAGATAAGTGGCTACCATTCCTAGGATCATCTTGTGTCATGAAACGGTTCTTACTTGGCACCAACTGCGACCTCGTGTCGTCATCGCCTCAATGAATCCTTTAACTCCTTTCTTTGACATTTCCCTCCGCCATTTAAGGCTCTTCCACTTTATGCATCTCTTCTTTGGGGGAAACATTTAGGGACCAAGTGCTATAAAATTCAGGCGCTTCGCTCTTTAGGGTCTGTAACTACTACATAGAGAGTTCTGTAATAGACTTTCTCGGAGCCTTCACAGTGACAGGTTTCTCAGGAATAACACTTTTGCATAAAGCTTAACAGCTGTGTTTCTTTTTCTGTAATTCTGATGTTTAAGCTTTCAAAGACATTTCATCAAAATGTCTTATATATCTACAAACATTAATTAAAAAGGTAATTAATCACATAATTATTCAAATTCCTGTAATAAAATCTTTGCAGTGTAATAAACATTAAAATTTCTATTTTTAAGATATATAGTGACCTAATTACGCTTAGTAGTTGAAGGTTCTGAGAGCTGGATGTGCTTAGCTCTAACGGCATTCGTAAATGCTGTAACAGAGGACTCAAAATTTCAAATTTATCAGGTATTTAAGTTTTTAAATGAAATAATGTAATAATTAACTGAGTGAAGTAAAGATCATTCGTTGTCTTTGTCATTCAAACTACATTACCCGATTTCTTGTATTTATAATTCGGACCTCAAACAAATTTAAACTAAATCTCCTTTTCAAGAACATAATTTTAAAATAACTCTTACCCTATATAAATATATTATTATGTTACACAAAACTACAGAATTATCTTATTGTTACTATTTATTATCCCAATTGCAGTGTTTCTCAAACGGTGGGATGCGCCCCTAGGGGGAGGGATAACTCTACGAAGAGGGGGGAGATGCAAGCATATTGAAAAGTCAAAAACAAAAGTGGTTTTTAAAACTTATTAACTTACTGAAAGTAAACAGAAAAATACATTCTGACTTAAAAAAATAAAATACACATTTACACTGATACAAATCACTTCTATCAGTACTGTATAATGTACTTTATAATTAATTTAGCAGAACTAAGTTAAGAACAAATTTATAAATAAACAATGACCCCATGGGCTTGTCATATATAAAATTATAAGTCAAAACTAACACTTATCTTGATAATGTGTACGGTTTATAATGAATCCCTTAAATTTCGATACAGAATTATGCTATTCCCTCCCCAATTCCTCTGTTTAACACGTAGGCAAGCTAAGCTTATGTGGTGTACTAGAGGGAAGAAAAGTAACAAATAAACAAATCTCATCTGAAATAAGTAAATACTTCGCAAACTCTGTAGAAGTCATTTTATTGCTTTCCAAAGCCTTCGGAATATTTTTATTGATAGCAGTTCACAGAATTCTGAAAGATGTATTTTTACGTCCGTGGCAATTAACGAACTGGCTGAGCGAGACCTTTATGTATGTCAGCGGCATTTAAGGGGTTTAAGTGGTATTGCAGGTTTGAATTGTTATTGAATTCAACACATTATTATTGTATGGAGGGGGGCATGCAACTTAGTAAAAATAAAATTGATGAAGTAGTTATCTTTTAAATACATTTATTTCTGTACAGGCAAGTATTTTTTTATTATTTAATTTTTAAGCATCATTGTAAAAAAATAATATGAATTTTTTTAAAATGGAATTCGTGCTTATATGTAAGTTAAATGGAAGTATTAAACTTTTTATGATGTCATTCAAGAAAATATTTTTAAATTCAATATTTAAAATGAAGGTTGGCTATAAAATGGCATAGAAACTTTTCTTAAGCAATGTTTGAAGAGTAAAAAAGGGGAAAAAAGTAAAACCTTCGACTTTTGTGTTTGATATTTCGTATATATGAAATAGAAATGCTTAAGAAAAGTAATGTGAAAATGTTTGGTAATAAAAAATGATTTCACTTGATTAGAAATTGAAATAAAAGCATATACAATATTAAAAAAAACATAAATAGCTTACAATTTTCGGAAATCATGAATTTTTATGAAGAAATATTTTTTATCATTGAAAAATTCTTTATGTTGTGGCTTCTAAAAGTACGCCATTTCTATTCAAGAATATTTTTTCCTGTACTTGCTTACCAATTTTAAATGAAAGTGTACAAGCTCCAACCGATATGCATATATTTACATAAATACCTAATGGATTTTGGTAATATATTCTGAGTATTATTTTTCTATTTATCTCAAAATGAAAATAATCAAAATCATTGTGAAAATTTATTATTTTCTCCTAAGTCTGTGTGTACAAAATGGAAGAGCTCTTTCTTAGCAAAAAAGCAATTTTTTGGTGACTTTTTTGAAATTATAAGACTTTCAGTATAATTGTAATATGGAAATATTAAGCCTATAAAAGAAGCTTTTTCCGAATAATAAAATTTGTTCAAAGTAATATGAATAAAATCAACACTGCCAAATTATTCATTTTAATATTTATTAATCACTCTAATACCTTAAGAGAAATTAAGCAATATTTTTGCATGTACAAAGTATCTGCTTTCAAGATTGTTATATTACATTATATCTCTCATGAGTTTATATCCAAATTTTTTAAAGTTTTTAGTTACTTGTAGCACTCGATATAAATCAAAATGTTGGTTTACAAATACTCACAATCGCATACATTTATAAACAAAATCGTCTAGATCAGGGGTGTCCAGCACGCTGCCCGCCAGTACGTAAGTTGCGGCCCGCCGACTCTTTTTTAAAAAAATTTTAAATATCAGGTTTTTAAAGTTTTTCATTTTGAAATTATTGAAGGGGAAATTTATGTATAAATAAATCTACAATGTGTTTGCCTTTTACCTGTTCTTGTTTTAAAATAAATCTTTTGGTAATAGAAATGACCTTTAGATTGAAACATATTTATATTTTATCAAATATTTACATTTAAATTTTTCTGTTATGAATTAATCTTTTTTATAAATTCCGAATTGCATTATACATATCCTTTACTATTGATGGTACATGTTTATCCGTGGGTCCGACATTCATTTCTCCTCCTCCTTTTCTGTTTGGAGTGCCCAAAAAGCAAGAGACAGTCAGAGAGGTTTTTTAATGTTTGAAAAAAATATTTAGAACGCTTAAGATAAAGGGCAATGTTATTTATCTTTTGTGAATGACAGCACAATCAAATTTCAACAATGAGTAACGAAAGATCAATTCAAAAGGAACACCGTAATTTTCAAGAAAATGCAACTGTAATAATTTAAACATTATTTGATCATTGCATTATTATATTATATAAACATTATTATATTATCTATGTCTGTATACATGAAAAATAATGAAAACAATAATAATAATCCATTCAGTTTTAAATTTTTACTCCAATAAATATTTTTTGTTTCCAAATCTGATATAAAGATACGTGTTTTTATGTGTGGCCCGCGAGATTATCATGTTTTTCCGAAGAGGCCCACAAGGTCATTTGGGTTGAATACCCTGATCTAAATGTTCACAACAATGTAATTTATTAACTCCATGATGTATTTACAGTAGAAAAATGAAATACTTTTTTGTAAATGTCTTCTGAATGGCTTCGTATCGATACACAGCGTTGGAAAGGAAGTAAAGTAAGTCTTCAAGATAGTTATCAAAGTTCTATTGTTTTTCTTTAATTAACTCACTTTTCTAACTGATAGAAATGTCCTAAGTTTCTTAAAGAAACTGTTTAATCTATTGGCTCAATTATTTAATCCAAACTCCTTTGTCGCTTAAATGGGAATTAATGGTTGCTTGAAATAAATTCACCCAAGTACACACGAAAGGACATCACTTCCATTACTGGTTTTCTCATTTTAAAATGAATGGAACGGCTTGAAGCTTTTGCCCGGCTGACCGAATATGAGGTGATTTGTGTTATTGTTGTTTCACACTAGAGTCACGTCGCAGTTCAGTGACCATGCTATGCACCGTTGACTTTATCCGAGACTTCACAAAGCTTTTCTTTCTTGTGTCTTAGACTACCATTTGATCTTCGGATGAAAAGACGTGCAGTTTCTTTGGGGGGGAAAATGTTGAATACCCATCTTTTTCTTGCTCGAGGAAACTACTTGTAAATGTTGCATTCGGAAGTGGATCTAATCTCTCCGTAGTAGTAGTTTCGTAACGTGATTTAGAATTTATTCCTAAAATCGGTAGAATAAAAAAAAATTCTTGTCTGTATCATTTTATAAGTTTTAATCTCTATCGAATCTGGATACACGCATTGGAGATTTCAGCAGAAATCGTAATTCCATGCAGTAACGCTTCAAAGAAGTTTCAATTACAGGTAAGTTAAAACCGTTATTTTATGATTTACTGGTTATCCTTTTAGTAAAACTACTCTTAAAAATGTAAAAAGGTTTAAAATATAAATCAATCCAGATTTTATAAAAAGAAGGGATACTCTTTCAAAATTATGTTTATTTTCAGTAAATATTTATGAATTTTTATGTATTTTAGAGAATCTTAAGCACATTATTTGTACCCTTATTCTGTAAAACTTTGAGATTATTCTTGATACATTCGCAGACATAATGAAGTGAACTTTTATTTTTTTTACAAACAATGATTCTAGTTGTTATTATAGGAAGCTGTTAAACGTTTCAGAATTTCTAATACGAAACAGTTTTTTTTTTAAATCTATAATAATAGAATAAAGATTTAAAAACTAAAAAAAATTCTATTTCTGAATATTTACCCCTTAAGAAATTTAATTAAAACTTTCAGCCCACATTTTCCACAGTTAGTTCCAAATAAAGCATTTCGATCCCGAAAACAAATGACTTAGTCTTTTCCCCCTAAACTGAGCATTTTAATAATTATCTTCATTATCCTTATGTATTTCTCCTTATCAATATCGTTTATTTGTCAGTGGAATTGCTAGTAATGAAATAATAGGAAATAGCTCCTTATTTGAATTATTACTTACAGAAGAACCCTTCTGTGTAGATAGTTTTCTTATAGATGAAGATAGAAGTCAATTTCTCCAATAAAATATATTGTTCATTATATCATTTAGTCTTTTATATCTTTTTCTGACACCTTTATTAATGTCTTACATAATAAAATTTGATCAAGTACTGACTACAATTTTTTTGTTTAATGAAAGAGTTTGACTCAATTTTTCTTAACAAATATACTACATTGTATTAATGAACTACATTATAGCTATTTTATTTTATAGATAAGATATGTTCTCAATAAATTTCACAGGATTAATATTTACTTAAATTGGTGATGATTCAATCTGTTTTTGATACTAACCAGAAATCGATTGATTGAAAATGTTAATTAATTCACACGACGAAAAGTAGTTCATCTGTAAGTATTTTAAATAAAAGTACCGGTTAATTTCCGATGCAGGTTCACACTAAACTACTCGCATGAGCAACTGACCATCGAAGTAATCATGATAACCATTGATCATAATGTTCCTGATATTGAAATAAATGATTTTATATTTGGTAAAAAATAATGCCTATAAAGTTTTGTTCATGTTTAGTATCCATCGTCATTAGTATTGAAATATAAGGACTATATTAAAAAACAAAAAATGTTTTTTTTTTTCATTTTTTATTATCTTCAATTTTATATTTATCATTATAAAATTCTAGCAAATTTTTATATTTCTTCAAACAACAATACGTTAAAAAATGCAGCATTACTTTCAAATGCCCATTAAATTTATAACATTCGATAAAAGGGAAGTATATAACCAAGGGCACGTTTCATTCTTAGTTCTTCCATATTAATGGTAGAGAAAATATTATTGTGAAGAAGAAAAAAAGGAAATAAAATCTTTTCGTTGTAACGTTTTTTTTATATTTTTGCTCTTACAACTGGAATTTGATACGATTAGAGTGTGTCTTTTAACATAATATCGAACTAAGTGTTAATACGAATTTCTCTGTGTCTTTTAGTTAACGTTTTATTTTGTCAAATATTTGATTATTCATATACTTTTGTATACATAATTACATTTCGGTTGCAATTCGTATGTGCCTATGGAGACTTTTTTTGTGCTTATTCACACAAAAAGTAACAAATGCAAAATATTCAAAGTTTCAAAAATGTTTAAGTGGCTAATTTTGCTTTCTCCTTGTGCCAAGATTCTTGGCATCATCCCAGAGAATTTATTTCTATTTCGTTTGAGAACATTTATCTTAAAATACTTACGCATATTGTGCTCGGAAAGAAACTTGTTATTATATAAGTATAGTCCGAAGCCAAGAACTATTTTTTCCCCTTTTTAATAGTGAAGATATGTTTTAGTCAAATGTTATTGTGACTTTGACAGTTAAAATAATACAGCAGAACATCTAAAGCAGGACAATATGATTTTAGAAAAATAGCCTCAAAAGCACTTCAGAATAAATAAACCATTTTGTGAGAAAGTTACTTTATTTCATCCTAGAATAGCCTGTTCAGAAAAATCTCTCTATATTGCTCATTTCTAAAATAAATATTTCTATAAGTATTTGAGGAATAGTTTTGAATAATTTCTTATTACATATTATCCCCGTAATATAACGACACATTAATTGAGGATCCTTTACCGAGAAATCTTATAATAAACTTTCAAACAACTTGACTTCATTAAAAGCTAAATATGCAAATTTCAACCGATCGAGATAACAGTTATTTAATGGAATTCAATTATGTTGTGAGCAAACTTATTAAGTCCCAGCCGAAATAATTTTTCGGTAATCTATCATACACAGTGATACAAATCATGCATCTTAATCAAGACAATGATACTCAGAGCGAATTTTTCATTTTCGTTTTCAATCTTCTAAAAGTTCAACTATTTGACAAATAAAAAAAATATCTATGCTTGTTTTTAGTCTCTTTAACATCAGATGTCTTCATTATTTAAAGTACTCTTTTATTCCTGGTTTGAAGATTTATATTAAAATATTGCTGAGATAAATGTATTTCATCAAAAGCTTTGATTATGAAATAGTTATTTTGTTGAAGAACTGATTTAAAGAATATGTTAACCAGAATATTCATCATGAATTAATTCAAGCACTTATTTAAGAATACGATCAAAGAAGTCGCAAAAACACTTTAGAAGGATTATTTTTAGATATGAACGACGTTGCTTTATAATGACATCTATTTTCTTTAATTACGCTAATTGTAAACACGCAAGTCATAATTAACGATAATTATGCTTGCAATATGAAACGTTCGTAAAGATTCAGGTATTAAAGATATTCCTAATTCTTTTTTCAAATAAACCAGTGCTTCATTTAATTTAAAGCCATAACTAGTCAATTAACAGTTTGTGTGTGTGTATGGAACTAGGAAATTTTTTTTTCATAATTTGATACTTTAGTGTTCCTGAAATAATTAGCACTCCCGGTGTTATAAATAATTCATGGTTTTCCTTCCCTAAAAATTCATTATATTACATTTTTTTGTGCTTTCGTTGATTTAAATTTGCGTTTTTGTCATAAAGAATAGTTGTAACAAAGCCAATTACTCTTAATATTATATGTCTAGGGGAAAGAGTCCAAAAAATGTAGGACCAAACATTGAAGCGTGCATCTGATGTATAATTAAGAATTACTCTGCTGATAAATAACTGTGTATAAGAAATTTCGTGCGAGAAAAGGAATAATGCCATTTTTAGTAATTAGTAAAACATCTGATTACGCCCTGCATGCAGTACAACGAAATTACATATTTATGATTCATTAAGCTATTACAAAAACATTATCTATCAATTTATTTTTACAATTTGTATTTGTTTAATGCTTAATATTAATTAGTATTTGTTATATTTGTTTAATTATTCATCGCATTCATTGGCTTAGAAAAATACATATATATATATATATATATATATATATATATATATAAATCTAAGAATTCAATTCTTAAAAATATTCTTAACAAATCTATGCTTACTGAAATCGAAAGTTTCTAATAGAAATTGTTCTTTAAGTTAGAAATTTTATTAATTGATTAGATTTGTCTTATAAGAAAAGGATTTAAAAACTTCGTAGTGGTTACACATTTTAACCATTTAAGATATTGTCAAACCGGAAAATAAGTGACTTCATTTCCTGAAATCGCAAACAATTTAGTTTTCGTATTGATCTAAATAGCGTATTAATTATAATATCAGATTAATAGAAATAAAACTAGTATAATCATTTAATTGTTTTAATTTCTGAAGTAATACAAACATCTTTCAATTCTCCTCTATACACCCAAATTATTCAATTTTTATAAATTTTCAAAGTGAATTTATATATTTGTAATACAAAATACATTACAAAACATTTAATTATCTTATTTTAATAACGTTCTGAATTTGTAGTATGGAAATTATTTTTTTTTATATTTTTATTTTTTGTATTTTTCTCCTCTTTTTATTCCTATTTATTTTTATTCTATAAACATATAAGGTAAATTCAATTTTTAATCCAATATATACATGCAACACACAAACGAACATTTAAACATTTTTTGACGATGTGTGAATACGATTTATTCTGAACAGATTTATTTCTCGTTTCTTACGGCAAGTATTACTTTGATGTATAATCACATTTGATATATTTGGATGCTGAACTTAACGTTAAGTTCAAAGCAGTTTAAATTATATTGCATTCATCTTAAGTTTCTTTTCATTCAATGAATTTAATTCATGCAGAAAAGATAGCATTTTTAAGGTAATAATTTGTGATTGAGTTTACTCTAAGACCTGTATTACAAAACAATTTTAATACATTTTCTTCAATAGAATAGACACCATTCGTAAACTACTTCTTTTTTTGTAAATTGTATTATGCTGGTACATCTTTATAAGTATCAATAATAAGTACTAAAACCAGAAAAAAACTCGTTTCTCTTAAGTTCTGCTATATTTCCTTCTTCATTAGTTTGATATAGTTTATCCTTATTATTTGCATTCATATACAGTGTTATATTTGATAAGCGAACCCCAATTATATAGATGAACTATCAATAATGTTATGCCGCTGCCTTTTATTTTTATTATGTTTCTTTTAATATCTGTTATATTTTTACACACAGTAAATAAAACAAAATCATGAAAAAATTTTTAATCTTATATTTTTAAAACAATTTAAACTGACTCATGCATATTGAAAAAAATATGATTTTTTATCCTAAAAATCTTTTGAATTCTTTCATTTCATTTCTAAAATATAAAAAGAAAGCACTTAAAGCAGGATATGAAATGTGCTAGTTCAAAGTAGAAAAACGATAAATAATTATCAAGAGAACTGAGAAAAAAAGGATTCGATAACTCATTATAATTGTTTTTTCTTCTAAAAGAATAATTTTTCGGAAACTTGAAGATTGGAAGATTTTTTTCCTTTGGAAAACGTTCTTATCATTTGAAAGAAAGTTTTAACTTTCCAACATTTAATTTTAAATTACATAGTTTTTTATTTAACTGTAATCGCATCTAAATAATTAGGCTAAGTGTATTTTTGATGGAATTTCGACAGTAATTGTAAATGAAAGACGTACTCCGAAATTCAAATGCATAAGTACTATTTTTAACACATTCATACGTAACATAAATTCATTTACTGTGACTATGTGCAAAGAATGACATAATTACTTCTTATTAACATAAGTTTTCTGTGAAATTAAAAAGCCCGTAGATCTAATCATTTTTATAAGATTGTTGATTTCCAATAGACTGTAATTAACTAAATAATATGCATATACCTAATATGCGTGTTTACTTCGCTTTAAACTTTACATTTATTCTTACTTTTCTCTGATAATCAGCCAAGATTAGATAGTTACTAAAAATACACTCATGGACAAAAGGATTATCGCGCCAAGAAGGAGTCGTCAAAATGAAACGAAATTTTACATACGTAATGACTTCTTTGATATAAGTAAATGATTAGAAAATCAAAGAAAAAAATCATTTATCTAAGAGAAAAAGGCAAAAGAACGGAGGATTTAATACCCTGCTGAACCTCTTCTAGCACGAATGCACGATGCGATACGATCGGACATTGAGGCATACAAGTTCTGTATGATGTCTTGAGACATTTCGCTCCATATTTGCTTTAACCTTGCCTCTAGTTCGTTCAAACTCGTGGAATGCCGAGCTCACCGTCTCAAATGATCCCAGATATGCTCGATTGGAGACAAATCATGGAATCGGCCAGGCCAAGGAAGGGAGGTAACAGTGCGGAAACAGTCTTTTGACACCCTTGCTGTGTGAGGCCGAGCATTGTCTTGTTGAAAAAGGGCTCCTGGGAGCCGTTTAATGAGTGGCAACACATGTGGTTGCAGGATGTCATAGCGCTGGGCTGTCATAGTGACATGAATCAATACTAAGGGTGACCGTGTATTGTAGACAATGGCACCCCATACCATCACACTAGCTGTGGCAGCGGTGTGTTGCTGTAAAGCAAAGTCAGGATTGAGGCGTTCACCACGGGGTCTCCATTCACGAACACAATTGTCATCACTGCTGAGATTGAATCTGGATTCGTCAGCACACGTAATGGGTGCCACGATCCCAAATGTTCTTCAGCCAGGCGCTTTCGTATGGTTCGAGAAGACAAAGGGGATCCTAGTGAAGGTACTACGTGTGCATGGACAGCGGCTGATGAAGCAGTTGGATGTGCACGTGCATTTCTTACCATGTGGCGGTCTTCTCGATGACTGGTCTGTCGATGGCGTCCTGATCCTGATCTTGGTTTAAATGACATCTCTCGGATCCCCTGGTCTCAACACCTCCTCACAACACAATCAGAGCGGCCTAAATGACTAGCTACTCGCCTAGCTGATCAACCAGCTTCCATCATGCCGTCGATTCTCCCCCTCTCAAACTGCAAAAGTTGATCTTATTGTCTTCGAAAACGGCGCAGTGGCATGACTACCTCAGCCCTTCCTTTGTGAACGATTCAGCACACTCAAACAAGCTTTGGTTACCTGTTTTATACTCCACGGAGAACGACGTTAAACGCCCTCCACTGGCTATATGTAAAGCGCAATCACGCTGTATTTCTAATCATTTGCATATCTCCCCGACATGTACCTTCATGCCAAGTTTCGTTACGATCCCGCAATTATTTCTTGGTGCGCTAATTTTTTTGTCCATGAGTGTATTTCCACTTGATCAATAATTTACCCAATAATGCAAACCTTATTGCGTGCTATTTCTTAAAAATTATTATAAAATGCATTATTTTTATATTAATCCTTTTTAAATTCTCTTTTTTTCAAAAGCAAAAACTCCACTTAGGTTGCTTCACTACATTGTGATTCCTTTAAATAGCTATCTCTTTACATTAGATTAAGAAGCGCGTAAAACAAATTAAGGAGAACATCACTTTCATAAAATGAAGCTGCTGCACACAGGACTTCAAAAGTTAAAGAACAAAGGGTTTGGGAGAGCTGAACTTTAAAAATAATTTAATTTAATTACAATAAAATTAATCATATAATTTACTAAACTAAAAGTAATATAGTCAAATTCCAAGAGAATTAAGTCATATAATTTTCATAAATTTTTAATGTATACTATATTCAATTATATTAATTTTAAGTATTCATATTTTAAATAATTTTTATAAGTTCATTATTTGACAAAAACTGCAACTTTAATAATTTCAAAATTTCTTGCAAGTTTTTTTTTTTAATTTAATCTAGAATATATCCTCCGTTTGCCATATACATAATCATAATTGGTTTTCCGTTAAAAAAATTAAGTAGTAAGGTACGAGAAGCGGTATGGCATATATACATGGAAACCCCTGTAGTAGTTCATATAGGCTTTGGAAGAGATTATTTAGTTCTACAATTGTGTTCTACCAAGATAGTCGCACAGAGTTTTTATCGGATTGGTTGGATGTCTGGCAAACGGTATGACAACAATTTGCCTAATGCCCTAATCAAAAAGATACGCATCTACAAGCCTTTTCTAAAGGCATCTATTATTGTCCATCAAAATAAAATAATGAGTAACAAATAACAATAGTAGCAGCATAGGGTGTCACATGTCGATCGAGGATTTTGTCTCAAAATCTTTAACGTATGCGACGACGTTCAGAACCGTGATTTTGCAAAGCACATAAATGGATAATTTTCATGATATTTAGTGTCAGTTATATTGAAATATATGCATAAAATTGTTTTAAGGACATTTTGACAAAAAAAATTTATTTAAATATAATGTTTTTGAAAAAAAATTAACTTAGAAAAATCTTTTTTTTCAAATGTTCTCCTTTTGTTAAAAATGCTTCTATTATGATAATAGTTTACCTGTATATAGCTCAGACCTCTCTACAGAGGCTCAACTAGAATTTTTGAAATATATAACTTAAAAGTGGGTTTATTCATATTTTACAACAATAGAGGGAAGTACTTTTAAGAAAAAAACGCCAATAATTATTTCAATTCGCAGTAACTCTGAAAATAATGTGAGCTTTTCAAAAATTCTTGTTGAGGCTCTGTAGAGAGGTCTGAGCTATATACAGGTAAAATATTATTATAATAGAAGCATTTTTAACAAAAGGAGAACATTTGGAAAAAAAGATTTTTCTTAAGTTAATTTTTTTTCAAAAATATTATATTTAAATAAATTTTTTTTTGTCAAAATGTCCTTAAAACAATTTTATGCATATATTTCAATATAACTGACACTAAATATCATGAAAATTATCTATTTATGTGCTTTTTAAAATCATGGTTCCGAACACGCAGTCGGATACTTTAACTTTCTCAGCTACTCCATTAAACACATGCTAGTGTATGTGGCAATATAGAAATTTAGTCCCACACCATGATTCCACCTCCCTAGGAGTCTATGATGACCTGCAAGAGGTCCACTACAGGGAAAAAATAGTTTAAGGGTCCATGAGGTGTAAATGGGGGTTTAATATTGGCTCTCATTAAACCAGATCGTGATTTTCAATCTTTAAAAAAATGGGTCTAGTGGAAACCAGATTTTTCCAATTTAACTGATTTATTTACTAAATTTAGTTAGGTTAATTTATGATTATTAGGTGACAGCATAAATTTTATTAATACAAGGACCATTTCAGCATTTACTTCCATAATTAAATTATAGAAGTACAGTAATAGATGTCCCGAATTTTCTTAATTTGTTATAGACAATCTGTGTCAGGACATTTTAACCTACGTTCAATATTTAAATGCCCTTTACTAAGGTTTGTGAACTGCTTTTTTATAGTAATAACCACAGTAGACAATGAATTCATATTGTCTCATGGAAAAAAATGTCATATTACAATAGGAACTGATCATAATATCCCTTAACAATCTTAAACTAAAGTTTAGAAGCTGATGTCAGCAATTTTCAGCTTTAAAAAGACATTCCGGTTATTTATCGCTAATTATGGAATATCGTGAGAAAGTTTTTAATTGCTTATCCTAGTGAGAGGAAGTTTCAGTGAGTTTGCTAATCTTAAAAACAACAAAAAAGAAGGGGGGAACTGGACACTCTTCCTAACAAAGGAGATTTAGGGTTAAACCTGACTAGACTGATATTAAATACTGAAAATTTGTTATTGAAGCATCAGATCCATCCCTCTCATTAAAAACATTTGTTTGTTGTTCAGTTATTTTATGTATTAATTTATTTTTATTTTAATTTAATTCATTAACAAAAAAGTGCTTCTTAAATTTTAAACGCTATATTAACTACTGTTAGAAATTTAATTCTTTTAAAGTAAGTAGTAGTTCCAGCTGTCAAAAAGACATTTAAGTTGATAAATTGGCAAAAATTCAATATTTGGTAAGCAGGAGTCTACCAGAAACCGAAAAATATGGCAAGGGGTCTATGAGACAAAAAAAGTTTGGGAACCCTTGGATTAGTAGGACACAGCTAATCAGTTCCTTTGTTTACAAGCTTTCATTGTGAATGATGTATTCGAACCATGAGAATCAAAATTCTTCTTACAATTTCTACAAAATGGGAAGCAATGAGTTACGGTACAATAATGCTTGTGTTTGTTCACAAATGTATATATATATATATATATATATATATATATATATATATATATATATATATATAAATGATCATCGAGAGCTGTGTTGTAATACGTAAACGATCCGAAACAAATCTTCTTGAAACTGAATCTTCAAAATCAAATTGATTCGAAAATCTTTGAACTACACTGGGAGGCATACTAAACAATCTAGTACTATCAGCACGAATGGTCAATTCCCAAGCATTCAATATCTTTATTTCATGAAGAATCAGGTAGATGTGTTATACTTGCCATGCTAATAATATCTGAATACAAAAGTCCAAGATTGATTCAGGAAATTTTGAAAGGCTTCTAAATTTCGAAAGATTATTTTTAAGAAAAAATCCAGGCATTTTTTTATAAAGTAATTTTTTTCTCAAGGTAGAATGATTGATAGAAGATTTTTAGTTTTTATGTTAAGTAACACTCAGACTTTAATAAAACTTCATTTTACTAAATTTATCAAGTATTTCAGAGGAGCACGATCTAAAATAATTATTCTCTAATTTTTGGAGACCTATGTAGTGTTTTTTTTAATTTTAGATTTTATATAAAGTTATATTAGCTCTATAAATATATTTCTTGCATTTTCAGGTCTGTATTATGCACAAAAGAAAGAAAGGAATGAAATTTTATTATTTTTAAACGAAGGTTCAATTACTGTTTCATATTCATAAATAGCATAAGTACATTACAGATATCCCTTTTAAGAGTAATTGTATAAATCTTCAGGATTTACTTTTACTTCTCTCATACTGGAATCTTATTATTATTCAAGTATTTTCATAACGTTTTGGCATCTGTATACTTGTAAGACTTGAATGAGAACGATATTAACTATATTCTGTGCTAAATTAGTATCATTTATTTTTCTTTGATGTTAATTTCAATTTTTGATATAAATATTAAAAATTTGTTTAAAACATTAACCCAAGAGATGTTTTAATCTGTTTTTTTTTTATTAATTGTCGCAGAATAGCTATAAAAAACCTCTGATAAAATATTGAGTTCCATTATATGTATTTTCATATACACAAAAATAATTTAAATACACTTTCCTGAATTAAAAATGTCAAACTGAGTTGCGTAATATAATTCGCAGATCTAAATTATATCTTTAGATTAAGGGGGAAATTATGCATTGTTTATTTATTGAAAAAATTACCAAAATTTATGTGGAAGATTAATTTTTGGCTTTTGTAAGGATTTTTATCAATGTTTAACGCATAAATGTACACCTTACAATAGATTAATTTGCTTGTAACAAGCAAAATCTCTGTTTTTTTTAAATAAATGTTCTCACAGTTCGACAAATAGATATTGTGTATTGTGTATTAGTATTGTGTACATACATGTGTTCTTAGTATTGTGTACATACATGTGTTCTTGAACAACTGCGGCCCAAACAATAGTTGCCATCATTACCTGTTTCCATCCAGCTGTTTTTATTTGCTGTTTTGATGGGGAGGAAAACATTTGTACTTGAAAGTTTTCTTTAGTGTTCATACTTATTTTCTGGTTTACTTTCGAAATCTCTGTTTGTTTCATTCATCTTCTGAATAACACACACGCTTCTGTAATATAACCTTTGAAGGAAAAGATCTCTCTCTTCATATATCTGGGTGTTTCTCATAGAATTTTTAATTTATTTTACTGTGACAAAGTTGACAATATTTTAAAAATTGTAAATACATCTTGTCCTTATTCATAGTATTTAGAACTGAATATTTAATAAGTTTTAAAATGTTTTTTAGTTAATAATTTGTGCAGAATTATTAAATATTTTATATCATTTGTGGAAAGTAAAAATTTAATTACTAAAAAAATTTAAAGACAGTGTTCTACATATTTTCGTCTTTGAGGGAGATTAAAGTAATAAATCAAAATTAAAAAGAAATGGTATTTTGGTTCATTCAATGTAGTTCACCTATTATGACATACCTATCAATTAATAAATTGGGTTTTTTTTAAATCAGTTTAATACCAGATATTTCATATATATTAAAAAGCTTACCTCATTTGAAAAGTTAAAACCTTACGCCAATAATGTTTATAAAAGGCAAATAAGTCACGATTCGAAAATTCTAAGTCTCAAATAATTCAAGTTTATCGATACAAAACTTCTTGTCAATTCTCTTAATATTTTTTTCACTCTAAAATTCTTTAAGAAAAAAGGTAATCAATATACTCATACAAACAATTGAATAATTGCTCTAAATGAACCAAAATTATGTTGCTCAAATGACTCACAAATATTATCTGAGTCTCGTTTAAAACTGCATTTTTTTAGTTGAGTGCAACGTATTTGCTTGAATAACAACCCCCCTAATCGTAGTCTTTAATCTTAGATCCTCGTCTTACTTTTCCGTAGATTTTTTTCTGTACACTCTTCTTCGACGTCAAATGATTTCTTAATAGAGTCAATGAAACGTTGCAGAAGGGCTATTCATTTAGGTTTCTTTGCCACAGAACGTGCTAAAGTTTCATTTTGAGCTCTGGCCAAATCCATAATGAATAGTCTCATTAATTTTCAAGCTCAAGTGAGCAGAAATAATTTCATGGATCCAGAGTCTTTTCTCACGATTATTTCTCATTTTTAACACCGTACGGTTACAGCGGACTAAAGTGGAAGTGTCAGAAAATTCGTATTGCTTCTTAGAGGCTACAGATTTTTGAAGTTGTTTAATCCTTTAAATACCATGCCGCGCTTCAAAGATTTATTTAATCGAGCTTGAAAAGATTTCTTTTGAATCTTTTGTATTATACTTTGTCAGATTTTTAACATTTTTTTATGTGCTGATGTAATTCTCGAAAGTAATTGCAGTTATAAAATTATACAGTAACTTTAATTGAAGAATATTAAATGTTTCATTCCGTGAGGAAATCCGTATTTCTTTTTTAAAAGTATTAAACCATGTGATTTTATTGGTTATTCGATAGGAAAGAATCAGGTCCGGAAGAAGAGAATGTTTGGTAATGGTCTTACGAAACGAAATAAAATTCACATTGTTAGACATTTAATTAAATTTTAATATTATTTGAATCCTTAGATTTTTAGCCACTTTTAATGTAAAAATAACATGCTTTCTTTATTTTTATTAAATAAATAATTTGCGTTTCTTATTATACATATAAAATATTATTTCATATTTCTTTCGACCATTAAACAATTGATATTTATTTTGAATCCACCATGACGAATGGATGATAATTTAGTATAAACTTTATGGTAAAATTGAAACTAGAAAATTTATGACTGGAATATTTAAAAAAGTTGACACACAATTGGATTCAAATGCGATACACTTTTTTAATTAAAAAAGTGTGACAACTTATGGAAACTGTGATAGATAAATACAATAAGTGTCATCTGAAATCCTCATCACGATTCGACAACATTAATACTAACTAAACTAAATTGTTTCTTGTCTAGCTTCTAAATGTTCGCTTCTAGCCCCGCCCCTTGAATAGTCGGAAAAGCTGTACGAGTGTTATTGTATTATTCCCCCTCTCATTTTCTGCGCATTTTGGGTCAATGACAAAGGGCGTCGAGTAAGCGGAAGTGCAAACCTCCTAGACTTTGGAGTCCAGGTAGTTTCAAAACATCCCGAGCATTAAATATCATTCATTCTGTGTGGTCAGTAGTCGTGACGCCCTTTGACCTAAAAATACACTCATGCTTGTCAATACAGACTGTGTATGAATCTATTGTGTTGGATGCCTTTGGAAAAGAGGTTTTTCCTAGAGGTACTTATAGCACTAACTTGACTCATTGTTACTTCACAGAACCCCTTCACGCTACTGTTAGGATCTTTCACGTGCGTAGAATAAATGTCATTGTCATCAATGCCATTGGGAAATTTTACATCTGTATTACAATCTGATTTCTTTGTAATTGTTATTAAGGTTCGTGCCCTGCTCAAAGAGTACTCACAAGCAAAGAGCAACTCATTTGTTTCGACACTGTTTTCATATCTGATGCAAATCATATTCTACTCACGCATATGTATAATATTCATATATAATTTATTTAAAAACAAACTTAAACTACGCTACATATTTTTTTTACTTTCCTTTGTTATTTAAAAAGGTATTTTATTAGTATAAATATTGTATTTAATGAGATGTCATGATAAACTCTAATAATATTTCTTTTATATTTAATGAACGATTTAAATATAATGTTGAAGGTTATATGAAGTTTTCCATGCTTTTTCTATTAATTCATAAGATTTTTCGAACATAATCAGGAGAAAAGGAACGTTTTTTTCACGTAATTCTTATTATTATCATAAGAAGATCTACAAAAATCTGAAAAACAACAAAAATATAAGATTATCGATGATTTCGAAAGTGTTTCAAAAGAAGCTTTTATTTCACAAAAAAATAATATATATTTTACTCTTTATCCAATATAAAAGTCGAAAGAAGGATAAAGACATTGAGAATCAGTTTGTCTTATTGCGCTTTTCCGTTCCAATTTCCCCCCAAATCAAAAAAAAATGATGCTTTTATATTCTTATACATAAAAAATAATGAAAAACTCTCATGTTTCAACTTTTGTGAAAAAGAATCGTATGAATGCAAGATTTATCTTTTTGAAACTTTTAAACAATGGAAAAACTCCGATCCTTAGTACATGTTTACACATTGAGAACTTATTTTTAACGATATATATATATATAGGTTGATATGTTAGACTTTTTGTTTTTTATTAAAAAGTTCGCCTTTTTTTATAACTGATAATTATCTTAATTGTTGACTATGTAATTAAAAACATTCTCTAGAAGACTTTTACATACAATTACTCTAGTATAAATTAATAATCATCGTAATTATTAAGAATTTTTCTTTAATTTATTAATCGTAGATTATTGATCTACGTAGTACATAGAGACGTACTCAAAAATATTTTACGAACATTCATTTATAAGATATTAATGTATATAATATTTTATTGCTCTTTATCAGAGTTTAAGTTCATAAATTTATTTGTAAAAGCAATAAACTGGGAGTAAAGTTTTAAAATAGTGTTTTAAATACTTTATATGAACTTTAAAATAAAAAATATATGTTCCGCTTTGTGGGAATGAATCGACCGAAAGTATTTTAATGACATTAAAATTAAAATATTTTAAAGCTTTATTTTATAATTAGTGAAGAAAAATTATCTCAAAAATTTATTTTATATCAATCTCTATTAATCTACTACACGATATTTTGGCATAAAACATCAAAAAATAGTCTTATTTCATAATCTTAGATCCTACACAAAATAAAAGTTCCTTCATTGGGGAACGATATTAAGAATTTCGCAGGATGCAATATGGAAAGAAAATACTTTAGACATATATCTCTCTCGTTGTATTTATAACTTCTCAAATAATTTCAAGCAATCTCTCATCCACTCGTTTATTTTATCTTTTTAACATTTATAAAAGTTTGATAGTCGATATTCCACCGCATTTTTGTAACGATCATTTTTCTCCAGAAATAATAGCTTACATTTAAACAAATTAAAAACACTGCTTAATTCCTAAAGAATTACAAAGAATAAATCACTACAGAGTATTATTTGTCAGGTAGAGGGATGATAAATGTTTCATTCATTCTAAGTTTTTCGCTACAACCAGGCTAAATGCTATCGACGAAATTCACGAAATCTTGTGAAATATGACATTCAAAGTTTCTCTGCATAAATAAAGGAAAATTGAAAAATAAACAAAAAAATTAGGGGCTGGGAAAGTTCTATGCAAAGAAAATAAGAATGAAAAGTTTAACGGAAAAAATATGCTTTCCCGGTCACATTGCGTGAAGAAGAAAGAAAAACGGTCTTTAAATAAATCAATATGACAAACTGGAATGTCTTAATTTAACTACAGTAAACTTCAAACGGTTTGGGAGAGAAATATTTATTCGCTTACGCTTTTTCCATCGCTGACGTGATGCATAGAGTTATTCAAGAATTGCTATTTTTGGTAGACGACTTTTTAAGACCAATATTTTTTCAACTTTTATACCACTTGCAGTTCAATTTTTACAATGGCTAGCAGATAATCAAAGATAAATTTTTCTCTCAGATAACTTTGCATCAATTCTTTTTCAAAGGAGAAAATGTTGGTTTTAAATAACAATCATCTTTATTTTAAGTTTGATTGAAGCTAATCCTGATACAATTGATATAGGCCATGCATCTGTATAGATTAAATCTAATACGATAATTGGAGCTGGAATAAATTTTGAATACTTCCTTTTATCTCTTAACTTCCATAACTTAAGAGTGATTATTATTGTGCATTTAGAATAAGCACTTTTATTTTTGATTATATTACTTTTATGAAGTACATATATAAAAATATAAATTCTCGTATTATAAAGTTTTAAAATCTGGTTCTAGAAACTCACCAACTGTACAAATAACGTAGTTATTATTTAAGAAACTGTTCGATAGTAAAAAAAAAAATTAAAAATCACCCATCTTATTCATTGTAATGAATTACAAGCCAACCCTGATAACTGATTAGTTGATCACTTGCAGAGTGAGTGAGGGAATATTAACGTCGCACTGTTCAACTACATGAGGGCTTTTGGTGATGAATCTATTAATTTTGAATCATGGTCAAGTGTGACCCCCCCCCTCTCCTAAGTACCACACCACATCAAGGGGAGGACGTTTGAACTCTCGACAGATTTAAAGTGTATTACTCCCCTACACGGCGGATCTTTAGTGATACGGACTTAAACTCGTGACAAGCCAGCCACGATCCTTGACAACTAGGCTACCAAGGTCATTATCAGTTTCAGAAAGTATCAACAAAATTTGTCACATTCAACTTTAAAATATTTTTACTTTCTATCACTAAGGTTTGAGAATTTAAAAAACTACGTATTTACCATTATTGTATCATACTTAAAAGCGTTAAAGTAAAAATGTTGATTTTCTATTAGCGTGATTTATAAGCTGCAAAATTCATTTTTTTTTTAAATTTAAATTTAGGGTCATATTATTCCTACATCCATGCAACATCAAAATTTATTTCCCCTGACTAAACAACTTACTATTTACTTTGTGCAATCTATATATATATAGAGAGAGAGAGAGAGGGAGAGAGAGAGAGAGATCTGAATATAAAAAAAACTTAAAATGTTTTTATTAACCACAGAGTTTGTGTGTGTGTTGACTTCCATTCTCATTCTTTTCTTCCGTTTTTATCAACATTAACTATATTATTCATATTTTGTAACTAATAGATTCTATATACATATATATTAAGATGCTGTTTTAGAGAAGCATCACAAATTGCATATTTCACTAAAGGCATCATTATCGTAATGCATATAATTCATTAAATCTTATAAAAATTCATTTTATTATCTTTTTATTTTGTTATGGAAATAAGGTGTATCCACACACGAATTCACACAAACGCAAAAGCATCATAAATTAATGAATATTATAATAGTTAATTACTTTTACAATAATTAATGCTTGTGTTTCTTTCAAACATATGGAGATAAAAAAAGAGGAAATTATCGCCTCGATAGCGAAATGAATAAATTTAGAGCTTTTATGAATTTACGAAAAGGGCATCACATATTTCATAACGCTTCATGTAAAGCTGCCAAAAGCAATTAAAGTTTCGCCAAATAACTGCACCCGTCAAGAAGTCAATATTAAAGCTGAAAAAAATCTAAAAGCCATTATTTTCACTTTTTAATCCAGGAGAAGAAAATCTTTCTTGTATGTTTTTGAAAATCTGGAAAGCTCGCTGCTGTAACTTTGTTTCTATTGTGCGATAATGCGTTACGTTAACTTGTCTTGTTTGAATCACTGCAAAAAAAGATATTAAAAAAAATACTTGCTCGGAGTAATAATTTTTCTAATTAAAGAGCAAGATTACAACTGGAAAACTTGACAGAAGAAATCCATTCGTTTCAGAACTGATGACAGCTCGAATCCCATTATTTTTAAAGTAAAAATGTCCTAAAGTCTCTAAGATATGTTTAGTAAAGAAGCGAGTCTTCACTGCTTAATTTTTTTTATTCCAAGAGACGAGCTAAAACTCCGAAGCAGAATTATCTATCATTCTCTTTTAAATATGTTTTCTGTGTTTGTTTTCTTTTACGTTAACATGCATGAAATTACATTCTGTAGCTGGAATTTTTCATTCCTAAGAACTATTTCGAAATGTTTCTCTTTTTATTACTTTCACATCCATTTGTTATTCTTCGCAACGTTGATTCATTCGTGTGTGCCTTTCACTTAAGAGAAGTTAAATTCTCATTTGTTTCTTTCACATTCTTTCAGATGAATTTTTTAAAAAAAAGTTTATGGTTAAACTGTGGGAAGTCACTAGTATTAATTTAAATATTTCCCCTCATTGTGTGTCTAGAGGGTAACATAATTTCAGAAAAGCATTTTTTTAATGTTACCTGTTTTAAAGTAATCTGAAAAGCACTAAAATTTCTTTATTCATTCATTAAACCTTTCTTCCTCCAGATATTGCTAACATTTTCATTTACTAACATAACGTATTTTTTTGAATAAACCTTTTTAATGACTATGAGTTTAACAGCGATCATTTAATTAGTACTGTTATAGCTGCTTCATTTCTCAATTTTTTACCCATTCTTTTCTTAACTATTAGTAGTAAAAAATTTATTTCTTTTCGAATGAACCTGCTTAACTGAGAATTTTGTAAGTTAGTTTTTCTTTACTGAGAAGAATTCATTGTTCTTACTTTTAAAACAAAATGTAATTTTGTAGTTTCTTCAAAAAAATATATATTTGCTTTGACTTTAAAAATTTAAATATAAAGTTTCATTGGCTTAAGAGTACTTGGATCTAAAAAAGGTAGTTTTTATGTATGCAATGACCAATGGTTGCACGCTAATCTCTGAATCAAAAATTTGTGTCATTCTAATGATTTTTGTTTTTAATTACAATGAATGTTTCTTTGATTTCTTACCATAAGTTTCCTTTATATTTCTATAATTAAATTATTGAAGTATAAGAAAATTCTTTTTAAAAATTAGTCTAAAGTAACGAAAAGCAATTTTATCTGAAAAAAAATTATTTTAAAAACATGTATTATCTGATATTTTAATCAAATTACGTACATGAGGATTAAATTATATATTTTTATTACAAATCAATTCTTTTCATCGAGATTTTATCTCATTACCTAAAAAAATTTATTTTGAAAAGATTTCCATCTGCATTTCATTAAATATATTAAATCTTTAAGCCACTTTTGCAGTTTTCTTCCACTGTCTTTCCTATTACTTTCTTCATTCTAATAATCATAACCTTAAGCTTTTTAAGTTTATTTTAACTCACAAAAAGCTTAAGGAAGGAAAAAACATTAAAACAAGAATTCTAATTTATTCGCATAAAAATAAATCTAATCTAACGAAGTTTAGTAACTGTGACCACATTTAAGTATTTTTAAGTACCGCATTGCTTTGGCTAAAGTTATAAATTAGCTTTTACATACTTTTCAATGGTCTTGTGAAACTCGCATTGTTGCCATTTCCAGTTTTAAGGCGATAATAATGCTACGTAACAAAGCTTTGTCTTTTCTGTTATGGGTGAGCTAGCTATTCTTTTCTCATTACACATTTTATGTATCCTGCCTTAGACATTTATTGCTTAATTTCAAGCGCAGTAACTGCTGTGTTAGACGTTTGTTATGCGTTTTATTTTACCCTCACCTTTAAAATATCGCTTATCTATAAAATGCAATCCCCATTTAAGCTTGGCTCGCTCCTGGGGTTGAAGTCTCACAGAACATTTTCACCAGGCCATGGTCATTAGAATCACCATCAACGACGTAAGATCATTTTGACTGCCACCGAGTTCTCCCGGGCAATGGAAATTTAATACAAAAATAGCAGCATTATCGTAAAGGCAATAAATGTTGACTCCGAATTTCCGTACACGATGGAAAAGGGGAATCCATTTTCGATTTAAAAGATGCCCCACATCGTGATGAATCAAAAATGTTTTTGCTTGAGTGAAATCACTTCGAAAATCGCACAATCTCTCATCATTGCTGTTATTTTGACATTGAACTGTGTAATATAAATTTCGAGATTTCTGCATAAACTTAATGTGTATTATGTATTGACTTTTTTGCACCATTTCTGTGAATGAGAATTTAAAATATTTTTCATTCAGTCCTTTCTTAAATAAAATATAAATATTTAGATTTTTTACATTTACTCAACATTTTTAAAATGAATCTTTGAAAGGCTTATTGTATGATGTTAATTATGTAAGAAATTTTTGAAGTAAATACCTTTTATACTTACAGAAGATTAATTACAGACATCTTTAACCTTTACTATAAACTGTATTGTGTCATTATACGTATGGACAGCTGAATATTTCAAATTTCGTGTGTATTGCAAAATTGTTCCTGTCCCTTGACCTTGAATATCAACAGCGAAAATATGTAATTACAGTATGACTTAGATTGAAGTTGACTAAAAACGAAAAAAATCCTCTATTGGAAAAAATGGAATTTTGCATTCAATAAATATATTTAATTTTATAAATTTGCCACGTGGTAAAAATTAACATACCTACAGGTTCTTTTTTATGAGTGAGCAATTTGCAATAAAAAATTATACTACATTTTCCATGCAAATAAAGAGATCTGGTAGTTTTAGAATTCAATGAATCTTTTCAAATATCTAATAAAAATTAAATATTGCAAAGGTTAATTAATAAATGTAAATTATACTAAGTGAAAATTGAAAAGCTACCTATAGAAACAACTTTACTATACATAAAGATTTATAACCTCGAAAATATGTATTCATAAGGCTTTAAAAGAAATTAACAATTGATTTTAAAATTGTTTGTTCAGAAATCCCACGTAATCCCATCCTTTAGATGTAAACGCATATTTGGCGAATGCTACGTTTCGAAGATAATGTTTTCCAATTTCGAAAGTGCTTTCTCATTTCTACACTTTTTCCCTTAAAAGACAATTGATTGTCGTTCGATTCGTATTTCTGAAGACATAAAAGAGAGCTCTTGTCTCTGCTTGTATATAAGGCTAGGTAAAAAACATTGTTTACTGCCAGTGCTAGTATTCATTATTTTCATTTTAATAATTGCTTCCTTACCCTTTAAAATAAGTTGTATTTAATTTCTTATTGTTTTAAAAAAGTAAATCAATAAAAAATAACATATTCTAAGGAAAAAGGATTTTCGTTCACTTATTTATTGCGATCGTGGCAAAATCTCTTACTATCAGTAAAAATTGTTCTATACTCGCCTCACTCTTGAAATGTATCCCACTGTTTATTGTTGTCTTAGAAATCCATTAAATTTAATCATTCGATTCTTTTGCATAAAGAATAAAAGATTCATTGTAAGAATGATGAGCAGATCACGGTTATTTTTATTTATTTTTATTATTTAGTTTACATTTTTATTTCAATGACTTCGTTTTGTGTTTATGGATTTGGTCATATTTTAACATAATCTAAGTCTTCGTATTTAAGAATATTGTTTTTAAAGTCGCAATATTCTTTTATCCGTTTTAAAGAGAAAGTTTTGGATAATTATGAAATCCGTTATAAATATGAAGTTTTAGGACAAATAATAATTACATAAACACATTTTTTTGTAGTTTATTTAGTTACATCCAATAATCTCTGTTCAAAATTAAAAAAACTTTGAAATATCTCTATTCTTCCCATTTCCCGTTAAGAATCTTTAAATAGAAGAACAAACAAACACGAAGAGATTATTTTGAAAAGTTCATTTTGGAACTCCAAATGAAACAAATTGAAATTTGGAATAAAAGCTTACTTCAAATACTCCCGGTTAATGAAATTTCAGCATGTGATTATCTGAGTGTAATTCTACATCAAAATGCGTAGATAAGAGATTGAAGTAGAAAAGGAAAGTAAGCTGATTTTCGTGTCGTTTTAGGAAACGCTAGAACACTTTTTATTATTTTTTCTTTCTTACTCAACACTATCATCTGCAGAGAGTAAAACGACAATCCAGAAACCATTTCGAATGCAGAATTGCCGAACAAAACGAATGGAAGAGAAGAAGGTTCACTTTTTCTGCAAATGAAATTTTCCGGACCAGCAGTTTCGTTAATGGAATGAGTAAAATGTTCAACTATGTTTCTACTAATGGGACTGTTAGGCGCTCAATGAACTGAACCCTAAGATAAGAATAAATGCCTCCGTATTCTAATTCTCTTCAGACTGAGGGAAGTGCGGTGAAACATTCTCAACTCTCTTAATCCAAGAGACGAATTATTTTGGTATTAACATGGGTACAAGCTTACATTTTCACGCTCTGCGTAATTATTCCATTGCTTTTTAAGCAGAAGATAAACAAACAATACGTCTCAGTAATATCAAAAATGTTTTTGAAATTAAATTTTAAATCTTTGTCTTTATTTTCATTTTTTTGTTTGTGAGTTTTTTAATCTGTATTCCATATATTTCTAATCGATTCTTAATGATCTAGAAATCAGAATAGTTAGGGTATAAAGTGTAATTTAACTATTCTTTTACACAAATACAAATTAAACTGTATCCGTTCTGTAATCAAATTTAGTTTTATGTTCAATATATCCTTCGGAGCGTAAGAAGATAAAAGTAATTTTCTACAGAAGTTGTACATTTCGAGATCTCTATTGATCGTTGAACAATTTAAAATGAGTAAGTGGCATTATTTTCTTCGCGACTAAGAAGTTATTCGCATCAACTCTATTTCTCACACAACTGTGTGTGTATATGCGCGTATGTGAGCGTGCGTGCGTGCGTGCTAAAATACCAAGCAACATGATAATCTTATCTTTTGACCCATGCCTTTATTTTACAATGTGTGCGTCGAAGTAAATGGGAAATTAAAGCAAACCTTCGTGAATATAATCTGTATACTCACTTTTCTTCGCTTTTTGAAAGCAATTTTTGCAACTTATCCAACCCAAAAACTGTTTGCAAACTAATACCTTTGCTCTTTCATTAAAATATTAAATTGCAGTATGTTCTTCTGTATGTTCTGAATAAAAAACTTTTACCAGCTTGTGTAATTATTCTTTTTTCCTTAAATAGATTTCCGTACCCTTGATTTTTATTAAATATTTACACTAAAAACTAAATTCAGTAGCTTAACAACCCATAAGGCCTGGGCCTACTGTGTCTATCTCAGTATACTTGACCTTGGGCCCTTAGGGGCATGAGCAGATGTTCCGGTCAGGTGGTCAGTCTGGTGTGAAACCTCCCAGTTTTAAGTTCCCATGCAAGCTTGGTACTCATTTATTGACCCAATGAAAGGGTAAAAGGTGGAGTCGACCTTGCCCAGCCCGGGTTTCGAGCCTCGGATCTGAGGTGTGGAAGCACTATGAACTACCACTCAGCCACTGGGTTTCAAATATTTACACTAAAAAGAGCTGAAAACTTGCTTTCCTATAATTCTGCAATTTTGTTTTTTCATGTTTTTTTATATGAATCAGATAACTACTATAACCTACGTGTAATTGTAAGCAGAATTTTTTTTATCATGTATTGTAAATTTTATTTATAAGTCTCTTTTTGTTTTTCTCATATTTTATGTTGAATCAAAAATGCCAATATTCTTATTAAACTTCTAAAATTATTTGTCTTTAAACATGCCAGTAGTTGAAGAAGATGAGTCTTTTCATTAATGTTCTCAAGCTTTTCTGTTAAGCGAGAATAGAAGATTAAAGAATCGCATATCAGCCAAAATCTATATATTTAATATTCATCATCTGATTTGTTAATAAATAAACTAAAGAAAAAATAGTGGAAAACTATGTCAGTTATTTTGCAATAATTATGCAAAATCTTAGATAAAAATAACTTTTTTTTCAGAAAAAAAGTTATTTTTATGCTGCATTTAGGATATCCCATTGCAAAATAGAAATAAATATTAGAAATCTCATTTGATACGCTACACCGGTCACGTTTTACCTAGTTTGAATTGATATATCTTATATTTGTGTTATTTACTGAAATAATCTTTATAAAAAAATAAACTTTACTCTAAATATATGTCTTATTATAGCATTTAAAATTTAAGAAATAGTTATGTATTTAGGTAATTAGAATATAAAACTGGATTTTTTTTCTATAATAATAATGTGATATATAAACCGCGAATAAAGCATTCACAACTCACTGAACATCAATGTTAACACACAAACCTCATAACAATTGTAATTCCAGAGATAATAATCATTAGTAAAGGAATATTGACAAATGTCGTAATAGTTCTTTGAAGATTAACGATATATCAGCAAAAATAGTCTTGAGAAATAGGTTAGATGATCAAATGCATCATAAGTTGCATAATCCGTGATGTATATTTCTAAGATGGAAAGTTAGTGAAATTTTCTTCATGGATAATGTTTTTTGATATTAAAAATTGATCAAATGAAATAGAAAGAGCTTTAACCTTAAAATCTATAGGTAGATCTAAAAATACATATTCCTTTCAGATTGATGAAAATGGGCAAAAAATATCCAAGTTATTTATGATTACATTTGAATAATTTTATAAGAAACTACCCACACGCACATTTCACCATTCTGTTATAATAACGGAAATCATCATCCAGCAATAAATGTTCAAAAGTGAACTGAAGAAGCACAGCATTCTTCACAACATCATTACTAAGTCTAGAAACGATGTGCAGCACAGAACATTAAAAATTATTTAACGCAACATTAAATTCATATTACTATGAATTGAATAGCGAAAGCTACAGTAAAATTCTCAAAGCACCTTTAAATAGCTGCTATTAAAATACTTTTACCCGACGGTTCTCAGAATGGTGAGATGTTGCGATTCTGGGGTGGTGGTTCAAACCGACACACTTTACTGCGAGAAATCTTTCATTAAATAATTATTAGAGTCGTAAATATTGAAGTCCACAAATTAGTACAGTGTGTCTCTGGCTTCAGAAGCAAATTAGTGTCACTTACAGGTTTATGAGGTCGGAAACGATGACGATGGAAGGAAAAGTAAATATGCCTCGGAGTATGCTCATTAAATAGCGAGCAGTATTTATTATGGGAGCTGCCGCAATACATCATTTTTAACTGCTTGAAAGCTACAAATGCAGTGATTGTCATTAGTATTGATATCTATAACATGGTGGTTTACTACATCGCGATCATTTTAGTAAAAAGAGATTGATTGGCTATGAGATCTAAGGGTTGTGTACTCATGCCGTTTTTCAAAGAACATAAAATATCTAATCGATTTTTAGATCACGCATAAAAAAATTCATTGTTGAAGGCGATTTAGATCGATTCACATGAAAAAAAAAGAATGATTCTATCCATATAAAAAGAAGACTCGATAAATTAATTTTTAAAAATAAACTCGATTACTTAAAAATTGTGTTAATATAATTGACGAATGATACAGATAAAGTTGTTTTTTTATTACAGATGCCACTTGGTTGTATCTTTGTACTCTCAACTGTACATCCTCGTTTAAATGTTTTAAAACTCCATATATTCATCTTAATAGTATAAGAAAAATGAGTTAACCAAGTTATTTATGTTATATTTAGGAAATGATCCTCTCTGAATATATATATATATATTTCACAAATTATATAAATCTGTGAATGTAGCATATATCCTTAAAAATTTAAAAATGGACCAAGGAAAAAACAGATATGTGTGAATAGCTTTGAAAGGGGTTTCGATTTTAAGGTAGTATTCAAATGAAAAATATTGCTGCTTCCACACAAGGGAACTATTTTTGAAATAAATTACTATTATTCATCATTTTCTGTCCTACGCCTTAATTCTACGCATGAAGTCATCTGATCTCTTTATAATGCTTATGGTTTCCGTAATAATATGAGGCCGAATGCTGCGTTAATATTTAATAGAAACTCTGAAAACTGCGTGATGAATATCACGGAAGGATTTCCCAATTAATATAGGACAGAAAGAGTGCATGAAAAATAGCAGAAATATTTCTATTTATATATCGCGTTCCAAATTCAACATTATTCCAGTGAATTAGGCCCTCTGATTTAGTCTTAGTGTTGTTACGTTACATGGTCCAAGAAAATAGCTAACATGTTTTTAAAATTAAGACCAATAAACATGGATTGAACATATTAAGTCTGTAAGCTTCATATAGCCCTTTTGATATCAAAATAGCTTTTTAAAAAGACAAAACTGGTTTTTCTGATGACTCAGTGTCTAAATATATGTAAATCAATAGATACCATATATTTTTATTAAACTTATATATGTGACAATAAAATAGATTCAATTATTTTAGAGAAAAATTACAAGTGTAAAACATGTACTTAACTGAATTTTTTCTTTACTTTAAAAATGAAGATCTTCAATTAATTAATTTAAAAACAGCATTTAACATGTGCATTGTATTTTTGTAATAAAAATTTAATGTACTACTAAGGGTACAATTGATTTTAACCCATGCCAAAAAAATAAGTAAAGTATCTAGTTTGAGCCACAATATTTAATCTGTCTTTATCCAAAAGAATACGCTAGTTTCTATTAAGTTAATTAAAAGTCATTTCTTTCATAGTTTCATTACAAAAACTGCAATAAAACTTTCATTCGTTGATTTTTCCAAGCAGTTATACATGAAAACTAGCAAATCGGAAATAATGTATTCTTCGATGTTAATTATTAGTGTGATATAATATTGTGATTTCGAATGAATATATATACGTCCATGAGAGTAAATATTTTAAAATTTATTACTAGATTTTCTGTGTATCAAGGCAATCTAGATCATTATATTGCTATTCGCAAGGAATATTACTCTCCAAAATTAAAAGAGCAATCTTAAAATGAAATATAATACAGGATGTGGTGGGGTCTTCATTCTTTGTATTTTATTCCTATTAAAAACCAGAGAAATATTTCATATTAGAAATAAAAGAGATATCCTCCTGTTCAGAGGGATGCAAATAAATAAACTTCAAAATGTGATCGATAATTTTTCATTGCATCTCTCTACAAATAAATAAACTCGTCATTTACTCAGAAAATTGCTTTACAGTTTTCCTTCCAGCCATAAGCCATAGTCTCCTTGGCTTCTTACTCATAATTATTGTGCTCGTGTTACCTTATTTTACATTTCTTTAGCAATGCATTGTGATTGATTTAGTTTTCCTGTTTGATACGATTTTGTTTCAGAAATTCTCATGATTTGCTCTTAATATCGGGGTATTAAGTTATCAGTTTAAAGTATTCAGTTTATTTATATTTTGGAACAAGTGTGATGATACTCTTATGAGGGAGGCTATCATGAAGTCTTAGCTATTACAGAAAATATTTGTAATCGAGATGGAAACATTTTTTTTATTCCAAAAAAACTTCTCTACATAATCACCCTCTAGATTTATGCAGTTAACCCACCGTTTCTTGATGTTTTGATGGCCATCGTTGTAGAACTTAGTAGGTTGTGTCAAAAACCATTATTTCACCTCTTAAATTGCGTCATTTACATCCGACTGCGCAATTGTTTTTTGGATTATTGAATTAAAAAAAGTCGCTTGAGGGGTGAGATCAAGAGAATAGGGTGGAAGTGGTAAAATTTCCATTCCACATCGCTTTGACTCCTCCATCATGCCTCTAGATGAATGAGTAACTTTTTTCTCGAAAAAATGACGGATACCCTTAGCAATCATACCGCGTCGTTTCTTAATCACAGTATCACACAATTTGTTCAACAGTGTACATTAAGAGGCGCTAGTAATGTTCTGACCTTTCTTCAGGTAGTAAGATAACTTTACTATCATCCCAAATTAACATGCAGAATAAATTTTATCCAGATTTAAAAGTCTTTGTTACAGTTAAAACTGTACGATATATACATATATGCAGTTTGACCTCCATTTTACGAGCCTCCATTTTACAAATGTCTCTATTTTGCGAACTTATTCTTGGAATTAACCTGGAAAGTGTGTATTGAAAGTAGAATCTCTATTTAACGAATTTCCACATAATGAGCATTTTTCGAGATTTAGTGACTTCATTAAACCAAGGTCTGACTATATATAAGCTCTAATTAGCTCAAAATTCTCACTTTACCTATAAGGCACTGTTTGAAGGGAAAATAAGATCTTTGCTCAAACAACAGCATTGTTTTTGTACGCTTAAACTTATAGTCAGACAAATTATTCAGTAATAACATGCAATACAAATTAAAAAACATGCTATATTTTTATTCCATAAAGTTACAAGTAGTTGATGTCAGAGTTAACAGATACTAAAAAAGTACAAGTACATTCAATATCTAAAATTCTAATTGATATGTTGAATCAATGAATAAAGCTGAATTCAAAGAATCAATTTCACGGTTTAAAATTATTTTTACAAGGAATGAAATGAATTTGCAAAAAAAAAAACTTGATATGCTCGCTTGTTAGTATAATTTAACGATTGTATAATTTAAACGACATAATAACTGGTTTTTTCAACAAGCATACTTATTTAGGATGTATTTAGATTAGCAGTTTAAATTTCTGAAAACTTATACAATTATAGGAAATTGTTTTATTGTTGTTCCATGTAAAATTACTTCTAAACAACTATTTTCAGTTAAAAATGTCTCTTTGAAAGTTGAAGCGTTGTCCCATCAAGTTAAGACCCTATTCTGTTTTGCCAAGAATCCCAGCTGCATTTGAGCGGGAATCAGTTTTTGGTCTTACTCTGTTTTGTACAGTGACACTATCGTTGCTACTTCTGACCATATATATGCTAAGTTATATGTGTGTCATATCTCTTCTACTCAAGGAGTTGATTAGAAAATTTCGTGTCCGTTATCAAAATACAAAATACTTGGATTTACAGAAAGGAAACAAATACCAAACACGTTATAGGCTATGCTTGTTTTGGATGTGAGTGACTTCAATTTAATAAATTTTGTAGCGTGGTCTTGGTGTATGAGATGGAACTTAAACTTTTCATCTGATTGAGATCGATAATTGATAAGCTCTGCCCCTGGTCTATACTACTAAAATTCAATGAAATAATTGGTTTTACGGCAAATTTTTTTTTTTTTTCTGATAAGGTTTGCATTAACTAAAAATAAATTTAATCTGATCTTATACTATGTTTTAATTAGTTTCTTTTATTTTTATTATTATTATGTATTGTGTCTCTTGTATTAAGATCAATTAACAGATTAGTAGAATACATTACATCAAATAATTCTTCCTTTGGGTCAAACTTTTTCTTACTTTCTTGATAATAGCTAAATGATTTTTTCACAGCTTTGCATAAGCAACAAATTACATTTCTTAATCTTCGATAAGCTCATTGTCATTCTTTCTGCTAGGAAACTTTTATTTGATTGATATCTTCAATTTTAGAGAACAATACTTTTATCTTGTCAATCTGAATCTGCGCAAAAAGAAGTTTACTTAGAACTTGATTTTCATTTTACTCACCAATTCGATTCTCCTTTGCTTTCTTGGAGCTAAATTTACGTACCTTAAAAAATCACAATACAAATTGACGCTCTAACTAGCAAAAATAAGCTTGAAAATAGAATTAGCTTAGTACTCGCAGCTGACTCAAATTATGAGAAAATGAAAACAGAGGTGACACAAGTTTTAGAAGATGAAAAGAAGTTGAGAAGGAGTTTGGAAAGGAGACTCCAGAACTAAATTTTTTCACTTAAACGATTCGGAATACGTCAATGGAGAAATTGCTGAGGTAAACAACGGAAAATTCTTATTTTATAGATAATTCCTCACTTTAACGGAGTAAATTGAATAATCTCCAGATTAACTAGATAATAGGTACATTAACTTATTCAGCATTTTAGAGGTAAGGGGTATGTGAGTGTTTAAATTAACGTTTTTATACTTGGTAACCCCTGAGACCACTAAATATTGCATTGCTTTTACAATCACTAAATTCTCCTATTAAAAACACTTTCTTCTATTACAGTTAGTACTAAGATGTTTTGCATTAAAAGGATAAAGAAAAACACTACATGACTATTTAAGCCTAAAAAGTCGACATCTTTATAGGTCTATCTTAAAAATTCTATTTTATAAGGACAATGCATATTCGGGAAAATGAGTACCACCTTTGGTAATATTTCCCATCAACTCTTCTGAAAGACGCTGGCAATGTTGTATCCTGAAGTATTTCCATGGAAGACTGGTTCAAATGATGCTGATATCCAGAAAACGAGACAGAAAATTTCCAAACTTTAGTTGTTACCATAACTTCAGGGAGAGAAATGTAGTTTTACTCTACATAATACGTTGAGTCTACGAGAAACTGTAAACTTCATCGATGTGAAGCATGCCTTAAGGCAGTAAGAAAAAGGCTTCAAATGTTACCTTAATTCCACGCTTGGCCTGGCAGGCATTTCACTCTAGCTGACTGCGGGAATCCGTACGTACATGAATTCACCCGGTTTCGGTTCCACAACGGATGTTTCTCAGTAGGATGCAGATTTTGCTTCCGTTATGTTTTCTTGCAGAATGCTGAAAACGCTGAGCGTACTCTGTGTTTTGTAATAAATTGGAAGTACTTAAATCGATAAATTATCTGGTCGTGACTCTTGAAATGTTGATACTATTTTTAACTCTCGAATGGATTATAAACTGGATAATAAGTAAGTTTATTATTATTTCATAGTGATTAATCCATTAACAGTTAGAAGTTAAATTTAAGTTCTGGTTTCGACTTTTTGCTTGGTATTTATTTCAAAACTTTCCATTCCCATAAGAAATGCCATACTTGTATTACAACTGTTTTAATATAATGGTGAATCGAATCCTAAAAATTGAGGGAATTTATTTCGTATACTATAATGTATTTTTCAAGAACATTTGTATTCACTCAAACTTTTCCTGAACTTAAGATATTTCGCAATCCTTATTTCCAAAATATTTCTAATTCTTAAATTTAACCAAAAAAATAGGTAAAATATTAGCTTGCTTAACTCGTTCTTTTTTAAATCAATGAATCTGGTTTGCTCTTTAATTTTCTGTGATTATTTCAGAGGTGTCATTTTCCTTAATCTCTGTTTAAAATGAGCTCGCAAACTATTCTTTTTTTTTCACAAATTAAGTTAAATTCATTATAACACAAATTATTTTACAATTTACAAGAAATACTTCATTTTTAGATAGCTAAATATCAATAATGGCTCGTGCGAGCCAAAATCTTGTAAATATTGCTTCATAGTTCTTTAAGATATGTGTAAAAAAAGATTATGCATGTGATGTAAAAAATGCATTGTGCATGTTCTTATTTACGTGTTGTTAATAAAACAAAAAACTTCTTGCTGTAAGCTTTTCTAATTATTGTAAATGTAGATTTAAATATCGTTAAATTTAAAGCAAAATAAATGATCAAAAACTAGATTACCCTATGGATACTAACTTTTACAGTATTCTTTTTAAAAAATATAAATTATTTAAACAATGTGGACTTTTAAATATCTACATTCTGTATAAAACTCTGCTATATATTCTTGAAATATGTAATGAAAACATGAGTATTAAAAAAAATGTTCTGTTTGTTTCAAACTGTCATAAAAAAAAAGTCTTCTAAAGGGTGTTTTTTTAGAGGTATAGAACTTTAAATTGCAATAAAACAACGATGTATTATTCGATTGACATGAATTATTTTTATTCGAAAGATAATCTTGTGGCATTACATTTTAAATATGATCAAGCAAGGCGTAGATTCGTCTAATGGGCCCAAAACGAGATTGCCGTTGTTCCCGATTTTCATAAGCGAATTTTGTTTAGCGATGAAGCGCACTTCTGGTTGAATGGCTACGTCAACAAACAAAACTGCCGCATTTGGAGTGAAGCTAATCCACAAGTGTATGTCGAAACACCATTACATCCAGAAAAACTGACTGTTTGGTGCGCTTTATGGGCTGGGGGAATCATTTGTCCGTACTTCTTCAAAAACGATGAAGGCCACAACGTTACAGTCAATGGTGATCGGTATAGAGCCATGATTACTAACTTTTTCCTTCCTGAATTGAACAATCATGATGTCCAGGAGCTGTGATTCCAACAAGACGGCGCAACATGTCACACAGCTCGTGCCACAATCGATTTATTGAAAGACACGTTTGGTGACCGCCTAATTTCACGTTTTGGACCTGTGAATTGGCCTCCAAGATCTTGTGATTTAACACCGCTAGACTATTTTCTGTGGGGCTATGTAAAGTCATTGGTCTACGCGGATAAGCCGCAAACGCTTGACCATTTGGAAGACAACATTCGCCGTGTTATTGCCGATATACGGCCACAAATGTTGGAAAAAGTCATCGAAAATTGGGCGTCCAGATTGGACTACATCCGAGCCAGCCGTGGCAGTCCTATGCCAGAAATCATATTTAAAATGTAATGCCACAAGTTTATCTTTCGAATAAAAAAAATCATGTCAATCGAATAATACATTGTTGTTTTATTGCAATTTAAAGTTCTATACTTCTAAAAAAACACCCTTTATATCTTTCACTATCGCAAAAACTCTATGTTATTTATTACTTCATATAGTACGTACATTCGTAAAGTTTATGTGCTACACAAAATCAATAGATCTAGAGTGGACATTTGACTTTTTAAAGTTTAATTTGTTGCTTTATAAACTTTTTCAAAACTTCTAACTCAACTAATGCATGTATCTAAGATCAAATCAAGAAAAATGCAATTATAGCGATCATTTTGAGTGGCTGTAAAAAATTCTTATATTGAAATATCATTTAGACTTTGTGAATGTATTTTATTATCACTTCTCATTTTTATCTCTCTCGCTATAGGTTTTATTACTTGAATATTATTTTAAATTGGAATCTCTTTCTCAGTATTAGATTTTTACAGAAGAATAACCTTCAAGTAGTAAATTATACAGTTTAAAACCAAAATCCTGTAATAATCTTATGTCTGTAGAGTTATCTTTTATTTGTTATGTCCATGAGCTTTTAAAATTAAAAATAAAATATAATAAAATTAACATTCAACTATTACTTTCCATGTTTAAGACTCGCAAATATTTGAAAATGATATTAATTATTAAATAAATAATGTATCTGGCTCTAAATATAATTTTCACGAAATGCCTTGGGTGAACTTTTAAAATGTATAAAATAAACAAATATATAGTGAGAAAACTATTCATCTAAATTCTTAAAATTAACATTGTACTTTCTAATCAAATCTTCTGATGATATTTTAAATTGGTTCTTGATGAATAGAAAAAAATATAATGAATCAAATAGTCTAATGTTTTCCCCTTTTAAAGCAAACAAGCGAAAAGGAACTGTCCAATCATGCGTAAAATATAATGAATCCAATGTATTTATTATTTTGAAGATTAAATTAGATTGAATTAAGAAATGTCGTAATGCAGTGTTATAAATTATTCTTTGTTTACTTTTTAGTAATGATGCTTATCTTTCTCTTCGGGATCTCAATCGAGTTATTCGCTTTCCTTTCCAATTAATTTACTAACTCATTCCTTTTCGATGGGAGTAGAATTAATAGAAACACATTTTAGTCTTCCAGTGCCAAAAATCATTAAATTAGATTAAACATTCTAAATATACTTATTCCGAAATATACAAACCACATTGTGTATAATGTGCGTTCATTCAGTAAAACTTGCATTATTGTTTTACATTAAAACACTTTTTCAAGCTTCAAATATCCAAGAAAATGGTTTTCTATTTTAGAATCGACACTGAAATGCTAATACATTTATCAAGTTCTGTCGAACATTATTTAAACATTAATTATAATATTTCTCCATATCTAATTTCATATAATTTGCATCACGTTTCAATACTGTGACAAGCTCCATCACTAATTAAAGTGCCATTTGAAATCAAATTCCACTCTACCATTACTCAGCTGTATTTTAGAGTTGACTTTAAATTCAAAATAATTAAAAACGTAGTATTAATTTATTCTTAAAAACTCCATTCTTTTCTAAAGACTTTTAAAAACAAAATTTGAGTCATATTTTAACGGAATTTCCAATAAACATGTACCTATAGTTACGTCATCCAGGAAAAAACTGGAACATCATCCTTCTGCTGATTAAATGTCCGGAAAAAGGAATAAATTTCCCGGAAGAAGAGTGGAACTCAAAAGCTTCGCTTTAGGTTGTCAGTACTCTTCCAATTGATGTGCGTAATAAATTGCACAGCTGTTTCCTTATTGCAGACATATTTGGAACCAAATCCACATTCTAGTCCCTTTTTTATCTTTTGTCATCCCAGAATGCCACATGAAAAATCCAATGCATATATCATGCAGTCAACGGCTATTTAAGAAATTTATCCCAGACCCGCAAAGAACAAAACGCGAAATTGGTTTTTCTTTTCAAAGCTACAGTACACTCTTAAAATATCTTAACCTATTCATTTATCTTTTTGGCCTGCTTTTCCATTCTTCACGTTCGAGACTGCCACCCAAAATAGAGAAAGAGTATAAATTTTAATCATAAATAACATGCATAAAGATCAGAATTTAAAAGATTTTAGGACGGAAAATGGAAACATATATACATAAAGATACTTATAAAAAATATGAAAATATAAAACGAGAGAAATGCCTACCGTGTTTTCTTACTGAATAGGTAATATAGAAAGGCACAGAATTCGATGTCACAAAGAATGACTTTGTATTACATGATCTAAAGAATCATATAAACCATTTATTATTTTTTTACTTTATTTTACACTCATACTGAACTAGTAGTTTATTTTTATTCAGTGAATTTTTAAAGCTATATGATGAAAATAAATCTGTAAAGGGCTTACAATTTATTTATTCATTTGTATGCCTAAAATTATAATTTTATAAATAAAACTAAATTATATCAAAATGTGTTGGGTTTTTTTAATTTATACTAGCATCATTTATTGATCTGGAGTTCCCTTTCCCTTGAAATAACATTGATATTACCTTCATTGAATGTATGATAGTATAATTGTTTTCAAAAATGTGTAATAATAATAATGGAATTTGCTTTCTGTAGCAAACACGAATAACGCAACCCTGGGTACTGCAGCCTTTTTTTATTTTTGCTCTTTCCCCTTTTTATTTTATATTCTCTTTTTTATTCATTTTTTGAATTTGCAGAATCTAGGCTATATGATAGTTTTCGTGAATTGACGAGTGTTTGGTGCAGTTGGTCAAATGTCACCTTTGACCCAATAAAATAAAGCAACCAACTTGTCATCTGCAATATAAAACTTCATTTATAAAGTCAAAATTATTGTTTACAATTTAGTCTTGATTTTCTAATTCCTAAGATTTAACTGTGTGTTTTAAATTTTATAAAAAAAATCTTTTATTAGAAGTTTAATTTTGAAACCCAGTGTGTCAAGATAATGCAAAATAGATTTATCTATTGGGTGAGATAAATCAAAGAAACAACTGATACCTATTTGACTCTTTAAATCTATGATTTGACATAAAAATTGTAAGTGTCAACACAGAAAATATGGGCATTAATATTTACTTATTGTGAAATAGCATTTCCATACGGTTTCTTAAATAAATTTGGTTTTATATCTGTTTAATTATTGCGCGCGCTAGTCAATACTACTTCATCTTATAGTTTTCCACATATCAAGTAAATTCTCTCATTTTGTCTTCGAAATTTCCATTCATACATTATTCGAATATTGTTACTACAGAGTACGAATTATTATAATCCCTATGCTTTTGATATTTAAATAAGCATCATGTTTAATAACACCATTTAATGTTAAATCTTAATGTATTGTTTTCGGCATAAGGTAAATAATTTTCTTATTAACATTTTTTGGTTAATCAAGCTGATTAAATATTTAGTTACTGGGGTGTGAGTTTTACTTCTTTACATGATTCTATATTTTTAAAAATTAATTTTAAACTATTAGTTTATTAACATCTTTCAGCTCACAAATGTACCAGAAGGAAACATAATAAGTTCACTAAGGTATCCAAAATCCAATTCTATGATAAAAAAGATATTTCCATCAGATTTCTTTTGTTTCTATTAATTTTAATTTAAATCCTCATATCGCAAATATCAAAATGCAGTAGAAAATTACTGAATAATATATATTTGCAATGACCCGTCTGAAAAATTACTATTTAATCCATAGCTAATTTTAAAACAAAATGTACAGCTCATTAATATGGAAATTATTTTACAATTATACTAAAAGGAAATTCGAACTTAAAACGAATTAAAAATTATTCCTTGTTTCTAAACAAGTGATTACATTATTATAATTTTAACTAAAGTTCAATTATTCCTTCACTCTGTTTTGTATTATTTATTTCTTCAAATTTATACAAACCAAACAGCAACAAGGATTGATTGCATACTTAAAAAAATTACTTTTTGTCGAAGAAGAAAAATTTCTAAGAATATAATCGAATAAATAATTTCAAAAATTTCATAATTATTCATTTTTTAAAAAAAAAAAGGAAAACATAGTCAGTTAATAATAAATTAAGTAAGGAATCTTCTTTCAAAATGATATCCAAATAATAACTTTAAAGATTATTTAAATGCATTTTTCTATTGTAAGAGATTATAAAAAAATGTAGGGTTTTAAGAATAAATTACTTTTGAATTGCAAAACGAAGAAAACGAAGCAAAAGGCAAACAGTTACGTTACTGCTGCAATTATCTGAGAACAAATTATTGATATTAAATATTCAATCCGACTAAAGAAGTAATCAGGCAATGTAAACAAAAAATAAAGCGCTGATCTTCATCAAAAACTGTAATTTTTTTTTAAATCTGATTTTGCACAGGATCAATATCAATTTTTTAAGTGATTCTTTTTATTTGTACAAAAAGTCAGACGTCAAAAGATAATGTTTGATAATAAATCCCTATCCTTTAATAAATGCTCTGAATACTGAATGTGTAATTTGCTATTTTATAATAAATTATTCTCGAAATTTTTTAAAGCATAATAAACCCTTAAAAATTTATTTTTGCACACAAAAGATTTTGATTAAAAATTACTTTTTTTGAAGGATTTTAAGATTTATATCCGGTATAAATTGCATGAATTAATTATATTCCCAACTAAATGACCATATAATTTAATTAACCAATTGAAGTTAAATCTACACACATGCTTTTCAGGTTATGTGCAGCTCAATTTACTTTGCACATTTAATACATTTTATTGTATTCATTTACCCACATAAAAAATGATAATTTAGTTGCAATTGTGTGCCAGATTCTCGCTAAATGGTATCCCTAATGATGCCACATTTTCCATATTTATCTTAACCATTTTAAATGTGTAAAGGAGTAGGAGAACGTTTATGCCAAAATTACCTTTATAATTACCGATATTACGTACAACATACGTACTTAAGAGCCTCATCTCTCTGTAGGGGCTATTTTATAATACTTATTCCATAAACAAAAAGAGGCATATATGAACGTTAAGCAAGTAACATACATCATTGTTAAGAATGAAGTTGATGCTGTGTTTTGTAAAAGAATTATTTTAAACTCAGTACATTTTAAGAGATAACTGTTTAGTCTAAAATGAGAGTCAAAAATACCAAAAAAACATTTGTTACAACCTGAATAACAAGTTTTTTTTAACTTTTTTTCCAATTTATCATGCTTTGCTGCTAGAATATTTCATGAGAGAAATAAACAACATATTTACAAAAAAAACTTAATATCTATCAAAAAAATATATTTAATACACTCATTAAACAGAATGTTATTGAGATCATGCACAAATAATCGTTACTAGGGTATTTTGGCAACTATCTACGGCTCTAGCTTGATGTTATTGGATAAGCTTAAGGTCCCCAGAACGTGAGCACAATAATTGCTTCTTTGGTAAAATCTAAATGTATACAAAATTCAGAGCTTTTGACCAAAAATGTAAGAAGATTACGAACTTTACGTTACTTCATTTAACGTTGCAGTAAACTCTGTCTTCAAATTCATTGTTATGAGTGTAAGCTCTTCGTGTTTGTATAGCGCATTAAAGGTTCTTGGACAGTTTTCTTGTCAGAAAGAAATGTCATTCGTTATTGCACCCTTCCAGTAGAAAAGTTTCCAAACCACGCTTATCTTCTAGTATTAAAGGATTTAAACTCTTACCGCATTAATATCATAAATCAAGATTAGCATAATATAAACTTCTTAGTTCCAGAGCAAATGCAAGAAGTTATAATCAGTATTGTTTTCGGATTCGACAGCTATTTCGGTAGAATGTTTAAATTATTTTTTTTAAGTTACACAGTCACTAATTTTTATTTCACTATAAATATTGAAAATTAGTTTAATTTGGAAATTAAAAACCATTAATTCGTTTGTTCACGCTTATCAATCCTCGTAAGAATTTTTTTTGCTGCTATCCATTAGTTTTTCTGTCTTCTGAACAATTTGCTTGTGTCAAAACTTATATATAATTACAAAATACACTAGAATGTTGGCAAAGAGGTGTACATTTTTTGCAAACTTGTTACAGGTGCTAAATGAATCACAGTAACAACTGTTACACGAAACATTAACCTACATTCTCCACAACGAAATAATTCTCATAGATATTCATTGTACTTAAAATAAGACCTTTTGACACACAATAGATTTTCCATATATTTTAGATTTAACTATAGGAATAAATGAATTTTAATAACAGGTGATGAATGATATATACACTAAATTCTCCGCAACCAAGTAATTCTCATAGGTATTCATTGCACCTGTAAAATTTTCACTGGACATCTAATGGATATGTTTCAAGTATGAGGAATGTCGATAAGAAGTATGGTTTTATACATAGAATATGTCTTCTTTTCTTTCTAATTATGCAATAAATGTGTCATGAAAATCACAGAAAACTGCATTTATTAAATGAACCTTATCAAAAATTAGGTTTCAGTATAACACATCATGGAAATTTGAATCATTTAATATATTAGCAGGCATTTCATTTCATGATAAAAATATCAATGAGAAAATGAAATTCCGGTTTTAAAAGTTTATCTCAAAATTATATTTCGAGTGATGTATCAATAATGTTTTTTAAAAGTACACAAAAAAATTGAAGTTCACTTTCTTTAATTACTTTACTGTTTCTCTTCAACTGAAACTAGAATACGTAATGTCTCTCTCTCTCTCTCTCACTCTCTCTCTCTCTATCTCTCTCTCTCTCTCTCTCTCTCTATATATATATATATATATATATATATATATATATATATATATAACATACAATACATTAAGGGCAATTAATTATAATCACCGTAAAGTAATGCCTCGGTACAAAGCTAAATAGGATCGTAATTCGTAGTTGAATTAATATACTGAGTAGCTTCCAATAGTTGTATTACTTTCCTAGTGTGAGTTGTGTGATATTAACATTTCTTGGCACGAAAATTTCTATGACAGCTTGAGTTAATATTTATGCAATGTGTATTTTAATATTCAGGCTAAATATTTGATATTCTAATATGTACATTCTGAAAATGGGCTTTATTAATTAGAGATTGACGTATTCAAACATGAATGTGGTGTACAGTTACACCCACGTTGGAATCATTATTTGACAACCCCATATGACACAAGGAATATTACGGAATACGTATGTCATAATCACTGACATAATTATTAACCTGCCTTTCTTATCACATCTGTCAATAACAAGCAACATTGCAGAGGGATGAATTATAATGCAGGGAAATGTGTACATGTAATGCATTTACTTCATGGCTACACTGTTGAAAGATTTTGTTATTAATTTTGAGAGGAATAAGTGAGCAATTCTGGCAATCTCTGGCTACAATTTTTAGGTTTGCAGGAGCTTTTGAATTTCGAGTATTTTTAAAAATGTTTATATGAGAAGAAACAAATTATATCTGAGCTATTGAGGAGGAAATGTATTTCATGATTATAATATATATATATTATAATAAAATAAATCTAAACATAATATATAAATCATTCTAAAAACAAAGAATGGAAAAATTATGGAATCGAAATCCAAGGACAACAAACCAAAATATAGGAAAAAATATCATGAGTCAATTGACCAAAATGGAAAACTATTATGTTTTCTAAAGATGCCATCGACTTAGAGTGGTGAAGTAGGGCTAAGCTTACTTTATGGGATCCTTATCTTCCCTTTCAAAAGAAAAATTATGCATAACAGTGCATGAAAAATTGTAGAAAAAAAAGTGTTTGAAAAATAACTTAAGCCTAATTAGAGCCTGTATAAGCCTACACTTCATTAATAAACAATTAATCTAAAAAGGATGAATATTGCTAATTTTTTAGAGTTAACAAAAGAATACGCACAATAAACAAACTCAAATTCTATAATTTACCAAAAACTTTTATACACACACACACACACACATATATATATATATATATATATATATATATATATATATATATGTATGTATCAAAGAAGTTATATTTATAGAAATTATATATTATAGTTGTTTAACTTAATTACTCTTTTGAATCATTCTAATTTTCCGAATTATAAAAAATATTATTCGAATGATAAAAAAACATATTGAAACAGAAATATCTTTCATACAAGCAACAATTTCTTAAGATATTTGCGATTACTTATTAGAATTAGCAAATAATAATATTTTTGCTCTATAATTGCTCTCATTTCAAAAGATATTTACCCGAAAGATTCTAAGAAATTTTTCGAAAATAGATCGTATAGAATAGTTTAAAATACAGTATGTAACAGCTAATTAAATATAGTTAGTTAGCAAAATATTTTAAATAGTACTTCTTTACTTTATTATTGGAGAGTGAGTCACTAATTTATGAAAGTCTTAAAATAATTTTAATTGACATTTTGCTTAATCACATACAATTACGATTTAAAGTTGAATCTGATTTTCTCTCTTGAAAACAAAATTATCGTAGTAGTTTTAATTTTTAAATATTTTTTCAATATAAAATTAATTTATTCGCAAGAATAATATCTCACTTGTCCCTTTTAATCTATTTAAAATAATTAGATTTCAGAAAAATATTAAGAATTTTCAGGTTATCAGGCATAAGGGTTTAACTATTAATTATTAAATGGTGTTACAATAAAGTAGCAAAATTTTTTAACTAGTAAAAGCAATATAATCCTTTTACATATTCTCATAGAAAAGATATATTTAAACAGTTAGATTAAAATAAGCCGTATGAGCCTCCCGCAACTACTGAATGATTGATTAAGAATAGAATATCCTGAGTAATGTATGTGTGCAGCTTCTCAGTAGGGTTTTTCCCCCTCATTTCAGTAGATTTTTTTTTTCAAAACAACATTATATGTAATGAGAATATTATGTCTGTAGGAATTTTTTTATTGCTGTTCAGAACATTTCGTTGTATTAGAAACTAGTAAAAACTGCAACACAACTGACAATATTTTGAAATAAAAAGGAAATTTATAACAAAATATTCTGAAAGGTATGTGATAAAAGAATTTTCTATTTTCTGGCTAAAAATTAGGGTTTTCAATAATATCAAGTTAGTGTATTGCTATTACTGTTTGCTAAAAAGAACACTGGTTTCTGTGACAAAGGGGAATTAATAAACTCTATAGTAAAACAAATTTATTCATTTTTTTTTTTTTTTTTTGCAATAAGATTCCACACATCATTTTAACTTCCAAGAAATAAATTAACCAGAAATTTCACGACACTTCCTAATGTTGGGCTTTTTGCATACTCTTTGCCTTTGGTAAGTAAAATTTAAGTTGTGAATACTTTATATAATTAATAATTATCACTGTCACAGGTACAAACATAAAAAAATTAATTTACACTTACTATGAGGTGACAGTTATCCTTATTATTATAAAGTGAATAGAAAATGGATTAGAATCAGTAAATGTTACCTTGTACGCTTCCTGTATTTTTGAAAGAAATTGAGCTTTAATTCTCTGCTTCTGTAAAAACGTCTATTTTTTAGGTATCGCACAATTTGTAGACATTAATAAATATTATTAGACATCGCTTTTCTTTTTCAATTCAGATAGGTTGGTTGTTTTTTTTTTATTTTCTTCATACTTATAGGCGATGAATCTTGTAAATTTGAACTACTGTAAAGGGAAGAAGACGACCCCCAAGATGACATTTAACATTTCCCATTTTCCCACCCCTTTAAATGGAAACGTTTGAGTCTTGACAAATTAAACATTTTTTTCAGAGAGTATGCGGAATATTGGTAGGAGAGATGAATTATAATGCATGAGGAACGTTGCAGTTTTTTTAATCGCTTGATTAAAATGCTTTGATTGAACTTAATATAAAATCACTAAATGACCTATAAACACATTTTAATAGTAATAAAATTTTTCTAGTTTTAAGGTATCTCCGACTACGTTCGGAACCGTGATTTTAAAAAAACGCATAAATGGATAATTTTCATGATATTTAGTGTTACTCAGATAAGAATACATGCATATATAAAATTATTTTAAGGACATTTTGATAAAAAAAATTTATTTAAATATAATATTTTGGCAAAAAATTAACTTAGAATAATCTTTTTTCCAAATGTTCTCCTTTTGTGAAAAATGGTTCTATTATAATAATATTTTGCCAGTATATAGCTAAGTCCTCTCTACAGAGGCTCAACTAGAATTTTTGAAAAAGTCACATTATTTTCAGAGTTACCACTAATTGAAATCATTAGTGGCGTTTTTTTCTTAAAATTTCTCTCCTCTGTGGTCGTAAAATATGAATAAACCCACTTCTAAGTTATATATTTCAAAAATTCTAGTTTAGTCTCAGTAGAGATCTGAGCTATATATAGGCAAAATATTATTATAATAGAAGCATTTTTTACAAAAGGAGAGCATTTTGAAAAAAGATTTTTTTGCCAAAATATTATATTTAAATAAATTTTTTGTCAAAATGTCCTTAAAACAATTTTATGCATATATTCTAATCTAAGTGACACTAAATATCATGAAAATTATCCATTTATGCGCTTTTGCAAATCACGGTTCCGAACGTAGTCGGATACCTTAAAAAGATTTCAATGTTATTTTTCCTTACAATAAAATATAATTGTTTCTAATATTGTTCATGTTTACCGTTCAAAACAACATACGGATCATTAAAAATTTATTTACTATAGTGTTTCGCTGCTTTTTTAACACTTTCCCTACGAATCCTTGACATCATAAATGTTACGTATGTTAATAAAAATGGTTCATACACATCGAACAACTAGAAATTTAGTTTAATTTGTAAAACTCTTCATAAACGTATTCAACTTGAAAACCTAAAAAAAATCAAGAAGACTAATAAAACCGGTAAATGAAATAAGATGATAAAAAAATTACTGACAGTCAAAACACTTCCTTTTTCAATATTTCATTGAATTTTTCTTCCCTCTATTAGTAAGTAAACTTTAGGGGGAGGGGTTTTTCAGACTTTAATATATCAAGCGACATTAGCAAGTTCTTTCTCTTTCTTTCCATCAATCAGGAAACTTCATGCAGTTAATGAATTTGTATTGATTTAATTGTTTTTTTATAAAGGCAAATGGTTTTAAAACCTAAATGCTTTTCAAAAAATATTAAATTTTACATTAATGGCACAAATGAATAAAAAGTGGAGATCGTAAGAAACTGAGTTTGATGGATAAAAATGTTCATAAAAAATTCCAATTAAGGCTCTCTACCAAAACCTAAGTTTGTACTGTGAACTCCGATTAAAGAAAGGAGTTTAATAAAGTAACTGCCTGGACAAAAGAAAAAGTTAATTAAACATCTAAAAAAAAAAGTTTTTTTAATTCTCTCTTTTCAAGTTAAAGCGCTTGAAAGAACATCAAAATATACAGTAGATGAACTAAAGCCCCTTATTGTAATACACAATAGCTTTAAAACAGAAATTTAAATAATATTTTTATTTCAACTTACATGAAATGTAAAAGAATTTTTCTATTTTAACTAGAAGTTGTGTGATGTCTTCTCATACCCGTAGGCTCAATAACTTCTTAATAAAATCCTACTATCTTAATTTTATTTTTTAAAAAAACCTTATAAAATCGAAATATTAAAAACTGTTTTCTCGAAAGTATATTTTCTTTTTCTGGCTTTTAAAAATTGTCAAATATATATTTTTTTCTTCTTCCCAATATTTAAGTATTCCCAAGAGCAGAGGTTTTGAGGATTTTAACATCGAAAGACTCATTTTTACATTTAATTTCTTTACCAATTAACTTTTTTGGCTTTTCATAATATATGCAGAAAGATAATAAGAAAGTATTTTGTACACATAAAGTGTTTATTTTAATTTTATTTCCATGATATTCAGAGTAACTTGACCTTTTTTCCTTATTTTTCTGACATTAAATGTTTGTAACTTTTTCGCTAAAGGGCTTGCTTCAAAATCTAACATTTCTTAGAATGTGTACAAAATTATATTTTTGGATTTGTTATTAAAAAGTATATTCAGAGGAATTATCCCAGAATAAATATTTAAATAGTCCATCCCATTTAAACTTGAATTTTTGAGACAATATTGTATAAGTAAACATTAGCTTAAAAATCAGAAAGCTTATTTTTTCATATTCAAGATATATACATAGATTGTGTTAATTTCAATGACTTCTGGATTGCAACATAAAAAGCAATTATTTTAAATTCATCATATATTATTTAAAATCGCTTTATTATCATTGATTTTTTTTTACCAAAAGGTAGTTGCTATGATAAAAAAGTTAATTAATAATAAAAGTTAATTCAGTTACTCATTTAAATCTATAAAAACTTACTTTAAATCTGCATTACAAAACTGTATCTTAAATTCATTCCTTCGGGGTTTTTTATGTAATGAAATTAATAAGCAACTAATGATGCTAACATTCCATAGAATGTACAATTTGTTAATGACTCTTGAAAATATGTGTTGAATAATTGAGAGCTTTAAAGAGGACCTGAATCACTCTAAAAGTTTAAATCTTGTAACAATAACTAACACATTAATTTATGTCTTAGATTTCTTTTAACTGTGTCAGTTCTTTTCATATAAGCTTATTTAAATAGTGTTTCCAATTTCAAATTCATGTATTCGATTTATTTTTATAAGCCAAACTAGAGTAATCAAATGGATGAAACTAGTTTTCATTGTTTTAGTACTTTCATGTGTTTCAAAGATTGTATAAATTTATTTAAAAATATATTTAAAAAAATCATCAACATTATATTAATGAGTGAAAATTGGTTATTTTTGACGGGAAAAAAATCATTTACAATTTTTAAAAAAATAAAAATATATATTTCAGTAAGAAAGTTTTCAATGCTGTTTCATTTTGTTTTTAAAAAATACTTTTTACTTAGAAGATTAGATTTGAATCACACTTTCGTCAACTTAAAATCTTTATCCACATTAGCTAGTAGTCTTTTTCATATACCAAAATAAATTCCTTACATAAAGAATGTTTCCATCTATAGTTATATTTTAATAATACAACACGGCATTGAAATTTTTAATTTTTGTGCCTAACCTTACGCTTTATAAATGGCATTTTAATGTGAAAAAATCCAAATTAGCATCTTATTTGTTGAATATTTTCTCTTTTAAATTGTTGATAAAGAAAAGATTTTCTCTGGAAGATTTTAAGAAATAGCATAATGAATTATAATTTAATTATTAAGCGTACCTATTAATTATTAATTATTCAGAATGTAGAAATCAGTGAATGTCGTAATGTGTGAATCAGTGAGTGTTTCGTATATGTTTTTACATCCATAACGAAATTAGCTTTACATTCATACAGTGAAAACTCTAGAAGTAAACACATTTCTAGAGTAATTGCTGCATATGAAGACTTTCCTGAAAATGTATGAAACAATAATTGAATCTCAAATTGAATTACTTTTTCATGTTTCAGAAAAATACTCTCGCCTTTTATTTGAAAAATTGATAACTGAAAAATTTAAAAATTGTTTGTTATCTATGATAACTGAGCAATAAACTAAAAGTATGGAAACGATTCTTCTTCAATAAGTAAACACTTTTCTACTTGCTCGATGTCTGTAAAATTTATTTGTAAATGATTATTGTATACAGACTCTTTTGTCAAACAGCTTATAAGTAATAGCGGAAATTTACCCTTATTGTGTATGCTTATTTATCCAAAGCAAAACCTTTGTAAAGATTCGGTGTGTGGGTCTCTCTCTTTCTCGTTGGTATCTATTCGTCAATTGTTGTTGTTTGTTTTTATCCTGGGATACATATGAAAATGCGAATGGAAGAACAGACACTTACAATACAAACAGAAGCATATAAGAGAAGGGGAGCGCTGTTTCCCATTCGAGACGGGAATCCATTACAGGGGAAAGTCCGACTTCTTTTCCCGAACAAGATACATCCATGCCTTATTCGGGATTCGAACCCGAGCCTACTCAGTTACAAGCCGATGGTCATATCCACCATACTGGTTGGGCAGCTATTCGTTAATTATTTTATAAATGTGTGACAAGTGAAAACAAGAAACGCATAAAAAATCAAAATAAGAACTGGATATTTTTTTTGGAGAAATTATACAGAATAGGTTGTTGCATGCAAAATTTACTCGATTCGACTTTTTTTTTAATGAAAGTTAAGGGTATCCTAGACTTCCGTTTCGTCATTCATCAAGTGACAAAGTTTGAAGAAAAAAATCATCCAATTTACTAAAGCGAATAATAATTAGATTTCTTCAATATTATATTCAAAATTATCTAAACTTCGTCATTCTGAATCTAATTTAGAATTAATAATTAAACTTTATTTTATCTGGCTGCTAGTTTAAGATGATTGCATGCTTTAAAAAGTAGTTATTTTCATTAAAGTTTGCAATGGTATTTGAAAAATTAAACAAAAAAGATATTTAACCTCTTTCTTTTCACCGAATAATGTCTGGAGCAGCAGCTCTATTAAACCATGTCTAACTTAAGTTTCAAACGTGCTCATTTATTTTTCTAAAGGTTTACAAAAGCAATTTTTTCAACGAATCATTGAAATTCTCGAGAAAATACTTTTTTTGTTGTAAATCTATGAAACAATAGCCTGATTTTATTTGAAACAGAATGTTTAACTTCGTTTTTAAGTTAAAGGAGATAAGAACTGGTCTTTATATATATATATATATATATATATATATATATATATATATATATATTATATATATATATATATATATATATATATATATATATATAAAAGGATTTTAGTCTGGTAATGAACACAATGGAATTAATTCTAATTTTTGTACAATCCAGAAGTTTTAATTTAAATAATGAAAGAAAAACATGCAAATTAGTCTTAACCAGTTAATGAACTCCGCTTTAAAAACTCTGTAAAAAATTGAAGATTTTTTTCCCTTTTGTTTAAGACTTAAGAATAAACAAGAGGATAAAAGGCTCACTGAGGTTTCTGTAATTTGTCTTGTCCCAAATTTTTCAGCAACTTGTTTGACATAATGCCACTTCATCCGCATCATTAATTCGTTAGTCTGTCGTGATTAATAGCTGTCTCTAATAATTTAATAGTGATAAATTCGATATCCTTCGTCTTAGTTCTCTTCTCACCAAACTCCGAGTTTAAAAAAATTAAACAATAACAAAAGAGAGAGAGAGAGTTGCTTTTCTTTATTCTGAAAAAAATCAGTATAATATGCTCATGCAATTTCTTTGCTTTCATTTCACAAAAGAACTTATTTTAATTTAAAAATATTCTATCTGGCATAAAGGTATTCAACTTCACAATACTGAATGAATTTTGGTTACATAGTATTATACATAACAAATTAATAGACTTTTAATATCTTAATGCAAAAGAATGAAATCTGAACTCTTTAAGGAGCCATGGTAGCCTAATCATGGTCTTGCACTCGTAGTTGAAGTGTCACGAATGCGAGACAGACCTTGTCCCCCTAAAGACCCATAATGTAGGTTCAAAGCCTTGATAAAATCAAATCTATGGGGGCTCTATTTCCTCCTGCTGGTATGTTGTGGTAGTTAGGAGAGAGGGTTCCAGCTCAGGTGTCGTCTTCGTCACTTGACCAAGGCTTCAAAGTGCGAGGTCCGTGCCAACAACCCTCGTGTTGCTTGAGAGTGCCATGTTCCTATAACTCTCATTCATTTAACTCTTAAAAATTATTTATGGAAAAATTAATTCTTATCTAAAATTCATGAAAATTATTCAAGAAAAGTAATTTTGCTTATTAAAAAAGGTAACAAGTATTTTGTCTCTTCCAGACTTCTAGATTGTAAAGCTTCAAATTTTGAGTTAGTCTTTTTAAAGCTTAGATCATGTGAATCAAAATGGTAGTTTTGGATTAAATCATTTCACATTTTTGTTTCTTTTCACGCAGTTACAAACGTTTATTTTTTTTCTCCTTTATAATATATCTCAAATTATGCTCCGTATTCAAGAATTTCTTAGACACATTTGGCGTGATGGCCATTTATAAAATGTATAAACTTTTTCGTTTTTAAGAAACTGTATAAAATAAATAATTTGGATTCAAAACGAATTCTGTAATTTCAAATAAGTTTTCTGGAATAAATTATAAATCATTTTTATTTGAATATAGTTTGGCTAAAAAAAATTCTATGAAGTCACCATTAAAAACACTTATAAATCTAACTCAAAAAAGATATGCATGTTATTAAAAGGCATATTTTGAATCTAAAAACCTAAAGATACTTTAAAAAATGTCCTAACTTGAAGCTGAAAATCTTGAATATTAAATGCTGCTTATCATTTTCATTCATTAAAAAGAAATCCTGACTTTTAAAAAAAATTCTCTGTGAATTCATTCCAAAATATAAGTGCTGTTTTAAGTGGAAAGAACATTACGAAATAGCACACTCAGGACAATTTACTTCGTAGAGCACTTTTACATTTCACACACACAAGAAGTATATATTTTTAAATTCAGCTTTGAGAGTTCTTTATCACTGAAACTTTTCGTTTGAATTACCTCCAGAACAGAATAGAAGTACTTAGCTCGTCTCATTTATTTCTGCCGTATACATATTAATATGCGGCTAGTGTAGAAACCAAACGCATTCTTTTAGCGGGCAATTCCCTTTTCACTGGTTCATTTATTTCCAACTTCTGTAATGTGCTCGACAAACTACTCTGAATAAACATTCAGATTAACTGATGACTGAAAATTTAATTGTGTCTCAGGCTAGAGAACTTTAAAACGTCGCTTTTCCCACTAGAGAGTCTGTTATTTATGCTTTACTTAAAACTCATTCCACTCACGCAATTCTTGGGGAAAATATAAATGTACCTTGCCAAATTTCTTTATTGCTGTTTCAATGATTCTGATAAATAATCATCTGAAAGTGAAATACCACACTAAAACTGAAATAATTACTTTCCTTGTCTTCCTTGTGAAACACGAGAATGAAATACAGGGAAACAAAGTTACATACGTTATTGAACTGGGGTTCTTGGGGCGCAGAAGTAAGATTGGGCATTTCACTGGTCTAGAGACTTTGGCAGCTGTGCCATTCGCACAGTTATTTGAAATGCTTCTTTTTATCTTTAAGCATCTTCTCTTGCATGTTAATGTCAGACATGTTGGGTAATTACAATATATTAATAAATAGTCCTCAAGTATCAAAGCTCCTATGTGTGTGTTGTGCATATTCTTCAGTCGAAGTATAATTGTCCCCTTAGAGAGCCATCTGAACTTTTTCTTCTAATAATATACTTAGATGAGTCTTTTCCTTCTTGAAATCTGGTATTTGTAAGATTACGATTAATCTGGTATCTGTTGTCTTTTATGAGGTATGAGTGCATTTTTTACAGGAACTCTACGGTCATGATACAAACTTTTAGGGTGCTACAGATTACTAAAGTGTACATTTTTTTTGTATAAGAATATTCTATGACGTTGAGGTACGAAGACAAAAAAGAAATGTGACATAAAATGAAAAACATCATTTTTTACAACATCATCGCCAAATGCTTCTTTGCAGCAAAGCTTACAATAAATGTTTAGAATCACGATCACAAACAGTAATACAGACTAGGAAACTGGTTCTGTGGGTAGAGGGTAGTAGTTGTCCCTGATCTCATGTATTTGAAGAAAAACATCATTTGAAACTGTGTTTTCTTTCGGTCATCATGGAATACTTTACTAATAGCGAAAAGATAGGCACTCATCTAATGTACAGTGCTGCTGAAAAGAACAATAGAACAACTCTCTACGGCTGTATCAGGAACCTTTTCCAAACAGGTGTATGCCGAATCACAAAATGTTCGAGCGATTGCATCAGCGACTTTGTGAAAATGATTCAATCCTCACCAGCTCTGACAAAAAAAATGGAATAAAAAACTGTACGCGACGTCTAAAGATGAAAGAAAACATCTCAAATGTAAAGGAAACACCCCACACAAGTATAAAAGCTATTGCTGGTCATGTACATGTGAGCCAAAACCTCAAAAAAGAAGTTTGACATCCCTTTCATATTCGGAGAGTTCAAGATTTGCAAGAAATTAATAATCTTTTTAGCTTGTAGAATTCTACTAGGGGTTATTACAGAAGTGTGCGTTGCATGCAGATTTTCCTGGTTGTGTGCTGTTCATTGATATGACGACTTTTACACGGGAAGCTATAAACAAAGTGCATAATATTCATGTTATTCATGTGTGAGCAACAGAAAATCCTACATTGTACGTCCATATGAATTCCAAAAACTCTCTTTTGTGAACTTTAAGCTTGTATTAGGTATTATTAATTAGGTAAGCTTGTATTAGGTATTATTAAGCTTGTATTAGGTACAACTTTTTTGTATATCCATATATCCTATTAACGCCCTTCATTGGTTCATATTATCTTATTTTCCTGGGTGAGTCTATTTTAACAGAATTTCAGCAACACATTATGATTGTCGTGTTGAATCAATTGTAGTTGCTTCAGGATGGGATAACAGACCATTTCATAACAATTGTCCACAATCACTTGTTTGCTAAGTTGCTTGGTGATGGATTTCGTAAGCCCTCTTTTACGAGACTCCAGTTAATTCGATTGAGGACCTCGTTGCTAACAATACAATGAGGCTTTAAGCGTGCGCGAAATGTTTGACATCTTTGGAACTTTTCGTGTATTACTCCTTCCCCACCTCTAAACATACATTATTGCTGGCGGTCGGAATTTTGAGCGTTTATTGTAAGCATGCATACAAAGAAGCACTTTCGCGATGATGTTGCAAATAAACACTTTTTTTTTCTTTTTCATCTCTTTTGAGAGTGTGTGTGTTCGCACATTCTAACCATACATGCTATACAATAAAAAGGAACGTTTTACTAAGCTGTCAACCCCCAAAGTTTCCTATATGAACGTAAAATTACCCTGTACATATCTTGCAATCACATAAACTTATTTCATTAACTGTTATATTGATGAAGAAGGGTATTTCATAAGATAATAACAAAGCTTCTATTTATATCACTGTTGATAAATTCTTTAAATTTTATAAATGTAATTCAACCGTTGATATAAAACAAAATAATTTTATTTAAAATGTTGCACTTTGAAATTTTGATCCGTTTATTTAAATAGATACAAATACCAACTATCAAATCAAAACTGTGGTACTAGTTTTATAAAGTTGCAATTTTATCCTTTTCAAAACATCCACAGCATCAGTTAGCTAATTATAAGAGTTATGTTCTCCAAAATTAATAATTAAAAAAAAGAAATCAAACAGGTAATAAATGTAAAGAAAAAAAACTTTTTTTAAAAAACAAGCTTTTATTTAAATGCTCTAAAAAGAATAAAATAAACTTATCTTATAAAAATTTTTTTGCTATCAACTTCTAACGTCATTTCACAATTTATAATATAAAAGCTTGTCCTGAGATTAAAGTACTCGTATTTACTAAGTTTGAAAATTTTAAAAATTAAAATCAGTCAGATCAAGTTCTTTAATTTGCTTGCTTATTTACACAGGTAACTCTCGCGGCAAGCTTTTATATTATAAATTGTGTAATGACGTTAGAAGTTGATAGCAAAAAAAGTTTTAAAAGAAAAGTTTAGTTTATTCTTTTTAGAGCATTTCAATAAAAAAGCTTGTTTTTAAAAAAGTTTTTTTTCTTTAAATTTATTTTTTACGTTTTAGTTATCACTGTACAGGTTTCTCAGTCTGTTCCTCTCATTCAACGCATCATTGTTGCAAGGTCATCTGCCGGTTAATTTTGAACAGGCTAGCTCAGGGGTACTTAGTCTTTTTTTTCCGCCAGGCCACGCTCATGTTATAGATATTTCATTTGGGCCGTAACAAGAGAATAATGGGAGAGGGGATAAACGCTATGAGAACAAAACATCATTGTACAAAGCAAAATTAATAAAAATATTAAAACTTTTTTTTTGCTTTTACTATAATACTAGTATATTAAAAATGAAAAACACAAAAAAAATTTTAATTCATAATTTTTAATCAATTTGTTTCAATCTTTGTGCAGAATTTGGATAATACAATTTTACAAACGAAAAAAATGCTTCGGGATTAAAAATTTGAGTATTTTTTGAAAAAACGTTAAAAAAAGTTTTCGGCATTTAATTTTTTATATGACTGATACTAAAAGAGAAAAGCCTGAACTTTCTTAGTGCAAAATATTGATTCATTAACATGAAAAAGAAATTCATATGGATCGATTTAGAAATCATTTTCATAAGAACGCATTGATTTTGACTCATTTTAGAAAAAATCGTAAGAAATAGAAAATATCGTATTTTTTTAAAAAAAAATAAATTATACCGTATCGTGGCGAAATAAATGATCTTTCCGATTATGTAAATATTTTTTGCTCAGTTTGATAGAAAAAATAAGATAGATTTTTAAAAAAGATAAAAAAATTGGATTTCTTTAAGCTCAATCCGAAAAGCTGCTCGGCCGAATAAAAAGCTAATAGGGGTAAAAGGTTTTTAATTAATATATTTTAGCTAATTGCGATATCGGAAAATAAATGAACCAAACATACATTGCCATCCAAACTAAACGTGTATACAAAATTTCAGCTCAATCGGTTGAAGACATCAGCTTCAAAATTGATTTGCAAGATTCCACCCGAACAAATTACTTTAATTAATATAGTTTTATCTAATTGCTATATCGGAATATAAATGGTCAAAACATGCATTGCCATCCAAATTAACGATGTATACAAAGTTTCAGCTCAATCGGTTCAAGAAATCAACTTCAGAATTGAGTTATAAGATTCCACACGAAGAAATTAACTTAATTAATATATTTTAAACTAATTGCCATATCGGAATATAAAAGGTCAAAACAGACATTGTCATCCAAACTAAGCATGTATACAAAATTTCAGCTCAATCGGTTGAAGACATTAGCTTCAAAATTGATTTGTAAGATTCAACCCGAACAAATTAGTTTTATTAATATCTTTTTAACTAAATACGATATCAGAATATAAACAGTCAAAACATTCATTACCATCCAAACTAAGCGTGTATACAAAATTTTAGCTCAATCGGTTGAAGACATCAGCTTCAAAATTGAGTTGCAAGATTCCACCCGAACATTCTACATTACAAAGTATGTTATATTACAATAAAAGCTTGTAATATAACATACTTTGTGCATATACAGAGTGGAAGTATTGTAAAATATCTTGTTGTACAAATCAAACGAATTTCAAAAATATTTTACACGAAAAAATATTAATTAGAGGCGCGAGGTATCGATCACCATACCTCTCGCATGCTAAGCGAGCGCTCTAACATCTAAACTACACTGGTAACCAAAAATTAAGGACGAGACGGTTTTTTCAATATAACTTTGTACAAAAGCTTTCCAAATCAACACATTTAATACCGTAAGATCCCCAATACGTAAGGACATGTGTAATGTAAGCAACACTTACTAAAAGAGAAATCAGAGGGATAAAAAGAAGCTTGATTGAAAAAGTAGCATGGAGCGCAATGCGACTGAAGGCCGAAACATCCCTGTGATGGGTGGTCTTTAGTAGGGGATATGATCTCCCCTGACTGCTAGGCAGGTTTCACAGCGTCTGCCCATGCTGAGAATGAGGGTGTCAATGAGTTGTTGAGGCATTGCTGCCCATTCGTCTTGCAGCGCCAATCGAAGCTCCCGAATCGTTACTGGGGGTAAGGTACGAGCTGCCAAGCGTCTGCCTAGAAAATCCCATACATGCTCGATGGGATTGAGATCCGGAGATCGTGCCGGCCAATCCATACGTTCAATATCCTCACTCTCTAAGAGCTGTTCGGCAGCTACTGTGCGATGACATGGTGCATTGTCGTCCATGAAAAGGAACTGCAGACCCATAGCGCCTCTAAGTGATGCACATATGGAAGAAGAATCTCGTTACAATAACGGGTCCCGTTGACTGAACCTGCGTCGAAGATGTGAAGGTCTGTACGACTACCAAGCATGATGCTTCCCCAAACGAGAACACCGCGACCTCCATACCTGTCCCTTTCAATGATGTTCGAGGGATGATTGCGGCTTCCCCGCTCTCTCCAGATGAGTATGCGAAGAGAATCGCTACTCAAACTGAATCTGTTCTCATCTGTAAAGAGTACTCGTCCCCATTCATTGTCTCTCCAATTCCGGTGTTCCCGGCACCACAGAGAACGCCTTCTCCAATGGGCAGGCGTTAAAGGTACACACCGTACAGGGCGTCGTGCAAACAGACCACCACCGTGCAGTCTTCTGGCCACGGTAAAACGCGATATCGGTCGTCCAGTCGCCGATGTCGTGTGTCTAGCGATTTTTCCCGCTGTCTGCCGCCTGTTTCTTCTGGCCTGTAAGACAATGTACCGGTCATCTGCGGGTGTGGTTCCTCGTGGATGACCACTACTGAACTCCCGGATAGCTGTTCCTGTAGTTTGAAATTGTCTCCAAAGTCGTGAAACGATGCTGTGAGCAATTCCGAACTCTGCAGCCACACTTTTCACACTGCGGCCTTCCTCCAACTTCCCAATGATTCGACCTCGGGTAAAAGCATCCAGATGTCGTCTAACAGATTGATTATTCGCTATTTCTCGCTGAGGCAGCAACTCGGTGTGATTTTAACTGCTATACGGCGTGCAATCTCTTTGCCAGAAATACTGATCTTACACCGACAACATGCTTTATACTACTCAGACACTCCCCCATTACTTCGACCTGCATATCTGCGCATGTGCTACCGTACATCATCTTATCTAATCTCCTGATTGGTCTTTCTGTCCGCTCTGCCTCTTCGTTCAGCTGATATGCTAATTTTTCGACTTCGTCCTTAATTTTTGCACACCAGTGTACGCTCCCCGTCTACACCTGTGTTATTGTAAACATGCTCGCCTTTACACCTGAACAAGATCGTTACATTAAGGTATCCGACTACCCTAAAACCATGATTTTTTTCAAAAATTGGCAAATTGTTTTATGACTTTATTTTATAGACCATTTTATTAACTTAATAACAATACCAAGTACTTTATTTTCCCTCCACTAGAACAAAAACTACAAGCATTTTAGTAAAAGCAAATGCCATAACTTTACACAAGATGTCAAACTTTAAAATGCGTTTTACTCGAAATGTGTTTTTTTCGAAAAACTCAAACGGGGACCGCGATTGCTCAAAAAGTTTTGAAAATTATTAGCGGAAATTTTTGCTTATGTTCTGCATAACAGTAGAAGTTTTTTGATCTTCAGATTTATCAATCACTGTTTTATTTCAAAATTTGCAGTTCTTTATGTGAATATAGTCAATGTTTTTTTAAGCAATTTCGTATAATGACTTAGATAAAGTGCTCTAATTTTTGTAAAAATTAAAATATCTCTTATCGTGAAGGTCACTTCAAACAGGAATAACAAAGTAACACATCAAAATTGAAAAATTGAGAATTTGTTCATAAAATCTTTGTACAGAGCGGGCCCCGTTTATGTAATTTTTCGTACATTTTTACTAGTTTTTTCCCATTTTTATAATAATAATATTTTTTTCTTTTACCAATTTTAGGATTTTTTCCTTAAGGGAACCAGGACATGCTCGAAAGAGTAAAATGCCAAAATTAAGACCCTTTGTTTATGAGACATATATAATTTAAAATTTCCAATAGAGCTTAGATTTTTTTATGTCTATAATAAAGATAATTTAATTATTCTGTAGAACTACAAAAATAACTTTTTACTCCAAAAGTTTTTTTTACTACTTAATTTAAGTAATACATAATTTTTGAGAACTCGTAATATATACTTATGTTTAGGTACCATTTTTTAAAAAAGTATCCTTTTTTATGCAAAATATTTTTTACACATATATAAAACAATACATAAAATACAGTGAAACTCTTTTTTTTAGTAAAATTTTAGTATAGTTTCTTTAAAAAAATTATGAAACTTTGAATTTTTTTTATTTTTCTGCTTTTTTTATGCATAAAACAATTTTTAAAAAATTAAGCACTATTTTAATAGAAAAAAATTAGGTTCACTATATGCATAGGTATCTTGTATAGAAGTATAAAAAATCAGGAATCATACAGTGCAATAGTTTTTTTTTAAATGTACCTAAATGCAAAAAAATATGCTTTTGAGAAAAAGTGAAAAAACTAAAAAAAACAATATTTTCACATATTATAAACTTAATTAGTATTTCCTTGCCTATTTTTATATGACTAATAATAATCCTTAACCATTTTCTAGAGTTACAAAAGTAATTTTAAATTCATATGTTTTTTTCCCTTTGTTTTAGTTAACATGAACATAATTTTCGAGATCTTGTAATACATATTTTCATGTATAGGTACCATTTCTTACAAAAATATTCTTTGAATATACAAAAAAAATTACAAATATATATAAAGTAACATATTAAACATAATGAATCTGTTTTTAACTAATTTATATATATATATATATATATATATATATATATATATATATATATATATATAAAAAGACATATATATATATATATAAATACATATATATATATATATATATATATATATATATATATATATATATATATATATGTATATAAATAATTGCATAATTTCTTAAAAATAATCATAAAACCTTAAAATTATGAAAATCTTAATTTTCTTTTTTTACATATAAAATCAATTTTCAAAAAATTAGACACATACTAAAAGATATTTTGTTCACTGTATGCATATGTATCCTGTTTAGATATATAAAAGTTTTCAAACAATATGCTACAATAGTTTTTTAAAGTGTACCTAAATTTAAAAATATTAAACATTCGAGAAAAAATATAATAAAACTTAACAAAAAAAATTCTCTCTCCTTACATTATAGATTTGATTAATATTTCTCTGCTTGGTATTCATTTTCTTCATCTAAATTCTGTTTATCCATTTTCCTTTTTAAAGACCTTTTATTTCTGGCTTCCAATGACACTTTATTTACTATACGTTCAGCCTCAAAAATTCGTTTGTTATCAATTATAAGTAAAGCACGTTCCGTGTTGTATCCTGGTTTAATGCCCAGAGCTTCAAAGACTTTTATCCTACTTACATATCCATCATTAAAACAAATTAAAGCATCCATAACTCCAAATTTCAAAGTTTCAATGCCAACAAAAACTGTTTTAGGAATTCTCTCCCAAATACATTTGTTAAAACTTTCATTGGAATTTTGTGTTCTTCCATGAAGGCACTTTTTCAATAAGTCCTCTGTGAGATCCCGAAACACTTTTTTCACTTTCAATAAAATTGACTCAGGTAAAGAATGCTTGTGAATATAAAATTCCCCCGTAACAATGCTACGGTTATAACCGCACCAGCTATCCTCACCAAGAGGATACAAAGCGTGTTGAGGATTATCCTCAGTACTTAGTTTATGAAAATAAATAGCCCATATGGCTCTTTGCATGTCCTCCACAGATGACAAATTTTTACGGATTGCTAGCCCATAATAATGTTGGATTGAGTCCACTTCTTTAAGCGTTAGCCGTCCACGTCCCGAAATATTTTTCCCATCTGATAGCTTAATGCCTTTGCTCATTTTTAGAATGTTTCTCAGCCTTGTGCCCATACGCTTTTGCACATGGCCAACACATTCTAATTTTTCAACTTCTGTGTCGCCATATACTTTTGCTTCTTTTATAGTAAGAAATCCTTTTGAGTCCCCATCACCAAGATACTGCGTATAACATGCTTTTCGTGAGGTTTCAGATCGCTGAAATATACTTAATACCCCCGACATTCCATTCCCCCACTGAATCCTTCGTAATTTTTAGCATAATTTTCACATGGTTTTTTTTTTTTACCCTTACATGAAGAACAATATTTTGTGAGAGCTTCAAAGTCGATAACCTTTCCGTTCTCAACAGACGTAGCACATACAACTCCATTCAATGAAGAATAGCCTCTTTTATGCCATGTGCCATCCACAGCCACAGCTATATTTGAATTATTATCATTCGCTATGACTGCTTCGTGAACACCTGCATTCATGGAGTCTTCACTAATTGTTTTTAAAACATTTAAAAACAAAGAATTATGGCGTTCAAACTTTGCAGGTGGTGGAGGCAAATTCATGAGCCCACAGAATATTCGAGCAGCAGCTCCACCTTTTCCAATAGCTCTCATTCCATATGTCAATCTTAGGTTAACATCATAACATTTATTTGATATTTTTGATGACATTGTGCTCGTCGAGTCTCCACAGTTGTGACAAATTATTTCCAAACTCACAGCTAAACCTCTACGACTTTTTAAATCTTCTCTCAGCTCAATTTTCTCTGAAGAACAGCAATATTTACAACATAAGAGATTTTCATAAGGGAAGATAATAAATCCAGTTCAACGATTATGTTTACATTTTGAGAATCTTGTTCTTGTAGTAAATCCGGTATTTTAATTTTTCTCCTAGAAGCACTTTCCACGGAATTCAAAAGCAGTTCTTCAGTCGATTTAGACTTTTTATGTTGATTGCTACTATACTTCCTTCTGCCAAATTTTTTTTATTCTTGGCATAATTACTCGTTTAAAAAGTTAAGACACTTTTAAAATCTTATGAATATTAATAATTATAAGTAAAAAATAAATATTTCTTACGAAAATTAATGTAAAATTAAGTAGTATGCCACAAGAAACTTCGGAATAGACGAACTCGGTTCAAAACATTGCCATAAACCGAAATTTAAAGTAAGAAATTTTGTCACACAGCTTGGAACAATAGCTCACGCACAAGCGTAGCTAAAAAGTAGCGGGGTTAACATTCAAACGAAAAAAACAATCAAAAGTTAATATAGATAAAACACAGGGGAAACTACATATTTAAAGTTCAAAGGGGCGTGTCAAAAGGGGCGTGGTCATTTATTTACATTTTTATTTTTCATATTTTAGGGCTATTTTATCAACAAACATATAAGTATTATACATTTTTAGATTCAGAAAAATAAGCACTATTTTTTAGAACTAAAATTGAAAAATCGATTATTTGAAAGTATATGATGTCCCTGTTCTCTTAAAATATACTAAATAAATATAAAAATCACAAAAAGATCTCCATATATCCTTTTTTTTCAAAAAAAAGTTGTCGCAAGCAGTCGGATACCTTAACTTGGTTGATATCGGGATATAAAGGCTCAAAACACATGCATTGCCATCCAAACTAAGCGTGTATACAAAATTTTAACTCAATCGGTTGAAGACATCAGCTTCAAAATTGATTTGCAAGATTCCACCCGAACAAATTAATTTAATTAATATATTTTTAACTATTTGCGATATCGGAATATAGATGCTCAAAATAGGCATTGTCATCCAAACAAAACGTGTATACCAAATTTCAGCTCAACCGATTGAAGACATCAGCTTCAAAATTGAGTTACAAGATTCCACCCGAACATTTTACATTGCAAGTTAAATAAAAGCTTGTGTAAAAAGCCAAGAAAAAATTCTTTTCTACGTAACACTAATAAGATTTACTTTTATTGTTAATCCAGTATTATGAATGTTTTAAAAAATCATCTGTCCTTTGCTCGGAATCAAATTATTTGAATATTCATCTTTTTGTCAGTTATTCAAAATTTCAAGGTGTATTCATTTATTAAATATCACCCTTTTGTGTTCTACAATGCATTTCTAACTTGAACGTTGATTACAAAAACTGGAAAATAATAATTGCTAAAATTGATTAAAAAATGCGGGGGTTTTTTCTGTAGGCTGAAATATTTTAACATTTAAAAGTAATTTTAAATGCAGTTGATTAAAAAATAAAGGGTAATTATAAGGCACTTATATGAATCATTCATCATATCGTATTGATTTCAACGGTACCTACAAAGGATTTTAAAACATGTGGTTCTCTTTTCATAAATTTACGCAAGGATTTTTATTTATCTCAAATTTCCAACTATTGGTAAGAAACTTCTTAACTTCTAACTCATGTATTGTCATCTACAGTATCGTAAAGCATTAAGTAATTTCCGTTTCACTTTCAGTAAAGAGTCGGTTAATATGCTCAGTGTTTTGAAGCTGTATAACCAATATAAATCTTCAAAGCCATTTATTTAAAGCATAATCGTATAAAGAAGCTTAAAGTACCCCAAGTGGTTCGATTCGAATGATTAAATGTCCACTAGCACAGTATATATATAATTTTTCATTTTTATTTATAGATATTACATTCAGCAAACCATTTTAAAGCAGATAAAGCATAAAATTCCTTCACTAAGCATTTTGAAAAATACGATTCTGTATGTTCTTGAGTTTAAAAAAATGATTTCTACATAAAAACATAAAATCACAGATGGAATATAAATTAATTACCTTTTGTTAATATTGAAGAATGTAAAGCATTTTTCAAACTATTGAGGAAATGAATCACAAGTCAGTAACCGACCATCGGAGTGAGTGATTGCGTGAAGATAAACGTCTCATTATATTCAGCTAAAGGAGGGCTTTTGGCGACAGACCTAGTCATTTTGAACCATGATCAAGTGACGAGGACGACACCCTCCTCTCCTAGCTACCACACCACACCAACGGGAGGACGTTTCAGCTCTCGACAGATTTAACGTGCATCGTTTCCCTACACTGCGGGTCTTCCGTGGTACTGGGCTCGTACTCATGCCATGATCCGATACCTTGACCACTTGGCTACCGCGGCCACCATAGACCATCGGAACTTTTACTTGTAAAAACTCAAACGAAATGAAATAAAAATGTATTTTCTTTTTACAAAGAACATTTTGATACTTATTTCTTACTTATTGATTAATCTTACTCAAACACTGCTAAGTCTTAAACTGTAAATTGTTTATACTCGAAGAAATAAAATTTTGAAATTTATTTATCTTTAAAATAGTGACTTTTCATTTCCCCATAAATTTTACTAACTATTAATGTGTTTTTGTTCGTTGCATTTGGCACTTATTATATTACCCATTCTATGTAAAAGAAGAAAATAATCATTTGATCACAACTTAAGTATAAAGAATATTTTATCACAGAACAAGGATTATATTTTATAATGTTTTTATATGAAAGAATATTTTTTTCTTCCTCTGCTAAAAACCAAAAATAAATGTTCTCGCTGTCACTTGCAGCAGTCATGTCAAACAAAAAATTTGAAAAAAATTACGTTATCAACTTAACTACTTGACAGCATATTTTGAAAATCAAGTATAAAAGAAAAATATATATATTATTTCTCAATATGTTTATACTGCATGATAAAAATTAAATTCAGCATAATTTATAGCATATAGCCTTTAAATATAATGTCTAGTGCTTTAATTAATCACTGAAACACTCTATTGTACACAAACGTTTCTCAATTTTTAAATACTCTTTCATTAAGAAAATTGCACACTCATTGACCTTTCCTGAAACCAATCTTGAGCATCAATTTTGAACTGAATATCTGTCTGAGTTAGGATGGGAAGAGTTTTATTAACGTATGTTTGGTATTCGAACATATTTAGCGATTCCTTAGCTAAATTAAAATTTTAATGAATATCTAAGTAAAGGCATGTCAGTTAACTTGACACCGTTATTGCTTAAAAGTATAGCTATATTTATTTCCTTGAATTACAGTCTCTAGGAAAGAAGCTAATAATGTTTTCATTACTTCTCAAAGGGAAAATATTTCTCAGAAGATTAAAGACAAACACAAGAATGCATTCTAATTTGAAAATAAATTCATTTATATTTCAATACTTATAAATTTCACTGTTTTTTGATAATTCGATTCGTTTTTTTTGTCTTATGTTGTTGTTGTTGCTAATGCCACCTGTCTGACGTAGTCAGAACGAGGCCCACAAAATTCATCGTGGCATGGGCAAGAGATACGTTTGTCGTTGGCCTTGAGCACCATACAGGTGACAGTGCGATTTAAGCTCGGAGAAACTCCCCGAAGGGACGATAGATGGCGACACGACCTCTATCTCCACCTCCACAATTTCTGCAAGTGAACTGAAGGGGAGAGAAATATTCTCCAGTTCCTGCGCTAGTGAATAAGCCCACAAGACTACGGACCCACAGATTTAACGAGCACGTACTCCGTGTGCACTCGGAGGGTATTTGGTGACATCGAGCATCGAACCCAGGCCTTCCGGTCTGGAGTCCGATGCTCTAGCCACTAGGCTACCCACGGCCCTTTTTTTTTCTTATAATCCTCTTTTAATACAGCATACTTACATATAATTTCTTGCAGAATAAAAATATCATAGTTGATAGTACATTGTTATCCAAGATTAAAATTTCATGGATAAAAAAGACGATGTTTTGAAAAAAACATTAGTTTTGTGCAAAGGAATTTGGTACACATACAGGTATATACCAGATAGTGAGGCAGACAATAGTAACAAAAATATGCATAGGCAAAATGTAAGGTGGTATGCAAATGAGAGTAATAATAGCCAAAACATAACGCATCACACTGTTAGACTGGGTGGACAAATATGGGATGCAACCTGGTAATGTCTTACAAGAGCCACATTGAGCTCTCATGCTGTTGACGAAAGTGTTGATGAACGATTAAGGCAGAAACTCCCATTCTTTCAAAAGTTTACGCATTGAGGGTCCTGGAAAGAGCTTTATGGAATGCAATTGCTTTTTCAAGAGCATTCCAAACGCTCTCTGTAGGATTTATAGTTAATATCCTCTTTCTCAAGATAATCATCGAAAGGAGCCTTTCTGTGTGGTCTTGCATTATCGTACGTAAAAATGAATTGGGTTCCGACAGCTCTTCGGGAAAGTAGTACATATGGTTTACAAATCTCATTCTTATCACCCAAGACACTCACGATATTGGCAGAAAATATGTAAAATGGCGTACGGTTGTTCAACAAGATCCTGTAGACGAATATTACTTCCACCGAAGTGGTGGATTTTTCAAATGTTTCTGGAACGATAGCATTTACAGGTTGTCTCCAGATGAAAACTCACTTTGTGAATTTCGACTCTTCACTGAAGAGGATACGAAACCTTTTTTACTTTCTTCAAGTGTATGTTGTTAGCTCTAAGGTCAGTCGAGCTTTCTTGTGAGGGAGAAACACACACCACTGGTTGCCGGGAAGAAAGATCTATCTCCGCTAGCCATCTGTAAGAACAAAATTCGTTTTTAAGGAAAATAGCATCCAACCGCACACATTTGCACATATTGATTATTATTTGGAGGAATAACATATTCATCTTATTGTGGAGGCTGGGAGGTCACCGGACTTCAGTCCTATAGATAACGTTTAGAATGCTCTTGGAAGAGTCATCGAAAGTCGTCAGCACCTTCCAGGACCCCTCATGCGTTAAAGTTGTCAATATGAAGAACGGGAATTGTTACCACATTCGCTGATCTACACCTTCATTAACAATATGTGGGCTTACTGTGACGCTTATAAAGCCCGACCTTTACTGCATGCGTTTTTTTTTTGTTACTGTTGTCTGCTTCATAGACTGATATACCAAATTCATGTCCGTAAAACTAATTTTTTCGATATCTAGTAGTTTTTATGTGTTTGCAGCATTAATTTCGGTTATTAGTATAATTGCACAAGACTTAGGAACACAATTTGAGACGCCAATAGATATATTATTCTTATAACATATTTCTGGAAGTATAATTTAAGAAAATATCACTTTCTTGGAATCATTTTTCCCTGGGAGGAAAGATAGATAAATTACGAACAAAAAACACAATTTAAAATATTTGCAAGAAATTAATTATTAAAGGCAAAATAAGTTTTTTACAAAAAATTAGCGTGCACACATATAGTTTTACCAATCATTAAACATTTACTTGTATGCACAGAAACAGTTATGGGATAAATATTTTTGATACTGATGAATGTACAGCTTTTTCAATGTCTTACTCATCAGATTTTTTACCTATTTTTATAATAGCCAAAAATGAGGATTCCTCTAAATACATAGAAATAATGGTAGAAGCACGTTCAAGAGTATTTCAGAAAATGTTAAAAATTTTGTTCAAATCCTGAAAGAAATTCTATTTTCAACTATATTGTCTGGAAAAGTTTTAATTCTGTCGCTCTACACACACTGGCAATTTTTCTTGAACTCTTGACATGTAAGAGTTGACAGCTTAATCAAGCATGTTTTACGATACCTACATTTTTTTTTTTTATGCATTATCAAAATTTGAAGAAAAGTACTTTTGAAAATGTGCATTGAGATATTTCAAGTGATCAGTCACATTCGGAAACAATGCTTTCAATTCTAAAAGTATCCATAGATAAAACTTTTTTTAAAAATGTGTTTCTTTTTCAATTTTACATTTTAACTTAAATAAGCCTCAAGTATAATTCTACGAAGTAACATATTTAAATAATTCTCTTTTTTCAAAAATCTAAAATAAAGTAATTATTTAACAATTTAAGCAAAATTGAATTTCTCCGGAGATTAAAAAAAATTAATAATTTATGAGTTTTCATCCTCTGAAGAGGGGTTCATCGTATCCCTGTATATAACAACAGGGTTTGATAATTGTAATTCATATTCTTTCAAAAGTGGGGAAGTTCTCCTCTTTGTAAGACTTTTTTTTATGTGCTGAAATATTTGTGACTCTTGAAATGAGTTAAACCACTCTTAATGGGTCAATACCTGTGCTCTATGAAGCCTACATACAGGAAACATATTTTGGATTGGTATTTTAAATTGCATTTCTCAAATATTTATACAATCATTTAGTTTCTTTCCACTCAAAAGAAGCAACTTAAGTTCATGCATTTTTTTCTTTCATTTAACTTAATAATGGTATTAAATGCTCTAAAAATCTCAAAAAAATCTGCAGATGAGAGTATATCTCGTACATACAGGAATCAACAAAAGATAAGGAAATTTACCTATCCTTTGTGATATGAACATCCAATCACGATGACATGTAAAGGACCAGCTGACGTCGAAAAGGGAATTGGGGGAATCACGTGATGTCTAATCGATCACCAAAGATCTCACATTCCAGAGGAAACTTTTGAGGCATACTTCTCCCTGACGTCCACTTTTCGCATTGCTAATGCCTGAATTATTAGATCAAGCAATTTTCTGCTGAGCGCCATCAAAATAGCGAATGGCCTTGACCGAAGCCGTCGTCTTCGAGGGATAAAGCTAAGCGACATCTCATCAGCATCAATCTAAACAGGAACAGCAAAATGATCAGGTTGGATCTTCGAATAAAGCATTAATATACATACTGAAAAAAATGCCAGAAGATTCGCTGTAGCTTTTATAAAAATAATGCTCATTACCGAAGTTATTGTCATGTTCTTATAAAAAGTTGAGGGGGTTTAAAAATTACTTGATTTTCTGGAAGCGATCTCTTCTATTCATTGCATTTCCTTTTGTAATTTCTTTTTTTAAGTACCGAGAGATAATTCCATACGTTTATCTCTTTTTGGATATATATCTATTCATAAGTAATATCTGCACATGTGTATGTTTGTAAATGTATACGTATCTTGACAATTTAAAACATATACATTTCTTATAATGCAAAATCAAAATTCAAGTATTACAGGTTTTTATAAAATTAATAGAAGAATGAAACAAAAGCTTTAAGTGACGTGATAAGTTTTATAAATATAATTTTAAGTCAAAATTATAAACATAGGTTTTAAAAAAATTTTGTCAAGAATTTTTTGCCAGTCATTTTAGCTTTTCATAATTTTATCTTAATGAGTATTCATCACAGTCTTATTTAAATCATCTATAATATCAGCCTTAAATCATATAAATATATTAATTTTCAAATGCCATGCTTTCAAAACATGAAAGGCTGAAAGATATATTGAGAATCATCAATTATTGTCATGTCATTGTAAACTTCTTTTAACAAACTCGTAATAATTTCATAATGTTCTAGATATTATTGCTATTTTGACTATAATGTTCTCTTGTATCTAAACTCGAGTAAAGCTCTTGATCTGCAGTATACAACTTTAAATGTTATGGATTCTATATAAATAGTGTTAGATATGTGTATAAATATTTGTATACAAAATAAAAATCAGCAGCTTTAAAATCTTTATCCGCATCTTGTTAAGAAAAAAAAACTTTAAAAAAATGTATGTTGCATTATTCTTATGGTTTCTTAATTACTTTCTTTTGAAAGATCTTTAACAACAACCATGATAAATTACTTTTGAAATAATCAATAATTCTAAGCAGTTTTTACCCCTGAAATTCTCAATTTTCATTTTATATTAAAAACACTTCATTTATCAAAGGATTCCTTAAGTAAGATTTTAAAACAAATGAAGTATTATAAATAAAACAGCAATGAATGCAATAATTGATTTTCCATGTCATTAATTACGCACTTCTTCAAGACATCATAAGCTGAAATGCATTAAGATTCCAAAGTCGTCCAGTGCATTTAATGTAAAATCGATTCCTCAGACATTAGAAAATTTTTACTTTTGTCTGATTCCTTTTGATTCTTCCTTTCAAACACATTGAGTTGTAAATGACAAATTCTGTAATCATAAGTGAATCTAATAAGATGTGTCTATGAGCGAAACGAGGAAAAAAAGCCATCACGCGTCTTTCCTTTTAATCATAAAAAATATACAAAAGAAATTGAATGAATTGAATTCAATTGAGTTCATAAAATTGAATCTGGTTTCTTCATCTCTGAAAGTTTATTGCTCTAATTTAACATAGTTTTCCTTTAATGTTCCTTTATTATTTGGTTTACCCTCAAATACAGTTTTGATAAATTCGAATAATTATTTTCTTTTCCTCTTTTGCTTTTCTCAAATAAATCTTGTCTTTTATTTTAAAAAAAAATTATTCACTTAAAGTTTCATAAATAAAATAAGAATAATTAAATCTTGTCAATGAAAGACTTATTTATATAATTTATTTAAATATTATAATACAAATTTATTGTTTATCATGTGCTAAAATACACAGCAAAAATATTTTTTAATCTGTAAAAAAGTACTTTTTACTCTTATAACTTATTTTGAATTGTTTTCTCCTTACTTAAACTTGTTATTCCAGAAACCGAAATATTTATCTTATCTGATAGACTAAAATATACTCTATTTTAAATATCGCGATACACAAAATTTAAATAGCATGCACAAGATGCGATGCTGAATTAGTTCTATTGAATCAAACAATATGAATACAAATTTTCCAAAGTTGTATTGCATTTACAATTATTTCGACAATATTTTCCGTGAAATATGTTTTATCAGAACTTCACCTACATTTCTTTAAGAAATTAAAACTGAAATGTACTTATAACCATTCGTTAATTTTTAATAGCATTTTTAATCGTTTACGCTATTCATAGAAGTAAATTTCTAGATATAAATAATAAAATTTCTGAGGGACTTAGCAGTTCCTGTTACATTTGATGAATATACTTGTGTGTGTTATTTTTAATTAACTATTAAATACATAGAGATAGATAGATAACATTAACATTGAATTTTTTGATATTTGTAAGTTACTGTTGAATAGTATTATCATGCACACCTTCGTAGATATCCCTACAAATCCACTTTCTTCTTGAAAACTAATACGAAGTGAAATAGGCTCTGATTAATGATCTATGACGCGATACCGGATTATTATGGATCATAAGTATGATCTTTATCTATCGTCTTATTTGAAGGAAAACATATACATAATTCGCTTAGTAATAATTTCATTTATTGATTTCTTGTGTTCTCTGTTTCAATATTTAAGCTTCCTCTGATTTATAGGATATTTAATCGATCCATCATTTTCTTTATTTATTTATTATATACACACTATGAATTTGATATTTTACTTATTATTTTTTTTTGCTGTTAAGATTTGTATCTTTTGTAATTTTTCCATGACTTTCTGGTTTATGTGTTATTTGAGGGTGGGTATCTAAACTTCTCTCTGTTTTTACAATAGTATTTAGGTTTTATATTCTAAGAAATTATTTATAGACTTACAACTAAATTTTCAATACACGATTTTCACTTCCTTTTCAACCCAGCGATTTAGGTAAATATAGGGGAAGGTTCGTGGCTTAATACAAGACTTATTCCCACAATCTTCATTCCTCGGATTAAGCGTTTGTTAATATATTACTGTTCCCATTTAACTATGGCATATACTGTCGTATAATTCTATATATTGCATGGCTTTATATTAGGTTTTGGGAAATTTAGTGCATGATTAATGATTATATATGTATATATATATATATATATATATATATAAGGTATTCTAACAATATCGAAGAAAGGCACATTAATAACTTTGATCTGTGCAAAATGTTCAAAAAAGCATACGTCATGTACATTGAAAATTATTTTCATAAAAACATATATTTTTACTCTTTGTACATCTATTCAAGTGATTTCAGTTTACATTTTATATTTATTTTCTTTATAGATATGCTTTTACTAAGGGGATCAATGTTTATAAGAGAATTAGGGATAGCTTCACATACAAATGAACTATTTAATAACATAGTGTTTTTTATCCTGAAGTGATGGAATATTTTAAGGATTTAAAGTTAATTATTTATAAGAAAATGTAACTAAAATAATTTTTCTGCTGTTGTTAAGATTCCACCTAAAAATTTTATTACTTGTTTAAAATTATTCTTATTTTTTGTTTCTTCAATAAAATGTTACGTTTTAAGATATTTTAAAATTTGAAAATAATAAAGTACACATAAAATTATTGTGTGGTATGATATTTTGTGAATATCATATATGTTATGAAATGTATCAAATTCCAAATAATGATTAGATATTTCTCAATCTTATCTTCATGGTCTCTATTCAAATCAAAAACTGTAAATTATATATGTGTGGGAAAGATTTAAAAATGCTCATATTCATGTGTTCAATCATATATCTCTCATTCATATATTCAATTTATGTTTGCCCTCCTTGTTGAACTTGAACCTTAAAAATATTATCTATCATTCGTTATATTATTCTCTTTTGATTAATTTATTTTATAATTGGGGGAACAATTTACTTTCTTTACTTTTGTGTTTTGAATCATTGTTGTGTTGCGTTTCAATTTGTGAAAGCATATTTATATGATAAATTATATATTATTGCACGAATAATTTAATCAAAAGCACATGACTTAAGAAAATCTTAATTGATAGTTGTTCTTTGAAATCAATTTTTAGGAAACATTTTTTCCTCGTTGAGTTTAACTGCTTAATACAACTGAGTTCTTTATAAAATGAGATAAATCACAGTGATAAAATACAACTCAATTTACTCTAGCAATTTATCCTATACACTCTATTGCTATTATCATTAAATTATTTATAATATACAACTATTCTCTATCACAACATATTTTTAATAAATCCCTAAATTGAAGAAATAATTCAAAATATATCACATAGAATTTATTGTTCTTTCGACTGAAATAAAATAATTAAATTAATATATATGTTAATTAATAATTCTCAGTTTTGAACAAAACAGCAAAAAATATATTAATAAAGATAAATATTGATTTTTCACAGTTACATTTTATATATATAATAGTATATACTTAAAAATATAAACTTATATTGAAATGTACTTCAGTTCGTTTCTATATGATATAGAGCATGTATTATCATTTATTTTGATATTTTTTTTTCATTGCAAAATATTCGCATGTTTATAGAAAACGTCTGACTGGCTCAAGAAATAAAGATAGGTCATCGCATTCACGCGAGGTATTTCAAAGATTTCGTAGGGCTCTCTTTAATATCGCACCTTTTTCCCACATAGGAAGCGTCATCGCCAAAGCCTTACGCCTTGGATGTCCACCGAATGCTAAGCAGATAGCTCCTGTTGCTGACAGCCAAACTTAGACCATGTTCTGCTTCAAGTGGCGCTGAAATCCTATCGTGGAAAAGGGCAGCTGTTACTAATGTCTAGCACGTGACGATTCAATAGATGCCCTCCTCGAGCGCATTTCATGCATAATGCATAAATATAGCCTCTTTCCAGATCGTACGTTTACAAGACTTTATTGTCCTTCCGAAGCGTTGACAGCACGGTTTCGAAGAGTCACATCCCTATCTTGTTCTGAGACGTAGCCCGTCACATTTGTTTCTGCATTAGGAACCTTCAATCATAGCATTGTTGACAGGATCACTTCTAAATCAGAAAGAGATTACTTGAACCACATGATATGGCGTGCATCACGTTTTATTAGAAAAGGTTGCCTTCGTTCTACTACTAAAAAGGAAAGAAAATTACGTTTAAAGCTATTCATTTTTTTTCTTTAGGATGCACATATTACCTACTCAAACTTTAAATTGCTTTTTCATGCTCACAATGAAGAATTTTTGACAAGTACTTGGTTTTTTGAAGACATCTTGACAACCGCTTTGTTATGGCTCTCATATATCTGTCACTTTCTAAATAACATGACAGTTTTTAGGAACCTATTTAGATACAAGTTCCTTCTAGTTTAATAAGATATTTTTGTATAATAAATGCAGCCATATATGTGTGTGTGTGTGTGTGTGTGTGTGTGTGTGTGTGTGTGTGTGTGTGTGTGTGTGTGTGTGTGTGTGTGTGTGTGTGTGTGTGTGTGTGTGTGTGTGTGTGTGTGTGTGTGTGTGTGTGTGTGTGTGTGTGTGTGTGTGTGTGTGTGTGTGTGTGTGTGTGTGTGTGTGTGTGTGTGTGTGTGTGTGTGTGTGTGTGTGTGTGTGTGTGTGTGTGTGTGTGTGTGTGTGTGTGTGTGTGTGTGTGTGTGTGACACATTTTGTAAAATTAATATATATTTAAATACACAAAAATTTTCTAAAATACATTGACTGTTCATGAAATCTTTAATCATCTATTAGTTTCGTTAAAAATTTTTAAGGGCAATTTCAAATTAATAAAGGTTTTAGTATTTTTTGTTAGCCTAATCTCTTAAAAATTTCATTTGTATTCTAACCAAAAGTTTAATATTTCTAGTCTCAAGGATATTTAAAGTTATTTTATTAACCCTTCAACTAGACAGAACGGATTTTTCCGCCCTACTAGAGAGGCTTCGAAAATGGACTGCACGGATTTTTCTGCCTTCAAGTAACGTTTTCAAAAGTGGATTAGCCGCACTTTTCTGAAATCCTTTCCCCCTTTTAATGAGGAACGGAGGAAGCAACACAGCAGAAGTTTTATGGCTCGCAGGGAACCCCGTGTTTTGACCCCCCAATCGTAAAAAATCGGGGAGAAATTTCTTTACAACCCAAGAAGAGTGTGTTTCTTTGCTAGCTTGTATTTTAAAAGTTTCCAAAAGTCCCAACGCATAAGTAAAATATGTTACAATTCCCTTTTGGTTTCATATTAATTTCAAACTGTAACAAGTTGGGGCGTGTCAGGGCAATCTGCTATTTTATATAGTTAGACAAATTATCTTTTTTTAAGTATATTCTCTTTCGCTTCATTTTTCTTATTCAAAGCTTTCAGTTTTTGAAACATGATTATTTTATTATAAGATACCGAAAAAATTAATAAAACACCAAACTCTTTAAAATTTGGAACCTTTTCAATTTTCCAACCACTAAAAATGAATAAATTTAAACTTTTCATCAAATCATTTGAAACATTTTCTTACACTTTGAAAAAAATAATAACGAAAAAAAACTAATTAAGATTTATTAGTTTTTTTTTTTTTTTAGATTTCAAAGCCCAAGTGTTCAGGGAAGTTTAAGTACAGTGCCTGGTTATATATTGTTAAAATACACCGAATTATATTTGAATTTTAAGTGCTTGAACTTCAGTTTACATCAAAGACAACATGAATGAAGATTTTCACACATTTTTTTATAACTTGAATGTTTGAATAAATGGTAATCAAAAATATACGGAAACATTTACAGTAGACATTTATGCATATAAATAAACATAAAAACCAATTTTAAATTCGAGCTATTGAAAAACATTCGAATTATATATTGTTCAAAAATATCTATTTATACAAAATACCTCAACATTTATCTTTTTTAAAGGCTAACTGAATAAGTAATTAAAATCTGGATATGTTTTGAAATCTCGACCTTATAAAGCTAGAAATTTTATGTTAGAAATTCCATTTGAAATTTCGAAAAAAAAATGCATCGCGCAGTTAAAATTATTTACCATAAGTTTTAGCAATTGTTTGAGTATAATAAAAATTTCAAATTTTATTATATAGCTTCTTTGGTATCTTTTAATATATTTCGGCCACGGTAGCCGAGTGGTATAGGTATCGGAACGTGGCTTGCTTTGTCACGAGTTCGAGCCCAGTACCACTAAAGACCTGCCGTGTAGGGCAGCGATGCACGTTAAATCTGTCGAGAGCTGAAACGTCCTCCCGTTGGTGTGGTGGGGTAGTTAGGAGAGGTGGGTGCCAGCTCAGGTGTCGTCCACGTCACTTGACCATGGTTCAAAATTACGTGGTCCGTCGCCAAAAGCCCTCGTGTAGCTAAACAGTGCGACGTTAATATTCAATCATTCATTTAATATATTTCGAAGATTTCATACAATTCGGTTTAAAACCGCATGCTAAGAGCAAAAAATATACTAAAAAAATTGATGAATATACAATTACAATAAATTCTTACATAGAGAAGCAAAACTGAGAAGCTAAAGCGTAGGAATAAAAAATTTTGAGTATATCTGAAGTAGTTTTCGAAATATTTATTTTAAAGTTTAGAAAATTTGTGTGCGTTGTGTTATACTTGATATCAATTAAATGGTTAAAATAATGTGTTAATATTAGTCATGTAATCGTTTGATGACACATTCATATACTAATAAAAATTATCATGGTCATTGATGCGAATGTCAAGAATTTTATGTAATTTTAAATTCAGACATTAAGATATTGATGTAGAAAATATAAAACGACCATCTAAAATACATGAAAAATGCAGTCTGATTTAAAATGATCTTGACGAACAAAATCCGGCATTTTCGCTTACTATGGCAGAGCCGGCTTACTCAGGGGCGATCTGGAAAAACAGAGAGAGAACCGCGGTTTTGATGAATGCCGCTCTAGCTTTTAAAGCTACCAGGAAAATTATATACATATATATATATAAAAATTACAAATGCAAAAATAAATCTTGTAATTTTCCATACATTTTTATAACAACGAATTGTGGAATTGGCTTCCAATACATTGTTGTGTTTGACAATATTTAAAAGGTAACCAACCCTACTTTAGATAGATTTGTACTACTTTTTCGTAACCGTATTCCTTTTAAAATTAATTCGTGCAGCCGAAATACACCTTTTGTACCCTTAAAAATTTATGTTAACTATAACGGTAATTTTAATTTATGCAACTTGTGAAATGTTCATAATTAACCATTTCCGTCTAAACAGTTTACATGAAAAAAAAAAAAGTTTGGACTCCTTCATTCATTAGGGATTTATATAAGATTCTAACATTAAATTTTATTTTTCACCGAATAGGATTGAGTGAAAGTGTATAGTGCTTCCACACCATAGGTCTGGGGTTCTATTAACGGGCTGCGCAAGGTCGACTCTGCCTTTCATCCCCGCTACATTGGGTCGATAAATGAGTACCAAGCTTGCTTCGGGTCTTAAACACTGAAGGTCTCTCTTCAGACAGACCACCAAATCGGGACATCTGTTCATGCACCTCAGCGTCCAATGGTCACGTGTATTATGATGGGCACAGTAGTTCCTGGCCCTCATGGATTGTTGTGCTTCTGAGTTTGAGTCTTAAGTTTGAGGATTACCTCTCTCTCTCTCATTTATATTAAAAATTTGATCAGTCCAAAATTACATGTTTTTAGCTCCTCTAAAAGCTTTTAGGATTTTACAACTGATCTTACAATCCATATACGTTTTAGAGTAGTATATTTAAAAATGATAAGGACATTTTTACGACTGTGTGAGCTGTTATGCCTCGTTTATAAATATAAAAAATTGCATTCAGCTACAGTTTTTAAAATGTACAGAAATAAGTGGAGCAACAGGATACTTACATATTATGAATATTTTTGACTGCAGTAAGATATATTTATATTTCAGTTTCTTTACAATTTTGAATAGAAGTTGTAAGCCATTTTGCGAATAGTTTGATATTGAGTATAAACCCATAGGCTGTTTAATATTGTAAAGTGTTTTACTTTGATAACAGCACACACTAAAATAGGGCTCATTTGCAGTTATATGATCAGCTTCAGTGATATTTAAATTTTCAAAAATAGTCTACACGTACGAAAACATTCTTTCACAACCGCACACCACATCTCATACTATATCTTCCCTACAACCGGAAATATTTGTGTATACTGAAAAAATTAGTACAGGATACATTTCCAAGTGTTAAATTTGTTTTTAAAATTTGGTATGAATACATTGTGGAACTGTCGGTTAACTTCACTGAACAAAATTGTTTTAAGTGTACTGTTTTGAAAGACAAAATTAATTAGGGAGAACTTTTCTCACAATAGAATTTGTAATGACTGAATTGTGTGAAAATGTAGTTATCGATGTGCGACATTTTTCCTTGTAATAAAAGAAACAGAAAGATAAGAAATTTAACTTGAGTAGAAAATGGTTAGAAGTACTGTCATGCGCATTTGAAGAAGTATATCCCCCATTAAAATTAAAAATTATTGACTGAATGTGTGTTATGTCCATCACAAATGCCGATGTAGAAAAGGAATTTTTATTTAATACAAGAAGTTCGAAAAAGAGAACACTAGGAAGGAAAATTTAAATTTTTCCGAAAAATATTCAGTTAACATAAAAATATCTTTTATATGATTTTAATTAAAATAAATTAAAAGTATTGAAATCCTTTTTTATGCTATTTTAAATTAAAAATATAACAGAATAGAGAAAGATCGGTTTTATTTCATAAATATAATCATCGTATGTAATATTTATTGTGTTATTGTTTAAAAATGAGATAGGGCCTTTGCTCTTTTTACCTCATTACTTTTTTAAAAAACAGGAAAGTGAGCGCGTTTTCTTACTCTCATATTCAAAAATGAATACAGGATGCTTTTTTCTGGTTCAAATCGCAATACCAAAAAAATATATATATATTTTTTAATTTTTAAAAAATGACAGAAAAATAAATTTTCTTTGAAGAAAATATAAATATTTTTCAACTTCTAACATACTATTTATTTCATGTTTTCCTCTTTTTTTACCTTTCATTTCGTTTTTAATTTTACTGTGACTGAACATATAGGAGAAAGAAACACCGTATCTTTTTCAAAGAGGATTGATCAAGAGAGGATATCTACGCTTTCAAAGAAGATTGCCCAAGGCAACTTAACAGCTAGCTGTAAACGATTGATCTCTTGGTTCTTACTTTTCAAAGTGACCGAACTGGGTCGTAAAATTTTCCCCGTTCGACCACCCAAGTTCTAAAAGGGGAAAGGAAAAAAGTCTGTTGCATTTTTGAAGGGAATCGCAAAATAAGAGTTAAAAGCTTTCGGAATAACTTTTCAGGAGGAAGGTGACCAGTTAGAGGGTTAATTGCATTTTGCCATTCTATAAATCTAATAAATGATGTGATGTTACACTGTTAATAAAACATGTTTCTCGCTCAGTTTTAAGAGTAAATTTTATTTGTAAGAATTTATGTCTTATAATTCTGATGTAATAAAGATGCTAAGAACGGTACTCATCTAAATTAGATATAAAAAATATCTATGAATAATATGAAAAAATATCTGAGAAATATAAATAAAAATACGAATAAACTCAAGACAACAACTTGGTTATAAACAAGTTATTTTCTTATCTTTACTCAGACTCTCGAATCGTGGACTACTTAAAAATAACTTAAAACATAATTCATATTATCTGAATGACTTTTTTCAACAGTATTTACTACTTTGTTCAACTTTTTCATTGCCTTATAGAGATAGTATGAAAAAATTCTTTCAATTTAGAGAAGGAATATTTCTTTTTTATTTACTTTAAACTGAAAAACGTTTTCCTAACATTTGGCTTCTGAAATCTGACAGTTATAACTTTTTCATCTGTTTTAATCAACGCGACAATAAGCTATCGATTGCTTCTTTTTTTTTTTAATAAAAGCATATTGAACACAAACATCTTTCAAGATTCCTCTACAACGTTTTATTTTAAAGGACTTAGGATCTTAAGATAAATGAAAATTCATTTTCTTTTTTCGAAATATCGCAGGAATAAATAAGTGATTATACATTATTTCAAATTTATTGTTACACAATTACTGATGAATCAAAATATAAGCTTATTAAAATTCAGATCAAAACTAAATCAAGGAAAAATAAGTTTGCTTAAATATATCTTATTTTTTTAATACTTTAATGAATACTTATTTAGCATATTTTTATAGTTTGACATTTTTACTGCTATATTATGCATCGCTATGTATAGAAAAAATTCATTGTGTATGATTAATTGTAAAGTAATAATTGCTTTCTTTTTAAAAATATAATAATTTTACTGGCAATTATAAAAAGCGCGATAATTAACAATGGTTACATATTAATATAAGTAAACACACTACTTCATCATTTTATAACTTTTGAATATAATCATACTTTTTACTGAGTGTATGAAAAAAATTATAATAACATGTTTTTTCATAAAATATTGTATAACTTTTGAATATAATCATACTTTTTACTGAGTGTATGAAAAAAATTATAATAACATGTTTTTTCATAAAATATTGTATAACTTTTTGCATGTTAATGTAAATACAATAATTTTAATGTCAATGTTAATGTAAATACAATAATTGTAATGTCAATGTTAATTTAAATACAATAATTTTAATGTCAATGTTAATTTAAATACAATAATTGTAATGTAAATTGTAATGTAAATACAATATTTGTAATGTAAATGTTAATGTAAATACAATAATTGTAATGTAAATGTTAATGTAAATACAATAATTGTGATGTAAATGTTAATGTAAATACAATACTTTTATTGATTTAAAGTACATCATTTCAAAATCGATATTTTTATTTGAAAACAAAAAGATTATGCATTTGAATTTCATTTAATAGAAAATCAAACCTCTTTTCTTCATTTTTAGTTTTAAAAACTTCAAAAACTAAACCTCTAAAATCTAATTTTATTCTATGGATAAAATTATTAAAGTCTACGTTAGTAAAATGAAATGCTAGCTTAAATCATATTAAATTGCTTTTTAAATTAAAGTCAGTAAAAGTACAACAACCTGTAATATGTATGTACCTGATAAATGGCCTGTCTTTAAAATGTATAGCTACATTTTCAGTTTATAAATAAAGAAATGCTTACTAGTTTCCAACATAACTTTCGGGAACTGAAAAAAATTTTTAATTAGAATATTTGTAGAAGAAATAAAATATGGAGTTTATTTAAGTTGAAATAGCTTTCTAAATGTTCCGATTTTCATGTTTCTGTTTCCTTTTTAATAATAGTAGTTATTACATTAAGAAAAGTATATCATATTAAAAATATACTATTCTGTAATAAGGCAAAACTTACCAAATATTTGGTTAATTTTCGTTTTCTGCAAAAATACGAAATATTTAATCAATGTATTTATTCGTTCGCGGCAATGTGAAAACATTATAGCACATAGATAGTTACAGTATGAATTTTATAATATAATGCTGATATATCAGATAAAATAATATTTGAAAGTACAAAAATTAAAATGCTATAAAATCTTTAAAGGTTACCATTATCAAGAAATCAAGAATTATTTATGATTTCTTTTTGTGTATCACGCACAATTTTCTTTGAAAAAGATTGATAACTTCTAAAGCTAGTTTCTTTTTTTTGCTTTTCTCATATGTAAATTGTTCTTTGTATTTAAAATTATAGGAAGTTATTTTTTATAAAACGTCTATTCATACTTTAAAAATAAAATAAAAATTTTATTACTTGTGAAAATTTTAAAGGAATTATTATTAAAGAGAGTAAATAAAATTTCGCCTCTAGCATCTCTTTTTTTAAAAAAATATCCCAAATATTATTTCAGTTAGGAAATGTTTAAGGGAATTATGAAAATAATAAAAACCTCAGATATGATTAATTTTGTACTCTACCATAAAAAATGCAGTTTTAAGTTTTGTGGTTTCCAACCACAATTCAAATAATAAAATACTTTCTGAATTTTAAAAGGCTCATTTCGAGTAAAAATATTATGTGTACTCAAAACCCAGAACTATTTAAAAAATAAAAAGTTTCTCAACACAAAAAATACGATATGATTAAAAAACTATTAGATTTGAATACCTTTTTTGTTAATAATGATCAAAACTTGTTTATAGAATCTTCTCAATCAAAGTTTTTTCATAAATGTTTCCTTTTTATATCTGTGGTGTCTTCTTAAAATTATGTATATTTATCTATGAAGCATAATTATTGCAACAGTTGTTTCCTATTTCAGCGGCTTGAGCATGGACGCTCTGCAGCAACGCTCCGTTCCGTTTAGTGCCATAACTAACACCAGTAGTTGTGGTACTCCTAGCGAAAGTGGAGACAGTCACCAGATCAAATTCACTTACAAAGAAGGCTGCACCCCAACAGCTTGTGCATGCGTCATTCTTGCGATACTTTTCGTATCGCTCGGAGCAGCCGCTGGAGTCTACTTTGGATGTACGTAATTATAATTGTTCTTTTCTTACAATGTACACATTCTAAAATATTTATTTTCATTTTCATACTTTTCATTGTCCTTTTTAATACTGAAGCCAAATCTGAAAAATTAAGTTGTAGTACAACAGGTGGTGTATAAATTACCTCGCCATCTTTGCAAAATGGAACCCCTTATCCAATAAAAGATGACTGAATTCATACAAAATTCACAGCTCAATCCTAGATTCCGACTGATATCAAAGAAAATATTTCGGCTTTAAAATTATTCCCATATCGCTATCACACACAGCGTATAATGACTTTAAATGATAACTAAAAACACAAAAGCATTAATTAGGAAATAAACATTATTTAATGTTTTTCAAATAAATAAAAAAAAATATAAAGCTTTTCAAGAAATGAGTAAGTATAAATTTGGATATGTCATAGAAAGAAATATATATAAATAAAGTAAAGGGGTTCTGCAGGTTATCGAACTATATTTAAAAATGGGGGAAATAAATGCATTTCTAAATATATAGGTTACATTTATTGCATATTATTAAATTATGTAACAGATACTCACGAATTTTATTTTTTTACTTTGACATTAATAATACAAATTACACTATTTTGCTGACACAAAAGTTAATGATATTGTGTTTACATAAAATTTTATTGAATTCTCAAATATTATAGAAAAACTTTGAATGATGTTAAAGTTTACAGATTATTTACTTAGAGTATATAATACATACGAAATGTAGCTTACGCTCTATTAACATGACAAAAGCACTGGCGATAGGAGCTTGATATTTCACTATAATAACTTAAATCAACTTTAAATTAATTAGATAGAATTAGTATTTTCAGTTGAGTAATTTTTTATCTGATTCATTAAATTTCTAAATTTAAATTATCTTAATTCAGTTTTGAATTAATTAAATTAGTATGTATTTCAATTTTAGTTAAATAGTAATAGTCTGAGTCACTTCATTAGTATAAGAGATTATTTTTAAAAATAATATGCTTTTTCCCCCAAACATTTTAAAGATTAAAATATTTATACCATTACTTTTAAATCATGATTCAATTCTTGAGATACCATAGAAATGGTCTTTTTCTCTAAGCTTAACAAATAAATTAATTCCATTTCGTACCAGAAATCTAAATATACCTTATTGCTGTTATAATGCTAGATCCCTCTTTGTCATGTCATTAGTTAAAAATGTCGTTTAAATAAATTTTTTATTCAGTTAAAAAATAAAAACTAATCATATGTATAAGAAAAATCATGATAAAAAGGGTAAATTACAGTAATCATGTATCATTTTCAAGAAAAACAATAGATTAATGAACGAAGTGCCTATATAGATAATTTTAACATCTAAAGATCTGATTGTCATATAACTAATATAAGGAACGTAATCTTTACAATTTTAATATTAAATAAATATTTATTTCATGATGGTTTGTTTCGACTTAATAAAAGTAAATGCTATTTTTTTTTACAAATACAATGATAAAAAATTATAAGCACCTATGACGTAAAAGCTTTGTCTTTATATAGATAAACATCCTAATTAAACCAAAACTTAAGAATTTTTCCGAAAGAAAAGCACTAAATTAAAGGAATGAGAAAAAAATTTTCCGGGAATAAAAAAAATCCCAACTAGAAAATAATTAAAACCCTAAATTAAAAGTGGAAGATAAAAAAATTAATTAATCTGCTTTAAATTAATGGTCGAAGTCAACACATAATTTCGGTTGAAAATAAGATCGAGAAAAAAAACTAAGTAAATACGCATTGGAAATTTAAAAGCTTTCAAGAGCCACAGTAATACAAATATGCAAAATAATTCCTTCAAATACAATTTTTTACTGAAGATAGAAATACCTCATTATTACGCTAAATAGCATTGTTAAGAGATGGCGCGTGAATTAAAAACAGTAAACCTTTTAAAAAAGATTAATAAAAAAATGTATTTATAAATATTATAAATTCTTAATTGAACAAAAACCTTAAATATCCTTAAGTTTTTTTTTTTTTTTTTTTTTGAATACGTTTTTACAAAAGTAATTTTTGCTGACACATTTCTCAAAATCTAAAAAATTAATTACGGTTAATGAAAGAGCTGAAAGCTTATTTCAGAATGAGGTTTCCTCACTGTGTCTAAAAAATACCATAATTTAGAATGAATTAAGTAATATTTTAAATTATTTGTTTCAATGCCTTCTGAGAGAGCGAATATCTTTATTTTGAATTTTGAATAAAAATTCCTCTTATCTTCCTTTCTTTTTTATATCTAGTGAAATATTTCATCTTACATTAAAAGATTGATTGTTAAAACTAATTATTATATTGGTGTAAATCAGAGCTATAGATTACACTTTTAAAAATAATTTACAGCAAAATATATTTTAATACTTATCTTACATTTTTATAAATAATATATAAAACTGACATGAATAATTAAACTTTCCTCTTCAAAATATGCTGTCAAATGTAATGGATAATCCAAGAATTTTCTCCTCCTCTAACTTTAAAACAATTTAAATCATTATCCCTAATGTAAAAGCACAACTTGTATAGGCAATCAGAAATTTCACAATCAAAATCTTTCTTCAAAATATTATTCTTTCCCTTAGTATTTATCTTCGCTTAGTCTAGGTAGAATTATCACAGGTTTTCAATGTATTTTTTTTCTAAAATAAAAATGTATTATAATGAAGGAATACATCATTCAATTTGATGAAGTTAGAAAAATAAGCGTATGTACAAATATAGACTTATATAGATCAGAAACCTTAATATATTATTAATTTATTAAACCCAAATATTTTATCTTTAAGATCTAGTGTATAATTTTCTATAGTCTTGGAAAAAATAAATATCCCCATTCTTTTAATTTTTGAGATATTTTTAATCAACCACATTTTTAATCGATAGAGAAGTTATCCTTAATGAAAGTAATCAATTATATAGTACTTAAAGTCAGATAGATGAATTTATTTTTTTTTCACGGTATCCATTCAAGACTCTTTAAGCACTCTTTTCTTCGAAATATTTTTTGTCTAAAAATAAAACTGAAGAGGTTTCATTAATAAACCACTCTAAAAGTTATTAAGCTTTCTAAAGCCCCATTATTTTAACCACATACTTATTTTACTCTAAACAAGAATTGTGAATTTGGGGCTCTTTCCCTATAAGTAGATAAAATGTTATTTGCCTAAATTCTTATTTTTCTAGGGTTGGCTTTTTCTAATAAAATTTTTTCATGCACGAATTTAAATTAAATTTCTGGTTAAATTTTTTAATGGGTTTTCAAGAGTAGGAACGCTTTCCTCTTCGAAAGACAGCTTTAAGTTTAACAACAATATGTACATTGATCTCACATTTGAGACATTATAATATAAGTAAAATTAAGCTCTTGATCTCTATACTTGACAGACAAATCAAAATGCATACTCTTTACACTAGATTAAACTAGATACCCTTTACACTAAATAAAACATATGTAGAAACAGTATATTTACATATTATTCTCATGAATATTTAGCATTGAAATTAATGTCCTTATCAAAGAAATATTATTTCGCAGTTTCTGAGTTTTGTTTTTTATTTCTTTCCCTTAAATACACTGACTTCCAAAAATCAAGTTCGTAATGCAAATTTCTAATTTTTAAAAGTGTATTTGAGTTTGAGAGGGCTAAAACCATTGCCTGTGCAGATGGCAGAATGTAAATATGATACCGATGATAAAAAAGTAATGGAAGCACCTACTGAAGAAGAATCACTCTTCAGTATAGTTTAAAGGTGGAAGAGACAATTCTGGCCAAGTTCTAAGAAGAATCACTCTTATACAAATGTTTGGTGGGATGGAAACATCCCCAATTACAAACGGAGAGGAAGTCAATTATCCGCAAAAAGTTGTCCAGATATAGAAAAGAAATAATTGCTTAATATTACTTTAAAATCTCCCATTGCAGAGATGTGCAGAAAAGTATCGTTGCTCTCCTTCCACATCTAAGACGCCTTAGATTAGGACCGGATATCAATAAAAAAATATGTATAACTTCTAAACGGAGGAATTAAGGACAGAAAAGAAAGCTCTCAAACAAGGACCAGTGAGAAATAACACAAACTATTCGTCAACAACATGTGCTCATAGCTAGCAGAGAAAATAAAATCAGATTTAAATATTGATTCAGAATATCCCACTTCAAACTGAAAAGTTCGTCAGGAGATTCACAGATAAGATTTTATTATATTTTTTTCATATTATTACTGTGTTGCAAAACACGAATCCCTAATACTGATATCAATGTCCAAAATAGCATGGAGTGCTTCAGAAAACTTTTACATGAAACCTTATTTACAGGGAGGATATAATTTGGTTTGATGGCGCTTCTTTCCTTTTCTTTCCCATCAAAGAAAAGGCTAGTATGTTTGACGACTTCCTCGAAAACATTACATTTTGACTGATTGGTTCAAGCTGTAAGGCATAAAAGTGGTTCTTTGATGATTTTAAAACATTGTTTCTTAGCATTCTTTAGGACAAACAGTTAATTTGGATCGAGTAACCACACAAACTTATTTAAAAGTACTCCAGTACCACGTTTATCCAATGATGGAGATAATTTATCCTGGTGTTTATTCTTTTTATGGGTGAATAAGGCATTTAGCCCGTAAGCAAAGTGCTTTAAAATCTGGATTAATAAACATGATAATTTAATGAAAAGCTGCCTTGTTACCTTCAGTCATTAGACATCAACATTTAATATCTTGTAAAGGAATGCACAACTAATCAGAGGGATTTCCCCACAACCGCTGCCTTATCTGTACATATGCTTCTTTTTCAGAAGATGTACTTGTTATTTTGTCAAGTGTCATTAAATGCTATCAACTTAGTGGGGAATCTACATAAAAGTACTTGTTGTGAGATAATGTTACTTTTCTAATCAGGTTTGATAAAATATTGAAGGGCTTTATTGCCACATTGATAAATCAAACAAATTTTTTTAAAGTTTAAACATATGAAATCGTGTTTCAATTTATAAGTTATATATATATATATATATATATATATATATATTGTGACAGATAAAAATATGTATTTCATTAGTTCATTTTGAATTTGTAAAAAATAAAATAAGTAAAATATCCAAATATCTTTAAAAAAATGTTTGCGTTTTTAAGAGTATTGCATCATTTTTGTATAACTAAAAAAAGAAACTGCACTGAAATAATTTTTTTCCCCGAGATGCTATGAAAAAGCTTATCATTCATCTTTTTCATAATAACGGTTCTTTTTAGAACTACAATCCAATTTTCCTTTTAGAAGTCTCATTTGTGCCTAAAAGAAAAGGATCAGTGTTGCAAATATCGTTTTCATTATCTCATTAAAAACTTTTCAAATCATATTGTAACGATATGAATTACATTACCTCGCCGTCATGCTTTTATATCTTTATTCATTTAGTCCCTTTCATCATGAATATTTATTAACTCAAACAGTATCTTTTCTAAAATTATCTTCGAGGAGAGCCGGAAAAGTTTTTAAAAGAAAACAGAAAATAAAAATAAACTTAATCTTCCTTTTACCTGGAAATAAATTTCGCATGATTCTTTTTCCTCGCTCTTTCCTTTTTTCAGGTGAATAAAACTTTTTTTCGTCGTTTATGTGTGTAAAAAATCACGAAAAAAAATATTTTTGTGTACTTAGGTCCATATTTCCTTACCACAATAATTAGAAATGCTTCGGCTTTTCTCATTACAACTATTTCTAGATAGTAACGCTTAAAAAATAAACGTTTTTAACTAAATTAAAAGAGAATCAGTTATTAATAAGCAAAATGATACGGTCTTTGCTTTAAATATATTTTATAGCTTCATTTTGTTTACTCAAGATAAGCTAAATGCTCATTAACAAAGGAAAATTTCTAAAAATTGCTTTTAAATTATATAGATACTAATTATTCATGGTTTAAATCTCTATTAAAGTCAGAAAAAATGCTTTCTCGGCTATCATTCAAATTTTTAAGCAATGTATGTTTAGTTACGTAAAGAGAGAAGAAAAAGCACTAAAATAAATTTACTGAAAGTGAACCTATTTAAATAAGCAATAAGTATCATTTTAAATAAATTATTTAAAAATATGTATGCTGTGTTGGGTTATGAATTTTAAATTAATTCTTCCATTTTTTTTTTCAGTGCAATTCTTGGATTTAGGAAAAAGAAATGGTAAGTTAAAACACTTTTTTTAGGATTTAAGAAAAATGTAAATAAGCTAAAATTTACATTGCAAAAAGCGTTTTGATAATATTGAAATCGAAATGAAATCATTTTATAGATGACAATTTTTTTAAATAAATAAAATTTTCGAAACTATATTTTTTATTTATTATTTTTTATAGATATTTACTTCATTTGGGGTTTCAAAATGTTTTAAATCGTTAACATTTATTCATGTCTCTATTTCACTATACATTGTATTAATTACAAATTCATAACATTATTTAAAATTTCAAAAGCAGAATTAATTTAATAAGTTTTAGTTTCTCCTTAAAATTCATCAAAGTGCTTCCTAATATTTGTTTCTAAATTCCTTAAATATTCCAACACTTTAAGTATAATTTCTCAAAGTTTTCGAAACATAATTTGAGATATTAATTATAAGTTCGATTGTAAAATAGAAAAAAGATTTTTAAAAGACTGTAAGCATATTCTGCGAAACAAAATTTCTTGATACATTATGTCTTGTTGATATACAATATTTATTATTCCTAAAAGATATTGAAGTTTGGAAATATTTTTAAAGAAATTGAAACTTAAATTTATGTAAGCTATTATTAATTTGTGTCTAATATATAGTTCCTTTCTTCGCAGTCTAACTTCCTTTGCTTTTGTAAAGATTTCTGAATTAATTTTTGTTCTTTGCGTTCTTGACTTATAGTTCTATTAATAAAGCATTGATATAAAGTATCAAACTTTCAGGATATATATACATATATATTGTTACGTACTTCGAGGTTCGAGGATTTTATGCAATAAGTCGCAAAGAGGAAGGCAGTTCAGGAGTCAGCAGCGATTGATGTTTATTGTCGAAAAACAATCCTTGTGAAATATAGGATATAGCAGCAATATTTTCAACATAAATCAGAAAAGGCCTGCACTTTCTATGGCGTTCAGACACAGCTATCAGTGTCTAAAATACACAAGTATGTTAAAGATTATTCCCAAGCGTTTGCTCGTCTTACTCAACAGCCGAAGTTTTCATTTCACCGCATTTTTTTCTCTCTCTCGCTACTATTTTCTGCAAATTATACAGAAAAATATATTCTCTTTTACATATTACGTATGGACTCGTATTTTCAAGTTGTGTATCTCCTTTCCTCAAGTTAGAAAAAGTGTTTACCAAGGCATTACCTATTGTGCAAGGTATTTAATTCTACAAAACATTACATTGTTACGAATTTTGTGTAATGAATTCTTTTAAAATAGTGTTAATAATTTATATTTTAATATTATTTTCTGTTTGTATTTATTTTATGTTAAAATTGTAATATTCACAAACAACAGCGTTCCTTACATTATAATGGCGATTCAATGGAAACTTAGTGAAATACTGGTGACACAGTCAAGTTGGCCTTATGTTTAGCTACCATGTTGGGGACGGCAACCATTTTGGTGACTTGGTGACCATTTGAAAGCTTCTGGAAAATTACGGGAGAAATCTACTGATATCACGATCTATGACACAAGCGAACTTTTCAAGAAAATCCATCCAAACTACAAATAGGGAGTCGCTTGTTAAAACTGAGTTAGTATTGTTTCAGCTGTGAGTAGTAGTATTAATTTTACCGTTCAAGCGTTGACCAGCGATTATTTATTACTTTGGCTGTTGAGTAGGACGAGAGTGAGTGTTTGTGAATAATCTTTAGCATACTTGTATTTTAGACACTGATAGTTGTGTCTGAGCATTTTAGAAGGTGTGAAGGCCTCCTGAGATTTATTTTGCGAACTTTTCTGCTGAATTCTGCACATTTCAAGGATATTGTTCTGTCTACAATATTTTTTCATCCCTCCTGAAAAACTGTCTAGCTCGTTGAGACTGATAGCATAACATCCTCGAACCCTGATCTACGTAGCAATATTTTAACATATTGTTTTTCGTACGTCTTCAATTAAAAACTAAAATGTAAATAGCCCCTATTATTATATAAAATTATCCACAATTTTAATAAGTAATACTTTAGAATTTTATTAGTTACTGACAATTTGTTATTGTAGTTCATTAATTATTCGCTTATAAATTTTCAAGTCACGTGGTTTTCAATATTCGTCTCTAAATAGGACATTTAAATCTATTATAATGATTACAGTTCGCACCAAATTAACTCATTATCAATAATCGAATTATTTAATTTTACGCTGCTAAGTCAAAATTATCTCCATTACATTAAATGGCTTTTCTTAAACGCAGTGCTAAGATTACCTAGAAAAAACTAAATTCTTGTTTATACATTATGGTTATTAATAGCCGATACAGTGTTCAATCAATAGGAAAATAAACTTTGCGGGACATTGAAATGTAACACCAAGAAATGGAGGTAGTGGAATTTCAGGCAGGCGCACTTCATTCAATGACAATGACATGGAACATCATTGATAACAATATCATATCGTTGAGAACGTACAACATATATGGTTGAGTACGATATATGTTAAGTAGTATTTAAAAAAGAAGGAACCGTTTCTGCCAGGAAGGGCAAGAATTTTTTTTCGATAATGTGACATTTATAATAGAAGAAAATGACAGACCACCCGAACAGAGGCAGTTCCTACAGACAGGCAATTTTATGAGGAACATGGTAAATGACTTGAGGTGGGTAGGTTGGTTCATGCGCCATATCTCAGATTGACATCCACTTAGACTCATCTACGATCTGTAAAAAGGTGGTTGATACAAGAAAACGTGATTTTGAGGGGTGCCAGAGTGACGTCAATACCCATGGATAGAAACATACTAGAACAAGGGGTAAATGACCATAAGCCACTTCTGCCACCATTTTTCAGGACACCCTTGATTTTCCTACACTGACTAAAACCATTAACCACCTATTGATTGTTTATGGTCTGCACTAATGGAGTTCATAAACAAAACTATCACTAATCCCATATACCAGACGCTTCTGTTTGCAATGGTGACGATCTAGGGGGAGGTGTACACCAAAATGGAATAGGGTTGGGCTCTCAAACGAGTCACGTTTCTCTTTGTCTAAAAATTGTCACCGTGTACCTCTGTGGTACCAAAGTGGACTTCAATTCATGTGTGGAACGTACCACCATTCGACAACATTGTTGTACTATTTGAGGTACCATCGCATACTATAGCAACCTAATTCTGGATCGTTCTGAGGGAAATATGATGGTGCATCCATACGTGACGGTATTCTGTAGCCGGTGAAACTCTTTTTTTGGTATCTAATTCCTTTTACTCGCAGGACAACACCCAACCGCACACTTTAGGCATCATCCAACGTGTTCTGCTAGATGCACAGATTCTTCTGTAGCCCTTATACAACCCTGATTGCTTACCAATAAACACGCACGTGATGTATTTGGACCCCGCTCGAATTTCTTGCCATCCTCGACTTTAGAAGACGAATTGTAGCAAATGGTTGACAGGGAATGTAGAGTCATTCCTCAGGGCATCATCCATATTCTCATTTATCATCTATCTAGACAAGTTGCTTCATGTATCATCATCCGTGGTGGTCCTATAATCTACTGCATTGACGTAATACTCGCTTTGTGTTCAGTAGATTATAGGACCACCACGGATGATGATACATGAAGCAACATGTCTAGATAGATGATCAATGAGAATATGGATGATGCCCTGAGGATATATATATATATATATATATATATATATATATATAACTTATTATTCACTACTGTCTTTCTCTTTTCTATCCGAGTTTCTTCTCTTTCAGGCCACTCCTTCATTGTGTTATTTTTTCAATGCCATATAGCTTGTTTAAATATAATGCTTACTTAATGACAGCTAAACCTTGTTTTCACTCCACGTTTCAATATTTCTTAATTCTAGACACTATATTATGACATTATATAATTTCAGTTATTATCAAAAGATTAACCCTCTAACTGGATACCTTCCTCCTGAAAGTTATTCCGAAAGCGTTTAACTCTTATTTTGCGATTCCCTTCAAAAATGCAACAGACTTCTTTCCTTTCCCCCTTTTAGAACTTGGGAGGTCGAACGGGGACAATTTTACGACCCAGTTCAGTCCCTTTTGTAAAGTAAGAACCAAGAGATCGATCGTTTACAGCTAGCTGTTAAGTTGCCTTGGGCAATCTTCTTTGAAAGCGTAGTGCAATTCCGTGAGTCTTTCTCCTATATGTTCAGTCACAGTAAAATTAAAAACGAAATGAAAGGTAAAAAAAAGAGGAAAAAATGAAATAAATAGTATGTTAGAAGTTGAAAAATAATTATATTTTCTTCAAAGAAAATTTATTTTTCTGTCATTTTTTTAAAAATTAAAAATAATATTTTTTTTTTTTTTGGTATTGCGATTTGAACCAGAAAAAAGCATCCTGTATTCATTTTTGAATATGAGAGTAAGAAAACGCGCTCACTTTCCTGTTTTATAAAAAAATAATGAGGTAAAAAGAGCAAAGGCCCTATCTCATTTTTAAACAATAACACAATAAATATTACATACGATGATTATATTTATGAAATAAAACCGATCTTTCTCTATTCTGTTATATTTTTAATTTAAAATAGCATAAAAAAGGATTTCAATACTTTTAATTTATTTTAATTAAAATCATATAAAAGATATTTTTATGTTAACTGAATATTTTTCGGAAAAACTTTAAATTTTCCTTCCTAGTGTTTCTCTTTTTCGAACTTCTTGTATTAAATAAAAATTCCTTTTCTACATCGGCATTTGTGATGGACATAACACACATTCAGTTAATAGTTTTTAATTTTAATGGGGGATATACTTCTTCAAATGCGCATGACAGTACTTCTAACCATTTTCTACTCAAGTTAAATTTCTTATCTTTCTGTTTCTTTTATTACAAGGAAAAATGTCACACATCGATAACTACATTTTCACACAATTCAGTCATTACAAATTCTATTGTGAGAAAAATTCTCCCTAATTAATTTTGTCTTTCAAAACAGTACACGTAAAACAATTTTGTTCAGCGAAGTTAACCGACAGTTCCACAATGTATTCATACCAAATTTAAAAAACAAATTTAACACTTGAAAATGTATCCTGTATTAAATTTTTCAGTATACACAAATATTTCCTGCTGTAGGAAAGATATAGTATGAGATGTGGTGTGCGGTTGTGAAAGAATGTTTTCGTACGTGTAGACTATTTTTGAAAATTTAAATATCACTGAAGCTGATCATATAACTGCAAATGAGCCCTATTTTAGTGTGTGCTGTTATCAAAGTAAAACACTTTACAATATTAAACAGCCTATGGGTTTATACTCAACATCAAACTATTCGCAAAATGGCTTACAACTTCTATTCAAATTGTAAAGAAACTGAAATATAAATATATCTTACTGCAGTCAAAAATATTCATAATATGTAAATATCCTATTCCTCCACTTATTTCAGTACATTTTAAAAACTGTAGCTGAATGCAATTTTTTATATTTATAAACGAGGCATAAAAGCTCACACAGTCGTAAAAATGGCTTTATCATTTTTAAATACACTACTATAAAACGTACATGGATTGTAAGATCAGTTCTAAAATCCTAAAAGCTTTTAGAGGAGCTAAAAACATGTAATTTTGGATTGATAAAATGTTTAATATAATACACAAATATACATGTTATTAAGGAAATACATTTGAAAAATCAAAGTTCCTTCTGAAATAAACGTAATTGAAAGAAAAATATTTAATTGCAAATGAGTGGAAATGCATGTTTAGCTAAGGGGTATCCCCAAAGTGAGGTAATCCTCAAACTTAAGACTCAAACTCAGAAGCAAAACAATCCATGAGGGCCAGGAACTACTGTGCCCATCATAATACACGTGACCATTGGACGCTGAGGTGCATGAACAGATGTCCCGATTTGGTGGTCTGTCTGAAGAGAGACCTTCAGTGTTTAAGACCCGAAGCAAGCTTGGTACTCATTTATCGACCCAATGTAGCGGGGATGAAAGGCAGAGTCGACCTTGCGCAGCCCGTTAATAGAACCCCAGACCTGTGGTGTGGAAGCACTATACACTACCACTCAATCCTATTCGGTGAAAAATAAAATTTAATGTTAGAATCTTATATAAATCCCTAATGAATGAGGGAGTCCAAACTTTTTTTTTTTTTTTTTCATGTAAACTGTTTAGACGGAAATGGTTAATTATGAACATTTCACAAGTTGCATAAATTAAAATTACCGTTATAGTTTACATAAATTTTTAACGGTACAAAAGGTGTGTTTCGGCTGCACGAATTAATTTTAAAAGGAATACGGTTACGAAAAAGTAGTACAAATCTATCTAAAGTAGGGTTAGTTACCTTAGATATTGTCAAACACAACAATGTATTGGAAGCCAATTCCACAATTAGTTGTTATAAAAATGTATGGAAAATTACAAGATTTATTTTTGCATTTGTAATTTATTTATATGTAATTTTTCCTGGGAGCTTTAAAAGCTAGAGCGGCATCCATCAAAACCGCGGTTCTCTCTCTGTTTTTCCAGATCGCCCCTGACTAAGCCGGCTCTGCCAGAGTAAGTGAAAATGCCGGATTTTGTTTGTCAAGATCATTTTATAGCAGACTGCATTTTTCATGTATTTTAGATGGTCGTTTTATATTTTCTACATCAATATCTTAATGTCTGAATTTAAAATTACATAAAATTCTTGACATTCGCATCAATGACCATGATAATTTTTATTAGTATATGAATGTGTCATCAAACGATTACATGACTAATATTAACACATTATTTTAACCATTTAATTAATATTAAGTATAACATAACGCACACAAATTTTCTAAACTTTAAAATAAATATTTCGAAAACTACTTCAGATATACTCAAAATCTTTTATTCCTACGCTTTAGCTTCTCAGTTTTGCTTCTATGTAAGAATTTATTGTAATTGTATATTCATCAATTTTTTTAGTATATTTTTTGCTCTTAGCATGCGGTTTTTAACTGAAGTGTATGAAATCTTCGAAATATATTAAATGAATGATTGAATATTAACGTCGCACTGTTCAGCTACACGAGGGCTTTTGGCGACGGACCACGTAATTTTGAACCATGGTCAAGTGACGTGGACTACACCTGAGCTGGCACCCCCTCTCCTAACTACCACACCACACCAACGGGAGGACGTTTCAGCTCTCGACAGGTTTAACATGCATCGCTGCCCTACACGGCGGGTCTTTAGTGGTACTGGGCTCGAACTCGTGACAAAGCAAGCCACGTTCCGATACCTATACCACTCGGTTACCGCGGCCGAAATATATTAAAAGATACCAAAGAAGCTATATAGTAAAATTTGAAATTTTTATTATACTCAAACAATTGCTAAAACTTATGGTAAATAATTTTTAACTGCGCGATGCATTTTTTTTTTTTCGAAATTTCAAATGGAACTTCTAACATAAAATTTCTAGCTTTATAAAGTCAAGATTTCAAAACATATCCAGATTTTAATTACTTATTCAGTTAGCCTTTAAAAAAGATAAATGTTGAGGTATTTTGTATAAATAGATATTTTTGAACAATATATAATTCGAATGTTTTTCAATAGCTCGAATTTAAAATTGATTTTTATGTTTATTTATATGCATAAATGTCTACTGTAAATGTTTCCGTATATTTTTGATTACCATTTATTCAAACATTCAAGTTATAAAAAAAATGTGTGAAAATCTTCATTCATGTTGTCTTTGATGTAAACTGAAGTTCAAGCACTTAAAATTCAAATATAATTCGGTGTATTTTAACAATATATAACTAGGCACACACACACACTGTACTTAAACTTCCCTGAACACTTAGGCTTTGAAATCTAAAAAAAAACTAATAAATCTTAATTAGTTTTTTTTTTTTCGTTATTATTTTTATCAAAGTGTAAGAAAATGTTTCAAATGATTTGATGAAGTTTAAATTTATTCATTTTTAGTGGTTGGAAAATTGAAAAGGTTCCAAATTTTAAAGAGTTTGGTGTTTTATTAATTTTTTCGGTATCTTATAATAAAATAATCATGTTTCAAAAACTAAAATCTTTGATTAAAATAAGAAAAATGAAGAGAAAGAATATACTTAAAAAAAAGATAATTTGTCTAACTATATAAAATAGCAGATTGCACTGACACGCCCCAATTTGTTACAGTTTCAAATTAATATGAAACCAAAAGGGAATTGTAACATATTTTACTTATGCGTTGGGACTTACAAAACTTTAAAAAAATGAGGTAACAAATTAACACTTCCTGGGGTCTAAAGAAATTTCCCCTCTATTTTTTACGATTGCCCCAGGGTCAAAACACGGGGTTCCCTGCGAGCCATAAAACTCCTGCTGTGTTGCTTCCTCCGTCCCTCATTATCTTTCAAGATGTTAAACCTTAAAAGGGGGAAAGGATTTCATTAAAGTACGGCTAATCCGCTTTTGAAAACGTTACTTGAAGGCAGAAAAATCCGTGCAGTCCATTTTCGAAGCATCTTTACACTGACGGAATTTTCCGTGCTATCCGGTTAGAGGGTTAAAGGTGTGCCATATAATGGACTGGCTACTAATTGTCTATCTAATTCATATTTACATCCTTTTTTAGAATAAGTATATAGACTTCGTTTTATTTTTTTCGACGCATAGATAGCATTATCTTTTTTGAGAAAATAAGTATTTCAAACCAAATTTATAATTTTATCCACTCTTTCTTAATCTGAATCAGACAAACAACAATAGATCAGTCTAGTTTCTAGATATTCAAACAAAATTAAAATATAATTTAATTACCAATTTTTATGACAACAGAGAAAGTTTCGACTTTAGTATTATTAAAATACCTCATTGGAAAAGTAAAAAAAATTATCAATTTTCAGAAATATTATTGTACATTGTATTCATTGCAAAAGATATTCTTAGTTTAAGATTTCAGAACTCAGAAAAGTATCAAAGATTATAATAATCTTATTAAATTAATTTTATTTATAGTGTTATCTGTATAAAAACTCTTTATTATATTGATTTGGTTATTTTTTTAGAAGAGTAGGCATCTGTTATTACTAACTATAACATAAATATTCCCAGTTCCGTGAGTTTTCTCTATATTTAAATACCTCCCTTCTCAAATCATAAATGGTGTTAATGTAACTTCTAAAATTAATACTGGCAAAAAAATTCATTTCGTGCGTATTGTTATCATAGTATACAAAAATTTTAAAGCATTTTTACTTCATGATTTTAACTTACATTTATTTTAGAAGTATAATGTTTACCCGCTTATCAATAGAACTACTAATCAGCCGTTAGATTTCAAGTTTTGAATGTGTATTTAGATCCCTGAATCTGGTTTATTGTTCTTTGATTCGAGCATGATCTAAGCATTTTTAATGCTTCTTTAGTTATGTAACTTTTTTATTAGTATTGTATTTAGAGCTTCTATCCATTATATTACATAGGATGTGAATCAATATTGTAAGCAGAAAGGGGGAAGGTTGGCTAGCCATCAAACTGGTTAAACCTTTTTTTTAACAAAGCAGTTCACTTTTTTTAATATTTATAATATTAAAATATACATATGTGTATCGTTTTCAAAATTTCAATCATATATTTTAATCTTTAACATTCAAATCACTTTTGTCTCTCAAGTAAATAATATATATATATATATGCGTATTTTGTATATTATTTATGTATATATCTATACATTTACTGTTTTTTTTTTTTAAAAATTATGTAATTAGTTTGTTTTTTTTTTTTTTTAGTTTCAACTCTAACTTCTCCTAAAACTAAAGCATTTTTTTCTAAAAGGTTTTAACATATTCAACTCTATATAAGAAAAGTAAGCTTAGCTTTGCATTTTTAAATTAAAATATAGGATTAAAAAGTCACATTACTTGCGCATATTTGTTACCTGCACATGAAAAACCGTATTGAATTACAGAAGCGTTATTTAGACAAACATGAAATTCGAAGGAAAAATTACATGTTTAATTTCTTAAAACAATGCTTCGCAGCATATATCAATAGAATTTGCTCAAAAGCAGAAACTTCATTTTATGCAATAGAAGAACTAAAATAACAATAAATTACTAAAGTGAGAAATTTTTAAGCACCGCAGAATATTATTTAAGAATAATAAAAAAAAATAGTTCATTTTATCTTTTGTTATTTCTTTCATCTAAATATCTTAGGAATTATATATTGCTACAAGACTGCTCATTCATAAGTAGTTAGAAAATGGAATGGATTTAATAGATGTAATAAGGCTTCTATTTTTTTTTGCCCAGTTGCCGGTATAAATTGCAATAAAGTATATTAAGATATTCTGAAAAATTTACGCACTTGATGCTTTCCCCACAATGGACTTTATTTTTGATTTGTGCATAAATTCTTCAAGAATATAAAATTCTAACAATGATGGATTTAGCTTTTCTTTTGTGAGAATACTCTTCTTTCTTCTTCCCTGTGTAATCAAAGAAAGCATACATTAAGCAAAAACTGTCCATCTCTGGAAAGAAACTTTCTTCCAAATACATTTCTACCATAGCCTATTCTTTTATACCCTAGAGAATATTTTTTCAGAATAAGGTTTCTTTTGTTTGATGTACACCCGGAATTCTATTTATTCGCAAAGTTATAAAAAAATTATTTTTATTTTTGTGCCATGCAGTCAAATATATTTTCCCTGCATTATTTTTCATGTGGTTTGAAGTATACGGTAGAGTTTAGTTACTGTTGTAATAATTCAAAGGAATAGAGAAGATTGCAAAGTGGTCCATATTTTAGAGAGTAAATTCTAGAAGATGAATTTACAATTAGTCTAAGATAAGAAAGAATCCATATAAATTATTCATTGCAAATCACGAAATGTCATTTTAAAGATAATGTTTTAGAGCAGCATTTTGATTTACCATACTTTTAATGTACCATATTCTTAAAATGATGATGAACTCAGATTTTAGGATCTTAATCTATTGAAATTTTTCAGTGTCATGAAGTGAGTAATTTTTAAATGGAGGCGAGGAACATTTTAGGCTGAATAGAGTTAAATTCTAAATCTTATTTTCTTGAAGTTTTAATAAAATTAGGGATATAAATAGGATTAAAGAGCAGAGTGAAACAAAATTGGCATATTTTTTTATTTATTTATATCAAAATTAAAAGTTCTGATAATTCTTATTCCTTCAAATAAAGCTTCTTAATGAGCAGTTTTTAGATTATAATTTTATATTAATTGACTAAAATGTGTGTATTCTTGATGTATTGAATTTTTTGCCATTGGTTCATCTTTGGTAAATATTTTTCACCTTTTTCTTTTGAGTTATGTAAAGGACAATTAGTTAGAATGTAAAAAATTAAGTACGTATTAGGGAGTAACAAAGCCTATGTTGCATAAGTGTATATCCCCACTTTTTGATGGAATATATGTTTGATGTGTCTTCCAAACCCAATTTAATATTAGTATATATATTTATCTGTAGCACACATAGAAATACATAGTACATATATCGAAACAAATATGTCACACAGACTAGTAGAGTGCTCAATTAAGACCTAAATCTATGATATATAGGTGTGCTTATATGACTAATGTATCCAGTGATGTGTGTGTGTGTGTGAATCTTTAAACTAAATCTTGTTAATTGTAAACAGACATACGATCCCTTTTGCACACCAGTCGAGCTTTAACTTTTTCTTCTCAAAACCTTTGTTTAATAGGCTGAGACTTTTCAAAGTAAACATTTGTTGGACAAGAAATCTTCAGACAGGGAAAGAAATTTATAGCGTGTAGGTGTTAATACAAACACTAAGTCTGAGATTTTGCTTGCTTATGCGTTGCTGTTAAACAGGCCTCTGATTAACCCTACTGGACATAATATTTAACTCACGTAATTATTACTTTTTTTATTTAATTTATGTTATAATTTTTAAAAAAGTAGGAGGTTTCGATTTTTCATTTGGGACATCTACTCTTCATTTACTCTATTGAATATCATGTGTGTGTGTTTTATGTAAAAACTTATTTGATGTCATTATTTATATTGCATGGTTAAAAGTTTTATTCTATTGAAATATTAGAAAGACATATAAAATGTTAATGGAGCTTTTTAAAACATCAAGTAACGCAAATGGGGAAAAAATGGTAAATGTATTTGACTTTGGGCTCCCATTTTGTTATTTTTTTTTAAATTTTAAATAATATTTTAGAGTAACCCATAAAGATTTTCATCCTTTATCTCTGTGTTATGAAACTTTTATATCCTTTTAATTAGCTTTACAAATATTTTTTTTACTGGAAAATCTTCCATAATTTTTAAATTTGAGCCATTTTTTTATCATTAATTATTCAGCTCTTTTTCATAATTTATTTAAAATTATCAGAATTTTTTTTTACGTTCACTTTCACGTAAAAATAAATATCTAGTAAAGTAATGAGCCGTCAAAATATCGGTTGCTTAAAAACAAGTTTTTAAAGCTACTATCTCTAATCCTTTTATTTATTATTATATTCATGACTATTTTTCTTTAAAAAAATCACTTAATTAAAATTGAAAACATGCAACAAACATTAAATGTGATTTTTAATTTCATTCTTGTTTTTCATGTATTTCTCTTTGAAAATTAAATTAATTTCAAATCTTAATTACAATGTCCGTATAAGTTTCAGCTTTAGATACATAGGTTTCTTTATATTTGAGGAGAGTTTTTAGCTTTCAAAGAAAACATACATAATTTTTTTTAAAAAAAGTAGATACTTGTTTACTTTATTTTTGCACTGCAGCTCATTTAATCAGAATTTCAAAACATCCTGATGAAAAATTACATTTTTATCTAGAAGGTACTCATAAAATATTTTTGTGTGTTTTGATGTTTTAGACTTGTGTATCAATTAAAGTATCATTCTAATTAGTAGAAAGAAGTATATATGTTTGTCCAAACCTGATACTAGTCTTCAGAAGAATGAGTTAGCATTATACACAATTTAAAACAAAAATTAAAATTGTTAGGGAATATATCAGCATTTAGAGTAAAAATAAAATGTGTGTAATCAGAGTACTTTTTAACTTATTTTTAATCACTACTCAAACATAAGTAAAAACTTAATGCTCATTAAACGCATAAGTAGCATATAAATTATTAATATCTAATTGTTTACAAAAATCTTATTTGAGAAATAAAAAAGTGTGATTGAAAAAAAGTACTTTTTAAATAAAAACAAGTGTATTTTGTTAAAAACAGCTCATCTCTTCATAATAGCTCTCTCGCGTGGGTGGGAAATTTTTATCATATATTTTTGTTAAGTTCAATGATTCATGGGATGTCTTAGGTCATAAAATATAGTATCTTGAGGTCATAAAATACTGTATCTAGTAATTATTTTAATTAACACTTATATGAAAATAAATTGTCTTAAAACATACTTTTAATCAACAACTCCGTCAATTAATTTATTTATTGAGTTTATCATATATTCTTTCATTTTCCAAAACATTATTAAAAATTTCTACGCAAAAATTATTTACATATTCAGCCCCATTTAATAAGCTTGCCATAAATTTAAATTATTCTCCAACTTTCAACATTTATAGAGCATTTTTACTTAAGTTTTATGTAAAAACAAGTGACACTTACTTAAGTGGGAAGTTACTAAATTACGATTCAAGAAAAATAAAGTTTCTAGAAATCTTTCACCACATACGTAAAAAAGAAAGAAAAGGAAGAGGAAAAAATCAAAACTTTCAACCCAAACTATGTCTTGCAGCTTATATTTCTGTGCTGTTAATTTTAGCTTGAAAGAAAAAAATTAAAAAAACTTTCACTCGTGTGAAAAAGTTACCCTTTCGAATGCGTAATTAACTTCTACTTGTTAGTTTAGAGTGCCTGCATCTTTTTATTAAGCTTTGCATACATAACTTCGTCAAAATAATTAATAAACTTAAAATTTTCGTTACATTCTGAAGGAATTCTTTCTTACAAAAAATAACTTATTACACAACCGACAAATTTTGTCTTCATATATTTGCAAGGCTAATTTTATCCACGTTGTATTTTAAATCATTTAAATTGAATGAGTGTTAGCTATACATTTTTTTTCCTTTTTTGTTTTTAAGAAGCTTTATACTTAGGCAGAAGAACGGTTGTATCAACTATTACAGAAATATTTATAAATCGAAATAAAATGTAAATTTAAAAACAAACTAAATTAGATGACAGCATTCAGTTAAATTAAAATGTGTGTTTACAGATTTTTTTTTTCTAATTTACATAATAAAAAGAGAAAAATCGAATTTTTTGCACAATCATGAAACTTAACTGAACCCTACCCCCCTTCGGAGCATTTCAGTATAATTCACACTCTCATTCAGAGTTTCTCAGTGCCATTAGAATTTAATCATCCTTAGGACTAAAAGTTTTCGCACGAAGAATGTGAATGTTGCTTTTTATCCCAAAAATTATTTGTAGAAGTAGAGATATACAACATTTCATAGTATAATTTATCTGAAAGAAGTAATAATGAAACAAATACCACTGTTATTCAGTTTAACAAATGAATGCCTTTTCGAAGGTCTTAATCAATTATCATTAATAAAGGTTTTTATTAAAACACTTTATTACTTTTATTTTAAGAAGAAATAAGTTTCCTTCAAGAACTGATGTGTGTGCAACTGCAACACATATACTATATACATAAACATTTCTAATATATTATAGATTAATTGTTAATTGTTATTAACAGCAAGAAAATAGATTTTGCATAATCTTCTGTAATATTTAGATATTACTTTTCCTTTTAATAATTATTAGCTTTCAAAAAGACTTAATGAATTTCAGAAGTTAAATATTAGTTTTTTCTTAATTTTTTTAAATAAAAAAATGACTTAGAACAGTGACTTGTAGAATAAACGAATCCTACTTAATAACACACCTGAGTAATTAATTTAACGTAAAAATGTCGGTTCTTCTAATCACACTAGATAAAATTTGTAAAATAAATAGAATATATTTACACAATGATATTTTATCAAATACCGTGTAATGGTAGCCTTATTTTGATTTCAATGAATCAAATACGTTTCTTGCGTTTCTAATTATTTTAATCAAAATGTTGGATGTATTTTATAATATTTTTAATTATTGTCTTTGAATTATATTTCGATCGTATACGGGTACAATATACATTCATAATAAGCTAATTATTACTAATAAATCAGTGAACAGGTTATGGAAACAAGATCATCAACTAAAATATCTTATAGGCGTATAAAGTCTCCAGACTTTAAACCAATAACCTTTTCTATTTACTTTTTTAGCCCTATGGCTCTCTTGAAAATGGTTTTCTTGATTTATTTTGGCCTATATAGCTTTTAACTTCTTTGTATTGATTATGGCTTTCCCATGTACAGAGATCCCAAATTTTCCACAAAAAGTCTCCTTAAGTATAAAAAAACATTTTACTTTTAATCCTTCTTATTTTTCTGGATTTATCTAAGGTAAAATCATTTCTATCAGACTATTTTCTTTTCACTTAACTCGAGGTTTTTCAAAACAACCAAAATAAACTTCAATTACATTACCCATGTACTTTCTTTTAGATTAACTAGATCAATGTTCTTATTTATTTTAGTTTTAAAGTACATCTTATGTATTACGTCAATACCACATTTATTAAGCTACGTTGTATAGTTAACTTTAAGGTTTCTCATCCAATTTTACCCTAGATATACAATGATAGATTTTCTTTTACATTAAGTAATTGTTTTTATGGCTGATGATATTATGTTAGCTATAGATCCTTTTAAAGTATTGAATTATTATTGTCACCTAAGGAATCATTTTCGCTGAATATTTAAAATAACTTATTCATTAAACTGTTATATAACATTTACCCAGTTATCCTTTAAAACTAAATGATTCACTGTATTACAGATTATCTAAGGTAAAATCATTTCTATCAGACTATTTTCTTTTCACTTAACTCGAGGTTTTTCAAAACAACCAAAATAAACTTCAATTACATTACCCATGTACTTTCTTTTAGATTAACTAGATCAATGTTCTTATTTATTTTAGTTTTAAAGTACATCTTATGTATTACGTTAATACCACATTTATTAAGCTACGTTGTATAGTTAACTTTAAGGTTTCTCATCCAATTTTATCCTAGATATACAATGATAGATTTTCTTTACATTAAGTAATTGTTTTTATGGCTGATGATATTATGTTAGCTATGGATCCTTTTAAAGTATTGAATTATTATTGTCACCTAAGGAATCATTTTCGCTGAATATTTAAAATAACTTATTCATTAAACTGTTATATAACATTTACCCAGTTATCCTTTAAAACTAAATGATTCACTGTATTACAGATTATTTTTAATATTTATAGCTATGAGAAGATTTAAATTACTGTTTTGAAATTGTAGAATAACATATTAAGTCCATCACTTCATTTCATTCAACTCTGTAAGCATTAAATATGTATTAAAATATTAAATTGCAACAACGTCTATATATGAATACTTAAATATTAATGATCTATGACGAGACTAAATAAATGTCAATATATAGCTGAAGTATTAGTAGTTAAACAGAAGGCAAAGTATAGAACAAAATGTAAATAAAAATATCTTAATTTAATGCAATCTTCTAATTATTATTTACTGAATAGGAGGACTTAAAGAAAAGCACTGATTAGTTTTTATTGTCTTTTATTCATTTTTATTTCTATATAAATAGCCAAAAATCCTCTAATGATGTATTCTAATTAAAAATAATTGTTTCAACGTTTATTACTGATAATTGTCTCAATTTTGTGTCTTCAGTCATTATTTTAAAATATTTATATTTCTTTTTCTACACGAGAACTATTAATATGTCCAACAGATATTTGATTTACTTTAGTTGCAAATGAAGTTAGAAAGTATTAAATGTCTCGTACAATAAATAACTAGAATATTAATCAAGAAGGATTACTTGCAATTTATACAGAACATATTTTTAGTTTTAAACTAAACGTCACCTCATAGTTAAAAAATTGTGTAGTTATGAGCAATAAGGGTTCTTGTTTGCATTTAAATAAATACAAAACAAACATTCATAATCAGCAATATATTCAGATGCTAATTTTTATCATTTAACTCATAATTTGTTAACTTTTCCTTGATATATAATAACGAATTAAATAAGGTTAAAAGACACAACATATATCTTAACAAGGAAGAGAAAATGATAAACATACTTTCCAATGCAAACTCCTTCAAAAGGTATGTGACAATGATAGTCTATGTTATTATTTTAGCAAATATTTTTAAGGAATAAATACTGAAAGCAATCTTGAATTGGTAAGTTTTATTTAATAAATGAATATAAGATATTTCAAATCTAATTTAAAAAATCATTAAATTTAGTATCATTACGTAAATTTTAATCCGGGAAGAAAACTTAAAGTAGGAGTTAGTGGACTTTTTTTCAAATCACTGAGGGTCATCAAAGTCTGTAAGTCTGTCTTAAAATTTTAATATTAAATATCTATATGATCTTTTTCTGTAAAAAGGTAAGTGTGTTCAATGTAAAATAATTGCACTTTATATTAAAAAAGCGTACTCAAATTTAACCATACATTAGTATTGTATTTTTGTTAATGAAATTTTAAAAGTAAATTCACATTTGCGAGAAGATTATATTTACAAAGTGAATTCTTCAGTCTGTAACAAGAAAAGAGCTATAGACTGGTACCAAAACTTGACTTCATTAGCTTAAAATAAATTTGAGCAGTGTAACTAAAATTAATTTTTGAAGATTTTGATTCGATATTGATTAGAAATTTTGTCCTTTGCAGAGCGTGTCTACAAAGGCAGTTTTGTAATTGTTGGGGGGGACAAGTACTCCTCTAGCCTTGCTGATACTCTGTCTGATGAATTCCAACAAAAAGCGCAGGCTTACAAGGCACGGGTAAGTCCCTTTTCATACTTTTAGGGTATAACATTAAAACAGATCTTTTCATTTAAGGAATGAAAATTCTATGGTGGTAAGCTATAACATATCTCGTTTTTCATTAATGTGCATTAGACTCTAAAACCAATGAAAAATGTATCTCGTTTAGGATTATTTGGGGGTAAGTTTTCAATTATCTTATATAAAATGATACAATTGATAAATGCCTTGAATACGCACAATACTGAAAATAGATGTAAGATCTAACTAAGATATATTCGTTTCACATTTCGCGAAGAAAGTATTTTTAAGAAAGCACATCATATATTTTTAAATCAAATTTAAAGTTCTGATTAATATGAACGTAAATTTTATCTTTTCACCCTTAAACTGCTTGCCGTGTTGAGTGGTTGATAGTAGCTAAATTTGTTGAGGCTCAAAGCCCTCACGTTGACGTGTCGTTGAAGTTTGGAGAGTAGGATGACAGCTCAGATGTTGTCCTCGTCAATTTTGTACATGGTTTAAAATTACAAAGTCATTCACCAATATTATTCGTGTACCTTCGAAAGGTAATATTAATTATCAATGAACAACTAATTCACACCTAAAGAAATACAATGGGCTATTGTTAAAAATGAGAAGATTAATATTTTTTATTATTTGTATGCTTAATTAAAATATAAGTAAGGGAGCAATTATAAGCTGAAGATACTCTTCCCATTTCAGTAATTAATCCTAAAATATACAAAATTGTTCTTAAAAAATGGTATTGTATTCTCATCTTTTTAGTTAATCGTAATGCAAAGATTCTTATTTTTCACTAAAACAGTTATTCCAACAATTATTTCACTAAAACAGTTATTCCAGCAATTATTTCACTGAAACATTTAAATGGAATATCATTTTCTAAAACTTCTTACTTAATATTCTGTTTATGTTTCTTACATTTGTTATACCATTTATAATATGATAAAAATTGTTTTAACTTATCATATTTTATGAGTAAAATATTTATAACTAGAAAAAGGTCAATTTTGCAAATTTATATTAATACATATGGGGAAAGTTTCAAATCCTTAATTGATTTATTGTAATCTATATTCCTAAAAATTATTCAAAAGATTTATCTTATTTATTTTAATACATGCGTTCAAGTGCTTCAATAATTAAAAGTATTATTTATTGTAAACATAATTAAATATGAAGTAAATAGGCAGAGATGAGGGAGCTTTTCCATTCTTTTCAATGCAGTCTGTATTATGAGATTAATTAGGAAATTAACGAACTTTTCAATACTGGTTCGAGTTTTCTTCCGCCTTACTAATTTCACTCCACCAACATTGGATTTTGGGAAGCGGTAATTTATCTTTGGCATCCACCTTCATTAGAATTGCTTCAACAGTTAGGGAATAAATTACTTGAAAGCTACTAAATCCCTCGTCACTTTCCAGTGGTGATACGAATAGATCACCTGACGCACAGCAATGCTGAAACCCCTGGCATAATGAAATAAAGCAAATCAAGTGATCGATGATAAAACAATCAAACCCCGTCATAAGGATTAACGTCACCGAGGATTATCTTCAGCACACTCTGGATTTGCCACCTTCTGTGATGCGTAATGCATTCCGTAATCCCTTTCACGTGAAAGCCACCTAATTTGGATGAAGCCGAATGTATGGAATACTGAATAATAAATTCCTTGTCTCTGTTTCACCGCATAGTATCTACTGATCAGTTAAGAACATTAGACCGAATTGATGTAGGGAGGTTCCAGAACAACCATCAACTCATTTGCCTAATTCTAATCAGAGAGTCAATACTAAGAACTTATTATTCTCAATAAAGGACGCGATGAGTCGCTTAATACTTTTATAATCAATCTTAAAATGAAGGAAGATTTAATAAAAGTTTTCTTCAATGTCGACCATAGGGATTGAAAGTTCTTATAACGACTTTGATATTTTGATTGCAAGCAAAATTATATTTCCCTTAGTATATCTTTTTTACAAAGAAGTGCATTTTTGAAACTTAAACTATATATTATAAATCTGATAAAGTCATTTACTCTATTTACAAGTATATTTTCATAAGAAATATATATAAATTCATACACAGTGTACTATAATACTCATATTTGTTATAACCCTTTTATAATTAACGAGTAAATATGCATTAATGTTACAAAATGCAGGGACTTCGTGCAGAAGAAAATTTTGTCGTATTTTATCTTAACTTAAAATTCATTTCGAGGGTTATACACGATTTATACGTATTATTACATTATTATTCCAATTTGTATAATATTCACCATCAAGTTAATGTAGGAGAATTAAATAATTCTTTTCGGATTATATGTTTAATTTCCTAATTCTTGTAAGTTGCTTCCGTGATAAGATAAAAGATAATAAATCATTTTAAGTCAACATCTCTCAGATGAGTTAAATCTTAACATATTCAGTTGCAATTTATTTATTAATAAGTATTTCTTCATAAATGATGCTGCACATTTGTGTAGGTTTCTTTTTAATTTGATAACTACTAACTTAAATATGTGCTTCTTATTTTTTAACTCTCATATTGTTCATTGTCGTCGATAGTTTTGAAGCAATTTTTATCATGTAGAATTTAATGAATAATTTTAAGGGGTCATATACCTTTTAAAATTTCCTGAAAATCGATTTTTTTATTATTATTTTATTTTATAGAGTAAACCTTTCTGAGTGTTCTAAAAGAAACCGCATGCAGATATTCCCAATAGAACGGACGTTATTAAGAAAATAAAAAGAGTAGAAAAGGCGATTTACATATTGTTTACGTTTTGGCTCCAGGGTAACAGCTGTCATGTCGCTGGTGACAGCTGCGTTTCTCTGTTTCTAATATTTTCATTCTAATTATTATCAAATGCTTGAATCTAAGCCTCAAATATTATTATTGTTGTTCTGAATATTAACTACAACTTCTACTAACTTTATAAATTTCTACTTCTACTTTGTTTTGATAAAGTGAATCTTGAATTTATACTCGCTCGTTTTTGATTTTCATACCGTATCTTATTCTAAGATAAGTTTTAGGAAAAATATTATTTTTTTTATAAACTTTTGAAGGATGAATTCGACTGAATCTGCCAAAAGACCATCTGGTAAACGTCCTAAGAAAAGGAAGTTTACTGGTAATATGCATACGAGATGCAAAGCTGTACACAGTGTGGATGAATCACTAAACAACAGTGCGTCTGGAAAAAAGATTCGGCTGCAAGATGTTGATTCATCTTTTATTGAACATGATGACTGTTTTGATGGCTATAGAGTGTTTGATAAAACTATCATGTTTACAAATATTCAAAACTTTGCTTCTTGCAAAAAATGTGGTGGTGATATTAAACTTTCAAAAAAATGTGTTAGAGGTTTGTCTAGTGTTTTTTTCGATTGAATGCAAGAACTGTAAAGACTTGTGTTCGTTTAGAAATTCAAAAATGCTGGGTAAAAGAAAAAATATTCCAGAAATAAACAGACGTTTTGTATACTCAATGAGGACAATTGGACAGGGTCATGCAGCAATGACGACTTTCTGTGGTGTCATGGACTTTCCTCCTCCAGTTGCTGAAAAATCCTATAATAACATTATAAACAAACTACAATTGTGTAGTAAAGAAGTCGCAGAAGCTTCAATGCAAAGTGCAGCTTTGGAAGAGGTAACTTTGACAAATTCTTCCGATATAATAATTAGTGGAGATGGAACATGGAAAACCCGTGGCTATTCTTCTCGTGTTGGTGTGTGTGCTGTTATAGGAGACAAAACAGGAAAGTGTATTGATGCGGAAGTGATGTCTTCTTTCTGTAAAGGATGTGATTCTTGGAAACAAAGAAAGGGGTCACCTGCTTACAAAAAGTGGAAAATTCTTCACATTAAAGAATGTTTGAAAAACCACAATGGTTCAGCTGGCATGATGGAGACTGTGGGAATGGCTCGTATATTTCAGCGTTCATTAAGTCATCGTTCTGTGAGATATACATCTTACATCGGGGATGGCGATTCCAAAACATTCTCATCTATTACTGCATCCAATCCGTATGGAGAAGATATCACAGTTTCAAAAATTGAATGTGTTGGACATGTTCAAAAAAGAATGGGAACTCGTTTACGAAAATTAAAACAAATGAGCTCCAAACTCAGTGATGGGAAGTCGATTGGGGGAAAGGGAAGGTTGACCGACAGAATGATCGACTTAATTACAACGTACTATGGAAATGCAATCCGACAAAATAAAACATGCCTGTCAGATATGCAAAAATGCTGTTTGGGCTGTATATTTCCATATACGTTCAAGCGACGAAAACCATTGCACAGTTTTTGTCCCGTAGGTCCTAATTCTTGGTGTAAATATCAAAATCAAGTAGTAGAGGGCAGTGTGGAAACTTTTAGACACAGTAACAAATTGCCAGTGGCAGTAATGGATGCCATAAAACCTGTGTTTAATGATCTATCACAACCTAAACTTCTACAAAAATGTCTAGGGGGTAAAACCCAAAATAATAATGAATCCATTAACTCATTAATATGGAAATTATGCCCAAAAACTTTAGGTTGTGGTAGAAAGATTGTTGATATATCTACAAATGAGGCAATTGTCATTTTTAATGATGGCAATCAAGGCAGACTAAAAATTATGCAATCGCTTGGTCTGACTGTTGGTCAATTTGCACATAAATTTGTTACACTTGTAGATATAAAAAGAATTCAGACTGCAGAAGTACATTTTAATCTCCGCACAAAAGAAGTACGACAGGCTAAAAGAATGCAATTTAAAACTACTTGTAAGAAATTAACTGAAAAGAGGGAACATCATATGCATGTGGCGAATTTTAGCATTTTAGAATCATAGTAATACACTGCATTCATATCACAAATTGTTTAATATTTATAATAAGTAGTCGTTAATTAAGGTATTGATTGTTTTTAAGTAATATTTATAAATTTTTAACTTTATTTTGGAGAAATGAATCACTTTGTTGCATTTTGATTATTTTGTAGCTTTTGATATCGTTTCGATGCTTGTACTGCATTGGTATAATATATGTTTTTAGTTATAATAATTTTAATAAATTGAAGTTTATTGACTAAAAAAAAAAAACTTCACATTAGTTTTAATTTAAATTTAGTTGTTGTTTGAGTAACCAGAATAATATATATATAAAACTGTGGTAAATTTTACGTTTGATGTCAATTTTCTCAGAACGTCATTTTTACTCATTACGCGCATGATATTTTCAAAACCATGCCATGGAAAATGATAAAATTTTTACTGTAGATTCTGATCATATCTGTACTTAAAATAACGAACCAGTTTGAATTTTTAATGAAAAAATTTAAAATTACAAATATAAAATAGCAAAAAAAATTTTAAAAATTTTATAGTTAAATTTTAAATTGTTATAGTTTACTAAAAATTTTAAATCAGTATTTCATGCTTCGTCATTTTAAAGATAACACAATTTCCAACACTGAGCAAAAATTTCATCAAAAAATATTGGTAACTTTTTTTATAAAGCTGCGTGTAATGCATATCACTTGCGAAAAGAAAACAAAAATTGCTTTTTGTAATTATCTAATTAAAAATTTATCCTAATTAGCACTGTGTTTGTTGGTTATGTTTTAAGTAAAGTAATATCTATTTGTTTATTCCTCCAAAATTTACATTCCAGGAAACAATAATAAAAAATTATAGAGCTTTAAAGAGCTCACTATTTTTAACCATTTTCAACTTTTTAAAAGGTATGTGACCCCTTAAATTATAGAGAACTATTTACGAAGCAATCTTTAAAATGTAGAAAAATGTACGAAATAATTTAGAAAACTGAGATAAAATACTTAATTTATTCATTCTATTTCTGTAATTTTTTTAGCTATTTTTATTAACTCTTATTTTTACTAGTTTCTATACTGACTTTTAGCGTTAATTTCAAAAATTATTAGAACAAAATTCATATTCCAAAGGATTTTAAACTTCTTAGAATTTTAGGTTGGATATATATATATATATATATATATATATATATATATATATATTATTTCTAAATTTAAAGAGATATAAAAACTTCCTTCATTATGAATAATAGGTTTTTGAAAATTTTGAATTGATAGTGTAATTCAGTAATAATTATAGTTTATATTCTCAATAAATACCGTTCTTTACAGATTTAAATATAAGGAAATTAATGATATAGAGTTAAATTTTTAAGCTTATAAATAGAAAAGAAATTAGTTGGTTGCTCTGTATTTTGAAATTTTTGGCACTAAATCCTCATGGGATATATTGTGTCAATCTCAGGGAGTAAAATAGAAAAGAAACAATGCTCATATATAAAAAGTGTGGAACCTTTTTGAAATAAATTATATATATATATATATATATAATTTGTATTTTCCACTCACCAATATTTTCCGTTCAGTTTTTTTAAACTTCTACTGAAGTTTCAGAAACTGTTTTAGCTTATTTAATGAGAAAACAGTACCATTCATTGAAAAGAGTCATTTATTTTCCCCTCTAAAACAGTAAATTGTCATTTTTCTATACTTAATTATAAAAGAAGCCCGATTATAGACTAAGATGTGCCATTTAGAAATTGAGCCTTTTGCAAAATCCAAAGTTATACTATACCTTTTATAATGTTGGTCTATTCAGCTTTATTTTTTATATTTTTAATCATAATAATTTTAGGAAGTACTATTATAATTATAAAGTATAATTTTTCAATTTATATCTTATCACCTAAGCTTTCTTTGAAACTTTTTTTAAAATTGTGTACACTATTTCCTTTTCTTTTATTTCAATCAAAATACATTTTATTAAAAAAAGTTAATCCACATTCATTAATTAGCCACTAATGTATTCATAATTCTTTCCTTTTCCACACAGCAGTATACTTTTTAGTTTCACTGCTTTATCAAAAATTGGCAATTTCATGAAGATAATTTAATCCTCCTTCAGAATTATACACTTTCAACGCTATTATGTGTAAGATTATTAGAAATCTTTTAAAAGAAGAAAAATGAAAGTTTAATTAAATTTTATTTTTAAAGACTATACATTTTTTTACAAACTGTCTTCTCATTACTTAATATTTTGTTAATATGTTCCCAATTTTTAAATCTGCAAAAATCACTTGTAAAATTTGTTTTCCCAGATTTTTAACATTTATTTTTAGTCTGTTGTAAGGATAACAAAATCACACATTTTTCTTAATACGCAAAGTTTTCATGCTGTATACAGCTTTCTAACTAGATAAGTAGCTATTGTGCTACGAAAACAATGCTTTCTATTCTGCGTAAAAATTTCAATGCTTATACAAACGTCAGAGAATTAATTTTCTTGTCAATACTGCTTTATAAGCAAATCCTGTAATTATGTTGCTATGTGGATACTTCAAAAATGTCCATGTTTTCTCTTTGAGGCCCTTGTCCTGCATGTAAATTTAATTTTGATTTCATTTTGAAAAGAAGCCAAGTTTTTATTTCACTTAGGGCGACGCAAGAAGAATATTTCAAAGAATGCATCAAAAACCGTTAGTGACAGCCCCTTTTTTTCATTATATATTGTGTTTATGACGCATTCTATTTTAGAAGAATCTGAAATTTCATGCTTAATTTCCTTGCAAGATTTTCACCATTCTTTGTTACTTAAGAGCATTTTTCATCAACTATAGAATGGACACTTAAGAATTTTTCAAACATCTCTGCAAACTATAGCTCAAAGATTGATGACTCTTACAATCAGGTAGGAAATTAAGCGAAAATAAGATGAAAAAGGATCCACTTAGAAAATTTTCTGCAGACTAAGGGTTTATGGTACGCGACATTGACCGCTGAAGAGTTTAATCACGTTTCAATTACTTTTGATAAAAAAATACTCCATCAAAGTACCTTATCAAACAATATAAAAAACCTACTTCTGCTCAAATTTGTTCTAAAGGAAAGACTTAAAGCCAAATATTATTTTGTTAATTTTATTGGAGATCTCTTACTATAAATGTGTACCTTCAATAGCGTTTATAATTGCCAATATTATTTTCTTTCTTTTAAATTAAATTAGCTAAAACTAAATAAAGGAATTATATGAATTGTAAAGTGAGAGTCATTCTAGTAAATGAAAACCGTTGGCACAAAGAAAATGGCAAAGAATTTTTTAAAAATAAAAAAAACATTGATTTATAGAGAGTTTTATATGACGTTTAAAAAGGATGAAGTCGCCCAATAAATGGAGAAATAAACTTTTATTGTCCGTAAACATAATTATAGGTAATAATTTGTTTTATTTTAGAATCACGTATCATTGTTGGGATGGTTTTTTAGAATATTTCTTAGGAACTTGACTTATCTTTTACAAACATCTTCCTTTGAATTAAAATTAAATAAAATATGTTGCTAGTCTTTCAAAATTTTCAGAGGCAAAACAGGCATTTTAAGAATACAACACCTGCAGTTCTGGCAAGATTTCTATTTTTGTTAACTTTGCAATTTGGCTTCTTAAGATGCAATAAAATACTCTATTTTAAATTGAATGTAATTGCAGTTAGTAGCTTCAGAAATCTTACTTCAACATTGTATTTTATAAATTCAGAGAACTATTTATTGCTATTCTTTTATATTTTTAGACATTATATTCTATTTTCCTTCCTTTAATTTCTCCATTTTTTTGTAAATCTAAATGATGAAAGAAATGGGGGGCCTCTTTTTTTATGTAAGATTGCGTTATATTTCCACTGATAAGACAGTAGTTGAATTATAAGAAAGTCCTCAAAAACCCAGCACCAACTTAAAGGACAGATACAAAAAAAATTGAAATTTACATAAAATGGACGAACAAATTTGATGTGTAGGAATGAGTATTGTAAAATGGTAGCAAATAATTGTGTTGCTTCTAAGTGAGGAGGATTTTATAGCATGACCAGAAAATGAAATAAAAGAAATTTAGTACTAAATAAATATAATTAGATTATTGATAATCAGTTACAAGAGTGAATTTTAGGAAAGTTTACGTTTGATAAAACTAAGTTAAGTAATATTTATTATGTGCTTCACAGACCGGTTATTAGAGAAGATAACTCAACATCAAAAATAAAACTGATTTTAGATATATCATCAAACGAAGAAGGTAATAAGTCTTTAAATAACTGTCTTAAGTACAGACCAAACCTTAATCTTAACATTTTAGATATCATACAAAAAATTTCAAACACAAAACAGCATTTGTAGTGACAAAGTTAATGTTTTCCAGATGATTTTATCACTTATTTAAACTAAATTCAAAGGCCATAGACAGTTTGAGAGTTGTCTTGGAGGTCACATATATGCTAAAACTGTAGAACTTTGAAGAAAATTTATTCCTCGAGTTATCTTAAATTCGGAAATATACAATACTTTTTAATAAATAAGCTTATTTTTGTAACATGTTTTCAGTTATCTTTCAGAAAATATATTTCATTGTTTCTAAAATAAGAATATATATATATATATATATATATATAATTTACTCAAATTTTCTCTCGAGGAATTTTAAATCAATAAAGTCTTGAGCCTCCAAGACGTAGTGAGATAGTTAATCCTTATTTTACGCACCTAACAGAAAATAACCACAATTTTATCTCCCTAAAAACTTAAACGTTGTCGTTTTTAAAACAGAATGGTGCAAACTTGTACCACCCACATATTTGAACCAATCACAAAAGCTTTTACCTGAAACCATATGATTCTAACAGCATCCAGTTAACCAAAACTATAGGTGGTTGAGATCTCCGAACAAAGAACGCTTTTGTCCCCGCCTTAGATGATCGCGTATTTCTCCGTTTGTATTTGTCCTATATTTTGTACCTCACCAATTTAAATGTTTACTTAAAATAAAATGGGGGTTTAAAAATACCCAGCCTTCCCACCACTCAACAGCTGCAATCCCCTCATGTGAATAAATTCTATAATTCCATCCAAAAGTTCATATATAAGTATATATAGGTATATATATATATATATATATAGTCTAATGCTCTACAAAAAAGAACATTCATCAATCACATTCGAAAAAAACACATAGTAATAAGATCATACAATGAAGTACACATGAACAACCGAGATTAAAAATTATAAAATGGATGCTACAGTATTATAAACATTACAGACTTAGGACAGCTAACATATGAAATAATTTATATAAAAGTGGGGTTGAACATGTTTTTTGGCCAGGCAACCTTCCCCCTTTATGTAAATAATACTGAGCAAAAACCTATTGAAAGTAATGGATAGGAATATCTAAATCCATTACAATATATATATATATAATTCCGTAGCATTAGATCCTGAAAATCATTCTTTAGCATGTAGAATTAGATGAATGAGATTATTGTTCTTCTTAATTATTTAAGAGATATATCTTAAATACATGTATCGTATTATTAATTACCAAAACATTGAATGAAAAAAGTTTGATTTTTAATTACGGTGATGACATACGACGTAGTATTATGTAAGAAATGCCTCTCATCTTAAAATTTCTGTTTTACAGGATTAAAACTAGAAAGTTGATATATTTCTCTAGTTTCCTCCTTGAGCCAAAAGAAGATTTCGCTTCAAATCAATATTTGATTTTTAATGAATTTTAGTAATATTTTGTAGTAAGATTCAAATGAAACGTTGAAAAAGTGTAATTATATTGGTAGAACTAGACGAAAGAGAGATTATTTCCCTTGTCTACTTTTTAAATTTTACTAATAAACCAGAAAATAAGCAAAAAATGCAAGGTTTATTATATAACTATCTGTAAATGAATAATCAAACCCGAGCTGAAAAACAATATTTTTTTTATTGAAACTATGAGTTTTCATTTTAACGCAAAATAAAATTCTACGATATGGAAATACATTTTCCTATCTTCAAGAAGGCACACATCTCAACTATCACAAGTTAGCAGTTTTAACAATAATAAAAATTTCTAAGCCAAAGAATTGTGTGATTTTCGTAGCTTCTATTCGTGGAACTAGGGTTTTAAATTAAACTTTTTTTAAAATATATAACACACATATTTTAAAGTCCAACAATCCAAAAAAGAAAACATATATCTGAGCTATTAGTTAAATTAGTTTTAATCAATTAGTTAATTTTCCTCCAGAAAAAGTCTTGGCTTTCTTTATTTTATTTATTTATTTTTTTTTTCGTTTCTAAATTTTCAAAAATATTTATTTCATACCCACGGTTATTGACACATCCTTGTAAAGCTCAAATTAAAATATTAATTCAAATTTCTAAAGCAAATGATGCATTTTTAAAACATTTTCTCTGGCACAAGAGTTCCTCACACACACGCACATTTCATCCTTTTCTAATCAAAATATTTTTTAATATTTGAAATAAAAGATCATGGATTCAAAAATAACAAAACAATAATAACTTTAACAGCAGGAAAAATTGCGCTTAATTATATTTTAAGCATCAAATTGCTTATTGTTCCACATATTTTTCAAAGAAAAGAAAAGGCTCATTTGAAAATTGCCATTGAAATCTGAATGCTTCTTTAATATTTTAATTTAAAGATTAAAATATGAAAAAAAAATTAATATTTTGTCATTTTATTAAAATGTTCCCTCAGAGTTACGAAAAGCAAAATAAAGGATATAATTAAGCCTTTCAACTAAGATACTCAAAAATATTACTACTAAGCATTACTTTTCTTCAATAAATCACGTTTCAATTTACTTGCATCGAATGCTCAAATTAATTTTTTGTAACTGATTGGTTCCAAAGAGCTATCTTTTCATGAAACAACAAACAATCTTTGTATATTCATTTTAAATGAACTTTTGTGAAATGTATATACATCTCTCTTTGCTTATAAATTAGTTAATACCAAAAATTGTAAATTCATTTTAAAGCTGTAACTGAAATGACTTACATTTCCCTCCAAATGTTAAGGTGCAACCTGTTAAATGTGTCTAATTTGAAAATGAATGAACATAGAAACAAGAAATTTGGAGGAAATGTGCACTAAACAGTTTCTTATTGAATACGACACAGAACCGCATAAGTTTAACACAATCATACTTTTCAACATTATTAGAGCAAAGAAAACATCACTGACTTCTGAGAAAAGATGTCTTGGAAACATTACAAAAATAAGTTATAATAAGAAATACGTCCATTTCTAACTGCAATGCATTGATGGTATCGACATCTCTATACCACTAGTTAAGTTATTGGATATTAAAATGGGAAGCGAGGATGAAAAAGGGAGTAACCCTTGTTCCAGCTCATGTAAAGGCCTCGGAGTCCGACTTAAAACACGAACATTTCTACCAAGGTAGCCCCAAATATGTTCTATCAGATTCAGCTATTTAGATTGAGCCTAGTCTGAGCTATTCGTTCCAAACTAAGATCATGCAGATAATCCTCAACAAGCAAACCTCGGTGATTTCCCGCATTATCATCCAGAAGAATGAATTCATTACTAATAGCAGTGGTGTATAAGTGAATATATCGATCGAAGATCTCACTCCAGTCACAATCTCTCCGTAGATTAAAAGCAGGTCAGTGTAACCACCAAGAGAAATCTCAATCCGTGATTCCACCTCCTTTGCAATGGTGTCTATCCCATTGTTGGATTAGTTGCATCTAGTGCGTTGTTCCTTCCAGATCAGCTGACACCCTGAATCGTTTTCTTCAGTGTAAATCTTTGTATAGAGTACAGAAGTCCACTGCTGTCTAGCCCAGGAAGCGTGTTCCTTTGCCCAATATAAAGGGGAACATCCCTGTCAATGACTTGCGTAGAGACTTGCATTGTAAAGGTACTTTTGAACTATAAATGGGAGGATTCTTGTTCTTGATACAACAAAATGATCTGCAACGAACTGAGGCATAATAGTGCTTCTTCGCATTCAGAGTGAAAGAGCTAAAAAAACAGTTTCCCTCAGGTGTCGTGAGAGATTTACTAGATGCATAGTCTTTAAACTCCAATTGATCCTACAGTAGTTGGATCTCATCAGGGGCCAATTCAAGGCGTTTTCGTAGCATCAACTTGTGACAAGCCCTTTTTTATCCATCTCAATACCTCCCACCTAAATGAATCAAGTAAATAATTTCTCCAAGACTTTCTTAGACTCTCCAGAATATTGTCAACAAAATTACCAACAACTATTGAAGATCAACAATCATACACATAACGTACACATTTAGTTAGGTAAGTTTGATTTTTAACCATTTTCTCTAATTTCTACTTAAATGTCCGTTTCCTTAAATTAAAAGTTATGACTGACGGTTTTTTTTGCATGAGTTTTTCAGACATAATTATCATTCATATAAACAATCAAATTTATTGTTGCGGACATTTTTAATAGCGAGCTTCGAAAAATACGTTGTACTTAAACTTTTGGAGGCCAGTGTATATTAAAACACTAGAGGCTGAACTGACAAACTACTATACAGTTTCTCTTAAGGAAAATGAACCTAAAATAAACTGTAAAAACTCCTATTTTTAAATTGTTTCAGAACACAATAAGAACTTCTGTAAAATCGTTATCTAAGCATTCTATTCAAATCATATATAAGTTGAATGATAGTTTCTAACTTTGACTATCTAAACAGTAGGCAAGCTAGGGACAACAGAAATTATATTACTCATTTTATAAAATTTTCCAATATTATCTGCATTTCCTGTTGTTTGCTCGAGTCTGAAAACTGTTAATCGAGTTTTTTAAAGGATATTATTTTAACTTTATTCAAAATATATATTTAAAATATATTAAGCTTCTATTTTTAACCCATTGTTACCTTAAAAAGTACAAGATAAACTTTCAAATATTTGCCCCATTTGTCGCAAATAGTTTTTATATACCGTCAAGAAGGAATGTACAAAATAATAAAAAGTCATTTGCAATATGTGAACTTTCAAAAAAAAAATTAATAGAAAATAATAGTTTCTTATGTACATATATATATAGATGCATGTATATGTACATAATACATATGTGCATAATGCATACATACATACATGCACACGTATGTATGTATGTATGTATACATACTACACACACACGCACATATATATGTGTATATATATATATACATATTGGAATGTAGTTCTGAGAGCTCTACTTAAAGGATAAAAAATCTATGCCATGAAGTTTGTTTTCTAAATGTTTTATGAACATTTAATTATATCAGAATTACATTTTTGTTATAACTACCTTCTCTTTTTTATGTCATATCTTTAACTGGTACATTATTAAAATATTTTATACCTAATTCGTTTTTTTTTCTTCCATAGTTGGACAAACTCTACAACAACAGCGTGTACAAAAATATCTACCTTCAGTCAGAGATCTTGGCTCTTAACAAGTAAGTAACTTTATGTTTAGATGATGTACTAGTTTCCTTTTTGAAATAAGATTTCTTAAATGAAGAATAAAAAGTCCACAAATAATGTCTTGCAAATATGACTCTTCAATCAAATAAAATTTTTAACTTTTAATTTGATCATATTGTTTTTAATTAGTTATTGTTTTCACACACACACACAGCCACCCCTCTATATTTAATTTATAAAATATTATTTAAGTTGGTTTACTTTCAAATAAATGCAATATGAAATAAAACATTTTAAGATTTTGTATCATTGCAAGTTTATAATTGCTCACAAAAGTAACATAACGTCAATTTTAACCTGAAAATGTTATCAGGCATAGATTAAGGAAAAATATTAAACGATAAAAATATATTTTAAACTTTTTATAAATTTTAAATAATTAGAATATGAGTAGCTAATTATAATCTACAAAGAATTTTTATCACATTTTATCCCATGCATTATTCTTATGTGTGTATTAAATTTAAATCTTAAAATAAATCAGATATATGTGATTTACATCACATTCAAGTTACGTATTACCTTACTAATGACAGTCGATTATCAATAAAACAAAAAACTTATTATATTTACAAGACAATGAGAAGTGACGAGAGACTTTTCTGAATGATTTCTTGAAAGAAACTCTAAACCCTTAGTTTCCTCCTATCAAAGAATGCTGCAATTAGATTCACACAACTGAATTTAAAAATTATTTAAAATTTTTTTTCATAATTATTTGTCAGTATCATTCGACTTTTATCACAATAAGAATTTATTTGACAAAAATTGAATCTTCTTTAAACTTGAATGTTTATAAGTATCTCTCCTTATTGTATAACGACATTAAACAAAAATATGGAATATTTTCTTGCAATCCACTATTTTCTTACTTATTCAATATTTTAAGATACGCATTTTTAACCAAAATTGCCAAGCAACTTAGTAGGGTGTGTCACTCTGCAACGTCTGTACTAAGATTGTAACGGGTTCTATTCATGATTCTTACTAAACCTCTTGGTAAAATATATTTATAAAGTTATATGATTATAATGCAGCTTTCTGTAAAGAAACCGAGATTTATGTTAATAAGAGTTGCTATTTAAAGTCAAGTGAAGAGGGAAGTTGAAGATAGGATGGTGATTGTTGTCATACGGAGTTAGAGAATTAATAGTTGAAATTATAGGTTTTCAGAAGAAAGGGGTCATTTTAGGATGTTCAGTATTGCCGAAGATATATTATTCATGATATAAACATTGAACTTATTATTATAAGAATTTATATTAGTAACGGCTCACCTCACTTAGTCGAATTTAAATAAGGATTTGATAGTCATAATAAATGAGTTTATTTATGAATATGTCTCTTCCTTTGTTACATCCTCACACTTTCGCGGGAGAAAGTTCACAAGATGCATTTCTACAGCACGCAGAAATGTGCAGCAGTACTTAGAATTTAAAGATAATCAAAAAAAACTTCAGCATAAGACTCCTCCCACCAGCAATTATAATTCACCAAACCCTTAATAAAATTCCGGTAGAAAAGAGGTGGGAGAAAAGGTCAACGAATAGAAGGAAAGCTCTTGAAAAGGAGATCAGTCATATATATATATATATCCTATAAACACATCGACGAATTGTTAACAAGTTTGTATTTCGTATTAGCAAACAGAAGCTTCCTTGAGTTAATATCCCACTTAATGTCATTAATCATCAACTAATTTTCGAAGCTCAACAGTAAAATTAACACTGCTGGAAAATAGAGTAAAAAAGATTCATTTGTTTTCATACAAAATCGCTCACGCTGTAGTCACATCACGTATGGAGATACAACCTCAGAGCTGCTTCAAGAGTATGCGTGCACAACAGCAACGGTGGGACGACTTAATTACCCATTATCTACGTTGAGAGCGGGAAAGCAGATAAACGTGTCCATATTATCTTAGCTAACAAAAGAAGAGTTTGAAAGGCTCTCAAGGAAACTTTTTCTTTAGTTTCCCCTTTTCTCTTTTGACCTCTGAGGGCCTGAAATGGAGGATGATGGGAATCGGACCTAATCGAGCGTATTAATGGAAGGATGGCAACAGCATCCATGAATGTGGCTCATCTCTGGTGGATGTGTTTTTAGAGATGATTGCGATTTGTGCGAAAGAATTGTGGCCTTCTTTTAATTATTTTAATTGAGAGAGAGAGAGAGAGAGAGAGAAGTTTTAATTAAGATATTAATTTTATCTTTTCACAGGCTTCTTGAGATAATAAAAAAACAATAGCATAAAACAATTCGTAAGTAACTAATCCTGGTTGGTTTTGAAGCAGTTTGAATGAATTTATTTTAAATACATTGGTTTTCTTGTATGTTTTTATTATGTTTCTGTTAATATATATATATATATATATATATATATATATATATATATATATATATATATATATGTAGTAAATAATTAGAATTTATTAATTCTGAGAGTGAAACTATATGCTTGAAATGTAACAAAAGCAGATGAAATAAATGTATGTATCATTAGGGATTTATAAATATAAATTAGACATCTCTTTAAGAATTCCATCTTTGTTGTTATAATGACAAAATTTCATAGAAGATCAAATTAAATCTTGAAAAAAAATTATCGAAGTTTTTATTTATTAATTTGTTTCCAGGTTTAATTTGCATATCTGCAAAACTTAGTTCTGAAATTTCAGTGGATATGCGCAAATTAAAATAAGAGGATGTGACCTAAAAATTGCTATAATAAATCAAATTCTGAAGATATAATTTCAAAAATCAAAATAGTTTGAATTAATTCGGGTTTGATTCTCTTTTTACTAACTTCAGGTTTTGATTCTCTAGTCACAAGATATTTAAGTGATCAACAAAAGAGAATTACAATCTACCAACATTTTGTATATTTTGGTTTTATAAGTGCAACAAATACTTTTGTTCATAATGCTTTTTTTACTTATTAGTTTAATTTATTTCGTTAACCAACAAAAAACCTACATTCGATTTATCTATTCAAAGAATAAAAATTACTCAGCACATCTTTGTTTTATTCTCGTTATTTTAAAGCCCAGTAAAAGCCTCACTGCGTAGATTACTCTAAAGTGAATTCTACTCTTATCTCAAATAATAAAATAAGTAAATGTTTAAAATCAAGAGCCTTATTCTTAAAAATTTGTTTTAATTCCAACTCTTATTCTAATTTATTTTCAGTTTCTAACCCCTCTACCCTGAATGTTTATAAATAACTTCTGCTCACTAATGATAGCTTCAGTGAAAAAAATAATGCATATATTTCTTTGTTTTTCTTGAACAAAAGTATCCCTACTTAACATGAAAGTTTTTTTTAAAGCAAAGAAGGTGTCAGCTTATTTTAATGCATTTTAAAGAAAGAGTGGACGTGCGGAAAAATATTTTCATTATCTTTGTAAGTAAATTAAATATAATGAATTATTTTTAATTTAATACTTTTTTTTCCTAAAAATAACGTGTCCTACTAAAAGAGATTTTTAGAACGTAGCAATTCAATGTAATAAAAATTATCAAAATATTTGAAGAGCTGAAAAATTCGAACCTATTTAATTAGATATTATTACCTTATCTTATGGTAAACGAGGTAGAATTATAAATATAGTAAAAAATGGTATAAAAAAACTTAAAATATTTTGCCTTATTTAGTTAATCTTGTTATGATTATGCATATTTAAAAAAAAGAAATTCGTTTCAATATGATGATGAAATTAAAATGCCTCGAAACAAAAGATACGACAAAATAAGATCTTAATTAACTTGACGATTCTTAATTGCTTTTAAAACTTACTTCAAAACGCACTCTTCAAGTGTGAACATCATCATATTTTATTCATTAACTCGAGTTAAGAAACAAAATACGGTGACGTTAATTGTTTATGAAAGTACTCATTGATCATTTTACAAGGAATGCGATAAATAAATCTTTTTAAGCACTTTGTCGAATTCATCTTTTTTACTTATTTTTGCTTTTTAACTCCATCTTTTCAAATTGAAGACTTTACTTAATTAGTTTCATTTCATTAAATAGTTAGGTTTGGAAGAATGATAAAAAAAATTCACAGAGGACCCTTGATTAACTCTTTTTGAAAAATTGATTAAATTTTTCAACATAAGTTTATAGTTCATAGGAAAAGCATATTAAATATATTATATTTTATTTACCATTTTATAAGGAATGCATGGCTTGTAAAATAAGAGTTAACGGTTCACAATTAAATAAAATAAATGATTTATTCAATGAAGTGAATTTGAAAAATGCCCATTTTATGCTTACAGACATTTGGCTCTTTCGTTTAGTTAAATTTTAATAGTTGAAAGAACTAAAACTTATATACAAAGAATAAAATAAGCATGTTTTTTCTTTTTTAAAAAAAAACATGTTTTTTGTAAATTATATTCCTTAAGTCAGTTTTCCCTTAGTAGGTATCTATTGCTTCCGTAGCTTCGTGGGATCCCCAGTGTCTTTGCAGGGGGTTCAGAAAATGTCTCTCATTTAATATTAAGAATTCCCTCCTTCATAATTTTCATTTTGTAATATTTTTAATTATATGCTTACTATTTTCTGAAAGGACAAAAGGAGTTTTAAAAAAATCTGTATGAGTAGCAGAGGCAGTCTTAGGTTTTTAACGAACCTTTAAATCACTCAGCCATATGTTGGTACTCAGAGAGATGTGCTCAAAATCTTGGAGGGTCCACGATGTCAAGCTGATACATATGGGGAGTGGCAAACGAATGAAGTTTTAAGAACCGCTGTAATACTTTATAATCATACGAGTTATACGCATCACTTTGTTTGAAGCATTTAATCTGTTTCAGGTAGAACATTGTGGTTTTTATCTGTAAGCTTAATAAAATCCAGTTCGTTTTCAATATGATAATGAAGGGATAAGGAAATTATGTGTACAATTTAATACATATCATAAAGAATATAGTAACAATAGAGCATGCATTCAAAAAAGGACCAAAAAGAATATGTTTAACTTGAACGTTTCAAAGAAAACTTAATTACTTAGGAAAAATATTTACGCACTTATTAGTATCAAATATTTCTCTTTTATATATATATATAGATATATATATCATTATTTCTGTTACATTTGTTTTACTAATTATGTAACTCAATTATTTTGTACTTTTAACACCTATAAAACACATTTTCTGAGATTAACAGTTAACCCTTTTAAAAGTTTAATAAATAGTATTAAGAGTATAGACATCTCAATTTATTAAAAATTCTGATTTATGACTCTGAGATCCTTGTGTCTTTCCTATGCTGTAAAATTTCAAACAAATTATTAAACTATAAAATGAAAGAAGATCACATAAATGATATTAAAGCATTATATTTATTCAACTTATTAATTGTATAAACTTTAAAAAGTAAGTTATATATAAAATATTAAATATTTAAAACTGACCTAGTTTAAACATTTTATTCACTGTAAAGCTGTAAGTTTTTCATTACAATTATTCAATATTTCTCAGAGTATTAAAGTTTCTAGAAAATAATCAAGATCATTTCTCATGAGTTTTAAATATTTCAACGCTTCATACGTGTTTTTCTTCTTTTTTCAATTAAAAGATAGTAGATTCATGAAAACAAACAGCAGGAAAATATTTTAAGAAATAAATTTTCCTTAAAATTTATCCTCCTAAATTAAAAACAATACATTTTATTCAGATATATATATATATATATATATATATATATATCAGTGCTTCTCTCAAACTGTGGGGCGCGTCCCTTTAGAGGGCATGAAGGGGGGTGCGAGCATATCGGAAAGTGGAAAATAAAAGGAAACAAACTTTACTAAAAGGAAACAAACTGTATTGTGACCTAATAAAAAAATACACATTTCCTGTGATATCAAAAATATATCCGAATGGTATCTTTGATACCAAGTTAAGAACCAGTTGAATCATTACAAGGGATTTTTCCATCATACACAAAGTTTAATCCTTTGTACGGTCTAAAATTAGGGTCGTATTGTAGCTTTAGCGTCAAATTATTATACATTATTACTGCATTCAACGTATTGTTATTGTTTGGGGAAGGGGGGCGCGATGAAAATTCTGATTGAAACTTGGGTCGCGAATATAGTAAGTTTGAGAAGTACTGATATATATGCATACATGTATTTTTTGAATTCAGTACTTTAATGGGCCAATGATGTTCTGCATTCCTTTATTTAAAATTTTTATTATAATTTAAATTTAAAACCTCACAAATTTATCATTAGAGTTGGTTGAAAGAGTTAAAATAAACTTGCTAAAATATATGATGAAAAATGATTAATAGAATATAAACAAAAAGGTATGCATGAAATAGATTCCTAATAATCATTTTAGATAATTAACTTATTCTATTTAGTTATAATAAAACGGCTTCTGACAATTATAGGAGGGTAGGACATTTTCAAAAATAAGAAAAAAATGCTTAATGTAGGCTAAAGACATGCGTGTGCTTCTTTAAAAATATTTTATCATACTTTCATATATCAAAAAACGCATTTGTAAATGTTTTTTTAAAGAAAAGAAACTTCAAATTCTCAATTTTTTCTATACTTTTAGAATTCATAAGGTATGAATTTTGTTTTCAAAAAGAGTCATCCACAGATATAAAAGTTTACATACATATAAAAAATCTTAGATTGGAAAAATACTCCAAACGCTTAAGCGTTAAACTAAAATGAAACCATTTAACTTTCATTCTCATTTTTATCTACTAATAAGAATAAAGAATCAAAGTAAAGATTTTTCTAAACATAATTTTTATTTCTTTCATATTTCAAAGTTTTCCTTCCCGTAAGTGAAAAGTAACAGTAAAACACCTGCACAGAGAGCCTTTCACCTTCAATTTATTATTCTGAAGGCATTACTTTACGGCTATCAAAGCGAGTCATTGCTATGTTTCTTTGGATCTGTAAAGCATTAAAGAAAATAAAGATCAGAAACAACGTTTTACGTGAGTCGAATTCACCATCGATGCTTTTAAAAAATTGCGGAATAACTCCCTTCTGAAAGAGGGGTTCCAAAGGAAATCGTTGCATTCTTAGCATCCTAAAAAGCAGATAAAACATCGCTTGCGGTTCAGAACTCGAAGCTTACTCGACAAGATATTTATTGGTAACGAATTTGTATTAGTTTTCTGCTAATCTTTCAAAACTCCTATAGAAACGTGTACTGATAAATGGAAGCTGAAGAATCGATTATTTTAACTTAATGCTTTCTATTAATTGATATTCGACTGTAATTGCTATCGAAAAATTAACTACCTAATATGTATGGATTGCAGAGTCTTCAATGTTCATTTCATAGTTAGATATTTGAAATGGAAAATAACGCAATTGAAAATATAAGACTGTTTTTCTAAAATGAGGAAAATAAATATTCTTATTAAAAATGATAACGGTAATATCTAAGCAAGAGAAGCCCCCTTAACCTTTTATAAAACAAATGACAATTTAATGAATTCACATAAGCTCAAATTCATTTAAAAATGTTTTCAAATCCTTAAATAAGGTACATCTAACCGAAACGACATTTTCCGAAAATGTTTAGCTGTTTTAGAAGCAATTTAAACAAAGGAAAAGATTATACGCAAAATCCTGATTAACGTCAAAAATCAGTTTTCTGCCGTAATAAGTTCAAAGCAATTTCTTTGTCAACATATGTCAAATTTTGCCATTAAATCCTATTTTTGTTGAATTTAATGTTCAGTACTAAATCCGTAAAATCCATTTAATTGGTAAATTGTGATCCATTGTTTACCGGAAAGATTTTGGAAAAAAAGCCACACTTAGAAAAATTAAGCTTGAACTATACTAATTCCCAATAACAGAACATCACTCAAATATGAAACTCATTAAGTTTGACATGTTCTGAAATTATTATCACAAACTCTTAAATGCACTTTCGATAAGGTCACTTACCCATACTACTTTAAATGAAGACGTCAAGATAAGCAAACAAGGAAAGATAAGTTCGTATGCATTATTAAATATTTTTCTTCTAATTTATCCTCAGAGGATATTAAAGTTTCATTGAATACAGATGAATGCAAGATAAACTACATTTCCAAAAATCTCACTGCTCGTTACTTAAAGGTTAAAATGTTTTTATCATTTTAAGCTCTATAGCAAATTAATTTTTTTAGTTAAAATATATACAGAGCTTAACTTTGATAGTAAATCTGTATGCGATTATTGTATCTCAAAATATAAGTATTTAAATTTAATATATTGATCTTATAAGTGAGTCTAAAATGATGATTAAATCATGCAATAATTAGGTTTTTGACTGATCGGAAAGATTGCGTGTGATGTGGGGTTTTTATTATTATTATTAATAATGTTTTAAATTTTTGAGGAAATGCTTAAGAGTATTTCTCTAAAAAACTAAAATTATACTCAAAAAAATGTAAGATTTTTAATAATATAAAACAAAATTCATAGCTCATATACAGAAAATTTGTCGGAAGGAATGTTTCTTAGAATTATATTAAACTTAAAAGTCACTTGGCAGAGAAAAAAAATCATACTTTTTATAACAGCCTCTAGTGTCCTTTCGATTTTTATTAAATTGCCGTGCTTTTGTAGATAGTTTTATGCATATATTATTTATTTGTATAAAAATGTGTATTTCTTATATATATATACTATACAGGGTGGATCATTGGAACAAACTTTAAAGAAGTTAGGGGACAACATACAAGAATTCAGATTTGCATAGCAACCCATGATCGGAAACGTCTTCGTCTGGCGTTGTTCATAAGAACTTTTAAGGAAACAGACCTGCATTGCCGCAGCCATTTCAGCAGTGATCTCCCGTAGAGGAATATGGAACGTTTTACAAACACCGGGCTGGCAGATATGCACCTGATTTACGGATTGGCTGAAGGAAATGCGCGAGCATCAGAAAGATTATATTGGGCCCAAGAATGACTCGAACTCCCAACATGGTACTTGGCTTCCTTCGAACGGTATTCAACACATTTTGTTCTATGCATGGAACAAAATGTGTTCGATATCATGGCCCGTTGAATTGCGTGACCCTCATTCACTCTGCCTATTACTTCGCAATGATCCCTATTTATACACAAATTGTGATGTAAATTACCAAACATCTGGTGGTCCGATTCAGCTCTCTTTCGTGGTACAATCTTTCTGCTGCTTCCTTCTGCCAATCCGTAAATCATGTGCATATCTGCCAACTCGGTGTTTTTAAAACGTACCTTACTCCTCTACGGGTTATGACAGCTCAATGATTACGATAATGCTTGTCTGTTTCCTTAAATGCTCTTGCGAACAACGCCACATAGCGCCAAACTAAGACGTTTCCGAATATGGGTTACTGTGCAAATCTGAGTCCTTGTGATATCCTCTACCTACCCTTAAAGTTTGTGCCGATGATCCTGGGACACCATGTACATATATAATAACTAATGTTCCCACATTTTACATTGAAATTAATTTCTAGATGCGAAAGCATAGGAATGGAATTACATTTTATTTTATCTTTTTCTTAATTCAGAGCAAATTAGTGAACATAAATCTTGCATACAATTAAGTTTTTTCTTCTCATTCTTCTAACAATTTTAATTTTATTCGTTTTAAAAAGTCTCTATTTCTAACATTTATTTCAATTAGCTCTTCACAATTTTAGAAAATTCCGCTACATTAGAATAGAGCTAACTATCCTTTGCTTAGAAACAAAATCTACATAGGGTAGAAAAATAAGTAAATTTTACTAATTAAAAACCACAAAAATAATTCTACAGACAATAGCCTGGCGCAAGGCTTTATTCTCTCGCATCAAAGAATGGACCACGTTGCATTAAGTCTGTGGGTATTTTCCTGAAAAGCTTAAATCTGATAGTATTAACGAGTGGCTTTGCTTTAATCCCCGGATTTATTCGTTTTAATGAAGAAGCTGAAGAAATAAACTCAAATAGGTAACGGAAAATACCTGTAGAAATGGAATCATTTGCATACGGGGCTTTATCCTAATTTAAAAAAATTCCAATATTAACATATGTATTATTTTCAAATTCATTGTTATTTTGTAAAAACCTTATGTAGAATAAAATTGTTTTAAATGTTTATTAAACAAACCATTATTTTATATTGCATAAAAAGAAAAATTTTAATGAATTATTGAAAAATTGATAATTTCTCATAAAATGATACAAACAATCCTTTTCTAAGTTAATTTTAATTACTTGCATCGATTTTAAGTGGCATTTATGCAAGGAATTCCTCAGAAGTTAGTAGTAACTTTGTTTTAAAAATGTAAAAAGTCAATTCAAGAAATTTTATAGCAAATGACTTTTTTTTCACCTGCCAATTAGCTCGGTGTACGTGCGTGCGTCTAATAAGCTTCAGCGTGCGTATCTTTTCGAAGAATATTAATGGAAGTGTTAGTCGACATTTCTGAGTTTTACATGTGAAGAATTGTAACTTGCAGGGATTGCAATCTGTCCTTTCGAAATATTGAAGCATGTGTTGGAATAAATAAAGCTACAATAGCGATGGGATTATGGAATCGGTGGTTGTAGAAAGATCACATCGTCTGATTCATACGATTGCGCCGGCCTCATCATACCACTGTGCATGAGAACATGCATTTTGGGCACTTTTCAAAGTTAGATCACCCAGCAGGAAGGGGAGCAGTATCAGCGAGGGTATTGAGAACCCTCGCGCAGAAATAATGACCTGCTGTAAAACACTCTGTATCACTTGTCGACGTGACCTACAGAAGAATTTCAGCAATGCGTACATTCCTGGTTATTTCTGACTCTAAACCACAGACAATTGTAGTTGTTTCTACAGTCAATTTGACTTAAAAATACATACAAAATTCTTATAACCATAGTGGTGCATTTTTCACAGTCAGTAGTGCGTACATCCCTTCTTTTGAATATTTTTAGCAAATATTTCTTGGATTAATGCATTTTATGAGAGGGAGGGAGCTTGTAATAGGAAAAATATAAAACATATATTAATTGATCAATATTAAATAAAAAACAAACGTATTTACCTTTTATTATCTTAAAGATTCTAATGAAAAACAACATTAATTGAAATGCCACGATTTTTTACGTAATGGCCTTTTTGAAATCTAAAGCATAACTAATTATTCAAACATTTATCTCTTCTTCAAATATTATGTACTTCAATTTCTGATGGGAATGATTTAATGAATAATGTATCACACAAAACATTTTTGCAACTGTAATTGAATGTCACCAGTCTCGATTCTGGAATTTTTACTCGCCGCAAGTAATTGGAAAATGGAATCAATACATTTCATTAAAAATTTAAATAAAACTTCTCAGAATGATATTTTGCAATATCTAAATCAAGAATGGAGTTAGAAGCTGAATAGATACGCGGAATTAAATTATAAAAGATGAAAACTTGCTCTTAGGTCTTAAGGATTGATAAAAGTAATTATGATATCCTGTTTTTCAATCTATTCAACAAGATCGTACTCACTTTCTTACAGTCATTTTCCTTTGGGCAGTACAATGAATTAAAATTAACTTTTCCTATTATATTAAAAAAAGAAACAAACAAGTTTGCTTATCAGTTAAGACCTACTTTAATGCATTATCTATAAAAACATTCTCTTTTTTTTTAATTTTCTTAAAATCCTTCGTATTAAATAATGAATTTAATTTTTTTTTCCTATTTTATTTCATTATAAATGAAAAGTAACAAATAGTTATTATTACTTTTGCATATTCTTTAACCCCTTAAGCAATCATTGTTTACCCAAAATGCTTTTAAAAAATCACATTTCTTTATTGTTTATTACTAAACACCACACTAATTCCTCCCCCATCACCATCACCACAAAAAATGCCGGATGAACAGCATTTCAGTACCATAGACAAACTACATCACCTTTTCAAAATACTGGCACTAAATAATACACCATAAGAATTAAAAATAAGCTCAAAACAAAGAAATAAAGAAAATATCAGTGCCCATACAGCGTACGGGCAAACCAATTGCGGCCAACTTTCGGTATTCGTACGTTGTACGGTCAAACTACTTAAAGGATTAAAGAAAACTTTTTTTCTAAAATAAAAGTTATCCTAAGAACAGAACAAATTTAAAACATAATTGTAATTGCTAAATTAATTGAATAGGCGTTGCTTTTTTGGGCTTCTGGACTGTAAGAACAATCCTCAATCCCATATCTGGACAAGTCTTCGATGAGGGGCATGGCGAGAGTGTGGGGTTTTACATTCTGCTAGGTGGCATGACGGCGATTGCTAAATTAATTGCTTCATAACTGATTTATGTAACATATTGTAGTTTATGCAACAATACTTTTTTTTATTTTCATATTCAAGATCTCCACAGAATTGGTCAGGAAAAAACTTGATTTCCCAAATTTTCAAATATGTGAGAAGTTACAGTTGGTAGTATTTTCGTATTTCTCTACGGAGAGGGGAATGCAAAGATTATGTAACATAAATTCAGTTATTTTAAGTGTGATGCAGCTCAATTTATTATTAAATTTACTCTCTTAACTTACAAAGCGTTTTATACACAAAAGTTCCTTAGAGTTTTCTAGGAATTATTTTTACTTATGCTTCCGCTTTGTTCAATCGTTTAAATAAAAAGCTATTAATATTTATATTAATAATATATATATATATATATGCATGCATATGATACAAAGAGAGAGAGAGAAATTAGTGAATGTTTGTCTTACAGAATTATATTCAAACAACTCAAAAATGACCCCTTAATTCTAAGAAGAAATATCCATGACACAAAAAAATTCGTATTGTATTCACATATTAGTCGATTCTTTTAAACAAAAATTTTCTAACTCACAAAATTATAATTCAATGATTTTGTAAAACGTAAAATAAATTTTAGAATGATATAGTAATTTTGAAAGTTTTAAATTATTACTAGGCATTATATGTTTTTTACTAAACTGACCCTATAAATCATTTCGAAAAATGCAAAGGTTTGATACAAAAAGTCTTAATATAATATTACAAACAAAAAAGGTATGATTTGAGAAAATAAAATAAAAGATAGTCAAGATAAAAAAACTTCGACATTGAAAAATCTGTGTTGAAGCTTTGTATTACAACTACGAATTTAGAAACATTTTGTGTGAATAATACAAAATATCTTCATTGATGTACACATTTGTGATATTTTATTTTGCAATTCACGAAGAATTTGCAGCAAAAAGGCCTGAAAAATTTACTACATTTGAACGAGAAGCAATAAAATGTCATACATTACGTTATGGATCAAATGTTTTGAATTCTTCCATACATCTGTTGCAATCAAGGAAATAGTGATTATCCGATTAAAGTTTCTGTTCTGTACTTCACCTTCAGTTCGAACTTGACCTTCACATTAAGTTGTTCGGACTGAAACCTATTGATTTCTATCCATGCATGTCAGTAAAGTTTGTCTACTCGCACAATCGAGTTTTAAAATTCCCAATACCCCCAAGCGGATGGGAACTGTGTCAACTTTGAGAGATTAATTATTCCTCTGCAAACCAGACACTACGCTGCACAATTTTGAACGAAATCAATCATGCCAAACGATGAAAGAGAGACGCGTCATGCACAGGATTTACCGTTTGTATGATCGAAGGTTTAAACTGTAAACATTAAATTGAAATCAATTAGTTGTATTGCTCTTTTAAACAAATTAACAATTCAAATATTGAAGCAAAATACATTCAATTTAGACGCAATTAATTTTAATTCATCATTTGAGAATATAAAAAGATTCATTTCCTTCATTATTCGTAAAGGAATCCAACAGGGAAATTTATTTTATTTTTCTCATTGCGTAATAGGCTATCTTGAATGCTAGTATGGAAATATTTTTCAAGAAAAGTCTAAATGCTCGCATAGAATATTATGTTAAATTTAACCAGATAATCTTCGTGCCAGTTTATATATCTTAAGATTTTTTTTTAATTTCCTTGGTCAAAAATTATTTTTGTTTCTCAAAACCACTAATTGTATTGCTCTCCAAAATGAAATTTGATGAATTGTCAAAATTCAGTTTGAAATTTTGATGAAGAGGAATTATTTTCTTTGACCATGAAATTCGAAAAAAATCCCCGTTAATAATTATGATTCATAAGTTTTGAAGATTTATAATAAGTATATGTGAGTCAACCCTACTTTGCATGATTTTTTCTTTTTTTGTGTGTGTGAAAAAAATCAGCCCGATATAACTCATGCTCTAGATTAAAGGAAAAATGCTTAAAAATATCCTAGTATAAATATATAATATGAAATATTTGAAAAACAGTATGATGGAAATATCCATCATCATGCAAATTTACATGCTCAGCTTAGTACAAAATAAATAAAAAATAATATAGATTTGCATAATTTTTATTTCTGTCGATAACTTTAAAAAATCAGTATATTTTTAAAATTATTATTATTATTTCATCCGCATGGCGGTACTCGTTAGAATTTTCGTCATCAAGACCATCTTTTGACTGCCAAGCGACTTGTAACCTTCAATGTGTGTCCCTCCTTTCTAAATTTCTCTACAAAAATAACATAAAAAAAGCATATAGTAAAAAACATTTTCGCCAGGCATTAGAAGTGAAACAACTGGATAGTGATGTAAATTTATGTCATATGGTTTTAGGAGGATTATTTGGGGTATTCGATTGCACAGAAAATAACATAAACACAAAAAAAACCTGTTTTTCCACTCATTATCACTTTTATCAGCAAAAAAACCTCAAATTAGTTAGAAACAAATATTCAAGAGAAATCCCACTTTTCTTACAACCACAACAAACAGTGGAAGGACAAGTTCAAACCCTCTATAATGATTGTGACATTGGATTTTTTTTCTTTATCACGCAATGGTCGTAAAAAAGTTGCCAGCAACAACCAATTTACAGTACAACTGTTTTGAATACAGTTTTTTTCACTAAATGCTATGATGGAACTTTTCATCATCATGCAAAGCAGGGTTAACTTACGAATAAAGTTGTAAAAGCAAAATGGTTTCCATTTTGGAGCAATAAAAGCAGTAGTATCATATACCAGCAGAAGGACTGAAGTCTTTGAGTGATCGAAACCCTCATCAAGTGATTAAAAGAAATGCGGGTCATTTGATCTGGATCAATGATGCGGTTGTGGAACATGGAGAGAGAAAAATATAAGGCTCTCATCTTACTGATTACAGTAAATTACCCAAAAAGAGAGTCATTCCCTTTCGTAGTTTCTTTAGTATTACATTGAATTTAAGTTTGAGTGATGAGTGCTTCCAAAGAGGCTTTAACAGAACTGTGTTTATTTCTCATTGTTTAAAAATAAGTAATAAGATATGGCTAGTAGAGACCATCTCCTTTCCAATTTAATTTGTGAAAGAGTGTTATGATGTTCTTTCTGTGTTACAATAAGCAAAAGATTTGAATTTAGAACTTTCTGAGTAATTTAGCGATTATGTCAACAATGAAGAATATTCTAAGTAAATGTGTGTCAAAGTATTAGCAAATAAATTATAAATTGTATAGTAATATTTTGTTAAAGGGATTAGTGCATGTAATAAAAGGATTTAAATGTGTTTTTACCGTTTGTCTTAACATAACGATGCGCGAGTTAAATTTTTTATTAGTATTTCAATGCAAAAAAATTACTTGACAATATGGATGATATTACACAGTGTGGAAAAGTTTGTATATTGCAAGAAAATCATTCTAACTAATCCACACGAAAATAAGTTAAATTATATACAGTGAATAAGAATTTCAAAGGAAACCTCATTAAAAAATTTCACTGCTTAAAAAAATATTTTAATATTTAATTTTACAGTAATTTTACAAATACAGCGTCCCATATAACCAAGTATTTCTCGTAGATATCAGTTACACCTGCAAATTTTACAATGAATTACTGCTTAACCCTCTGTAGGATCGATAGATACCTGTAAATATGTATTGCATGGAATATTTCATCATTAGACTTGACTAATCACAAATTTGAATATATACGAGTATTTTCCCTGAATAAAGGACATGGTGAATGAATAATACCATTTAGTCACTGATGTTTGACTCCAGCAATTATAATGTATTGAAAACAGCATTTTCTCTCTGTAATACTCCATTACAGACCCCAAATCAAAATTTAAATTTGGCGAATTAAAATGAAAAGCATTTCCAAAACATAGCCAATAATTTATTTTCAGTGAAAATGAACTTAAATTTAAAACAATTTTATTTTTAATGTAATATAACAAGAAACGATATGTAAGATCTAAGATCTGCATCTAAATAGATACCAAAGCAACTCGCAAACTCAACATCAGAGTTGTTAAAAAGAAAGTTAACAATTAAAGTTTAATCTGCTTTTTATATACAGTTTACAATACAAGTTGTTTTGTTGGCTTACATCAATTCTGCATAATTTAGTTAGATTACTACATATCCAAATAGTTTTTGAAACTTTTTTTCAGGAAAGACGATAACAAGAATTTGATCGTTCATTTCAATTTGCATTTATCTCCTGATCCAACTGGATTAAGTGCAGCAGATCTGTATGTGGTTTTGTCTGAGGAAGTAATGAGAGCACGAACGGGTGCATTTAGAGACATCAAAATTGATCAAGATTCAATTCAAATTCAAGGTCAGTCTCCATTTTTAGTAATATTAGTATTATCATAAGCAGTTTTTGACATTGAGAACCATATTAACCATTTGAAGAGTATAAAAATGAAGCAGTTTTTTTACTAATATTTGAGTTTTCTTTAAATCGGCAAAACTTTGTAAAAATATTTCATCTCTGTTGCCGTACACGTTTCTTACTCCTGAAGCTGCTCGAAACAAATTAAACTGCCTGAAATACAAGCAAAAAGTTAATTAATAACTATTTCTTATACTGTAAGTTGGATATAATTTTTAACTGGTAGATTAAGAGAAAGAAATTAAATATTTTCCAGTATATGTCATTAAAACTGAAATAGAGAGGAACATCAATTGTGAATTTATTGAGGTGAATAATGACATCGCTTCTCCTTTCTATTTCAAAGGACTATTATACATACATCAGGCACACTTATAAAACTCGTCAATTTATATCTGTCATTCTGTTGTACAGCTTAATGAAATATTTCTCATTTCAGATTTGTTGCATCTCAGTTATCCATTTCTATGTTTTTGAACAGCTTTTGAAATTCCTTTCGTCAACTATATTGAGAAATATATCAAATTAGAGATAAGCAAACACATCAAATATAAATAAATAACTTTAATAATAAAATCAAAATTATATATCTCAGCTACTATTTAAATAATTAAATCGAAAAGGCCATAATTTCAATATTTTTAAGAGTTTGATTATAAGGCAAATATGACACAAATGCACTTCATGCAAACTCAAGCACATTTTCTGATTTTGTCGCAATTCCATAAAATTGAACAGGAACACATAAAGTTCATACTACAGAAGCAAAATGTAGTACTTAGAGGGTGAAGAAAGCATAGTAGCAAAAAAAAATGAATTGAGAGCATATACTATGGAAGGAAGCAGAAAAAGCCTTTATATTGACAAAAAATATGCAATACAAATCCTTGTCTGGCCATGAGGAAGAAAAACAAATCAAAGTCCCTAAGTAAGACCCCTCAAAACTGTAATTATGGTATGATACCGTTTGTTCATACTGAATACCAAATTATCTAACAGTTCTTGAGGTAAGAGTTGCTACTCTTCATGGAACCTCTGTTTCAGCTATCTGATGTTCTCCAGAGAATACGATCTTGCTGCCAAGCGTCTCCCAAAAGCATCCCATATATGTTCAATGAGATTTAAATCAGGAGAGTTCGCTGGTCAATACATTCTGCAGACATCCTCATTTTCTAAAAGCTCCTCAGCAGCAGAAATCCTTTTTGGACTTTTACTGCCGACTTGACTGAAGCGACTCTCACCGGCAATGAGGACAGGATTCCATCGATGAGGTCTTTAGTCTTTGTTTTCATTGTATTGCTGTAAACAGAGCCACTGAAAGAAATTTTCTGAACAATATTGTTCGCTGTCTCTTTTTGGCTCGCATGGCGATATAGTTATGCAATTAATTAGAATACTTATAGAAAAATTGTCACATATAACTGGATTATATTTATAAACTACTATGGATGCGAGTAGTTATCAGTGAACTAAAAATTTATTTATATAAGGGCTGGCCAAATGAAAAGTGGGAAATAAAAAGGATACCTTTATTTGAAATCAAAATAAATCGCCATGGGCGTTGTAACACTCACATCCCATCTTTCTAAAAGTAGGTCCATGCATTCGCTGTTGAAAGATCATGGTTGATTCTGGAGGAAGTCCTGCATAGCTTCCTTCACCTCATTGTCTGAAAGGAAACGGAATGCTCTCTTAAGAGGAAAATTGTGGAAGATTTCAAGGTGACAAATTCAGACTGTTCATTGGGTGTTCCAACACTTTTCAGTGGATTTTTCTTAAGGCTGTCTGGGTTTCACGGGAGACGTTTGGGCCGGCATTGTCATGGAAATCTAAAATCGTTTTCCCCCTTTACGAAAACTTTTGCACTAATGGTTCGAACTTAGAAGTGCTCACCATAGACTGTCCCATTCGCTGATAGAGCCCCGCATCCAGCTTACCTTTCTCCATCAGAAAGCATATTATCACGCATTGTCCCGATATAGACGCATCCCTGACTAGCACGAATTTACTTTTGATCTATTTCCTCTATCCCGAGCAGGTTTCATTATTGCAGATCATCTGCAGTGTACCTCCCTTTACATCCGTTTTCAGTGGCGTTGCTCTAGCTGAAATTATTCTGACACAATTGCACGAGTCCGCTTTTCATTTCCCGTATATTTATGTGTGTGTGTAAGAATCTTTCAAAATTTTAATAATTACTTAGAAGTAAAACATGATTTTTTTAATTGAGACTCGTTACTTATCATTTTTACTATTATGTCTATTTAATGCAAAAAAACCTAAATGTCACGAAATAGATTTGTGTTTCGTTTATTTACAAGATCTTATTTCAACATATAAAAAAATCTACTCAGCCTAAATTTAAAAATACTTCTATAAGATTTTACCAAATTTTTAAAATAAATTACATTAAAATAAACGAACTTTTTTACAGTTTTTCTCTATCATTAGGCAGCTTATTTATACATTTAGTGCACATTAAATGTACACATTATTGAAGCTATTATCACATTATTGAAGCTAATCGGAGAATGCAATTATCATTTCCGAAATGCTCTCTTTTTTGTTTTTATGTTTAAAAAGATGAAATAAAAACAAATGTGTGACAACTATCCCAAATTTCTAATCAAACCATTGATTTTTATCATTTTATACATTAGATTTTCAGTGATAAGTTTACTACTTTTATTTAGGTAACTAAAAAAGATGACTTTTAATTATTTACAGCATTTGGCGTCTACTCAAAACTCTTAAGTAGCCCAGTTCAATTCATGAACTATTTGTTTTATCTTTATTATACAATATGAAATCAAATTTTCATATATATACGTGAGCTGTGTAATGTTTTCATAAAAACTACATAATTTAAAATTATTTCAGATTTTAAGGTTCTTAATCATTAGAATTTTTATACCTTATATGTATTTTTTAACGAAAATTTATTTCTACTAAGAAAATAATGAAACAAAAATTTCATGTCGAATATTAGCATTGGAAATTTGGGGTATTGAAATATTTAGAAGCTTTATTCATTCGTTTCATGTCTTAAAAATGTTGGAAACAAGTTTCATATAATTCATAAACAGTAGAACTTGTTTTTGTGCGGTCTTTTTTTATGCGATTTCCTTTTTGTGAGATTTTTTATGTGCGATCTTTTTTTTATGCCGTGTATGAATGTCAATGGCTTTGGCGTCACTGTAATGTTTATATCTGTTTACCAGTGGCGTAACGGAGAATGTTGGGACCCCCTGAAAGTCAGGTTTTGCCTTGAATATTTTATAAATTGGGTAAATACGTATTTAGCGTAAGTCAGACCTTGGGCCCCTAGAGTCCAGACCCTCCTCGTGACGCGAGGGTGTACGTTACGCCACTGAAATGAAGACACTTCAAGACGCTCTGTTCATTTGTTATAAACAGTTTCCCGACAATGCGCATTCAGTTGCTTTCTCTCAACGCTCCAGCAGCACGCGCTTCATTGAGGACGAAACTTTCTCAATGACAGTGACATTATCACAATAATTTGATAGATTATGAAGACGGACAAGAAGAATCGGATTCTTTGAGAGCGGATAAAAATATGCAGGAATATAGCTTTCCAGCAAATTGAAAAAGCATTTCCTTAAAATAAATACCAATTAAGAAAGGAGTATAAATTCCAAAAAGCCCTTCAATCATGTATATCTGGCTATCGTGACATTTACAAGCAACTGACCACCCGACCTTCATCACAAAAACTTATCTCTTACTTTATGTTGCCAAAAAATAAATCAATTGAAATTGTACCTTCAAGTGATGAAAGCAATTTTGAACATATTCATCACAGGGCTTTGGATTACGATGAGTAGCAATGAATTATGTATGTGCATTTTGAAAACTTATCCGTGTACACAATGAGAAACTATATGTTTTTTAAATATTTCCATGTGTAATATTTAATTATTTATTTCGTTATGTAAGTACTCTTACATAAATTTCGAAAATAATTGGGATATTTTATAAATGTTGCTTTTTTTATGCTGTCCCTATCCCCCGCATAAAAAATTTTCTATAATAATTCCGCGAATTAGTCTGTTTTATGTAAGAATTTATGAAATTTTCGAATATTTTTTGTGCGTTTATTTTTATACGGTCCTTATCTACCACGCAAAAACAGGTTCAACTGTATCTTTAAATATATATATATATATTACTTGATTGTTTAGTGAGCAGTTTAATTAATTTATGATTATTTGTTACTATTATCAAATTGACCCAATTGAATCCAAAATTACTTTTCTCTCAATGATCTCTTCTAATTAGCTTTAAAACACAAGTTATTTCAATTTATCACATTGAAAAATGAAACCAGTTATAACTCTAGGTTATATTATTCCTTTCCTTTCAGAGAGAAAACCACCTGTGGATGATGTTTTGGATAGATGGGTTCCAAGACGACAATATCCAGGATACGTGGAAGGTTTGACGACTACTCCAAGCTCTGCACTGCCACGTATTGTGCCCCGCCAGTGTGCTGCTGTGGAAGTCCCATTTTGTACTTCCTTACCATACAACTCAACTTCATATCCTAACATCGTGGGGCACAATAATATTTCGGAAGTGATGGGAGACTTAGTCACTTTTAGGCAAATTCTCGATTTTGAATGTTATCCTCTAGCTCAAGAATTCGTCTGCCAACTTCTTCAACCTGATTGTCAAGAAGATGACATTGTGATGCCATGCAAGGATTTTTGTGATGGTAAGAAAAATTCTATTTTTTAATTTAACTGTAGCTGAATAGTATAAAAATAAAATAATCCCAGTTCCAAGCAAAAATGTAATAGAGTTCTTTTCAGATATATAAAAAAGATATTTTCAAAATACTTAGATCACTAATTCACTAAAACAATTTTGAATTATTTTTCAATAAAAAACCTCAAATAATAAAGTATCAATATTAATTTAACCGTTAAATATGACCATTTATATATTTTACAAATTTTTTATGACAAATAAGAATTATGAAAAGTTTCAGTTGCTTTTCTGTATTTAATAATTGTTTGTAGTATTTTTGAAAAATTTTCAACTAATTGTTTGTCCAACTTTCAAGAATATATAAATTTGAACTTTAGGTAGTATTTTAATTTATCTTGATTACTTATTTGCTTTTTTTATAGATGAAATAAATTTTTGTATTAGAAAAATATTTCATCTAAGTTTATGTGTATTTCAACATAAGTTTTTGTTCACACACATGTACATCGTAATCCTATATCCAAAATATAAGTTATAGTTCCTTTTCTCTTAATATAATAGTCTTAGACCAAATATATATGTATATATATATATAGAGAGAGAGAGAGAAGCATTACCTCTCGGTAGGTAGATATTTAAATATTTGAAATTAATTTTTTAAGCTTTTACCAAAACATGAGCTCATAAGAGAAATTCAAACTTTTATACCTATTATCCAGTTCTTCGGCAAATGATTTCATTTTTTTCTTTTTATGGTTTCCTACTGTTTTTGCTATTAAAACACTCGGTATTTTCTTAAAATAGGTGAAAAAAATGGGATAGACATTTCTAAATATGTATACTTTGTTAGCAATACTTTTAAAATATTTTTAAAACTTCGTTAACGTATAAATTATGAAATATATCGTCTACATTTTATTATATTTAAATAATAGTCAATTTTTCAAACCTTTCGCATCACAAGTAAACAATGTGCTCTGTTGAAATGCAGGCATCTAGAAGATTCCCATCTTGTTTGTCATCTATTTTTAAACCTCGACAAAACTATTTCAAAATTCCAAAATTATAAGAGGATGTGTGAGTCTCAGAAAGATTGTATATTTTACAAATATTTCCTCTAGAAAATTCCCATTGGGACTGATGTTGAGACATTGATAGACTATAATTTGATCTCAGGAGTATACTTTGTATGTCTACTATATATGTACATACAGACACGCCATTTGAAAAAAAAAGTTATGTCAAAAAGAAAACTCTCTTTACGAGGTTATACTTTTATTTACAAAACATTACAAATTGTATTATTAAAAAAGTTTTTTTTATTTTCATTATTTCACGGAATTATCAACACTATACATATAAGTGTATTTTTTGTAAATATTTCGTGATTTTGTTCCTAGTTTAGTTACAATAATGTATTAACTGTTGCTTTCTCTGGGACGATAATCACTTTTTTTTAATTTTCAATTCATGTTCTCTAAGTAATAAGCCTTTTCAGCTCTTACTTATAATAACACCTATTCATGCAATGTCGAATATGCGACTTGTTACAATTTCCATCTTCTTAAAAAATGCAGCATATTAGCAGAAAGAAATTGCTTAAAAATATTCCTTAATGCAATCAAAATATTTAGTGTGTAAATAAACCCGATTTTTTAAAGAAAATGTAAATAGTTTTTTATGCAGAAATCAAAGGCGTAATTCACTTATGTTAGAAGTAAAATGCATTTACATAAAATGTAACATTAATATAAAAATGTACATTAAAGAAATTTAAATAAAAAGAAGTTTTTACAAAAATCATAAAATATTGCTTAAAAAGTTTGACTTTGATACTCTTTATATCATTTTAAATTGTTTTATCCCCTTACTAACTTTCACACCAATAGTAGGACATTTGAGCCTCGATACATCTCACGAGCATCGCACCCATCTGCATGGCGGGTCTTCAGCGGTTCGAACACTTAACACACCGGTCACGTGAGAGAGAGTCCGTGACCTTAACCACAAAACTACCGTGGCCACTTTTATGATTGAGAGGGTAATTTTAAATTTCGAAGTGTTTTAAATAATAAATTTGGCTTAAATAACTTTTAGAAGTAAGAAATGAAATAATTTTTCAGAAAAGAATAGTTGTGGCTTGCTTTTTAAACTTTCAAGAAATTATGGTACAAACAAAAAAATCCTTATTTATATTCTTATTTTGGATTATAACAATCAAACTGTTTATTAACCATCACAAAGAATATATCTTCATATTACGATTGAAACACAACCGCAGGTCTTAAGGAAAATTTCAAAATTTGAATACCATTTTATCAAACTATTCCATTTTAGCTATATTAGTAATATGTAATCGATTTTAAATTTTATTTATTTTTTCCTCTTGAAAAATAAGTATTTACCTTTCCATAGATCTGGTTATATTTTAGCAAGGAAAGCATAATTTTAAAGGATTTAGAATTAATGAATTAATTCAGTCTCTAAAATTAAAGAGCATTGTATCGATAAAAATTCGAAAATATATCAAAACTTAGTTATTGTACAAATGAATTGCAATTTCCAAGTAAATACTAATTTTAAAATAATCACTTCACTTGTGTTGTACTTCAAAATAAAGCAAATATTCATTTATAATTATTTTATAAAAGAAAATATCAAGAGTTGCAAAATAGTTTTAAGCAAAAAAAATCTCTGCAGAAGATGAATATATAATATGAAAAATTAATCGTACCTCGTAAAACTTATTTTGTGACTCATTAATTTTTAGAAGTTTATATCCAACAATTAGTTTCTATTTAAGATATTTTTGTTGTCTTGGGAAAATGATTAAATGCAAAATAAAAAATAACTCTTTTTATATCCTTTTTTCTAACCCTCTATTAATAGCTATCCTGGATTCAGTGACACGTTTTCATATACAGTAATTGAAATTTATTATTGCATTTATTTACCAATTAAGTAAGTGAAAAAAATTTTATGAAACATTTTAAGCTGCAGTGGTTTAACTTAATGGTAATTTTGTTTAAACTGAAAATTATCCCTTTTTATGACAAGGATGGCGTAACCATATCCATAAATTAAATTTTCTGGGTTTGTAATTTAATTTGTTTTCAAAAATGTTCTGGTTAAATGAAAATTGATGGAAATTTGAGTACTTTTAATATTTTGTAAAATTTATTCTTGTAGTACTTAGATCATTTCTGCAAAAATCTGTGAACATCATACGAAATCTAAATGATATCTGTATATTTCCTTATTAAGAATTAGCTGTAAAAAGAAAATTCTGTACAGATAAACATTTATGTGTTTGGCTTCATTGAGATAAATTTACAAATGTTACTATTTGACGTTCAATTTTTTCTTAATGTAAAATACAATTCTCTATTTTTCATTTCAAATTATACTCATAGAAATATTTAAAGTATTCAGAAATTAAATTAAAATGAATTTTATTGTAAAATGTTCTTCATTTTTCATTGTAATAAAATTACATTTGTTTCTTTAAATAATTAAAAATAATGAATAAGTCAATAAAATATTGATTTCACTTTATTCGTATAGGTCTAGGTTTAAATTTTGCGTGTTTCAGGCTTTTTCTAGTCCTGCTAGTTTTTCCTAGAAATACTATGACCCTACTAGCCGTACAATGCATGCTCAGTGTAAATGTATAAGGTGACTAATATATTTAATAGTTAAATTTCGTACAATTTGTTTCATACTTTGATTATATCCTCAAATCACACTAACTTAAATTTAAAAATCAAGGCAGGAAAATTAATTTAGATGTTTTAAGAAACTACTTTCTTTAATGTTCCTCCCCGTTGCTCCGAGAGATAAAAATACAAGGAATTGTGCAAGAAAAAAACTTGCTCTCTCATGTCAGTTTAATATTATTTCTTGTCTGTTCTCTATAAAGCAGTGAATTCGATGTCAATTACCATCTCAAACTGACTTTGGGAATTTATTCTCTCGAGAATGAGAAGGCAAACCAGTTCGCTATCGGACCTCTACAATCTGCATTTTATCTTAAGCCACTTATTATTACATATGTATATGTGGTCGTCATTTATTATACACAACATGCTATTTTGAATGAGGTATTTTATTTATTACTTCTGTGATAAAGGGCCTGATATTAAAATTCATTGATTAGATTAACGAGATAATGCTGAAAAGTATTGCTACAATTTTTCCTTCACAATTTAGTTTATAACTATGCTTTAGTTAGAGCAATGAGGGGATTTTTCTTTCACAATTATTCAAAGGCATGTTTCATTCAAATGTTGATCAAATTTTCTGTTAAAAATAATAAAAATTAAATGTATCTTTCAGTAAATCGTATCGTCGAACTTTCCGTTACTGATTTATATATTATTTAATATTATTTTTTACAACTTATATTATTTTTTTATTAAATTTTGAAAACTTTTTTATAATTTATGAATGCATTTATACTTCCATAAATTATCTATTCCCTCTCTCTGTGCATGGAAGAGCAGCTCAGATACGCAGATCAATATTTGTTATAATTGAAATTGAATTATTATTACAATTTAAAATCTTAAAAATCTTATGCTTGAAATTTCAAAATCAATATTTTTTTTATGTAAATAGAACACAAACTATTTAAAATGTATAAGCCCGATTCTAAAATTAATGATAAATATTAAATGACTAATCACAGTAAATGGTATTTTAAATAAGATAAACAGTTTTTAATGAAATTAAAGATGTTTATTTTAGAGTTTCTTGTTTGTTTGTTTTTAAATATAATAAACTTAAAAGTGAATGCATCACTACTCATATAAGTAAATTATCCTAAATGTCAGGCTTTAATAGGAACAGTTCTAGTAAAACATACATCATTTCAAATAATGAATTATCTACAAGTTTTATATTGATAAAATAAACTACTGTAAACCTGAATTATAAAAAAATAAATTATTATAAAATTGTTTGCAGATAATACATAAAAAATGTATTAATAAAGGAATACTTACGAATAACACATCATTTCTAATTCTCTATCCTTATTGCTAACTTTTAATTTTGACTCTGACTTATTAACAATATCAAATAAACAAATAAAAGGAAACTCCCATTTAATACTTTTAAATACTACGCGTTGTAAAAAAAATCCCAAGGGTAAATATTTTCTTCAAAGAAATATTTCTTTGAAAAAGATATTTAATAGATACAACATATATTTGAAATAATCCAAGTTTTTCTTCATATAAAAAAGAACCTATGCTATTGCACTATTAATTGATTGAAAATAATACTATAATTATTTACAATACAAATTAAGTGTATTAACTCCATTCACGTTTATTTCAGAGATCTTCTAATACAAAAATAGACAGCTTTTCCTTTGCTAGTTGGAATTCAAAACATGGCATTTTTACCACGATATTGATACATTTTATTCATATTCTCCTTTCATTTCATTGCTACATTTAATAAAAAAACAACTTGTACATAAATATCTTTTTAATTATGTGTATATTACGTATTTCGTCTATTGTTTGCTTTTGGTAGGGATTTCTTTTTTTAAAAAAAGTAAATACATCGTAAAATTTGAAAAATGTTCTTCACTTCTAAATATTGATGTTGCTTCTTGTTTTCAATCTCTGCACTTAGCTTCAAATAAATTCTTTTAAAGTATTATTTTAAGAAAAATATCACATTCACGATATTATTACATCTGGTCTGTATCAAAATCCTACAAATTGTTATTTATGTTTCAATTTTGATTGAAGCTCATCCACAGTAGTATAGAAAAACTTAAAATGTATGGCAGGAGATTTCGCTGCGAAATCACCATTTTTGGCTAAAAAAAGCTATGGGGATATCTATTCGAGAGTTAAATTCCATTTCTACTTTCTCAGAACATAGCACAATGATACTTTTGCGAGATTTTATTTCTTTCGTCACATTTTGTGACATTTACTGTCATTTCGTAGAATCTGACTGCATATTTTTCTCATTTAAGTACATATGCATGAAGAAGATAAAACATGAACACAGTTCCAACTTTTCTAGATAAAATGCATTTTAGGTTTGTGCAAAATGGGAAAGTTTTCTAGATTCAATATACATTATTTTCTTTTTTAAAAAAAATTCTCATGAAGCGAGAAATATACAGAGTTTTATTTATCTGAACTTATGCTGTTCAGTGAACAATTTCAAAAGCAACTTTAGAAATATTTCAAGAAAGCTTATTTGAGAGAATTTTATGCTACAGGTACCACAAACATGCTTAGAACATTTGATATCAAATAGCACCTATACATAAAAATTCAAATAAGTGTTTTTTCTCAATATTCGAAGCATCATAAGATATATCAGAGTCGTAAAAAAATATCACTTCACTTTCAACATTCTAAAGCTTACGTTCAAAACTCTCGAGAATTTCATTTCATTTCTTAACTATATTCTACGCTATTTTTCAAGTTTTTTACAGTTATATAACTCCCAATTGGTTGTATGACAGTAGTAAAAAGAAGGTTTAAAACACTTATAAAAGTAATTTAAAATAAGTAAATATCGAATAAATTCTTCAACTGTGAAACTGTTACAGAAAGTAAAAGCTGAAACTTCAGCCCTCTAGAATATATGATTTTAGATACATATAGATAAGTTTCAAATCTATCAGTAATCTAATGGTCATTTTTCTTCATTAAAACTCATCGAAAATTTAACAATAATTTTATTAGCCAATATTCATAGTATTATCGATGATGAAATTTTAATAGCAATATTGTTCACCCCTTATATGTAATCCATAAGACAAGATAAATACAATTTTGCTGAATTTTTAATGCTTTTGAAACATTAAAAGTTTCATGCTGCTATTCCATTTTTATGCATTTTAAATTATTCAAGTAATGCAATTTTTGATATTAGTGCATTCAGTGTTAAGTGGCTGAGATAGCCGAGTGTTTCTAGTCACGAATTTGTCGCGTCGTAAGTTCGAGTCCTAGTGCCATTTAAGGTATCCGACTACGTTCGGAAGCGTGATTTTGCAAAAGCGTATAAATGGATAATATTTATAACATTTAGTGTCACTTAGATTAGAAAACGTATATGAAATATTTTTAAGAATATTATTAAAATAAAACATTTAAGTACAATATTTTGACAAAAAATGAACATAGAATGACCAATTTTCAGAACATTCTCTATTTATGAAAAATGCTCCTGTTATAATAATATTTTGCTGGTATATAGCTCAGACCTCTGCAAGGAGGCCGAACTAGAGTTTTTGAAATATTCTACTTAGAAGTGGAGTTATCCATATTTTATTACAGCAGAGGGGAGAAATTGTAAGGAAAAAACGCCGATAATTATTTCACTTGGTAGTAACTCTGAAAATAATGTGAATTTTTCAAAAATCCTTGTTCAGACTCTCTGGAGAGAAGTCTTTACTTTATATAAGCAAAATATTATTATTATAGATGTATTTTTTATAAAAGGAGAACGTTTTCACACAAAAAAAGTTATTCTAAGTTAATTTTTTGCCAAAATATATATATTGTATTTAAATAATTTTTTTTGTCATAATGTCCTTAAAACAATTTTATACATGCATTCTAATCTAAGTGACACTAAATATCATGAAAATTATCTATTTATGCACATTTTAAAATCACGGTTCCGAACGTAGTCGGATACCTTAAAACTCACCGTACAAAGGAGCTGATACACTATCAAGACTCAAAGGCCTTACGTTGACTTGTAGTGGAAGTGTGGAGATTAGGATACGAGCTCAGGTATCTTCCTCGTCACTTGACCTAGATTCAAAATGAGCATGTCCTTCCCCAATATAGTCCTAATACAGCTTCTAAGTGTGAAAGAAAAATCAAACCAAATATTTAGTGTCAATTACCGTTTTATTTGTGACAGAAGAGTGCATTTTAACGCACGGAATAAAGTAAAAATAAATTTGAATTTGAATTTTAAAAAAACTTTCCATTAGAATTTTCCAAAAAAAAGGACACAATTCAAATGCTAATTATCACCTTTAACAGCGTTGGAAAAATAGAGATTTTAACTGAAGATATTTAATACGTTTCCCAGCATAGAACTGATAAAAACTATTCAGTTCTTAATATATTCAGAAAATATCCCACATTTCCTAATTATACACACGATAACTTTTTTTCAAAATTGTTTTAAAGGACAGACTGTTGAGGATGTTAATGTTTACATATAAATAAAACACTTATCAAAGTAGTATTAAGTTAGCTCGCTGGAAAGATTCGTAACATATTCTTCGATATTAGCTGTTTTTAAAACTTTTTTTTATCTTCTACGGCTCAAAGGTCTTTAGGAATTGAAAATATTTAGCAATATAGATTAAATTTCTAAATAAAAACTTTCGATTTCATTGAAATAAAAATCAAAAATATTAAATATTTATAGAATGGTTCGTAAAATTTAAAGGAAAATAATATTTTAATAACATTTTTCCAAGAGTGAAAAGATAAACTTATTCAAAAATTTGATTATTTTGAAAATTATCCTTAAATATTGAATATTTATTCAATTCAAATACTTTTTTGCAGTTCTTACAAACTTAAATGAGTTGTTAACTATTTTTACACACCTTACAAATTACTTTCTTTTGACATGAATAACTGAGAAAAATGAAATTTATCCGACATTTTATTGCGCAATTAGCATTAAATTAAAGAAAAATTTGATTTGGCTTCATTTCTTCAACGTTTCATCCGATTAAAAAAAACTGTATTTTTTTCCCTGGGAAAGCGAAGTCAGTTACTTTTTTGTAGCTCTACTTCAAGTGTTTCTTTTAACATCTGAATTTTAAACTCTGAAAACTAAGTTCTTGTTTTTTATCAATCCTTTTCATATTTTCTTGCCTGTGTTGAATAAAAAATAGAATCCAATTAAAAGAAAAATGCATTTTTCTAATTAGATTATTAATATGATTTCATTAGATAATTTCCATGAAAATCAGATAAGTGCTGACTGATATAAACTACCTATAAAAACGGATGAAAACCTTTCAAAATAAAATACATAGACCAGTAACAAAAATTTAGCATCCTTGAAACATTTTTTAAGGCTGAGATGTGTGACTTTTCTTTATAATCATTTTATTCTTTCTGAAAATTCTCTATTCACTTTCCATAACTGAATTATCGAAGTCGTAATTCTATGGCATTGTACTTTACGACTAATGGTCTGATAGTATAAAAAGAATTTCATGAATTTTCGTTTATTGCCACTTAATGGAATGCCACATGGGTGGAAGGCGTTCACTGACGTCTCTCTAAAGGAACATGAGAGTTTGGGGCAATAAGCACTTTAACTTTCAATTGTTTTCATTATTATATTGCGTAATTATAGTCTTAGTTATACATAGTTATGCTTAATTCCTCACAGGTTTCGTTCGAAGGGCTATAGTAAAGGAATTAAATGAATATAGCAAAAAAGAACATTTGAAAGAATACAGAAACAATTCATGTTTTCTATGCATACTTTACAAGTGTTCTATGTGTAAAATCTTGGTTACACGGAATATAACCATGTGATTTTCCACTTCCTGTCACGCACTACTCCACATGGTACTATCACCGTTATTGACAGCAGATGTATTATTTCCGTGTTATCCGAATACATTGATTTTTTTTGACCAAGTTTTCAGGCCTCCTTTGCCTCGTAATGTAGCAGAATTGCCTGAAAGGATAGCATGCCCTGTCAATAACTTTGATGGTACCATGTTGAGTAGAGTGTAGCAGAAACTAGACTATCACATTGATGTATGTCGAGTAACCAAGGTTTCACACATAGAACACTTGTAAAGTATGTACATAAAACTTGAATTGTGTTTCTGTATGTGCTTTGAAATGTTCTTGTTTGTTTTTTTTACTGCATTCGGCTCAGTTTTCTTACCATAACGCTTCAAAACTACGGAGAAGGCTATGAAAAGCTCTATATATTAATGGGAGGCTGGATGGTCTCCTTTTTGTTTTTCGCTGAAAGGGTCTGATAGATTGCCCTCTGCTGTCCAGCCTCCCATCAATATAAAACTGCTTAAATGAAAATAGTTGATTCAGTTCAGATTTTTCGAAGACATGAAATTAGTAATAGTGCTATTCCTGATACTCTAAAATAAGAGTTTATAAAAGTTTCTACAGAATTGTTTCGGAAGAATTTTTAAATTAAATATTTTTCTTGGATGCATGATTTTTTTTAATTATTTAAACAAATGATCTCTCAGTATGAGTTCCGTAACCAGTTTTAAGTTCTGTGTATCAAAATTATTACCATTCTTTTTTCGTTTTCGGGAAGCTGTGAACTTTGAATTTCAAAATAGTTTTTTCTCAAATTACGTCACATTTTCAAACTTCGATAGTCTTGAGCGAGGAGCTTGCCTTTTAGTGCAAGCATAATTTGCATTTCCCATTTTATAAGCATTCTATTCGATGGATGTTTCGAAATTTGCATTTCAAATATCCTAACTCAAAAAACTCGCGCAGTTCGAATATTATACTCATGTTCATCCTCAGGGTTTTTTTACGACCTAGAACCACTATATATTTTAACTTACGTGTATCTGCTTTTTATACTGAGAGAGTGTATGTGTTATCTTTTCTTTTTATATAATCCTTTTGCGTATAATATTCACGTAAATTGATGGCCCATTTTTTAAGATTGATGAAACAAAATACTTGTTCGATTTCTCACTATTATGAAATATATTAACTCTCAGGATTTCAAGCTCTAAAATTTCCAAAAAGATATTCTTGTTCTTATATCATTCAAAACTTGCTTGTTCACTAACTTTTTAGTTTATGAAACGAAAATTGTTAAGAAAATTAGTTACTTTACAAATTCATAATTAATTCATAAATATCTATGTGTTTTATACAATCTGATTACTTCTCTCTTACATATTTATCATGTTAACTAAACAGTCTTTAAACCATTCTTACAAACTTTTTTCGTAATTAATCACTTTTTCATTGTAGAAAAATTGTGTATAACTAATTCCTTTTCTAATATATACTTTAAAATGTAGCATAAAATTACTTTTATACAAAATCCCTAATTAATAATGCGTCTTCTTCAACAAAAATGTTTTCTGGTTATATATATATATATATATATATATATATATATATATATATATATATATATATATATATATATATATATATATATATATAATATAATATACATATACATATACTAATATACTATATATATACTAATATACTATACTAATATACTATAATATATATATATATATATATATATATATATATATATATAATCCAATATAAGAATTTTTTAATATATAATCATATACATATACATACACATATATATAAATTTATACACACATATACATATACATATAAACAAAAATATAAAAATAATCATATAGTTATAAACCTAAGATAACTAAAAGTAGGAAGTAGGCACACAGTATAAAGACAAATTCCTGGCCTTAGGAACCAGGATTGCAGGTTTAAACAAGTTTTGCGGCGCCAACCTTCACCTGTAATTTGTCATACTATGTACCAAGAGAAAAGGAAAGAGTTCTATACGTAAAATTTAATTATTAAGTCATTAAACAAGAATATATGAACATAAACATAACCTACTAAAACGGATTTGTAACGATGGCCGAGAGTGCATTATCGTGTTCCCGCCAAATAGGGAGAGCAGAACCGCATAAAGTTACTTGCGATACGATATAAGAAACGATTAATTGTGATACAATATACGATAATAAGAAATATATATATATACTTTTAAAAAATCAAAAATCAAAATAAAAATCATAAAATTAGCAAAAATTATAATGAAACTCTGAAAAATATATATTAAAGATTTTTAATAATAATAATAAAAAAGCAAGCATGTGGCGCCATCTATTTAATAATTGTAGGATAAATTAGATATTGTCTAAATTTAAAAAATTACAAAACATAATAACAGTAAATAATTACATTAATACAAATTGTATCACAAAAAATCATTAGAAAAATAGTTATAAAGAAAATTAGCAGGGTATCCATGTTCAATACAGTGATTAATAAAATTTTTAAGATTTAAAAAAAATATTAGCTTTATCGCTAACTAATACTTTATTGCGATAAATATAGTTAAAAATAATATTTCTATATATAGATATTGATAAATTAGAATTCCAGTAAGGCACTTTGATGATATTAAAATTAAAGGCATCTCTTTTATCATAGATATTAGTATGTAGTTTCAAATCCTTAATATACAGAGATATATCTAGGTAATTTGTTTTGATTGGATTTTTATTAATTTTAACTAAGTTCAAGTAGGACGGATAAAAATTAATAATAGGATTTAAATTATCATTTTTACCAAAAATAATTAAATCATCAATATATCTAAAAATGTAGTAGTCATTATTAATAACATAACTATATTCATAAAAATGTAAATAAAGATTAGCCAAACTATTACTAGCTGGGCCCCCTTGTGGGAGTCCTTTCTCTTGTTTATATAAAGAACCATTAAAACTGATATAATTTTCTTTTAAGACAAAATCTATGAGAGTTTTAAATTTGTTAAAATTAATATTAAGGTTATACATACTGTGGTTTTCTAAAAAATTACTTTAATAATATCATATAAATCAATGGAATTGAAAAGATCTTCAAAGTCATAACTATGAACTGAATAAATATTTTTATCATTAAAAAAAATCTATAATCTCTTTACTATTTTTAATTATAGCTTTTATTACATTGCTGATTAATAAAGTTTTGTATTATATTATGAAGTAATTTGCCTGCAGTAGTAATATATGTTCTAAAACCATTTGTCACAGTTCTAAATTTAACCGGACTTTTATGGAATTTTGGAGTTAAAAATATATGGATACTTAATTTTAGGAATACAATAACCTAATTTTTTATAAATAGCAATAATACGATTACTAATTTCATTATGTGACAAATCTAATTTTTTAAAAGAACCATTATTAAGAAAGTGATCATAAAGAATATTATAATAAAAATACTTACAAATCACAGCATAGTTACCAGGTACTTTATCAATGTAAACTATGATAAAATTCTTTTGTAAATTATGAATTTTCTGTTTGATATCTTTAAAAGTAGTTTCATATTGAGAATGGTAGCTAAAATTCATAAGGTCTTTTAATATATTGTACTTATACTCTTTAAATGCCTCAATAGGTAGTCCAAATTTAATTGCAGATTTTGTAATAAAATTATCTATATCTTTACAAATTTGTTTTTAACAGTATTGTTGTTATTAGAAACATTTAATCTAAAATTAGTGCCTTTACTCATTATATCTTTTAAAATATTATCATTGATTATATCTAAGTTACCAGTAACTACATGTTTATGATGACCATCAATAAAATCATTATAGTTTTTACATATACAATCTTCTATATTAATAGAGGGCGAACTATTGTTGTAATTAAAGATAAATCTGCCCATCGTTTTGTTATATTTAAAAGCTTTCTTTACAACAACATTTCTAACTGGAAAAAGAGACAAATGTCTATTAAATACACTAGAAAAGTTAATTTTGTCAAAAGTTTTATTCATGAATAATAAAGTGCAGTACTCTGTAATGGGTTCATTAATTTTCTCAACATTAATATTGAATTTATTAACTAGATAGTTAGTAATGTCTTTAATAATGTGTACTGCATGACTAACCTTTAAGGAATCATTATTTAAGGATTCATATAACAATGCAATTTCATGTTTATTCAGACCAAACATGAAGCATTTATATAATATATATATATATACTAAATCGCTATAATTCTAAATAAACATAAATAGAAGTATAACCAAACAGTATAGGTAAGAAATAAATAGCTATAGAAATACAATAGCAAGCACTTGGCCTTGAGAACTAAGAATGTAGGTTTAAACATAGTTTTGAGGCCAGCCAACCTTCAAATGTAATTTGCTTATTCTACTGGGCTATATAGACGGAAAATAGGACTATGAATATGTCATTATTAGATGACTAAATACACTAATGCTAATATTACATAAAATTATAACATGAAATATTAATTAAAACTACTTAAGCCCCAATACATCACCATTTTATTCTTCCGGCAAGTAGATAACCAACTAAGAGCAGCATCGCAGAAAAGTAAAAATTAGTAATTTTTTTTTATTAGATCAATTATAAATAAAGCTTTATATACATAAAACTTAAATTATTTTAAAGGAAAATTTTGGAATAAAGAGAACTATCAATCATACCAAACAAGGCTATTATAAATTAAAATATATTTACACTTACTTAACATGTGGCTACATCGTGTGACTGTATGCAATAAAAATAGAATAACATTATAGTAAAAAATAAATATAAAAATAAATTGAGTAACAATGTGTGTGATTGAAAAATATAAAAACAAAATTTAAACCTAATTAAAACATTAGTCTTAAGAAAATTTGTCAGGAGGCTTAAACCTTTAGAAATGTAATTGCAAAGAAAATTATATAATGGGATATTCATATTCAATACAATAACTAATAAATTAATTAATATTTAAAGTAATATTAGATTTATCACTAGCCAATATATTGTTTCGATTTATATAGTTAATAATAATATTTCTATTAATAGAAATAGAAATATTCAAAGGGCACTTTAATAATATTAAAATTAAATGCATATATTTTATCATAAATATTAATATATAATTAAATATCCATAATATACCACCATACATACAGGTAATCAGTTTAAAGAAGATTATTATTAGTTTCAATTAGGTTGAAGTAATTAAGATAAAGATTAATATTGGGGGAAGGGGTAAAATTATTACTTTTATATACGTAAAACATTTAAGTCACCAATTTATCTAAAAATATAAAAGTCGTTATTCATAATCTATTTAATTTCGTAACGTAAATATAAATTAGCTAAGCTATTGCTGTTAGGTCCCCCTTGAGGAAAACCTTTAATTTGTCTATAAAAATTAACATTAAAGCTAATATAGTACATTAACCTTATAATTACTGTGTTTTTTTAATTACCTTTATTATGTCATTCATATCAATGGAATTGAAAAGATCTTCAAAATCAAAACTTAGAAAAGAACTCATAGCTTATAAAATTTTGAAAAGGAAGGTTTTTGTTCATTTTTTTCACATTAAATTTTTAAATAAATTAAAATTTTAATTAAAGTTATGTGAAATAAATTAAGTATTTCTGTGGTATGAAAATAATGCATGTATACAAGTATGTATATCCTCTATATATGTTTCATTTACATTAAATTAATGTAATTAAAATTACACTCTTGATCTATTTATATCTTTATAAATCACATACATATTATAAATTTTTACTATGCTTTGTGCTTGGATACAATACTATTTTATAGCCAACACATAAATTATTACAGAAATTGATTTTCCATTAGCTACTCTTGCTTAAAATGTTCTTTAAGTTTTTAGTGCGAAATAATCATCTTAAACTTCTGCTGTTTTGCAAGAACAGTATGTAAAAAAATATTTGTTGCACTTACAGTACAATATCAATTGTTACGCGCAATTGTATATATGATTTGACACAATTAACTAATTTACAATAATATATCGATAGACTTATGTACAAAAAACCTAAATTATTATATCACTCTAATATACATTTGGCTAAGATACAAATTTTTTTTTAAATTTCCTTAGCACAATATTGGTTATTTTGGATCCAATATAACGAACTCTCATTTTCCCCACTATTTGTGCATCATCTTTGTCACAGAAACGTTAAGAAAAAATTATATGGCTTGGAAAAGGAGAGTGAGTGTGTGTTCTCACAAGTTTTTTTTTTCCTTTTTTTATAAAAAGGGTTAGGTATTTTTAAAAAAAACTCTTCCATAAATTTATTCCCGAACTTTTTGAAGGCTTATTTTTTCAAATCTAATACTAAACTTAAATTACTGCAATGTATCATTAATTTAAGTGACAGAAATGTGCAGCGTTATGAATAATATTAGTGGATTTCACAGGGCTTCGAAATTTATTAATTTATTTAATGAAAATTCCATGTCTACGATGCGTAAACCCCACCCGCTCTCATCAATCAATCTTTTTTATTGCTTAAATTTGCATTAATTATTTTACCTTTTTACCTATAAGTAGTCTTTTAGCAGCATGCAAATGACAATTTGTGTCATTCTAGGATAATCTTTAGGCTCTTCTAAATTATTTAACTTGTTTCAGAACACAAATGTATTAAATATCTATTGAAACTAAATATCGTGGAAAAAATCAGTCTTTTATACCTCTTCTTCATAAAACTACTTTTATTTTTGAAATAAACTTGATGTCTTAAAAAACTTAAAACGATATAAAAACATTATGTACTTAAACAGTTAATTCTATACTTTCTGTTTCTTAAATTTTTAATCTTTAATATTTCATTTAGAAGGAAAATAATTTAATTACTTCGTAACGAAAACTCCTTGCAAAATTAAAATAATTCTCTTATTAGGTTTGAAAATTATTATCCTTTTGAAAAAAAACGATCTTGAAATGACCCTAAAAAAATAAACCATTTATATTCCCTACAGATGCAAATTTTTATGATTTTTTTTAATTCAGAAAATGGATAAGACAAAAATATAAGCAATAAGATAACTTCTGCTATTTCTTTAGTCAAACCTTTATCTTTACTAAAGTCAAACGTATCTTAGATTTTCTATTTACATATAATGACGTGAAATTTCCATTAGTTAGTTAATTTTTCTAATTACATTTTAACTCTCTCAGTCAAATTGCACATTAATTAGATCCTTTCAATGTAACCAGTATTCGGCGTTAATTACTAAGACAATCTCTTTGTTCTGTTAAATCTCTTTCGATTTGCATAGCCCTTTTCTTAATACACATCAATTACAAAGCCACCTGGGTAGCTGATACTTTTAGTTCTACAGAAGAAAACCCCATTTTCCTGAAATTCATCAGACTTTCAGCCTCTATTTAATAGCCTATTTTGCTGTGATAATATCTTGAGAGATTTTGAGGCTTTGTCTCAGATTAAATGGAGCGAATACTGCTAAGGTCATTAACACACGATACAAAAGGTGATTCTTTGACTTCTTGGTTCCTTTACATAACTCTTTTCAAAGTTGAATTCAGCTGTTGGAATTAAATATGCCGACAAAATAGGAAATTTGAATGGATGAAAAAATTATAGAGTTTAATACAAATGTTTGACTGTGGTTTTAAAAATGAATTTATGAATTCTGCCGAACTATAATGAAAAGTTACTGCACCAATTGTATTTTTAATAAAAAAAATCTAATTATATTATCAAAGCGCATTTATTCTAAATTTTCAAGTTATAATTGTTTTGTATACAAAGCCTTCAGAGAAAATTTTGCTTTCTCAGAATTTTAATATACTAACTTCCTTAGAATAATTTTATTTATGTATACATCATGCTTTTATTAAATGAGGTTAAAATTCTTAACGTATTACATTTTCTTAAAATATTTTTTTTTCATTTCAAAAATATTTAATAGTCATTTCATCATAACCAAATTTTTAAATATATTTTTATATGTCTATCAAAAGCTTTTACGAAAAACTAATTCAGATATACTCCTGATGTGCAAATATGTCCTAAGTTTTAATACAGCATTCTTATATAATATCAATAAAGAATATGAAAGATAATTAAGGTGACCAAATCTTTAGTTTTGGTATGTCACGATGAATTTAACTATTGCAAAAAAGAGAAACAAAAGTAACAGAGATTAAAAGTGTATATAAAGAGTAAAGAGTAAAAAGTCTAAAGAGAGTAAAAAGTATAAATAATAAAAAGTATAAAGAATAAAAAGTATAAAGAGTGTGTGTAAAAATATAAGTATAAAGAGTAAAAATTATAAAGAGTAAAAAGTATAAAAAGTGAAAGTATAAAAAGTAAAAGTATAAAGAATAAAGAATCAAAAGTATAAAGAATCAAGTTCAAAAAGGACATTTGAGAAAGTTTAGGTATTCTTTTTTACCAGATTTAAAATAAGTAAAATAGATTTTAAAAACACAATAATCAATATTTATGCAATGATATAATGCTAGATATTATAAAAATTATTTTACTAATTTAACACATCTCTCTATCGCGTATTGAATGTTTTGATCTTAAAACTCTCTCTCAAAATAAATATCGTAACTTGACTCATTCTATAGTTACAAGAATAAGTTCATATCACTTTCTTTCATCTGAATTATAATAATGTTCTTATGCTAATAATAAAATATCAATACATGGTCAAGAATCCATGCATTTAGCTTGAAGGTAGAATTTATCGGGATTGAAATTTTAACTCACACTCCATTAAAATAAAATTTGATATATCTATACACATTTATTTGAGGATTATCGCTGCCAAATTTGTACGTATTTCTGTAATTACTCTTTCTCATGAAAAATTCTATGATCTTTTGCTTCATTCCATGCTGTGAAAAAAAATATGTCTTAGCTATTAATCTAAAAAGATTTCATTCATAACTCACACATAAAAGCACCACAAATGTCATTTTATATTATTTCGTCTATATGAGTTTTGTCCTTTTGTAATAATGCAAACCAAAGAAATGGATAAAAAGAAACACAACAAATTGAGGATTATTTCATCTTAGATATAGCAAAAATAAAAGATTTCGTAGATCGGATGCTAGCAATTATGTATGATGATTTAAATCTTTCAAAAAAATAATTGTGATACAGAATATTTTTTTAATTATAGAATGCACTAATTAAATTTAATACTAAGTGTTTCGCTGATTACGATGACTTTTTAAATTACAAAGGATGAAAATATAGCTCCATGGAATTAACATAATAGTGTTTTTGGAAACGTTTTTGCTTAAAAATTTGAATCAATACTTGAATATTTTAAGAATTTTTTTTTCTTTTTTCTCTCTTTGTATTTGTTTTCAAATGAATTATGCGATCAAAAAAAGTTTAATTAAAAATTAAACATTTTCCTAACATTGCAAATTCTGTTAGAACAAAGTTTTTACAAAAGTAATGTAAGGTATTCTATGGAAGATATGTTAATTGTTTGTAATTGTGTACCAAAAAATATCTGGCATCAATCTGAAAACTAACTGCATGACAGGAAAAGAAAAAGTTAAAAGTTTTCTCAGATTTAATCAACTACAGTTTCATGATAATTTGTGAATGGAATTTGAACTTTTAACTTTTGAATTTAAAACTATGTTTAGTAAAAAAATATTCAAATTTGTTTTTATGACTTCCATAACAGAACAAAAGACAAAAAAAAATTTTTTTAAGAATTCTTTAAAATCATTTTTAACATATTGTTATGTACTCAACTTTTTAGACTGCATTCCATTAATAGTAAGTCATAAATTTCATATTTATCAACACTTGAACTGTAAAATATTTAAAACTTTTGGTATTATTAACGAACTGATTTCCAGTATTAATTATAACGTTGTGTTTTTATTAAAATATAACATTTGAAATATCTCCTTGTTATAAACAGTTAAATATCTTAAGACAACCGGTAATATATGACTGTTGTATCATTTACATGCATAGTTAGGCTTCTAAATGCATATGATCAAAAAATATAGATAGCTATATATAATGAAAGCAGTAAAAATGTAAAAAATCGTGTTTGGGAAGTTTGACGGATGGTTTATAACTGTGTAAGAATAAAGTGATTGAAGAGAAACGTATTCTTTGCAACTAAGTGGCAGATAAAATAAAATCCCCATTGTAAAATCACTTATTCATTATAAAATATGATGTTCTGCTTTATAAAAAGAATGATTGATTTTATCATAAAAGTAGAGAACTGCCCTTTCAAGTGATTCGTTATAGATTGATGAGACGTAGAATAATTAAAAGACGATCGATTATGAAAAGTACAAACCTGCTCATTAATAACTCATCAGCAACTTTTCGTTCTTAAACAGCTAATCGAAGCACAAGTTCACTCTGCTGCTTTTTTTACATCCCAAAAATTCCTTTTTTTTTTTGATGACACAAAAGAAGATTAAACTTTTAGTGTAAAAAAGTTGCTTTATGAGTATTGTATTCAAACTTACTTTATAAAAGCTATTTTGCTTTTTTTTATTTGCTTGAAAAAAGGGCTCTTTTTTAAAAAGTTTTTTAAGCTATCAGATGCAAAAATTTTCTACGTTCTTTGGAGGGAAAAAAATTAGCACGAGAAGTGCCACTCTCCTCAACAGTACCAAAGAACAGAATGAAAAGTGTTACTTTCTATAGTTACATGACTTCATTTTAATTAATTTTTTTATAAAAATATTAATTAAATTTATGAACATTTAAGATTTCTTGAAATTGTCTAATAAAAAACTTAAGAAGTATTTTTTATAAATAATTTTATCTAATAATTAAAAATATTAAGCCAAAATTTTTTCTGAATATTAAATAAAGAACATTAAGAGAGAGTAGTATGTTTTATCGTTAATAGCTATATTTTTCATCTATACAAAGAATACAAACTACATATTACATCTATTAAAGAAAAGAAGTTAATAACACACAAAAAAAATTACTAAAATGTCAATACTTACAATTGTTAAGCAAAAAGGAGAATTAAAAGATTAATATCTAATCACAAAAATAATACTAACTTATATTGATGTTAGTTAAACAATATCAAGAAGGAGAATTACACGAAAATGGATTAGAAAGAAATTTCCTTTTCTTTCAACAAAGCTTTGTACCTTATATTTGAATGGTTTCCTAAGAATTTGAATATAGCTTACGGTTTTTTTTTCTTGCATGAAAGAATTTTTAGGAAATTTCTTCAAATGTATGCTTTATTTGAGGAACAAATATTATTTTATCTAAAAATATAAAACAAAAAAAACTATAGTTACCCCATAGACTTTAAAATCTCAAAACTTTTGTGAAATTTAGATGTTTTATTACTAATAATTTTATTAATTTTTCCTTTTCTTCTAAATTAATAAAATAAAAGAATATGCATAAGCACTTTAATAAAAATTGTTATCATAGTTAAAAAAATAAATATAAGTAGAAAGAGTCTTCAAATAACCTTTTCATATGCATATAATTATTAATTTTTCAAATATTTCAAAATATTACGCTAAAATTACAACAAAGACGATAAATATCAAAACATGTGATGCTAAATATTTTTCTAAAAGAACGATGTGTAACTGTAAAACATTTTCACTATTAAATAGCCTTCATTTTAAAATGCATTTTTATACTAATTATTTATTTTAAATTTCCTACGATCTCCATGAATGAATTTTAGAGCTAATGCGAATCCTCCTGTATATTCAAAAATAAAACTCATCTTTAATCCATTTTGTTACATATTCTTTTTTTTTTTCATTTTCTGCTTGCATATTATATATTAGTCGTAAAAGTCTCAGCATTGACATTTTCAGAACTGGGCTCTCTAGAATGAATATCTGATTTTACCAATTTTTTTTTCTTTTGACTTCTCTATTTCAATGTATTCTTTTGTGTAAATAAGCGGTTGTCTGACAAAAACGTATTTGCTCTTCCGATTTAATCTCATTTGATACTTGAGGGTTGGTAACTTCGACTCTTGAAGCCATGAAGTTCCAACAAAAAGAATTGAATTTTAAAACTTTTTACTGTGTAAAGATATGTGGTTTCAAGATCCGTTTTAATGTTTTATTAAAATTTTACAATGCGAAACATTTTGAAGTGCAGCATAAATTTTATTTAATGCAAATAAGATTGTTTAATATACGAAATACTTTGTCGTTTTTCTATAACCATACGACATCTCTGTTGTTAGAAGATTGTTAAATGTTAAAACTGTGTTCTACTTTTGAAAAAAATAATTTTTTTTCAAGAGTGAAAATACAAGCTTATCTGAACACTTTAAAAGAAAGCGCAGGAAAAATATTGCAACGCATAATATCTTGAAATTCCACTGCCAGATAAATTTAAATTATTCTAGTTTTTGATTTATTTTTTTTCTTTTGTGAAAACAATTTTTTATTAATTTTTATATTTATTATTTTACTCCTACAAAATGTTTTAAATAGTTAAATTATAATATTATTTAAGCATTCCACCTAAAATTATATGTTTTCCTAGATAAATAACATTATTTTAAGGAATAACATCGCTCACATTTTGTATAAAATCGTATATCAAATTCATTATATCAATTGTAGAGAAAATGGAAATATATATCTAATATTTATTAATTAAGTTGCAAAATGTGAAGCGTTTCTTAGGACATATATATTTGAAATAAAATTTCTTCCAATCTTTCCAAATCTTTTAAATAGTCTTGCGTTCAATTTTCTCTATCAGTTTCACCCTTCGACAAATGTGCGTCAAGTAGTTGCCCAATTTGGCTTATTTTGCCATTCTGCTCTGCTTAAAACATTTTTAATTAAAAAATGAATATTCTTTCAGTTTAATTTTTTAACATGTAAACTGAATATCTAAAAGGTATCTCTCATAAGATATGTGAAAGAAAGTCGTGTAATACCTTGCTTTTTTGCATTTTTAAGAGACTTATGTCTCTTTAATAAATCACATTCGCAGTAAATTAATAAATTCGGAATACTACAAGTATCAATTAACACACATACATACACAATTCACTGATGAAAATAAAAATCCCAACCCTAAGAATCAGTTGTGCTATTGCAGATAAACAAAATTTGATAGGCGTGTTTATATATCTGAAACTTGACATTGATTCAAATGTTGCATTGAGTGCATAAATGTGGCACTAGTAGCACCACATTGAGCATGCGAATCAAGTGCACTTTAAATACGCTCTGTAAACCTCGTTAACGTTATTTATCGCTGATATATGACATAGTCAATTGATGTTAGGCAATTGGCTCACCAGCTCAATTAATTTGAATGAGTTCGTAAAAAAGGGTAAGTAAGGGCGGACTTTCTCTCCACAATATTGTGAGAAGACTTGGCAGAAATGTATAACAGTGTGCGCCATCATTGCTGGCAGCAGTGGTCTTGAAAAGGTACTATCTCAAGAAATCCGAGGTCACCACTAACAAAAAAGACCGCCGTATTTGCCGTATGGCTGGGATTCATCATAGCACACCTGCAGCAGAAATTACAGCTTTTGTTTTCACCAGAGTGAAATAGTAAACTATAGCAAATGGATTGTTTGAAAGATACCTCCGAGCCAGATGCCCTATAGCATTTATATATCATTAGACCCAAATCACTGTAAACTGCGACTTCAGTGATGCCACGCTAGAGCTCTTTGGAGGATGGAGTGGCAATGTGTTGTGTTCTCCGATGAGAGCTGTTTCGGCTATGGTGCCAGTGATATCCGTATTTCCATTAGAAGTCAAGGTGAGCTCCTGCAAACAACCTTTCTACGACCTACACTCACTGGAACTGGACTTATGATAGCAGAAGCACTCTTGTTGTTATTCCAAGCATCCTGACAGTAGATTTGTGATTCAAACCGTTGCGATGCCATTTGTAAACATTATTCAAAGATAACTTACCCTCTCATACCACTACTATAAACCAACATGCTCTACAGCGTTGACGTGTTGCTTTGGCCTACTAGATGCTAAATCACCAAATTTTTCTCCAAATGAAAACGAATGTGACACCATTGGACAGCAACTCTAGCGTCCTCCATAACCAGAATTAAACACCCTTATATTGACCAATCTTGTGCAAAAGGCACATAATTTTATCCCACAAACTGATATCTGGAACATGCACGTTAAAATGTTTTCATTCGAAATTCTGGTGGTTAACCTGGCAATTAATATAAAGTCTTCACATTTGAAATGGCTCTTCTTCCGCTGAATTAACCTGTGATCTTGAACCTTTAGACAATTAAATATGTTACTGACACAAATGTATTGCCGGAATTTCATTAGTCTACAATAATTTCTTCATGGTGTTGGGATTTTTCCCGTCAGTGGTATATAAGATAAGCTTTAATTTATTACCACAAGTGCTTCTGTAACCATAATAGATGCACCTTTTTATTCAGAAAACATAAGTTTTTCATTAATTATATTACAATTCTTAATGCAAGCAATTTAACCATCTGGGTGGTTAGCTTCCTCCTGAAAAGTTATTCCGAAAGCGTTAACTCTTATATTTTGCCGTTCGCTTTCAAAATCCAACAGACTTCTTTCCTTTCCCCTTTTTAAAACTTGGGAGGCCTAACGGGGACAATTTTATGACTTAGTTCGGTCCCTTTGTCAAGTAAGAACCAAGAGATCAATCGTTTACAGCTAGCTGTTAAGTTGCCTTGGGCATTTTTGTATGAAAGCTGTAGTGCAACTGGGTCGTTTCCCCTATATGTTCAGTCACAGTAAAATTAAAACAAAATGAAGGGTAAAAAAAAGGAAAAAATGAAATAAATAATGTGTTAGAAGTTGAAAAATAATTATATTTTCTTCAAACTAAATTTATTTTTCTGTCATTTTTAAAAATTAAATATATATATATATATATATATATATATATATATATATATATATATATATATATATATATATATATATATATATATATTGGTATTGCGATTTGAACCAGAAAAAAAGCATCCTGTATTCATTTTTGAATATGAGAGCAAGAAAACGCGTTCACCTTCCTGTTTTTTTAAAAAGTAATGAGGTAAAAAGAGCAAAGGCCCTATCTCTTTCTTTAAACAATAAGACAATAAATGGTGCATACGGCGATATACATACGATGATTATTTTTATGAAATAAAACCGATCTTTCTCTATTCAATTATATTTTTAATTTAAAATAACATAAAAAAGGATTTCAATACTTTTCATTTATTTTAATTAAAATCATATAAATGATATTTTTATGTTAACTGAATATTTTTCGGAAAAAATCTAAATTTTCATTCCTAGTGCTCTCCTTTTCGAACTCCTTGTATTAAATAAAAATATCTTTTCTACATCGGCATTTCTGATGGACATAACACACATTCAGTCAATAATTTTTAATTTTAATGGGGGATATACTTCTTCAAATGCGCACATGACAGTACTTCTAAACATTTTCTACTCAAGTTTAATTTCTTATCTTTCTGTTTCTTTTATTACAAGGAAAAATGTCACACATCGATAACTACATTTTCACATAATTCAGTCATTACAAATTCTATTGTGAGAAAAGTTCTCCCAAATTAATTTTGTCTTTCAAAACAGTACACTTAAAATAATTTTGTTCAGTGAAGTTAACCGACAGATCCACAATGTATCCATACTAAATTTTAAAAACAATTTTAACATTTGGAAATGTATCCTGTATTAAATTTTGAGAATACACAAATATTTCCTGCTGTAGGGAAAACATAGTATGAGAGATGTGGTGTGTGGTTTTGAAAGAATGTTTTCGTACGTGTAGACGATTTTTGAAAATTTAAATATCACTAAAGCTGATCATATAACTGCAAATGAGCCTTATTTTAATGTGTGCTGGTATCAAAATAAAACACTTTACAATATAAAACAGACTATGGGTTTATATTCAATAACAAACTATTCGCAAAATGGCTTACAACTTCTATTCAAATTGTAAAGAAACTGAAATATAAATATATCTTACTACAGTCAAAAATATTCATAATATGTAAATATCCTATTCCTCCACTTATTTCAGTACATTTTAAAAACTGCAGCTGAATGCATTTTTTTATATTTATAAACGAGGCATAAAAGCTCACACAGTCGTAAAAATGTCTTTATCATTTTTAAATATACTACTATAAAAAACATATGGATTGTAAGATCAGTTCTAAAATCCTAAAAGCTTTTAGAGGAGCAAAAAACATGTAATTTTGGATTGATCAAAATTTTAATATAATACACAAATATACATGTTATTAAGCAAATACATTTGAAAAATCAAACTTCCTTCTGAAATAAACATAATTGAAAGAAAAATGTTTAATTGCAAATGAGTGGAAATACATGTTTATCTAAGGGGTATCCCCAAAGTGAGGCAATCCTCAAACTTAAAACTCAAACTCAGTGGCACAACAATCCATGAGGGCCAGGAACTACATTGCCAATCCCAATATACGTGACCATTGGGCGCTGAGGTGCATGAAAAGATGTCCCGATTTGCTGGTCTGTCTGAAGAGAGACCTTCAGTGTTTAAGAACCCAAGCAAGCTTGGTACTCATTTATCGACCCAATGTAGCGAGGAGGAAAGGCAGAGTTAGTAGAACCCGTTAGTAGAACCCCAGACCTGTGTTATGGAAGCACGATACACTACCACTCGACCCTATTCGGTGAAATATAAAACTTAATGCTAGAATCTTATATAATTCCCTAATGAATGAGGGAGTCCAAACTTTTTTTTTCATGTAAACTGTTTAGACGGAAATGGTTAATTACAAACATTTCACAAGTTGCATAAATTAAAATTAACCGTTATAGTTTACATAAATTTTTAAGAGTGCAAAAGGTGTATTTTGGCTGCACGAATTAATTTTAAAAGGAATATGGTTACGAAAAAGTAGTACAAATCTATCTAAAGTAGGGTTGGTTACCTTAGATATTGTCAAACACAACAATGTATTGGAAGCCAATTCCACAATTCGTTGTTACAAAAATGTATGGGAAATTACAAGACTTATTTTTGCATTTGTAACATATATTTTTTTCCCCTGAGAACTTTAAAAGCTAGAGCGGCATCCATCAAAACCGCGGTTCCCTCTCTGTTTTTCCAGATCGCCCCTGACTAATTTGGCTCTGCCATAGTAAGCGAAAATGTCGTATTTTGTTTGTAAAGATCACTTTATAGCAGACTGCATTTTTCTTGTATTTTAGATGGTCGTTTTATTTTTTCTACATCAATATCTTAATGTTTGAATTTAAAAGTACATAAAGTTCTTGACATTCGCATCAATGACCATTTTAATTTTATTAGTATATGAATGTGTCGTCAAACGATTACATGACTATTATTAACATATTATTTTATCCATTTAATTAATATTAAGTATAACATAACGCACACAAATTTTCTGAACTTTAAAATAAATATTTCGAAAACTACTTCAGATATACTCAAAATGTTTCATTCCTACGCTTTAGCTTCTCAGTTTTTCTTCTATGTAAAACTTTATTGTATATTCAACAATTTTTTTAGTATATTTTTTGCTCTTAGCCTGCAGGTTTCAAAAGAATTGTATGAAATTTTCGAAATATATTAAAAAATACTAAATAAGCTGTATAATAAAATTTGAAATTTATATTATACTCAAAGAGTTGCTAGAACTTATGGTAAATAATTTTTAACTGCGTGATACATTTTTTTTCGAAATTTCAAATGGAATTTCTAACATAAAATTTCTAGCTTTATACGGTCGATATTTCAAAAAATATCCAAATTTTAATTACTTATGCAGTTAGCCTTTAAAAAAAGATAAATGTTGAGGTATTTTGCTTAAATAGATATTTTTGAATAATAATTCGAATGTTTTTGAATAGCTCGATTTTAAAATTGATTTTTGTGTTTATTTATATGCATACATGTCTACTGTAAATGTTTCCGTATATTTTTGATTACCATTTATTCAAACATTCAAGTTATAAAAAATGAGGGAAAATCTTCGTTCATGTTGTCTTTGATGTAAACTGAAGTTCGAGCACTTAAAATTCAAATATAATTCAGTGTATTTTAACAATATATAACTAGGCACTGTACGTAAACTTCCCTGAATACTTGGGCTTTGAAATCCACAAAAAGAAAAAAAACTAATAGATCTTAATTAGTTTTTTTTCTCGTTATTACTTTTATCAAAGTGTAAGAAAATGTTTCAAATTATTTGATGAAGTTTAAATTTATTCATTTTTAGGGGTTGGAAAGTTTAAAAGGTTTCAAATTTTAAAGTGTTTGGTGTTTTATTAATTTTTTTTGGCATCTTATAATGAAATAATCATGTTTCAAAAACTGAAAGCATTGATTAAGATAAGAAAAATGAAGCGAAAGAATATACTTAAAAAGGTATAATTTGTCTAACTATATAAAATAGCAGATTACCCTGACACGCCCCTACTTGTTACAGTTTCAAATTAATAGGAAACCAAAAAGGAATTGTAACATATTTTACTTATGCGTTGGGACTTTTCAAAATACAAGCTAACAAACAAACACGGGTTCTAAAGAAATTCTTCCCCGATTTTTTACGATTGTTCCAGGGTCAAAGCACGGGGTTCCCTGCGAGCAATAAAACTTCCTATCAGTGTCCTGCTGTGTGGCTTCCACCGTCCCTAACTATCTATCAAGATGTTAAACCTTTAAAAGGGGAAAAGGATTTCAGAAAAGTACGGCTCAGCCGCTTTTGAGAATGTTACTTGAAGGCAAAAAAAGACCCGTGCAGTGCATTTTCGAAGCATTTTTACAATGAAGGAATTTTCCGTGTGGAACGCTTGGAGGGTTAATATTAATTTTATAAACATGTTTTTAAATATCAGTTCCTATTCGATTCCACGCCATTTGATTTATTTGCTCTATTTGGACAAGACAACAACAGCAACAACAAGTATTCAGTTCACACAGCAGTTACAGAAATATACGCAACATTGGTTATCTAACCTAAATAATATCAAACATAAATTACAAGCAAATATAAATATATTTCAAATACTAGGAAGAAATGAAAAATTAAAATCAATGAATTGCATTCTATATAGTGATCGTTCTTCTCTTCTTAGAAAAATGTGTAAATATTTTTTAACCGAGAATATCAAGAAAAATACAAAATTGTTTTTAATTATTTTAATGTTTCCTAGCTTTAAAAATTAATCATTAAAATGCTATGCAAAATATAATAATAAGCTAGCGAAATATTACACAAAGTATTGTTATGGACGAGTAAAATATGATGTAAAATATATAGCAAGGAAAAAATATTTCTTCATGGCTGAAAATACATTTAAAGAAATACAGAAAAAAAGTCTAGATCACCAAAAAAATCTAAGCAAATTTTAAAAGATCAGGTGTACTTTTTCCTTTTTAAACTTAACACACACTTCAGGTGTTTTTTTATGATAAAAGTATCTTCCATTTTAATTATTACATTTGAAAATTATTTGAATGATGAAATTCTAGTGCTTCTTTTGAAATGCATTCTAAAATAATCATCCAGAAAATCATAATAGAATGTATCGAATTTTAATTTTCGACGATAATTATGATAAAAATACAACGCAATATAATTACATATCGTTCTTAATCAGTATTAATTGATTAATTTTATTTTTTCATAAGCTTAGCAACGTAAACGCATTTATTAATTAATTCTACAAAAACAAAAAGTATTTATTCTATAATTTATGGACCACATGTGTATAAATATTGCACATATTGTGTGTTTTAATAATATCTTTTAAATTATAGTAAATAAGCAAAAAGTAAATAATTTATTACTACAGTTCATCGCAATTTTTTGAAAATATGAAGTATAATTAGAGTTGTAAAAAGTTTTACTCCTTTGATTATAGAATAAGTGTGCCCTAAAGCATATAACGATTAAAATTTCTACCTATGTCATTGATGATTAGTTCTAAGGACTATTTTATTCTTAATAAATTTGGAGCAAGTTAATACTTATCTGTTTTGGAAAAAGAAATTTTGAAAGTTGATCGGATCCTTCGGAATACTTCACTTTAAATATATTAACACAAGTATACTTATTTAAAAAATGCAATTCTTCATATTTTTTTATCTTTTTGTCAAAAAATCTCTTCAAGTAAACTCTCTCTCTCTCTCTCTTTCTCTCTCTTTGCAGCTCTTTAATGTCCTTTGTATAAACTTTTCTAAGCTTTTGTTCATTAGTTAGAATCGCAAGAAATTTTGATACGAATGGCTGTCACACACCGCTAGAAAATATATAAATGACGTGTCGCCATCTATCCTGGGAAAAAAGAATCATGATAACACCCGCTTGAAGAGTTAAACTGAAATACCATGAAGGGTATTACATAAGGCAATAACATAATTGAAATTACATACAAATCATATCAGTTTAACAATTTTATGACTTTTTCAGGTTTTACAAGCAGGAAATGAGGAATAAGAAGCTTTTTTTTCTGTCCGTGCTCTTCTTAAACACAAACTTGGCTTATCTTTCTTTTCTAAAGTTAATAAAACATTTAATAAATACAAAGCACTGTTGATTCTTAAGAAGTGAAGATCATTTTTAAGGTGAAGCATTAATTTAATGGAAAATTTCAGTTTTAAATGACAGATTTTCTGAAACTCAAATAGTATGTAATTATAATATACATATGGGCCACGTTTAAGAGTTTAGGAGCTATGGGTCAATGAAATAATGTCGATACATGTGATTCGTGACTCTTTACTAATATATTGCCTACTGGAACAAGGGAACGTAATTATTTAATTTTTCAGTTAATATGTACAATAACCCATCACCTACTACTATTAATGACAACATATTACTTTAAAAAGTGTAGTTTATAATAATAATATTTATTCAATTTGTTTCTTTTGTAACCGATTCGTGATTCTCTCGAAATACCACCCGCATGCAAGTTATCGTTTCATATATTATCACTTGTTTTTTATCTACAAAAAAATTGTTATCTGAAGTATATACACGCAAAAGAAAAAAAATTATAAAATTAATTAGTAAATGTGGAGCTAGTGAATTGCTTAAATCAAATATAAAATCGTCAAATTAAATTGAAGCATTTTAATCCATTTCATAAATCTCAATATAATTCCACTGAATAAATATTATTGCAAATTACGCAAAAGAAAAATATATAAGTTTAATTGATAAATTATTTATTTAACTGACATAAAAGATAACCTTAAGCTCAAATTTTTATTGATTTTGATTTGGATAGAATATACTTTAAGCAGAGACATTTAAAATCCCCCTTAATTAGTATATATATATATATATATATATGTCATGATATTAAAGACAGAATCAGATTAAAGTTTAAAAAAGGAAGGTGTTTATTCGATCGTGTCTACATCAGTTCTCACGCTAAAGTCAGAGAGGAAAAAGCACGCCATGGTGGGGGTTCCACGTGAAATACACGTGAAAAACATCTGGTGAGTGTCGCTGCTTTGAAGATGGTGTTTGCAAGTTAATGCTGACATATGTTGATTATTAAATCTAACGACCTAGAATTAGACATGTTTATTGGCTCGGCCATATGTTCGGAAGACATAAATAGGTGATTAGTTTGATACTTGAATATGGGGACTGAGACAGATAGAGTCAAGTGCTAGATAGGGAATTTAATTTTTAATCTAATTTAATTATCCTTACATTTGCCCCCCAAATTTTAAAGGGAGTCATGGCGTGGTTTTTTCCCTCTTTACAAACTTAATCAATTTTCAACAAACACAAAACAATACATAGTTATTTAGAAAGACATATTAAACACAGTAGAAATCTTTAAGCACTAGTAATTCTAAAATCAAAAAGCAATACAATAAACAAAACTATAACAACAAACACAGTAATGACAATTAATTGATAAACATGAATTTCCATACATATAAATGAAGATTAGCTTGTTCAAATCTATTCGACATCTAGAATAAGAGCTCACGTTTCCTCCTATTCCTTCATAATAATAGATTCGTATTATAGCTGGTAGATATTTTACAAAAAATTATGTTGGAAAATAATATATCAAACAATAAGATAGTAAATATAAAAATACATGAAATCATACAAATGTTAAAATAATAATTTTGTATAAAAATCTACTCTGGCGCCATCGTAGTAATACCTTATATTGTTACACACATTTTGAATATATGAAATACATTTTTAAAAAGAGATAAAAAAATAAAAAAAAATATACACTAATAAAATGAAATTATTAATAATATGAAAACGGTGTATAACACACAACTTATATGCACTATTCAACAAAATAAACAATATTTTATTTCACATGCGTTATAAAATATAAAAATTATAAGAATATAGGAATAAAAGAATACAAGAATATAAGAGCACTTTATTATTTTTGAGTCGGAAAAGTGGACTCACTTCAATACTAACTTTTAGTATGTATGAAAATTTTCTCAATATTCACTGTAACTTAACAATATCGCATACAATATTTTGAATCTTTCCGTAACCTTCTAAGAATTCGTTTCATAGACAAAAGTTCTTGATTTTCTCTTACATCACACATTCACTAATATAAACTGTATCACCTTACTTAATTTTGAACACATCTCTCTGAGAAATCTGCGTCATCAACTCACAGATGTTCAGGGATGCTGATAAGAAACAATGAGAGGTGTACATATCAAACTAAACAAGTTTGTCCTCTTAATGTTTCGAGACATATACAAAATTATAATGATTGTATTCTCCCTTATCCACTGTATAATATCCAAAAATAAGCTTCAAGTTATTAAATTTACTGTAATTTTAGATAAGGAAAATTTCGAGAAATAGTGAATCCTGATATATGGCCAGTATATCAAAACACACAATTTCAAAATAAAAAAAATAAATGACATGCAATAAGATTAGTGCTGACTAAAATAATTAACAAAACAATTGAATTCAATGGAGAAAAAAGAATACAACTTGACTTTACTTTTGTTTCTTATAACAATCAATATCTCTAGTATTCGTTCTCTCATTAGTCGTTTTTCTAAAAACTTAATTTATATCTTTCACTTTTTAAAACACCAATTTCTATCATAACTCTTAATTCATTCGACATCTTAAGATAAAATTATGAGAAGTATATTAAAATTTCTCAAAATTTTGTATGACTAAACCTATATACTTTGTTTTCTCAATTAAAAATATAAAGAAAATATCTCACACATTTATATAACACAACTATATTATAAAATTTAAATACCATATCATATCATATATTATTCTTTTTCGTCGAAAAGTCTTGTTAAGCAGAACTCAGTTATTTCTGTATTACGTAAGATGTTTCTTTTAGTTATTATCTTCTTCTCTTATGGGTATTTTGTTGAATGTAATTTAATTGAAAATTTTCAGATGGATGAAAATGTCTTAAACGAACTGATTGAACCAATTCAGTGTCAGTTTTATTAAGGGCATTCGGTCTATCAATTTCAAATAATACATCAGAACATTTTCTTAAAACGGTATAAGGGCCTGAATAAGGGGGACTTAATTTCCTTGTATTGGGGTATTGAAATTCCTCATACATTACTAAGTCACCAACCTTGAAATCAGCTTCCTGAAATTTTTTATCATATCTAATCTTATTTATTTTATAATATTGTTCTGTTCTTTCTTTGGCTAATTTTCTTGCTTCTTCTAAGGGAGGATATATCTCATTATCTTTTAGCGAAATTTCGAAAGGTAAATTACCATACATTAAGTAGGTTGGAGGGAAACCTGTTATTGTATGTGGAGTTTGATTATACTGATGGGTTACTTTTTCTAGAATTTTTCTCCATGGGACTTTATTTGAACTATTACTAATTTCACATTTTAAGCGGGTAATGATGGTTTGATTTACACGTTCAACCTTCCCATTGGTTTGTGGTCTGTGAGAAGTAGTTAATAATTGAGTTACATTATTATGTTTTAAAAAATGCTTAAATTTGGAAGAGGTGAACGCAGTATTTCTATCACTTAAAATTTTTTCCGGTATGTGATGCTGAAAGATTTGTCTTAAACAATTTATATAAGTATCTGTTGTTGTATTTTTTTGATGGGAAAGTCCAAATGTACCTAGTTGCATGATCAATAATAATGTGTAAATATTTTTAACAGAGTTGTAATAATTTAAACCACCTACACTATCTATCGATAAAAGTTCAAATGGTTTTTCACAAAGAGGAAGTGATTGCATCAGTCCGTATTTTCTCTGATGTGACTTCTTATTTATTTGACAAGTTTCACAGTGTTTCACATAATTTCGTATATCAGTAATAATGTTTATCCAATAATATTGTGGTGATATTAATTTTAACATGGTAGCTACACCAGGGTGGCCAAATTTTTTATGAGTTGTTTTCATTAATTTCACTCTTAGAGCTTTGGGTACAATTATTTTATTTAAACCTTGTCTTTTAACTACAAAAACACCATCTCTCTTAAAACATTTAGGAGCTGATGTATTTTCTATATTTTGAAAATGACTTATTTCATTGATATCTAATAAAGGTTCTGGGGGTGTATTAATTATATGATAAGCAATAGGATTTCTTGTTAACATATCAGCTTCAACATTAGTGCTACCTTTCTTATATTTTATATCAAAATCATTCATAGAAACTTTTAAAGACCATCTAAAAAGTCTACCCGTGGGATTTTTGAAATTTTTAAGCCAAACTAATGCATTATGATCGGTATGAACTGTGAAATGAGATCCATGAAGATAGCAATGGAATTTATCTAAACTATCAATTATAGCTAAGCATTCTAATTCAGTTATTGTATAATTAATTTCATAATTTCTCAGTCGTCTCGAGTGGAATGCAATCGGATGTTGATTTCCATTGGGTTTTTGTTGTTTGAGGTTACATGAGATTGCAGTTTTCGATGCATCTACATAAAGATGACAGGGATAATTTGGATTGAATATAGCTAAAATGGGCTTTGAAATTAAGCTGTCTTTAAGTTTTTGAAAAGATTGTTGACATTCTTGGGTCCAATTCCAATTTTGATTCTTTTTAAGAAGATTATTTAAGGGCATTCTTAATTTTGCATATTGAGGAATGAATTTATAATAGACATTAATACTACCAAGAAATCTTTGTAAATCCTTTACATTTCTAGGGAGTAAAAGTTTTTTAATTATTTCGACATTTGTATTATTTGGAGTGTATGACCCTTGTTTTATTTCATATCCTAAGAAATCAATTGTATCTTTGCCAAATTTACACTTTGAGAATTTTAATTTTATATTTTATATTCCACAAATTTTAAAAATTTCCTCTAAATGTTTTGCATGTTCTTCAATTGATTCCGAAAATACTATTATATCGTCAAAATAATTTAATGCAAATTTTATTTGGTATTTATTTAAAATCTGTCTAATAGCTCTTTGAAATATAGCTGGAGAATTTTTATATCCAAAAGGCAAACGATTAAATTGAAAAAGACCGTAATTTGATGTAAATACAAGTTTTTCAGATTCATTATCATCTAATTTAATGTGCCAATAACCGCTACATAGGTCGATGGTTGAGAAAAATTTTGCATGTGTTAATTTGTCTAAAACTGCATCTATTCGGGTAATTGGCTCTGCATCTAATTTTGTGATAGCATTTAGCTTTCTGTAATCGATACATAATCGTGTACGAGCATTATCCTCTTTTTTAAAAGCCAATGTTATAGGGGCAGCGTAAGAACTATAAGATGGTTTTATTATTCCTTCTTTCAATAATGCATCTAATTGCTTTTTCCGTATCATCTTTAAAAGATGTCCTATATGGTCGATTTGCAATGGGTAATTCTGAGGTAAGTATTATTTTAGGAGAATTACATTTTAACTCGCACACATCAAACTTATTTTTAGCAAAGACATGTTTTTATTTATCAATAATCATATTAATAATATCATAATCACTATTAGGAATTATTTCTATATTAAACACATTATCAATTTTTAGTGATAATTTTATTATTACTAAATTTAAAAGTTTCATTTTCTTTGATATTTTTCTTAGATTCATAATTTTTTAAAATTTGTTTTCCTCTTTGAAAAATTTTATAATCACTAAAATTAATATTTAATTCAAAAATACTCATAGTTTTATTAGAAATTATTAAATATTTCAGTTCTACATTTATTATGAGGAATTTAATATTTTCATTAATTTCTCCTATTTTCAATTGTAAAGTAATTGCCTCACTCACCTCAATTTCTCCATTGATGGTGGCAATTTTTGTTTTGATATACTCTACATTGTGGTATCCCTTGATTTGTGATATTATATTCTTTGGAATAATATTGACACTCTCTCTCTCTCTCTCTCTCTCTCTCTTGTGTGATCCTGTATCCAAGAGGACATCAACTTGTTTGAAGTTGATTCTTCCCTGGATGATCATAAGTTCTCATGTTTGATGAGGTTGGAATACCGTATTATTGTTTTGTGTTCTTTGAAGGGGGTAGAAAGTTGGAGCATTGGGTCGCAAAACTGTCGGTCTTTGTGGAAATCGTTGGTTTCTCGGATATAGGGTCGGCCGCTGAAGTGAAAAGGAAGGGTGATGATAAAGTGATGGAAACTGAGGAGAGTATACCTCATATCTTGTATTGGTTATGGTATCCGGATGTTGAGATTGGTCATTTCTCCAATTCCATCCTCCATATTGTTGTCTATGGGCAAATTGATTCGTATGATAAGGAATTCTTGTCATTGGATACTTTGGGTATATAACTTCATTCTTACTTGATTTTGATTTTTCTTGGATATCTAAGAGTTTCATTTTTTCCTTCAGTTCCTCTATGTTGCTGCAGCTTTGTAACTGTATTTCTATGGCTCTATTTTCTTTTAATTCTCTTATGATGTAATATTTTTCAGCTTCTTCTTCCATGTTTATCCGGGATGCGATTTCTTTTACTCAGTAGAAATATTCTTTGAGGTTTTTTCTGTTTTAGATAATTGAAGATGAATCTCCGCTGGATTGACTTGTGTTCCGAATTCACGTATTAAATTATTTTTCAGTTCGTAAAAACTTTTAGGGATAGATTGTGATTGGATGTAAGTCTTCACAGCTCCATCTACTAACTTGATTATGAATAGGATTTTCTGTTTCTCTGGTATATTGAAGGAATCGCACGTACTTTCAAAATTTCTAATGAATGTTTGGATGGGTATTTCCAGGTTATATTTTTGGAAAAAAGTCTGTAGATCTTCAAATCGAATATCATTTTTAATAATGGTTATAGGTTGTTGTAATTTTTCTTCATCAGCATCTAAATTCTCTTCTTGCTTAATTTTAATTTCATTCATTGTTTCCATTTTTGAAGTATGACTTTATGAAATCTTGTTAGGAGAAGAGGATGATTCTATTTCTTTGGCGGTAAGAGCGATGTTCTTTCGGGGATTACTAGAGCGTTTCTTTTTCCGTACCATAGATTAATTCTGGTAACCCAACGTCCTCAGCTAACAAATGTAGAGTGCCGTAAGTCTTCCATAAAATTCTTCATATCAGTTATTACTGCAGTTGGCTTTCGTTTTTATATTAAAATATTTTATAAAAAAGATTAGTTTTTTACATTAAGATCGCAGACAAAGATCCTGCCGGCTTTAATTCTGTCATGATTTTTAAAGACAGAATCAGATTAAAGTTTAAAAAAGGAAGGTGTTTATTCGATCGTGTCTGCATCAGTTCTCACGCTAAAGGCAGAGAGGAAAAAGCACGCCATGGTGGGGGTTCCACGTGAAATACACGTGAAAAACATCTGGTGAGTGTCGCTGCTTTGAAGATGGTGTTTGCAAGTTAATTCTGACATATGTTGACTATTAAATCTAACGACCTAGAATTAGACATGTTTATTGGCTCGGCCATATGTTCGGAAGACATAAATAGGTGATTAGTTTGATACTTGAATATGGGGACTGAGACAGATAGAGTCAAGTGCTAGATAGGGAATTTAATTTTTAATCTAATTTAATTATTCTTACATATATATATATATATATATATATATATATATATATATATATATATATATATACTCACAAGTTATGATTAATCAACTGTTAGGAGTTGTGTGTTATACAATGTTAAAATTATAAACTGCTAACACACAGTGGTGACATATAATTTTTTAAATTTTTGTCAAATTATTAATTTTGTCAATGGGTGAAAAACAAGGTTAAAATGCATTTTTAAAATAAACATTTTTAATGTTATAAGTAAGATCTGTGATATATATCTTATCTTCACATAATTCGAAAACTGAAATTTTTTTTTAGTAAAATAATATAACAAATTTTACATTTTATAATTTCTTCTTTTCCATAATTATGTTTAAGTATTCATGTTTCATGAAAATACTTTTTTTAGCTTCTAATTTATAAGTTGGAATTTTTTTTTTAATTTAGAATCTTTGGATAGAGATCTGTTTTGAATTTTTACCAGACCAAATATTTGTTAAACAAAATAGTATACTTGAATTCCTTTCGTTAAATAATAAAAACGCCTGTTTCGCCTTAATGGAACCCAAAAACTTTCACCAAAATGTGACAAATTTTATAATTAAATCAATAAAGTGATGAGAAGTAGATAAGTGGAAAAAACTCTATAAAAATTTTACTCGGTGGCAATTGGTAATATAAAAACTTCTCTCTAATATTTAATTAATTTTTCCATTAGCATACTTTCGTTAAATTCAAGTCATGAAGAAAGACAGCAACTTTATTTTTTAGTAAAAGGCTTAGGAAAGTTATTAAATGTTATTTTTTAGCCCAAGTACTTCATGCTGAAAGATTTTTTTTCTTTCTGATAACCAATTAAATGTGATAAAATTACTTTACAAATGCGAAATTTTAAATGCCACATAAAAAATTTGATGCCTCTTACTTTTTGTTTTTAAAATGACTCAGATTTGTTCTCTATGAAGGATTTTTTTTGGCTTAGAACTTAATTTGTAAGCCATGAGGAATTCTTTAAGCTGTTTCACATTTATGTGCATGTAATTGAAAGTGACGAATAATTTATTCAACAGATTTCTGGAAATCCTGCAAGAAGTTACTTCCCAAACCAGTCATCGACAAGATCGATTGCTCTAAGTTTCCGAAGTTCAGTGGACATGGCACGTGTCACCAGAAACCAGGTGAGATAGATTCTGATTTCTTTTTATTGTACAAGGTAGATTAATTTTTTTTCGATCGCTATGCCTTATAAAAGTTGCCCTTCACGTAGCTCATTAAAATGACAAAATTATTTGTTCAAATAAAAAAAATATCTTTCGCGCGCGCAGTTTTGAAAAATAAAGAAATTTTCCTACTTACAATGTTTTAACACTTATCCATGTCGTAAAGATATTATTCTATGTATGAAGTTCGGGATATAAGAAGCAAAAAAAAAAGAATTTAACACCTTTATATTTAAAATCTCTGTTGTTCATACAAAAAGCTAAGAAAAAAACATCCCCCTAAAATTAGCACGATTTTGTACTTTTATTTGTGATTTAAACTTTCCCTTTAAAAACAAAATTTAATAAATGTTAAGCATATTCTAATGTTTTTAACACTATACTTGGACATATCTTTAAATATAATTCATAAAATTATGCTATATTTTTATTCTCAAAACAGTGTACTTCCTAGTCAGGTTTTTGATAAAATGCGTGTATTAATCCTGATAAAACGTCCTGATAAGCCCGTCTCTTGCTTCAACATTATATATTTTTCAAAATGCTTCTGTCACAGCACTCTACTGTTTCGGTATGACGTTGGAAACTTTAGAAATCCGTATATACGGGACATTTATCACATCATAATCTTAAAGGACAGAAGACTCGCGATCACTTCTGTTCCTCAATCAGCCTCCATAACAATCACTGAAGAACGATGTTGTGTTTAGGTTGATTCTCATTCGTCACAGCCTTTTTTGTGGTGTTGCCGTACCGGAAACTTGAATTCATCATAACCATTAGCATTATCAGAAAAATTAGAACCTCCAAGTATCTGTGTTTGTTCTATGCCAACTTGTGTTCACGGTTTCACTCGAAGTACTTTGATGGGTCAGACCTCATTGCTCATTGTTCTTAGTTTTTCACTGGTCTCAACTCTTAATTCAATCTTCTTTACTAATTTACATGTTTGTTTCCTGCAAGTCCAACCATACAAACTCTCCAAACTTTCTTGGGGTGGACATAAAAGCTAACTCTTTTAAAGGGGTTTAGTTGACTTTTTATCACATTTTATATAACTGTAATCATACACTAACAAATGCATTCCACGATAACAGGATAGTTAAATCCAACTAGATAAAAAAGCAGTTCTTTGTTTATATCACGATGGTAAGACTTCTTTTATTTATAAAAATTATCATGATATACTTATTAATACTTTACTGTATATGTGCCCTGTACTCGGAAACCACACAATAACAAACTTTCATACATATATACAACTTTTAAGACAATCTTTCAGGTACTCTACAAAAATCTCTTATCTCTTATTAAACGTAACGAAATTTCATATGGTTCTTATAAAAAACTCATTAAGACATTTTTATGAGAAAGAAGCGTATATATTTGCTAAAACCTACGTCGAATTAACGAATATTGGATGCCCAAAATTCTTTCTAGAAATGATTTTACTACGCGGCGATTTTTATTGCACTCCTCTGATATTAAAACTCAACGCTTAAAAAGCATGCGAAAACAAAAATAAAAGTTTTTTACAGAGAAATTACTTGATACAATACCATCTTTTGGCGATTGACTGAAAGTCAAAATAATTCAGTGAACCGGTGAAGATGCCTTTCTTCTCATAACAGCCTGGATACTTACCTAATCACATACATTTAGTAAAAAAAAGTCAAAGGAAACTTGAATTTTTAAAGAAAAACGGTTTCTTATTCTTACTCAAAAAAATTATTTTATGATCATAGTGTATTGATTAAAGGAACTAGCAGATGTGCAGCGCGTGCACCGCACGCGGGCGGCCAAAACAAGGGGGTGGCTGCAGGCCGCATATGGTCCTATCAATCAAGCAAAAAAATTTTCGACTTTCTTAAAATAAAACTTATAATAAATTGAATAAATATGTGTTGAATTTAAAATGGTTATTGAAAAAACAAAATAAGCTCCGGTTTCCAAATAGCATAACACAGTTTTAAAAAAGTAGAATGTTAATGCATAGTGTATTGATCCATTGTCTATCAATGTCTACTATTATCACATGTGAACGATATAGGCGGTATACAACTCTCTGATAAAATAACTCCATTCAAAGATATTTTCCCGGGTAAAAAACAGCCAATTGAGATAGTAGATATTATAGTGAAAAATGATCTTATGTCCCGTTTTCCAAATTTTGCTCTAGCAATAAGAATTTTTTAATCTAGCCTGTTTCTGTAGCTTATGGTAAAAAAAAATTCTGTAAATTAAGAATTATTTGAGAAATAATCATATGACTCTAGAAAAGCTTTCAGATTTGACTATCATCTCTATTGAATCTAAAATCTCTGAAAAAATGGATTTCATCGAAATTGCTGACAAATTTGCTTGTCAGAAAGCCAGAAAAGATACTTTAAGTTAATTATTAGTTAGTCTTTGCAGAAGGACTAATTTACACTGGTTTTCAAAATTAAGAAAATTTGCCTATTTTGTCGAATTTTATGGGAAAAATGAACGAAATTTAAAAATACTGCTTCAAAACAAAGATGCACATCTAATACGTCGAATATGTTAGCATATAAGGTATGGGCAGGTGGAGCTAGTCGAGGAAAAGGATTTATAAGCGCGCGTGCCAAAATATGCATTTCGTTCCCTAGCACAACTTGCCAAATTTCTTGAGTGTTTTTCGAAGTAATCGATTAAATTAAAACTCACACAGTAAAAATTAGTCACCACCAACGTGTGTGTGTCTGTTAAGATGACGAAATAAGGCGGCGAATTGTGAATAGAATAGCTACACAGCAGTCTCAAATCTAGATTTGTAGATAATTTTTTAACGCTCAGCATCATGTTCAACAAATGCAAATAGTTTCAGGAAACTGGATCCGCCGAGAGAAAGCGTGGCCAAGTTTATCTAACTGCCACAACATCCCGAGAAGATCGTCATTTGTCCATTATGACGAGGTGTGACAGGGATGCTATAGTTGCTTAGCTATCTCGTAAATTGTATGTGGCCACAGGAACCCTAGTCTCAAGAGTGACTTTTTCCAGAAGACTTTATGAGAGATGGTTGTTTGTAAGAAAATCTGCTGTTTAAGTCCCGTCAGTTCTGAGAACAAGAGAGTCCGTTTAAAATGAAGCGGGGATCATATGGATGGAGCATGGATCAATGATCTTCACTGGTGTGTCTCGGTTCAGCCTAATTAGTGCTTCTCATAGTGCTTAAATAAGATGAGGACTAGGGACCACTACGAATGTCCGTAAAATCGACTAAGGAGGCTTGATGAAGGCATCACGTTGGATTGCCGCTCCTACACAAATGTCTTAGGAAGAGACACTGGGACGGCTGCGAGATATAAGATCGTGGGGACTTAATTTAATTTGAATGGATGACAATGCGAGGCCACATTATTTCTGGAAAGTGAGGATATTCGCTGGATGGATTGGCCAGCTAGATCTCAACCCTATGTAGCATGCCTGGGATGCTCTAAGGCGGGAAATCGGAACTCGCAACCTCCTCCATGGCCTAATAACTTCGATGCTTAAGGGGTGTTGGAAAGCTAAAATCTTATTTTTTTGACAATTTGAGATTTTTACATTTTCAAACTGTATAGATTTTAACCTTTCTAAAAATACCTTACTTTAACCTCTAGGGTATTTAGAAGCCCTTAAAACGTATTTTTAAATAATCATTTAATTTGGGCCACGCCCATTTTAATGGCGAAAATTGTAAACAAATTACTTTGTTTTTACTTAAAAGTGTAACGACTGATATGAACCAAAACATGTATCTTTTATTTTAAATTGAGTCTTTTATTTTTTTATTTCCTAGTCGATTAGAAGCCTCACTGTATACATTAAAATCAATTTATCTCAAAATGTAAATTTTAATGTGCGATGTACCTTTTCTGAGAAACTTCTGTTCACAGGTATGTAAATTTTTTATGAATTATTTATAACGATGTCTTATATATACTAAAATGAACTTTTTGTAAAAAACTCAAACATTTTATTTTTACAAATTTTTTAAGTAAAAAATGAGTCAAATTTCGCAATGTTTGATAAAATATTTCATAATTTATTAAAAAATTCAAAATTAGCTAAAAGCTCATTTTAGTATAATGAGAGAGGTGTACTTTAATAGAATGAAAAATTTCAAGCATGTACATAAAACAGATTTTGAGAAAAGGTACATCTCGAAAACAGCCAATTTAACATTGTCAGTATAGAGAGAAAGAGAGTTTTCCAACCACACCAAGAGAGTTGAACCACATTTGCCACAGTAACTTTTTAACTCGTTTTTTTTTCAATATAAAACCAAGATGTGAGGTCTGTATATCTGCCAGAGGGAACCATGCCTCCTATTAACCCCATATTTGGTTCTATTCTGCATCCGCTGTTTCATACCATCCGACTCCGAGGAGTGTTACGTGGCCGCGGTAGCCGAGTGGTATAGGTATCGGAACGCGGCTTGCTTTGTCACGAGTTCGAGCCCAGTACCACTAAAGACCCGCCGTGTAGGGCAGCGATGCACGTTAAATCTGTCGAGAGCTGAAACGTCCTCCCGTTGGTGTGGTGGGGTAGTTAGGAGAGGGGGGTGCCAGCTCAGGTGTCGTCCACGTCACTTGACCATGGTTCAAAATTACGTGGACCGTCGCCAAAAGCCCTCGTGTAGCTGAACAGTGCGACGTTAATATTCAATCAATCAATCAACCGAGGAGTGTTACGATCGATCTCGTGGATGTATTATAAATGTTGAAGGGTTATTTTTTTCTATAATGTCAAACGTATATGCACAAACCAAATTTCATTTAAATCTGTCCAGAAGCCCTAGAGATAATCGACCCAATCTAAAAGTTCTTTCAATTTTAAACACCTGTGAACATATATACTTTTTATTTCACGAGATTTATGCTTAGTATTTTTTTTATTAGATTATATTTTCTGCGTAAATGCTGTTGTTTAGTATTTCTAAGTATAAAATGTATAATTTTATTTTAAAGGTACTATTTTTGTTTTATTTATTATTTTGTTAAAGTATTTTGTCGCTATTATAAACTACTGGCTGGCCAAAAAATAAAGTTTTGTATTTTTATTTTAAGGTAACTGCGACGTCCTCGACAAGCAAAAATTGGCTTATTTTACATCAAATGTAAATTGTTCTTATTTACTTAAATTAAAAGCAATGAATGTAATATTTTTACAATGAATTATCAGTACATTTATGTACATGTTAATGTGAAGAAATCTCATTTTAAAATATAAATAATTCTATATGAGCAATTAATAACCAATAACTATTTTTTTATTTTCGAGGCATGTGTTTACCTTTAGGTACACTTTGCATAAAATCCACTCAATGTATAGCTTCAAAATTTTATATAGTGTTTGCAAATACAACAGTCTATAAAATGAATGAAATGGAATTTTTAAAAAAAAATTTTTTTAATTTAAATTGTGTGATTTAAATTCCCTTTAAATTTTGTACAAAAATTGTGCTGTATCTAAAATTTTTGAATGTTTATATGAAAAAAGATTCATTCACTTTATTGAAAATTTGTGAATTTTGTAATATCCAAAATATCAGAACAATAGGTAAAGAAGATTTTGAGAAAAGCGTACCCGAACCACCAAAAAATGCATTTTGAGAAAACTGCAAATAAAGATATTTTCCCCTATAATTTGTAAAATAATATTTTTAATCCAATACAAAACAATACCATAGTTAATGGGATTATTCTGAATCAGTTTTTAGTTCGAAAATTTTAAATTCTAGATTATTTAGAAACTTTTTTAATCACTCTTTTTTATTTCATCGACACGTATTACCAATGTGATTCACAACATCTTCCACTTAAAATACCAAAATTTATGACTGTAAGTTTTAATATTTTTACTTTACTTTAAACATCATCATTACAGGATATTACACAATTCTGTATACGTATTTTTATTGTTATTAAGATGCACAAAGAAAATGTCTTCGAAGAATTTAAAAATTTAATTTGATGTCCTATTTAAATGGAACTCTGTTTTTAAAAGTTATTACAAAAGAAGTTGTTTTTGTACTCATATATATGAATATTTATTTACTTTAATTTAAAAACAACATTTATAAACAAAGCATTATTTACGAATACTTAAATGGTACCAATAAACAATTAGGAATAACGCAATATTCCCCTTACAAGTCGTGCAATTTATTGAGGATTATCCTCAAGATTCACTTTGAACTATTTGATTTATAATTTAAGAACTACACTGAGTACTAAAATTTAAAACTAGATATGGTTAACAATTTAAAATACAGAACTTAATTTTAAAATTTTGTAACTATACATTTAAATACTATTTAATTTTTGTACAAAAATGTAGAATTTTCATAAGCTTTGAAAATATAATTACAAAAAAATTACATTCCTTGAACAGGAAATATGAGTGTTTTATTATACGTATTATATGCAAAACAAATTTTGAATAAAGTATATCTGAATTATAGAGTACTTACATAAAAATTAAATTCGAAAATGTACAATTTTGATTCACAATAATTTTTAAAATAGCCCAGCACTGTAATCTAATTGGTTAGATTGCTCCACATTTTTTTTTGTTTTGTTTTTCCCTTTTGTTTCTAATTCTAGCCTCTTTAGATGCTTTATGGATAGCCATTTCTGCTTCCCAAACCCTTTTATTATCTATAAAATTCGAAGTGCCTTTCTCATATAATGGCCTGGTTTTATATCAATTTCTTCCAGTACCCTTATCCTACTCTGAGCACCATCATTGAAATTATCACGGCATCCATTACACCTATTTTCATTGATTCAATGCTCAGAAATGTGGTTTTCGGTAAACGCTCCCATATGCAGTGATTGAGACTTTCATTGGGATTTTGAATTTTCCCATGAGTACAATTTTCTAACAGTTTTTTATCACTTAGCGATTTAAAAATGGGCTTTATGGCAAGAAACACAGGTTCAGGAAGTAAATGCTTATGTAAATAGGCTTCTCCCAACAATTTAGCTTTGTTAAACCCACACCAAGTATCCGGACTAGTTGTGCATAAACCATGCTGTGGGATAGAATCTGTTGAGAGCTTATGAAAATAAATTGCCCATACAGCTTTAAACATATCAGACACGGAATTCATGTTTCGTCGAATAGCCAAGCCATAATATTGTTGCAACTTCGAAATTTCCTTATCTGTAAGTCTTCCACGGCCAGATATGCCTTTACCATGAGAAAGCTTACGAGATTTCATGCTATTTCTTAAGGAACATAATCTATCCCCCCCATTCGTTTTTGAACATGCGCTATGCATTCCAACGTTTTAACTTCAAAGTCATTTCTGTAGACTTTTCCTTCGGATACAGTGTTAAATGCCTTGGAATCACCATCACCCAGATAATTGACATATTTAACATATTGCGTGAAATTTCGGAGCGTTGCAATTTTTTTTAAATTCCAGCTGATTCCATTCCTCCACTGAAACCTTCAAAATTTTTTCGCACTTACGGACTTTATTAATTTTGTTTTTGCAAACAAAACAATATTTTCTCAGGCATTCGAAGTCTAGAACTTTACCGGTTTCTAGAGATGTCGCAGATACGACTCCATTCAAAGATGTATGGCCTCGTTTCTTCCAACTACCATCAAATGCTGCAGTGATATCTCTGTTGCCATTGTTCATCTCTACCGTTTCTTCCACAGCTTTCTTCATAGATGCATCACTGACCTTTGAAAGACTTTCCAAAAGTATTCCATTATAGCGCTCAAATTTTGCAGGTGGTGGTGGCAAATTCATAACAGCACAAAATGTCTTAGCAGCACTGCTACCTTTACCTATACAGCGCAAGCCATAAGCTAATCTAACATTTATGTCGTAAACTCCGTTTGTTGAGTTAGATGTCATTCAGGTAAAAGCTTGTCCACAAAAAGTGCACTGCAGAGTTAAACTCACACATAATCCTCTGCGGCTTCTGGCATCTTCAGTAATGATAAGTGAATCACACTTATTGCAATATTTAAATCTTGCCATACTTTTTAGCAATTCAGAAATTATATTTAAATCAATAACAATATTTACAGAACTCTGATCATCAGCGGGAATGTCATCCAACATTTCTGAAGCACTATCTATTTTAAATTTTGAGGTACAAACCTTTTCAATGCTTTCATTGACTAATTCTTCAGCATTATCTTCATTTTGTCCATAAAAAAAGATCTACGCTTTCCAAAAGCTTTCGTTCGAGGCATAATGAAAAGAAAATTATTTAAAAATTATGAATAAAAGAAAGATATTCAGATATGCAGCAGCTACTATAAGTTACAATAATATATCTAACATAATGTAAAATACTATACTGTAAAGTGTAAACAAGCTAGTTTTAATTCAGTGAAAGATACAGTTAAGAAAACATGAAGTTAATCAACTAAAAGTTTTAAATATAATGTTAAAAATAAAACAGAAAAATAAATTTCCAAATCATTGTGCCACGCCCCTTTAAGAAAAGGGTGTGGCACATTTGTTTAGAATTTTAAAATTCAATTTTCTAGCGTTCTAGTTATCTAAATCTCATAAATAATACATCAATGGATGCAGCAAGGCGCCCTCTATTTTTTAAAAGTAAAAAAATGCAAAAATGTAGGAATTTCACGTCCCAGTTCCTTAATGTTTCACTTTTTACTCTTATACATGCTTTTTTTTCTTTTTTTAAAGTATTTTGTCGCTATTATGCACTACTAGCTGGCCAAAAAAAATTTTGCACTTGAAATTTTATTTGCATTTTTATTAATGTTTCAAGCCCAGTGGCTGAGTGGTTAGTGCATCGTGTTTCCACACCACAGGTCCGAGGTTCCAACCCCAGGCTGGGCAAGGTTGACTCAGCCTTTCACATCTTTAGTGGGTTGATAAATGAGTACCAAGCTTGTGCTTAGGAGGTTAACACTGGTGGTATAGCGTCAGACTGACCATCTGACCGGGACACCTGCTCATGCACCTCAGGGCCCAAGGTCGCATATACTGAGTTGGGCCTTGGCCCACATGGGCTGTTGCGCCACTGAGTTAAGTTTTGTATTACTGTTTCACTTTTTACTCTTATACATGTAGATGAGTTTATAACGTCAACGCGTTAAGTGTAAATCAAAGTATGAAGAATTCTCTGGAGGGGCGGCACATTAGGCCTTTACACACGGGTGGCCAACACCCTAGAATAGGCCCTGAGCAGTCGAATTGATAATTTTTGTAACATTTAACTAATTTTCTAAAATTAATTTTGCTCTTCGTATCAAAAAGTATTTTTTTTAAAAAAAGTAGAACATAATAGTTTTTCGAAGAAAAACCGATTATTAAGTAAATAAAAATTATTTGGTAGTCGTATATAACTCTTGTATGTTTCAAAAAAAACTAAAGTTACATTTATGCTTGCATAAATAACTACAATTCATAGCTGCATTAAGAAAATTCGAGGATGTCAATCAAATTGATTGATTCAAAATTCGGATTTAAATCCAAATAATAATTTAAATTGATAAGTTTTTGACTGATCAATCACTCAAATAAATACTCGTAGAATTGAAACTTCAGTCCATCTTTGATTGAGATACTTCCCCCAAATTATTTTCTAATGTAAATTTTGATCCTTTAAACCTGCACTAGTATTAGTAGTAGTCTATATACTACTAAAGATAGTTTACTGATTCAGTAATAAAATTAAGTTGAATTAATGAAATCATGACTCTGTACTGATTTTGTAAAATAAATAATGTTTTTCTGATTTAGCCTACTTTTAAGTAAAATTTCAAGCATTTTAAAAATATGCCCCCTTGTGAGCTATTCGCAAAATAGTAAATACTATTTTTGAAATTCTTTCTGCAAAATTTTAAAATGTAGTAAACCTAATCACTTAAATTCTTTTTTTATTGTTAGTTACTCAATTGTTTAAATAAAGTTTTAAATAAGGAAATTGAGTATTTTTATGTTTTCAAGTGTCCACTGCAATCATGACTGAAATTTTCTAAAATCTCCTTTTTTCTCCATTCTTTCTTGTAAAAAATTCTTACTTATTTAGATGATCTTTTCTACTCATTTATCTTTCCTTTTCAATATTCTTCAACTAATTTTTAATTTTTGGATACATGTGTAAAGTTTCATATATTAATTCATAAAAATTAGCAAAAAAAATCACTAGCTTTGTTGTGTTACTGATTTAATATTCAGGAACAAATACGTTACCAGGTAATATGGGGGAAAGGGAGTATGTGAAAGTTTTTCGTAGCAAACAAACTATAAAATATAATTTCCTGTTTTATCTAAAAAACTCATTTTTAAACGTTATCTTCGTTTTAGGTAATATATAGTTTATCAATATATTTATAACAAACTTTTTAAATCCCCTTTCAACCAAACTACTATACAAACTAAAAGCACAAGTGAGTACATTCTTAATTGCTAAACAGAAACAAAAAAGAATCTACTTAAATATAACATAGAGAAAACAATTTCTTCCATATATAATTTTTGATGGCACTAATTATCAACTTATAATTTTATAAAGGATCCAAAAAAGTTAAATGCAATTGCATTTCAGTCCTTCACAGCATAAAACTTTGGCATAAAATTATATTGGTTCCTTATTAATGAAATATATCGATAATTCGATATTTTTCGAAACTAATGTAACGAAAGCTCAAAAACAATTATTTAAATAACAAATTAAAGACGTTTCGCTTTTTTTACAAACACTGGAAATATTTATGAAGAAATCTAAGCATTAAAAGTCCAAGGTGTAAATCGGCGATTGCCAATAAAGTAAAAATTATTTTTACCCCCTTCTCTCGGCATCCCGATGCGAGAAAAAAGTAATTTCTTTTAGCAAGATCTCGATTCTGTTCCACACGCCTTTTACCCTCACCAAATGTTCTTCGAGAATAAATCGGTCATAAAAGCTTTTATGCTTTGGATTTATACCCATTTATTAAGAGTTTGCTTTAGCTCAGTTGCTTTAAATGCCCGCAGGAGAGTAAAAAAGGAAGAAATGTGTTTTAAACTCTTGCAATCTGAGAGTTTTATTATGCACTTAGATAAATACTACTTTTTTTATATTCATGGTATAAATAATTTTCTGCGGGACAAACAGAGTAAAAAATATATAAAGAAATGAGTTTTCTAGACTCCGGTACGTGCTAAATGATGTCATTTATATCTTTGTTTTAGTCTAGAAAAAGAATACAATCTTTAAAACAGCGCCCTCTTCTACTTCCTTTTCGCAGTTATGACCTTTTTATAGAATCGTAAGCACGATCGTACTTTGCCTCATGTCTCATCCAAAAAATAATGAAATCGACTTTATATTACAAATATATATAATCTTCCTTTTTTTCAAAATCTGAATGGAAAAGGGAACCTTCGAGATATACTGTTGCTCATTTAAAAAGAAAGTACCGCTTTGCATGGAGAGTTGTTTTATCAATCATTTCACAAAACGGTAAAATCAGGTATCTGTTTAAGTAAATTTTATCGGAATTTTATACGTATTGGCATATGATACGGGCTGTTTATTTTTATGTTTTCTTTCATTTTCCCTCTTTATAACTTGACGTAATAAATATAATCATTTAATCGTGAATTTCATTCTTTTCAACACTTGAAGCAGTATCAAAGAGATTTTGAGTATTTTTATCAAAATTAAACAATATAAATCACATAAATCCGAAGCCAAGTACACGTTCATCTAAAAAGTTAGAGAGCTAAAACGTATGAGAAGCTGTTTAGTATTTTTAAAGTAAACAGAAGTTTAAAGTATAAACAAGCTTAGTCAAGAGAAATTCAATATCGAAGATTTTTTATACCTTTTTATGTACTCCCTTTCAGAGGACAAGCAAACATAATACATCTTTTCCGGAACTAAATTGATTTTATAGTCTTGTGTATCTGAGTATTGATTTCGCTTTGAAAACTTTGTTAATAAGCGCACAGAGTTTGAAAAGAATAAAAGCTTAGAGTATTTGAATATTTATTGTTAAGAGCCCCAAATACACGCGAATAACTTCAAGACTTACTTTTATAGATCGAAACGAAAATACATATTAAAATATCTTTGAATGGAAATAATGAAAATATTACTCTAAGAAATTCTCTTCAAGAAGAATATAATTGTAAAACATTTTAAATTCAAAGGAGATTTATCTTATAAAGATGAATGGATGTGAGTTGGACTTTTTGAATCCTTTACACCATTCTGAAATAAGGTTGGAAAGGTACTTACCGAGAGTTTTTTCGGTAAATCATTGGAAAATATTTGATGATTTACTTCATTCAAAATGAAGTCTAATAAGATTATTGAACTCTTTTATGTGAAAATAAATTTAATTGAATATTTCATTACATAACCACTTAACCATTAGAACAGCGTTTCTCGAACTGTAGGGCACGCCCCCTTGGAGGGCACGAGCGTATTCAAAAATCGAAAACAAAGGATTATTTTAAAAAATTATTCAATTACTGAAAGAAAACAAACCAAATACATTCTGACATAATAAAAAATAAATACACATTTACACTGTGTGATACACTTATAAATGTATCAATACCGCACAATGTATTTTATAATCAATTTAGCAATACTAAGTTCAGAACAAGTATAATAATTGCCTTTCACGTCATTTATAAAATTGTATACAAAAATGAACTCTTATCTTGATAATTCGTACGGTTTATAATTAATCCCTTAACTGCGCCGATTAAAAGATAAGTGATTTGCTCCCCAATGCAAATCACTTATCTTGCAATGCGGGGGGGAAGGAATAAGTAAGCAAATCCTCCAAAATAATTAAATCCTTCGCAAACACTGCCAATGTCTTTATCTTTTGCATCCCAAAGCCATCGGAATAACTTTATGAATAGCAGTGCACAGAAAATCTCGTACTTCAGAAAGACGTATTTATACGTCCGGGGCAATTAATGCTTTGACTAAGCGAGACGTTTATATATTCTGGTGGCACTTCTCTTGATGTTTTTCTTTGATTACACTTAAGTAAAATTAAATTTTTAAAGAATTTCAATCCTTCTTTACTGAAACCCCTTTCATTTCTGGCTCTTTTCTCAAGATTTACGAAATTTTGAGCATTTTTTTTTTTTTTTGTTTAACTGTTTGTTAATTCTATTTTTTTCCTCCAAAACATTTTCAGTTCTTTTAAAAATTTTAAACACGTTAAACTGCTTTGTGGGATGTGCCATAAGTGGGGAACATGTGGCCTCCCTAAGTGACTTGTGAGGTCTTCATAGAAGCTACGTCTCTTGTATTAATTCGGATATCCATTAATTTAGATGATGCCAAGTTGCGAAATTTATAGAATAAATAAAGAATGATATATATGTAAGTTTTAGTAGTTATTGGGGGTCATAACCAATTATTTCGAATGATAGAACATCACCTAGTGCAAAAAGGCTACACTCACTATCGATCATGTTACCGCTTTCTCTGATCTTTACACAAAAACTTTTTTCTTAGTGCTAATATCCATAAAAAGACTATTGCGATTCTTCATCGTCATTTGTCCAACTTTCACTGTGATAATAGTTATACAGTTGTTAATTTTATACTTATTCTGTAATTTCACAATAACATGGTGGTATTTCTTGCAAAAATGCGCTTTCTAAAGATATAATTTAAAGATAAATTAAAAAAATTTTACCCGTCACATGTCAAATTATAATAATAAAAAATTAAACGAAGTAAATAGGAAATTTAATGAAGAGTGAGAGTTAGATTCTTTATCCTCAGTTCATTGAAAGATAAAATTGCGTGTTTGTTTTCGAAGCGGTTTTAACTATTTCAGAAAAAATGAATGCAAATAAACTCTATTTGCCTCCAAAACGCATAAATTCTCTGATTGAGAAGGTTAATCTCTACAAACTTCACTTCAAAAGTTGAAAAATTAAGAACACCATCTATAGACATCCTTTAGTGCAGAGATAGCCAACCCAAATGACCTCGCGGGCCACTTCGGAAAAATATTATAATTCCGCTGGTCGCATATAAAAGTATAAATCTTTATATTAGATTTGCACCCATTACATTAATACAGAATGAATTATTATTATTATTTTCATTATTTTACATGTATATAAACTTAGAAAATAAAATAATAATACAATGATCAACTAATGTTTAATTTATTTAATTAGTGAATATTTGTTTCTCGTGTCTTTCACTTTGTTTTTACAAGTCGATCTCAATGGGTGTATTTACGCATCGTAACTGATGTTGTGATGTTTCGTTCGTTAAGTGTGAGCGTGATTTATGTTTAGTAAATTTCATTTTTGGAAAAAAAAAGATTCGCAGTAACAGAAGCAATGTAATAAAACAGAAGCAGTTACGGGGTCAATTTGTTAAAAAAAAACAATAAAAACAAAAATATTGTACAAAATAGTTGCATTTTTGTAAAGTTGTAAGGAATCTCACGAGCCACAAAATTAATTAAGGCTGGTCACATGTGGCCAGTGCTTTTGCTGCCTTTTTTATCACTGCCTAAAATGTCTGTCTATAATGATAAAATGGTTCACCGTCCTCTGGAATCTAATTTAAGTATACTTTGAGTGAAAAATACTTTTGAGTATTTTTAAATTTTGATTTCCATCTCGTAATTTTTTTTTTACTTTAAAATATTTTTTTTGCGTTTTTAAGCTTAGACGTTGTGATGTTCCTCCCCTTGGAAGTACATCTCTCGAAGTATCACCGTGAGCTAGAGTTGTAGGATTAGCGAAAGAACTAGGATCAAACATTATCTTAATATGACTTTATTAAGATATTCAACTTAAACTTTTAACAAATTTAATTATAATAATTAATATGAGAGAATCTACGATGACGCAATGCGCAACACACAATATATATTTTTATAATAAGACAATCTAATTCAGACCAATATCAATAAGCGAACCGCCTAATCCTCGATTCTAATATTAAATAATCAATCCTACCTTATTACAGCTTGGAGTAACGCTCAATCTTGTCTTTGTATGCAATAGTATGCAACTGAGCGTTTTCCTTCTAATCGAGCACTAATATATGTATCCACGTCACGCTGGCTCATTCAAACTTGAAACATGAACTGTAATAACCATCACCTGCAACAAACTGACCTCAATGGTCAAACAATCCTTTACATTGCCATCCCGCTTACTCTAAGATCCGATATTTAAAGTCCGTTCATTTGCATCTTCTGTTTTCATTTCATTTTTTGTATTTGGTTGGAAATGAGTTGCCATTAACTCTGGTCCAAAAAACCCAAAGGACTTGTTAAAGAAAAGACGCGGGAGATGTCACTACCCCCTCCAAGAAACAAAAAGCGATTTATTCGAGGGTCTTAATGGCCCTTAAGAAATTACGTGCCTAAATTTTATTCTTCTACTTCTAACTTTCTCCACGCTTTAAATTTTAACTTTAAATATTTATTCTAACCGTTAATTTCCAATGCTCCACTTAAATTTTAATTTTCACTATTCATCTTAAGTTTAATTTTTAATATTTCTCCTTAATTTGATTTTTCAACAGCCATCATAAATTTTACTCAATTAAGTAGACCAACATTCATAGTTATGTATTTTAATCACGGTAGATTCTCACATGCACAAAAGAAATAGACGTGCCCCATCTGGGTTACAAGAACCGGGGAAAAACCATATATGACTTAAATGGCAAAAAAAACGAGGTCCGCACGTCTCTTAACTAACTTAATTCTACTTAAATGCTACTTAAAGTCTAACAATTCTGCTACTTTACAGCTTCTTATATTCATTGTCCTTTGTACAAAGAAAAATTTATAATCTTCCTTTTTCTACATAAACTTCAGTTTTTCACAATCTTCTAGTCCTCTGTAAACATTAAGAAGACTCGGTACCCTTTGAGCAAATTTCTTTATTTACGTATTTAAAAATTATATTTTAGCGTTTTATACAATGTTTCTATTCAAGAAAATGATACCAGATGAAAATTTTCATATATTATTCACACAATTTAAAAAATTTAAATTTTTTGAAGAAAATTGGGAAAATTTTAAAATCCTACTCCTTTTGTAAAAATTAATTTTTTGACCTGAATTTTTTTATAATATTCTTATGGATGTTCTGAGCAATTTTAGGGATCTATTTTAGAATAACTTTATTTGTTTTCGAGAAAAAAAATAAAATGTTGATATGCAGGCTAAAAATCAACGAAAAAGCCAACATGTCTTACATTTTATTTTTTTTTAAAAAAAGTATTCAGTTTATAGCAAAACGGATCCCTAATTTTATCACATGCTTTATTTTTAACACGCAGGAAAAAAATGGAAGTGATTGGTAAATAATTGTCGAAGGAGTAGCATTTTGAATGCACTAAGGCTTCGAAAAACACAAACTGAGAAAAACCACTTTAAAGTTTATAATTCTGAAAAAATAATTATTATAAGCTTAATTAAACTTAAAATACCACTTTAAGATATTAGTTATACATTTTTCTTTAAAATAATTTCATTTTCATATTTTTTCAACACACACATTTTTATAAATGATCAACTTTTAGAGAGTACCAATTGCACAAGAAAATTCAAGAAAAACGTTAAAAAACATTTTTTTCTGTCACGACAGAATTTTTAGCTGTTTTTCTTCTTATAATATTAAATATTGCATTTGTATGAAAAATATATCAGGAATAAGAACTGAAATCATAAAATTATTAATATAAAATGCCTTAATTTAAAAATTTTACATGCACACATTTCACAAAGAAAAAAAATGATTGTATGTATTGCCACGGAAATATTCTGCTTTATATATTGCACATTATTTTTTTAATGTTATTATTTCTCTTTATAAATTAGATTTTTTTTATCAAAATGCTTTTTTTAGCTTTTTTTTCTAAAAAGGGGCGTGAATTGCCTAATTTGTTTTCAAATGAAGTTTTATTCAACTTCTAACTTTCCGACATGCACAAATGATATATCAATCGAAAGATAATAATGCAAAGAATAGGATTAAAGGAAAATAAAAAAAAAACGATAGGTTTGTGATTTTGGGGGTACCAAGTCTTCTTAAATGTAATTCCCTAGCCAAATGAAAACTTTCAATAGACTTCAGGGTCTGTCACCCTGAAATAAAAACTTCCTAAGTCATTTTGTAAAAAACAAAGTTTCACATATTATGATTGCATTTCACAATTTTTATACATTACATATCACTTTTAAGTTGCAACTAATTTCTATACATATATTTCTCTCATCTGGCTCTTTCAAAAACTTCCCCTCAAATCGCGTAGCGCTGTTTAAATGTTATGTTAGTATGCTATCTACGCCGCGTTTCCCAAAACCAGATGTACATTAATATGAAACAATATAACACATATAGATACACTATAAAATTACAAACATTTTTCAATAAACAATTAAAACAAACAACCAAAGGATTTGTCGCATCTTAGCATTATCATAACAGAAGTAAACAAATGCATTTTTACAATTGTTTTCTCCATAATTATATAAAAAAATTACAAGACAAAAGTTTATTTTTCTTTTCTAGAAAAACACTCATTTTAGTGTTCACTTTTGCTTGGCTACTTAAATTTTAAATATCCGACCATGACTTGCTTCATTGCAATAATTCTTCCGACCCCTTGTTCGAAAGAATATAAAAAGAAACGATACACAACCTGGTTCTTATGACTTGTAGTTGGCGTTTCCTACCAAGACCTCCAGGGATAAGGACTTTCTCGTACACGCTCCTTTCCTTTCCTGCTCTTGCCGTTGTTGATCACCTCCTCGTCTGACATTCTTGTTGATTGATCTTGTTCGCTCTTCGATGTAGGGGCTATTCTGGCTGCCTTTTCTGGATCGAACTGGTCCTCCCTGTTATGTCTTCATCTCTATAGTCGGTCGGGACTCCACTCCCTTTCCATTTTGCGGTCTGAGGTTGTAGCCGCTTGTGGTGGGCGTCACTGTCTCTTCTCCTGGGCTTTTCTTTCTAAATTTTGTCAGATTATGATTAGTCCTATCATTCGACGACAAAGCTCTTTTAGGTACTCTATGTTCTGAACCCTTCTGCACTTTCCTTTCTGGTCCTCCCGACCTAGATTCATGTGATCTTTTATAGCCTAACCTTTCCTTTTTGCTTCTTTTAATCATTCTACCTTTCTCAGACCAAGAACTAGGTATTGATCTGATAAGTGGTCCGCGCTTATTGGTCTTATTTGGGTGTTTCTCACCTTGATCATTTCTAAAACTTAACCCTTTTTCCTCCAACTCGCGCTTTACTTCTGACCCTTTCTTTTTACCATATTGCGACTCATTTGATCTCCGTTGTACTCTGTCAAAACCACTCGATTCATCACGCAAACTACCACTATCCGAACTACCAGTTCTTATCTCCGTCTCGTCACATTTCCTATGACGATATTTTCTAACCTGATCTACATTAATCGTTAAACCTTTTTCCCGCCTTCCATATCACTACGTTGTTATTCTTTACATCTAATACTTTAAACGGACCTTCAAATTTTGGTTTAAATTTAGCTACCACTTTTCTTGTTGCCGAACTTAAAGGATGTGTTGCTACTACCAAAACCCAATCATTCACCTTAATTTGCACATCACGCCTGCGTCTATTATAATATTTCTCCCATTTTTCATGTTTAGCTTTTGTGTTTCGTCTAGCCTCGTAAAACAATTTCTCAATATCTCCTACTGCAAATTCCGTTCCGTCTGATACCATCACTAATTTCTGAACAGGCGTAATCAACTTTCGAGCTAAAAATAATTCTGCAGGGTTTTTCCCCGCTGTTTCATTTACAGCCGTACGAATAGCATAAGCAAACTCACGTAAGAATTGGTCCCATGTGTCATGTTGTTCATTGACATAATCTGCAATCATTTGCACCAGATCGCGATTTACGCGTTCTGTTCTATTTGCTTGAGGTCTATAAACAACAGTCTTCACATGCCTTATGCCTAACCTTTCACTTAAATTCTCAAAAATATCGGAAATAAATTGGGGACCGTTATCATTAATTAATTTTATTGAAGCTCCAAAACGTGATATATAATTATCAAAAAAATTATCTGCTATGACTCGAGCAGAGGCTTTTTTAAGGGGTATGATTTCAGCCCACGTGCTGAAATGATCCGTAATTACTAATACATATCGGTTACGTCTTACTCTCAACACAGGATACGGACCTAACAAATCTAACGTAACTATTTCATTTGGATAATTTGATACAATTGGTATTAACCGACCAGCTAGTAACGCGTTTTTATAATTATTAACTTGCCAAATATGGCATGTAGATACATATAGATCAATAAATTTTCTCATATACGGGAAATAACAAACATCCCTTATTTTATGATAAGTTTTAAAACGTCCAAAATGACCTGCTAATGGCTTGTCGTGAAATTCTCTCATTATTTCATTCCTTAAAGATTTTAGAATGTATACTCGCATTTCTCTCTCCTAATAACGTTGCATATTTCGCATAAAATAACAAGCCTTCTACGAGCCTAAAATCGCGAGACCAATACTCACATATTGCCGCTTTACCGAGCTATCTTCTGGGTTTTCTAGATATCTATAGATAAGTATTACTAATTCTGGGTCTGTTTTTGTTCTATTAACTGATCTCGCGACGATAGTATCAAATCCCTGATTATTGCACAATTAACTTTCTCTCCTATTATATTTTCAATTGGGTTTCTCGACAAAACGTCAGCTATTGTATTCTGAGTTCCAGGACGATGCTCCCATTCTATATTAAATTCTGCTAATTTTAATGCCCATCTCATCATTCTATTTGACAAATTTTTACCAGTCGTTAAATGTGTTATAGCAGCGTGATCTGTAATAAACCTAAATATGTTCTGAATTTATTCAGAGCCCAAACCACAGCTAAACATTCTCTTTCTCTCTCTTTCTCTCTCTCTCTCTCTCTCTCTCTCTCTCTGTTACCGGTTAATTCCTCTCAGCAGCACTAAGCGTACGAGAAGCAAATACTACTGGTCTCTGCTCTTAGTTTAGAACCACTCCTACCCCTATTGAGCTTGCATCCGTAAATAACTCAAAAGGTTTTTTGAAATCTGGGAATTTTAAAACTGGCGCTTTTGTTATCGCCGCCTTGACCACGTCGAATGCTTTCTGCGCCTCAATCGACCAAATTTTTTTTTTAATTTTCGTTTAAAATTATAAAGAGGTTCACAAAGATCGGCATAATTTTTAATAAATTTTGCGTACCACTGGGACATTCCTAAAAATTTCGACACCTCCTTGGAATTACGCGGTAGTTTCATTTCAACTATAGCTTGAACTTTTGTTTCATCAGTTTTAATTCCCTCCTTATTAATAATTAAACCCAAATATTTTAACTCCTCACAACCAAATTTACATTTGTCTTTATTCAAAGTTAACCCCGCCTAATGTAAAAATCGAAAAACTTCTTTCAAATGCTTAACATGTTGAGTGAATGATGGAGATGATATAATCACATCGTCCATATAAACATTCACAAACTTCCCTATCACGGGTTTGATAATTATATCTATTGCTTTCTGAAAATTGGGAGCCGCCCCTGACAAGCCAAATGGCATTCTGCGAAAAGCGTAGGTACCATTTTTCGTGACAAATGCAGTCTTAACTATATCACTAGGGTTCACAGCTATCTGAAAATATCCCGACCGAAGGTCTAGGGCTGACATTATCCCTGTATGGGATATGGTCATTATTAAATCGTGTAGTAAGGGTAAAGGATACCTAGGATACATTGTGATCGCATTCAGTTTCCGATAATCAACAGCAAATCTGTACGCTTCCGCATTATCCGGCGGTAACCCCTTATTCTTTCTATTAAAAAACACTTGTGACGGGTACGGGGATTGAATGGGAATTATAGTTCCTTCTTTCAACATTTTGTCTACGTGATAATCGAGAATCTCTTGCTTAACCCTATCATACCTGTACGGCCTGGAAACAACCGGTGGGTTATCTCCCGTGTCAATCTCCTGATATAGAACATTCGTAAGCCCTGGTTTATCCGAAAACAATCCTTGAAAAATATCAAACGAATATTGTAATTCCCGTTTCTGTTTTTCTTTTAATTTTGTGTTGGAAAAAGATCTGGTGACTCAGTTATCGACTGCTTCTGATCACCTTTAACATCACTCACTTTCAAAACATTTAATCGTCCCATTTGCTTTCTACCGCCTCGACAAAAATTTTCACTCGAACCCCTATTTCTTTGGTCCCTTCTACTAAAATCGTCATTTTGACCTCGATTTCTAAATTGATATCCCCTATCGTTAAATCTGCGATCATCGTTTTGAAACCTATTCCTGCTCTCGAACCACTGATTTCCTTGACGGCTATTCTGATAGTTATCCCTATAATCATTTCTACCATTATTCGGTCTACGCACCACTTTAGAATTTCTTCAATTTCCTCGATTATTACCAACATTAGACATCCTACACTCATTCCAACCTCGTCCTTCCACATTATCACTATTTCTCGAACCCCGTGTTGCCTTGCATGAATATCTTTCCTCAAACTTAGCTAAGACCTCCAATAATTGGATCGCGTTTTATGGGTTACGCACTTCCACATAGTCCTGAGCTTGTGGCTCAAGTCAAACTAAAATATGATCTACAAGGGCTTTCTCAGACATCCCCAGTTCTAATTTCTTTTGTAATTTTAACAAATCGTAAACAAAATCCGTCGGCTCCTGGTTCTGTCTTTGCAGGGATGCTTAAAAACGTGTTTCTAAATCTTTCCTATTTTGGATGGCAGGGAATGCTTTCGACAATGCTGCTTTCAGTTGTGAGAAGTCCGTGGCGGTATTTTGTACTAACTCTGATCCGAATATTTGGTACCAATCTAGGGCTTTACCCAGGAGATGACCTTCCAAATAAGCACACGATAAGTCACTGGGTATTTCAAGTAATTTGATTTGATTGTCAATACCCTCCAAAAATTCGGTGACGTTCCCCGACCCAGAAAGGTACACTTCTGGCCAAACTTTAAACCCTCTCGTGTTTCTCATCTCGGGGTCATATAGATTAAACTTAGTTGGGCGCCATTGTGATGTTCCTCCCCTTGGAAGTACATCTCTCGAAGTATCACCGTGAGCTAGAGGTGTAGGATTAGCGAAAGAACTAGGATCAATCATTATCTTAATATGACTTTATTAAGATATTCAACTTAAACCTTTAACAAATTTAATTATAATAATTAGTATGAGAGAATCTACGATGACGCAATACGCAACACACAATATATATATTTGTAATAAGACAATCTAATTCAGACCAATATCAATAAGCGAACGCCTAATCCTCGATTCTAATATTAAATAATCAATCCTACCTTATTACAGCTTGGAGTAACGCTCAATCTTGTCTTTGTATGCAATAGTATGCAACTGGGCGTTTTCCTTCTAATCGAGCACTAATATATGTATCCACGTCACGCTGGCTCATTCAAACTTGAAACATGAACTGTAATAACCATCACCTGCAACAAACTGACCTCAATGGTCAAACAATCCTTTACATTGCCATCCCGCTTACTCTAAGATCCGATATTTAAAGTCCGTTCATTTGCATCTTCTGTTTTCATTTCATTTCTTGGATTTGGTTGGAAAAGAGTTGCCATTAATTCTGGCCCAAAGAACCCAAAGGACTTGTTAAGGAAAAGACGCGTGAGATGTCACAACGTAGGCCAGACAAAAATTTATTCCAACTTATCGTCAATTATTATCTGTTTGTATACTTCATGTCATATGGAATGAGACTATAACATGAAAAATTAATGTCAGAAAAGTGCGCGAAACATTTTTCTAACAACATATAAATCACATGAAATTTTAAACTACTTATTAATAAATGAAAGAAAGTTTAATTAAAGTTTCAAAGAAAGAGTCTGATTAAGATATTTATAGTGTTTATTTCTTTAAAAAAGTAAAAGAATGAGACTTTAAGTTTAAGAACCTTTTTCTTTTAATCACGTTCTCTGGAGCTTTATAGTACTTGAAGTGTATCAAATGCAATAAATTGTTTACTATTACCTTTCAACAGCTATTATTCATATTTCTTTGCAATAAAATCAACAAATATTATATTATTTTTCATTCTTTGTTCATATCTTTCCTCATACCCATGTTTATTAGTATTTAATTGTAAATTATTTAAAATATACAATTTTTCAATGTGTGTATCCGAAGATTAAATTAAAATGTACAAGTGTAAAGTCTAGTGAATTACATAATCGGATTCAATGTTTTTGAAAATTGTTGAAAAGAAATTCAAACATTCCTTTTTTTTCAAACTGTCACATTTCATTCGGTCTTGATTGGAAACAAATACAAATACTAAGCATTCATTAAGAAAATATAATTTAGGCTCTTTTTCACAGCAAAATATATCTTTACTCGAATCTAAGCCGCACTATTTTTCCTGTGTTAATGCTACTGAAAATAGAGTGCAGCTTAGAATCGAAGGTAAACATTTGTTGGCTGGGGAAAATTAAGTTTCCCTCCCTTTCAAAAGGAAAAATGTAACCTTCCGTCCATTCTGGCTACTTCCATCGAGAATTTGGGATGCGGCTTAGATTCGAGTAAATACGGTATTTTATTTTTTTAAGTATCCCAAAGGAAACATTTTACTGTTTTCCTGAAAATAAATTTTATATGATAATACGAAGAATTGAAAAACACGATTGCCTGAATATATTTTTAATCTTAATATGTTTAATGAGTTGGTTCCATAAAATTTTCATTTAATAAATAAAATACTGCAGGTTTTTATTTTTAATAAGTATAATCTATTTTAGTTAACAATTAAAAATTAATTCGACTCTAGCTTGAAATTGATTTAAAAGAAAGCACGAAGCTTCAAAACACTCATTGATTATTTAGATAAAAAATAAGTCATATAAAAATGCTTCTTTTAACGCTTAAAACTCTATGAAAACTTTACTTTCTCATTATTTTTAAGCCATGTGAATTGGGAAAACATTTTGCGAACACATATGAAACAATTATATTTTTCTTAACTTTTGGTATTAAATCTAGGAAACAAAATTATAAATATAAATTTAAATATCATTCAAATTTCAGGTTGTTCAAATGAACTGCGAGCCCTTGGAATGTCAGACAGATTGTGCGATGGAGTTGTAGACTGTAAAGACTCTTCTGATGAAACAAATTGTGGTATGTAAATCACTTCTCTTTACTCTTTCTAATTTTTTTCTTTATTAATAATTCACCAATAGCAGAGAGTGTTTATCTTGTTTTGTCCGAGTCCCATTGAAGAGTTAATAAGTTTATCACCTTCAATTATCCTTTAACAGTATAGATAAATAACTTAGGTACTTATTAACTGGTTAGAAATATAACGGCGTTTATTTACTCTTTTTATATAATTCTTAATTTCCATCGTTGCCATTCCGATAAAAATAATACTTACAATAGTTTCAGTTGACGCGTTGCCAAGCAAAAAAAGATACGACCACCACACCAGATACTACCATAAGAGAATATTTCTTACAAAATTTCAGTAGTGGTTCTCCAGCAAATATAGTCAACCCGGAACATAAAATAAAGTTACCTTTTCTAATTTTCTATAAACAAAATCAAAACGTAAACATAGTCTTGTTCATATACAAATCTGAATGTGAAACTTTCATTGCTAGGTACGCTTCCCCTCCTTTGACTCTGAATATTTTGTTTCAGTGTTTCTGACATTATAAAATATGTCATTTTCTCTGAAACCTTGTTTCGTAATTGAAAACGTACTTTTGTAACATCTGTTCTTGCTAACCAAGCTAATTTTAAGCGCAAATCGGGAAATGTTTCCGCAGTATCAAATGTAGATGGAAATGTTCTTACTTTGTTCAATTATAAAAGAAAAGATTGATTTCTGGTAATAGCAAAGAGGAATCCTTTTTAAGGAAATCTTTGCTGCGAATCTTATCGCTTAGATTTTTATATATATATATATATATATATATATATATATATATATATATATATATATATATATATATATATATATATATATATATATATATATTGTGAGAAATATTCCTTAAGAAAGGTTGCTAATTCAGAAAAGTGTTTGTAAAGCATCTTCTAAAATTCATGATATAAACAATTAGACAGTTTTTAAAAATGTGTACACATATAAAGAAGTTTAAATTTCAATTAGTGGTATTTTTAATTAACCATAATTTAATTATATTTAGGATCAAAGCAGTGAGAAACAAAACAGTACAAGAACTAGCTAACAATTTTGAATAATTATTAAACGTATAAACATGTGTTGCAAATCCATAATTTCATTATAAATATAAACAACTCCTAAAAACTGTAAAATATTGTTTAATTATTCTTTTTGTCTCAAGCCGCTGAAGTTTTAACATTTTTCAAATTAGAGAGATCATCATAAAATAAATAAAAAGCAGTTTTTAAAACTAAATGAAGGAAATTTGTTGCATATTTTTATAAATTTTCTAAGAAAAGCTATTCTTATGAATTAATCGTGAGCTATAAATGAACATAATAAAAATTAGTAAGGCCTTGAGTACTTAGTTCTCTTGGTAATCACGTCGAGAGATTGGAATGATTCAAAATCTAGTTCATATAAAAGAGAATTCCTCTAAACACGTGGGTGATTCCTCCAATTCGTAAAATCAATTAGTCAAAATATGCTGTAAATAACTGAACGAAAGAATGAAATACTTAATAAAAATTCGTAAGGTTTTTTTTAATGATTTTTTAAACGAGAACAGAAGAAAAATATCAAAATACATGCTATAGGTTTCGAAATTTCTTATCCAATTTTACCAGTGTAGGTGAAAACAAAATATGTAACAAAATAAGCCCGCTTTTATTTTTCTTTGATTATTATGGTCTAATTTTACATATTTCATTATAAAAATGGAAAGAATTTACATCCATTATGCAACTTGTGTCAAAAATGAAGTACTTAAAAATGTCAGGGAGATGAAAAAAAGTACAAAAAATTTTTCTCAAGGAAACGATTTCGGGTAATTTTCATTTAGTAAGTTTAATTTGTTCTTTTCTCTTTATATTCCTAGACCATTATAAGTGAAAGTCAATATTCTTAGTAAACTCAGCTACACACACATGTTGCTTTCCTTTTGTTATTCGTTACTATATTTTTGTTTGATTATTCGCTTTTGTTAAAAGCCATAACATTGCTGGTTTAAAAAAGAAATTGAAAACTTGTATCTTTCTACGTAGGTAAATTAAAGGGAAATTATATTCTTTGACGTATTAACACACAATGTATATGCAAATATATTAATTTGTGTGCATTCTCACTCATAAGAAGAATATAAGGAAATTTAATTTTTTTTTTAATATATTTTAAAACAATCAAAAAAAATTATCTAAAAATTCTTACTCGATTCAGTATAGTGTAAGTAGTTTTTTTACTAATCCGTTGAAACATTACCTAAATTTGTACTACCAAGAATCGAAGAACTAATTCAGAATAAGAAAAATTATTCAAACTTTTAGGGAAATTGTGAAACTACCATTTTTGCATTGAGACTTATTAACTATTTCTTTTTACTTCGGCTTTCATTCTGTGTTTGGTTCTAAATAATTTTTATAGTTTAGTGAAGTTTATTAATACATATTTCATTTATTTCTTTGATTATTCTTTCGATTCAGCACAGAATTTTTTCATAAGACTAAATGTATGAAGGAAAGTAATGTATATCTCATTAGGCTATAGCCAATTGTTTTTATTTCTGTGGTACCAAGCTGATATATTTCAATATTAAACTTAGTTAAATATTTTAATTTGCTAAAAAACAATTAACTCTAGATTAATACAGTTATAAACAATTACTATATATTAATTTATTAAATTACCTTTTTACTGGTTTAAATATAAATAGACGGCAGACAACGATTCACACACACACAAATCTAGTTGGTTAATTTTCTGTTGATAAGTTTTAGTTATTGACAAAGCTCTTTAAACCGTAAGATTAACTGCTAAAAAATAAGAAAACGTTTAAAAAGCATACGAATAGAGAAAAATTCCAAAATAAAATTTGAATTATGTGAAACATTGATGCACCAACCACAGGATGCGTACAGCCTTTCATTAGCTTTCTACCGTGACGTATCTCTCTCCTTAATATAACCCTTTTTAAACGTATTATTCATATGTATATTATGCATATTTATGTAATAAATTGAATTATATCAATTTAAAGAGTTAATCAAAAGAAAAGGAGCTAGGTGAGAATATTTGGTTAAAAGAACATATTCCTCATTCCGACGTTTGATAAATGTAAAAATCAAGCCAAATATTATAAAAATTGATGCAATGTAACACATTTATTTAAATTATTTGTTTATTTTATTTTACTCTACTTTAACAAGATTTTAAAAGCCTAAATAAAGCAAGTTAACTAATACAGATTTTTTTATCTTCAGATTTTTTTGTGTCATAAAAAATTCATCAACCCTCTCCAAATCATTCCATTTATATGGCTTTCTGTAAGTTGTATAGAATGTATGAAGAATTTTTTCATAGGACATACACCTCTCGAAATCAGCGTAATCCCTTCTCTTTGGTCAAAATATTACTATTTAAAACGAGTGCTCATGGAAGCCTAGTGATCCTGGTCACGAGCTCGTGGCCGGCGTGTCATGAGTTCGAGCCCTATACCACTGAAGAACCTCCTATGTCTATCTCAAAGCCAAGCTGATCTCAAAGCCAAGCTGATCTCAATGATCTCAAAGCCAAGCTGGAGTGGTGTATTAGTTTGGAGAAAGGTGTACCATCTGAGATGTCGTCCTCATAACTTGGCCGTGTCTTACAAATACTAAGTGCGTCGCCAAAAGCCCTCGTACTGCTTTATAGTTGAACGTAAATAAACTTTCACTTAAAAACGAAACAAAAAATTAAAACATATATCTTTCTATTATATTTCTATGTAACTCACCATTCAGAAAAGGTATATATTATATCAACAGATTAATTCTAATCATAAACAAAAAAGGATTGTTTTAAAATGTAAATAAAGTATAAAATAATTGCAAGTATAATTGGGGTATTATTATTAAACTCATCTAGAGCTTTCGACTTTTAAGAATAAAAAAATGGAATAAATACATAATTTGTCAGATATGTTATTATATCAGAGGGATATGTATATTAGTTGTCATATTTTAGATATGTATATTTGTCGTCAGATATATATGTATATTTGTTGTCAGATATGTATATTAGTTTTGATAAGGCAGTACGAAATTTTTTCAAATATTTAGATTTTGAACAATTTTCAGTTATCGATACTTCTCATTAACAAAATGCTCTCGACTGAAATAAAATAAAATTCGGTACTCATAAACTTCTCACTGTAATAATTATGAACCTCTTATAGTAGGTTTAGACACCACTTCATTAATTTCCAACCATTGTATGTTGAATGTTCCTAGTTTTCCGATAGCTGAAAGTGTATTTTAATCACCGAAATCTATAGTTAGAATTTAATGCATTCAGCGAAATATTTAATCGGATAGCTGGGTAAAGTTTAAAAAGTTTTAACTTTCGAAATTTCCATAATCTGAATATCCCAATAGAAAAATTGATCCTTTTCTGTCATAAATGCAGCTTTCGGTAACAAACGCTTGGGTAATTAATGAGTATCTAATTACTATGATGTCAAATGTTTCTGGTTTAACTTTCAGACATGAAATTGCACAGTATGCATTTAATAATACGATGCTACCGATATTCTCTTAAAACGTCGCTTTTACTAATCAGGGAGCTGAATGTGAACATTTTGTTCTGTGAAAAAAGCATTAAAGATTGAATTTAATTTTGAATTCATTGTTTCTAGTTTCTACATCAAAGAGAATTTGATACATTTGATGCATTTCTGTACATATGTCCCAAAATACGTCACAAAACATTAAAGTAATGTAAATATTATTATTTAATTTTTAACGCTAGTTAAATATTTATCATCAAAATTCCTTAACAGCAATAAAAGTCTTTTTTTATGCATGGGACACGAGAATAGTTTGTGTTAATAGAGACTTACGTAGCTAACGTTGCTCTATATTTATTTTGTTCTTTCTCATTTATATTTATTATATTTATTTTGTAATTCTTACTTGAAATGAAATATAAGTTCTACACATTCTTTCACTGATTTGATGCAAGCATTGAATTCTGTTCACTATATGTGTTATCATGAAGGAAATATAACAGTGAAAGCTGTACTTGGGAAGAAAAATCTACATTTGTTATGCTAATTTAATCTTGAACGCAACGATAAATTGAAATGTTGAGGTAACATGAGTATTTGAAGATGTAGCAGTCATATTGTGTAGAATAGTTCTTCCGTTTAGAGTATCATTCGACACAGCAAATAAAGAAAATTTTAAAATATCTTCATTTTTTAGATTTAATATTGCTATATCTTTTTAAATTGCTTTTAGAAATCAATTTACTGGATACAAAAAGATAATTTAAAAAGTAAATATGTTATTTTTTTTTATCGTTAGGTGCCCCAATGTAATTCACTGAAAAGCTTTTAAAAAAAACTTATTTGTTTCCATTTGGAAATTTAACAACATAATTAAGATAGCACTTTTCTTTAATAAACCATTCTTTTAAAAGCATTTAACGTAATAAACTCGTTGGTTTTAATACTACAACCACTTTTAAATTTACTTAGTATTTTTTAAATTTTAAAAACGAAGTTTTCCAAAAAATAAAGGTATTTATTTTTAAATCAAGTTTTATTACATATATATATATATATATATACAGTAGCACACACAGGAATTTTTCAAGAGGGGGGGGTCCGGGGTCGAAAGTTCACCATTCTTGTACCATGCTCCTTTTGATTTTGTCGATTTTCGGGAACAAAACACAGTAAAAAACTAATTTTTGAATAAATAATTAGCATTAATTAATAAAATTAATCATTAATAACAATTAATTAATTAAATTTTACGTACTATATACTTAGAACTATAATCAATCGGAAAAAAATCAAAGACTTTGGGGGGGGCGGACCCCCAGGACACCCCCCTTGTGTGCGCCACTGAATATATATATACGGGAACACATGATATAATATTTTTATTAATTAATAATCTTTAGAAATAAAGCAATTTTGCGTGCAAAAATGCTTTAGTTAGAATTAATTACACTTCATTCGAATAAACTGTATAAAAAACTTAAAACAAATTTTAAATGAATATAGAAAAAATGTAAAAAAATACGTAAAATGGTTTTAGTCTCACTTTGCTAAAAATGTAACTACTTGATAAATATATATACAAATGAACAACAGAACTATTTACAGAAAATTTGTTCCAAACGTGTAAGCTTTGCTTTTTAATAAAATTTCGCTTAAGTAAAAAAGGAATTTTATTTTTTATGCAGTCTGAATTTACTTTGATAAAAAAATAGACTTAAATTTAAGTAACAAAAATTTCAATGAAAATGTACTATAAAATTCTAAGATTTCTGAATTCGAAATTCTTAACTTTTAAAAAAGTTCTTACATTTTACAGATTGTTTTATAAATAAAATTATTAATTATTTGATTGTGTGTATTTTGTTAAAAAATTATTTCATTGTTATTCATTGTTATTTTGTAAAAAAATTATACTTATAGTAAAATTGTTTTAATACTTTAAACAAACGATTATTTTATATTACATAAAAAGAAAAATTTTAATGAATTATTGAAAAATTAATAGTTTGTGTGTGTGTGTGTGTGTGTGTGTGTGTGTGTGTGTGTGTGTGTGTGTGTGTGTGTGTGTGTGTGTGTGTGTGTGTGTGTGTGTGTGTGTGTGTGTGTGTGTGTGTGTGTGTGTGTGTGTGTGTGTGTGTGTGTGTGTGTGTGTGTGTGTGTGTGTGTGTGTGTGTGTGTGTGTGTGTGTGTGTGTGTGTGTGTGTGTGTGTGTGTGTGTGTGTGTGTGTGTGTGTGTGTGTGTGTGTGTGTGTGTGTGTGTGTGTGTGTGTGTGTGTGTGTGTGTGTGTGTGTGTGTGTGTGTGTGTGTGTGTGTGTGTGTGTGTGTGTGTGACCTATAACTTTTTAGAGAATACATATATCAGAATTTTTTTCAAAATACAAGACTGAAAAAAGTACCTTCTTATTAATTTTACTCATGATTTTCAGTTTAATAGAATACTTCGTGATTTATTAAGTATTCGCACAAAAATTATAATTTAATTTAAAAAAACAATGATCTTTGGAAAATATTTTAATTACTTAATCTACATTTTAATCTACTTAAAATATCTTTTTTAAAAAAATAGTTTTAATACTTAAATGAAAGCGCTACATGAAAGCGCTTTTCAATATATATATATATATATATATATATATATATATATATATATATTGCTGGAGTTTTTGTTCAATATTTATATGCTATAAAAATTTCAATTGGTTTGTATTGAAAACTACATGACGTGAAATATTTTAGTTTACTAAGATGAGAAACATTTTACTTTCTGTACAAATTGTATATCTTTAATATAAAACGGTTTTAGTTCTCTTATATTTTTTATTAATTTGTAAAACTTAAAAAGAACTTTTTAATTTAATTTTAGGATGTGACTGTTATTCGTGTACGTCTCAGTCTCTTAAAAATAGATAATATAGACCTTTTATTCGTAATCTTTCCTCTAAAAATGAAAATCATCTAGTTTTGACATGTTTTCTCGATAGATGGCAGTACCATCTTAAATAGCAATTGTTCAAAATTCTTTTGAAAACAGCATTTTTTTTTAAAAAAAAAATTATTACAAAACTCAGCTGAAAAAACTTTCACAGAAAAAAATAAAAATAAATGGGGGAGAAAGAAAAAAATTTCAATATTTACATCGTATTCTGACCTCATTGTTGCTGAAAAACTCAATTTATTTTAATACATTGCCGATTTAAGCTCATTTCGGGCCCTGGGTGCAAAAAATAAACAGGGCCCCTAGGCACTGGAGAATCGAAATTTATAACCAGAAAAGGTTAAGTCCAGCTTATCCGAGCCTTTCTGGGCCCGCCTCAAACGCCCAATGGATAAATACACCAGCACTGGTTTAATATATTACTCCTTTTAATTTGTACCAATTAATCTTCTCCCCCAAACATATATATATTTCCATTTTGTCTCCTACGTTTTATTATTCAAAATCAAATTTGTAGGAAAATTAATACTTGACATTCCTTTATTGTTTCGAAATCTTAGTCATACCGTGATATAAACTGGTGTATATAATTGCCATCAGTGGTCCACATAAGGAGGGTCCTAGGGGTCCGACCCCCCTGAAAGCCCTTGAATTTTTCCCGATTGATTATAATTCTAAGTATATAGTACGTAAAATTTAATTAAATATTTGTTATTAATGATATTAATTTTATTAATTAATGCACATTATTTATTCAATAATTAGTTTTTACTGTTTTTTGTTCCCGAAAACCGACAAAATTAAAAGGAACATGATACAAGAATGCTTGACTTCCAACCCTGGACCCCCCCCCCTTGAAAAATTCTTGTGTACGCTACTGGTTGTCATATATGAATATAAATTAATTATTGAGATTTTTCTCCGTCTAAAATTCGAGCCCAATGTAGTAAATTAAAAGAAGACAGCTTTAAATGAAACAAAATAAAGCTGGCAATAATAAAATTTACAAAATTATCAAAATAGTATTTTAGAGTTAAGTTTTAAAGGAAATCAGGAAAAGAAGGAAAGAAGGATATTTTGTTTCAACTCTCAACAGAAACTAATATGTTTAAAAGGATAAATGTTATAAGATATGTCCCCCAGTAAATTTTTTTTTACTTGAAAAGGGCATAAAATGCTATTAAGATAAAGTTTTACTGATTAATACAATCTGCTTTACAATATTTACCTCATAGCAAGATACTTAACTGTTCATCTGAGTAATTGTCTTTATTTAATAAACCCGCCTTGCTAGGTATTTCATGATGTTGTATGAACTTAAACTGTTTATATATATTTATATTATCGATATCTAAGTCCTAGCATTAAGAGTTAGATTATACTGAAAAACATTCTTATAATTCTCACTTCTTGATTTAAAAAGGACAGGACTTCTAAATAATAATTCCTAAAATTGAAGAGAATAATTCTTTTACGCTCCCGTAACCCTCTCTCCTAACGTGGATTTCCGCAAAACCCATTTTTAGTTATTTCTACACAACAAATAAACATGCTTGTCAAATTTCAAGTATAAATCTAACAGTTCAAAAACGGAAATTTTTTTATCAATAAGCCCTATAATCCCTTTGAGAGTCGATTTCCGTAAGACCCGTTCTTGATGAATTTCAACAAAAGAAACATACATATCTAATTTCACTACTGGGGTCTAATAGCTCGAAAAGGGGAAGAGGGGTATTAATCCACCGCAGTAACTCCCCACTCCCTCATAGGAATCGATTTCCGTAAAATCCGTTATCAGCGGCTTTTTACTCAACAAAAGAAACATGATTACCAAATTTCAAATATTTGGGCCGAACAGTTCAAAAACAAGAATTTTTTCATCTATAACATCTCTCCTTAAGCCTTCGCAATTCCCCTTGAGGGTCGATGTTTTCTAAACCAGTTCTTAGAGAAATACTCTATGAAAGGAACATACCTGCCAAATTTCAAGTTTGTAGTCAAGTTCAAAACGGGAATATTTATCTATAGCGCCCCTCAAACCCACGCAATACCCCTTGGGGTCAAGTTTTGCAAAATCCATTTTGTAGCGGATCTCTACTCTATGAAAGGAGAATGTATACCGAATTTCAAATCTGTAGGACTAATAGTTAGGGAGATATCGTGATGATTGTGAGTCGTTTTTCTCATTTGTATATATAGATGAATGATGGACGAAATAGCAATATTATGCCTACTTTGAGAGTTTATATTATAAGATACTTATAACAAAATTACATAAGAGGAAAAGTACTTGATTTCAGTATATATTATTGTTCTCTCAACTGAAAATCCATTACAGAAAATAAACCTATATTATATTCTTAATTTTAATTACTTCAAATATTTCTCAGAATTCAAAATGTACAGTTGCGACTGTGTTATTTCTTCTTTAATCTAGTGAAGTAATGAAGTATCAAAAAACATGGTCATTTTAGAACGATTTGATGAAAGTTGTTGCTTCAAGAAACGTATTACTTAAACTTGGGAGCAACAAAGAACATATACACACAGAGATTTAAATCTTTTATGAAACATGATATTTCAATCTAGAATTCTTTAAGGCAAATAAGAACATTCTTTTCCCTAAGTACTTTTTGAAGAGGCGTGTGTGGAAGAATTTTTTATTGTTTTGTTTTAACAATGTTTTACATTGGGTTGATGATTAAGGAAGGGTGAGACAACTTTTATTTTAAAGTATTTTCATAACATTTAAAAGGGTTGTCAAGGTCAAAAAGAAACTACGTCTTACAATAAATTAAGGGGGAAAGCAAAACAAATTTGCAATGCAAACTTGCCTTGAAACAATTTCGTCAACTACATAGTTAATATGATTTAAGGTTTGTAGACTGCTGAGAATTAAAATCCGACACACATGTAAAGATAAATTAATAATAAGGCTAATGTTCATTATAGATCAATACTCAAATAATTTGTCTAAAAAAATTGAAATTTTTCTGCTTATCTCGCAACAAATTGCAAAAATTTTATTATTCCACAAGTTTGAGCGCCCCCTCCCCTCGAAACACAAGTTCTTTATGTTCTCAAAACACACAACAGAAATTTCTTTTGAACATTTTTTACGAAGGAAATGAAAACAATAATTTCTCAATCTCACTTTTTATAAGGATTGGGTTCTTACAAGTACCATTTATTTCTTTTGATTGCTGTGCAATTCACACACACACAGCTTCATAATAACTTTTTAAATCATATTAAGAACAAAAACTTGATAAAAAAACAGCGATTTTTAACCTATATAAATTTTGTTTCACTTGTTAACTTATAAATATTCGTTAAAAATCTTATCCTGCTTTCACCATTTCCAATTTAAATTATGCAACAGAATTCCTTAAAAGAGAGACAAGACATATTTTATACACAAGCATCTATTTAACTCTTATAATTATTCTCTTACTTTTCCGCACTTAACTGCAAAATAGTATTGTTAATGACGTATATATATAATGAACATTTCTCTCAATTAACATGTTCTCTTGCTAATTACTGAAGCTAAAATCCATAGAAAATGCACTTCCAGATTACTGCAAACCGGGGCAATTCATATGTGGTGATCGTCAGTGCGTGGACAAGGACAGAAGATGTGATCTTCGAGAGGACTGCTTAAATGGAGTGGATGAGAGGAACTGCAGTAAGTAACATTACTTAAGTATATGGCTTGACCCCGTTGGATGCCACACATTATTGAATGTTATAGAATGGTAACATGAAATCCCTTATTTAATGTTGTAACAGATGCTTCGTATCATACAGTTAGGAATCACTAAATTTTATCTTTTAATAAACAGATTCAGTCAAGGTTCACTGAAAAGATTCATATTTTCAATGAAGGTACATTTTTTTTGCTGTGACAGAGAAGAAAGGAAACCATTATAGATCAATAAGTATTATTAGTTAATTGTGTTTAACGAAAAATCAAAAACACTTCTAATAAATTTTCGAATCACGATGTATACATGTCTCGTACTAGAAACTACAACATAAATTAACTACAAAATATAACAGTAATTATACCCATGATTAAAAAAAATATATCTATGTATTTTAAATATTTTTTTCTTTTTTCAAGAGCATCGAATAGTTCCCTCGTTAAAATTGATGTTCAAATATTGATCTTAATCAAATTTATGAATTGGATTATGTATCATAAAGTAATAACAAGAAATATATTAACCAAAAATTTATGAACCCTTTTTGTTTATATTATTAGATTTATATATATGTAAACTAATTTTTAACTTTATTTAATTTTGTTGATCAAAATATTACACACAAACGTGCTCTCTCTCAAAGTATATCCCTACACATAATTTTTTTTAATTTTATTTTTTATATTTAAAAATTGAATAAAACTAAGTACTTGAATATATTAATCTAGCATAATAGAAAATGCATATCAAAACTGTGAATCTGAACTTTTACTATAATCATAACAACCAATTTTGCTTAAATTTTGAAAAAAAAATTAGTTAGCTTAAATTATCATATATAAGCTAAATATTCCCATTGTATTTAAATCAACAAATTTCAAACAAGGAGAAAATATCCTTTTAATTATTTTAACCATTACGCTAAACAAAATTTTATTAATAAAGAAATTTTAATTTTTGTCTTTCTGCTGTCGCTCAGTTTTCTATTAATTTTATTCTTATTAATAAATTCATTTATTTAGATCTAAAACAATATTTACTCAACACCCTGTTGTGTCACACACACACACACAAACACAATCTATAACACTACTCACAAGCACAATATTGTTATAGTTGAAATGTTGTTAATTGTACGTTTTTCGAAATAAATTTGTAAATTCCGTTCTGTTGCTTTTAGAAGGCATTTTTTTTTTTTTTTGTAGCTATATGCATTTACTTTAAAATTTTTGCATTTAGCTTTTAGATCAGGAATACAGAACTTTATGCACAGCATTACTATCACTTTATAATGCAATAAAATTATCTGTTAATGCATTGTAATTATCCGTTTCAAAAAATAATTTTTAAATTATCTTAAAAATAGCTACTGCTTTTGAGTGCTTCAAAAATATTTCTTTTTTTGCATTGTTATAAATTTTTCATGAAAAAATAAACAAAAGTTTTAACTAATTGAATGCTTTTTGCCAAATATTGCACACTTTCTTGTTTTAGTGTCTATCAGCCCAAGCAATTGGGGAACAAAAGAGAGTTTCTACACTTACAGCAACTCTGGATTTCTGCTATATTCGGACTCTGGAGAAAATGCTCGAATATGCTCTGATAATCTGAATTACAGCCTCCCAGAAACACGAAGAGATGTTATTCTTCAAAGCCTCGCTGTTTCGACCTGCTCTGCTCTCAACTTTGAGTACGTAGAGTGAAAATTTTTAAGTGCTGTTTTAAGCTGTAAAATATCCAGTCATCTAAAAAAGCGTGTGTATTGATATATCCTCCATTATTTTCTTTTAAATCATGTATAATAATAAGAGTAAGAGATAAATTGTAACAAACCACATTTTGAGAGACGGTCGATATGAAATATCTGTTCAATTTTAGAAGTAATTAAATTGTAGAAATGAATTACTGAACTAGTTAACTGGATGAGTTGAAACAAATTTCTAACATTTTGTTCTATAACCAATCACTTTCTACTTAACCTTTATTGGTAAGCAACCATTTTTTTTAAAGTTTTTCTTAAGTATGGTTTAAAATAAAAAAATTTATTTTTAAAAACTGGCATATATATAAAGCGTTTTTAAACATTTAGAAACGTTATTTTTTAATGCTGGAAGTATTCTTTGCTACTAAAAAAACGTCGTGAGAAATGATTACCAAAAAGAAATAAAAACAAAATTTCACCTGACCAAAGAAATAAAATAAGAGAACAGAATACAGTACAGCTTTTTAATTAGCTACCCAGTTTAACGCTTCAGATTTAAAAATAAATCCATAAATCAGCTTCCTGAATATAAAAAGTACTTTTTAAATGAATTTCCATTGAGTAACACCGAATACTAAAGTAAATGATGATTAAGATTATAAAGAATTAAATGAATTAAATTTTGTTCAATAGGTAAAGGAATTTCCTTTTCAACAATACTTTTGATGTTAAATTGCTTACTTATATGTAAAGGGATGGACTCACATTATATTTTCATGTGCTTTAGTTTGTTATATACATACATAAAAAGTCTTCAATAAATCATTTAAATTTTGTTCGTATAAATGTTTAAAATGATCGAAAATATTTAAAATTAAATTTTGAGCAGAAATACCTCATATTAATACTGATTAAATTTAAATATTACACAAAAGCGTAAAATAAAATGGTAATTTTAATAAGTGGTATGAAAAAAATTATCATTATACTGCCTTTTTTTCCTTGAATGGATAAGCGTAAGAGTAATTTAATTCCATACTGATCAAAATAAGACTCTAATCTGATCAAAATTCCTTTCATTCTCCTTTTACTGAAAGTTATCTTACATTTATGCTGAAAAGGTCAAAAAGGGTATGAAAAATATTATCAATAAAACTTTCACTTTATTCTTTCAGCAGACTTTTCTTATCAGCATTAAGATTTGGACGTTGTACGTTGATAAACAATCAAGCACTTAGATCCTTCTCGAGTTGCTTATCTAGACAGATATCCCAGACCTGATATCCCTGAACTTAGAAACTAATATTCTTTATATTGGCCTTCATTTTTTATGTATTTAGAAATCCTTTTTTGTTGTACACCGATGTCCAATTAGGTACTCAAGTGCTTTGTGTCGCGTATCATTTGATCCCGAATTTTTCTGCTCCTTCAGTTTAGATATTATTATTTTATTCGCAAAATATTTCATATCAATGTTTGTACATCTTCACTATTTTTTTTATTAAAGATGTTTTGAAACTATTATGATTGTGAATGATGGGAGATAAATTATTAAATCCTTACATTTTGCATGTAAATAAAGATATGAGCTTTATAATTCATGAATTGAATTACTTAAAATAACTTAAAGATAATTTTTTTCAGAATTGGGATTTCAAAATTGATTTCTGTTTATCTCTGTCATATAAGGTTGGTTATCTTATAATTTTGGAACATCTCTCTTCAATTTTTCACAGTAAAAAACTTTTTTGCAAGCATTTTTTACTGTAAAACATATAAGTAAAAATATATTAGTTTAAAGTGCAAAAAAATAAATAAGAAAAGTGCATTTTTAGAGATTTAATGCAGCTCTACATTTATTTGAAAAGTAACGCTGTCCAACTTATTTATGTTTCAATTAAAAAGCAGTTGTTGTTTAACGTCAACATTTTATTTAGTGGAATTAATGTTAAATACTAAAAACTATAGCTATATATTTTTATCACATTTCAAAGTTATTTAACTGAATAAGTTAACATAACTATTCAATGGGACGTGTAAATGTATTGATAGTAATTTTAAAAAATAAAATTGTGACAAGACAAAATAATGAATATCGCTTTTGCATTCAGCGTAGCTGATGAAAACTATATTCATTATGGGTAATGTTATTGAAATAATCCAACAAAAATATATTAAGATATCCGGCTAAGTTCGGAACCGTGATTTTGCAAAAGCGTATAAATGGATAATATTTATGATATTTAGTGTCACTTAGATTAGAAAATGTATATAAAATTGTTTTAGGTATTACAATAAAAAATTATTTAAGTACAATATCTTGACCAAAAATGAACATAGAATGACTCATTTTCACAATATTCTCCTTTTGTGAAAAATGCTTCTATTATAATAATATTTTGTCTGTATATAGCTCAGACGTCTGTACAGAGGCTCAACTAGAATTTTTGAAATATATAACTTAGATGTGGGTTTATCCATGTTTTATGATAACAGAGGGGAGAAATTTTAAGAAAAAAACGCCGATAATTATTTCAATTGGTTGTAACTCTGAAAATAATGTGAATTTTTCAAAATTCATAGTTGAGCCTCTGTACAGAGGTCTGAGCTATATACAGGCAAAATATTATTATAATCGAAGCATTTTTTCACAAAAGGAGAACCTTTTAAACAAAAGGTTATTCTAAGTTAATTTTTTGCCGAAATATTGTATTTAAATGGGGTTTTTTTTGTCAAAATGGCCTTAAAACAATTTTATACATGTATTCTAATCTAAGTGACACTAAATATCATGAAAATTATCCATTTATGTGCTTTTTTAAAACCACTGTTTCGAACGTAGTCGGATACCTTAAATGTATCGCCTTTTTTTGAAAATGCTCGCTCAGTGCTGTTTATTTCATTTATAATAGTTTTCTACTGCCTTTTACTATTTTTAATGCTTTAATTTAGCAATGCTAGTACTAATAAAAAAAGGAGAGTAACGTTTTTAATTTTTACTTCAAGTATTAAACGTAAAAGTATAGCAGCATTAAATCTATGTCACACTTAGTTTTCTATTTAAGATGGATAACTCAATGTCAAGGGATTTCTGAATATAATTACAAAAGCTAAAATTCATCAGATGAGGTGAACATAACGAATAATTGTAAATTTTTCTATGAATAAAAAAATCCATGACCTTAATAAGTAAGTAGGTGCAACATTGACTGGGAATAGTAGATTATATCAACTTTAATTAACTGTGGTGAATTCCTGATTTTCCTTAATATTGCTGAAGCGAAAAAAATGGCAAACACTGTCTTTCCATTAATCAACAAGAGCAAACAGACTACTCAAACCTTTATCTTTTAAAACTTTCTGTGTTGCAGCTTTTCATATTATTATTCACCGCGGAAATAAATACAATGGAGAAGGTTTTTGCTAAGATATATAATATTTAATTCTGTACTTAACACGAAGGTAAAAAATGACTTTCCCTTCATTAGATAGGATTAAATTGTCATACTTTTTTCCTAAAGAAGAATTGCTAAGAATGTCTTCAGAGAGAAAATTGCTCGCTTCATCAGCGAGGGGGAGGAGACAATATTCCGTTACATGATCCTCTTATGAAATACTTGCATTGTCCACACAATGTTTGCTTTTCTATGAATAATATTATTCTTTGTGATGTATTATCCTGATTTGGGAAAAAAGTATTTATTCTTGTCATGAAATTCTTTTAAGTAAATCTCAAAAAAAGGAATTATGGTTCTCTTAAGGATTTTTTTTTCAAATATTTGAGATACTTGGAAAAATTATCCAAGAGAACAGGAATGGTTAGTTCACAGTATTCATTTTTAAATGGAAAACTAAATTGAATATATGTAAAACCAAAATGTTGAGTATAAGTCAAAATATCAATCTATAAATTCATTTTAATAAATAATTTTAAAAATTAAGTCCCCTATTACCTGATTTCCGTTTTTCCATTTTTAAATTTCTAGGTGACATTCGTGTCCATGTCTATTAATCTCATATTTCAGTGTCCTATTTAAAAATATTCAACGAAAATATGTTCCGAAGCATATTACGTGCTAGTTACTTACTCTAATAAATTTGCTTACATAACGCCAAATTTTCTAATGAGAAATCGAGAATTTTATAAAAAATGAATAAAAGATTTTGACTTAAAAATACAAAGTTAAAAATTAAATCCTTTATTAAAAATAATTTAAAGTAGATTATTAGGTTGTTTAGGAAGCATTTCAATCTGGAAATTTAGTTACACTTATTCAAGAGAATTTGTATTTCAGACAAGTCATTTTAAAATATTTAATAGGACCCAGTTTCAAAATTAAGAATTTTTTGATGATTGTCATAATTTTTTTCGTTGAATTAAAATTATGATCCGTGTGATTATCTCTAATGAAAAAACGTTCTACTTATGAGAATTACCGTATATTTCTAAATATAAGCCGATCCCTGTATAAGCCGAGAGGGCGTTTTTTCTTCAAAAATTCACGACAAAATTCGGTGCCTGTATATGTCAAATTGAAAAAAATTTACTGTAATTTTATAACATGTCTCCATAATAATGAGAAAGTGTAGTCAAACGGGTGGTATATGTTCCCAATCAAATTGCTGATAAGTAAAACGCCCGACGCACAACGGCGATAGTTATATTCCATGTTAGTTATATTCCATGTCTGAAGCTAACATATTTTTTTATATTCATTTATTACCTTTTTACCCTGTCTGTGCCAATCACACTTTATGCGACTTTTTTCGTTTGCTTGGAAAATGAGAGAGAAGAGAGTAATTCGTATACGGCATGTGACGGTTGACCTGTGTTTCATGCCCGTTAGAAAAGTTCGCTGCATGATGATCATATGCAATCATACATCCGAATGAGTGATTGTGAATTTTACGAACTATTATAAAACTTGAATACTCATACCGATTTTGATAGATTTGTGTGTCCTTTTTTTTTAGAATAAAAATTTGATTCAAAACACATAAACAGCTAAAAGATTAAAATTGCTTGTGCATGACTAATGATAAATTCTAAAAAAATAATCTTTCTTAAAATATTTCTTGTCGAAGATTTGAGAATCCGTTTATATGCTGATCCACTTCCTTTAACTTTAAAAAAATTCCAAAAATTCTCGGTTTATACACGGAAATATACGGTATATGTATAATCTATTAAGATTTTAGATATTTCATCATTTGTAGGTATGGCATTACATGTAATCAAAATAAAATACGGTAAAAATAGGCTTCATACTCTTATTATCAAAATAAGAGAGTCAAAAAAAAGTAAAACACTATGTATAGTTTTTACAACAAAAGATCTTTTATTTTATTTCTACTCTACACTTCCTTGAAGTATTTCCTTCGATGACATCCAATTTACCCTTTTCATGCTACATGTTTGTTCGATTAATGGATAGGAGATGTATACTTTACAGCTTTCACTGTATAAATTATGTTTAAAAGTTCGCGCTAACGATAGTTTCTGTTCAGCTCGCAAAGAGTTCCCTTTATTATACCGTTTCTATCAAATATTTACATAAGGTTACGTCCATATTTTTAAGGATGCCTCCTTTTTTCTATCTTATTTACAACCATTTATAAACAAATCAGTTTCAGATTTGAAATTTTAGCAATAAACTTGTGCATTTAAATAAATTTAATAATTTTAATGCGTATATCATATATTTTTACTAAAGGCTAAATATTTTGATAATTATCATGTATATATACTTTTAAACTTATATACAGGAAACGCTTTGTTTCTTAAAAAATATAAAACGTCTGTTATCCGATATCTGCGATGAACATCAATGTTTTGTACAATTTACAAGTTTCCAATAAGCGTAGAACAAACTTTTGTATAAGATAGGTCCTGAATAATTTTTTTTAGTTTGTATAAATGCTTTTCCCCAATTTATATTTTTATTAGTATTCAAAGTACACTCTACGAAAAAAAAAAACGACGCACCAAGAAAAAATTGTCCGATACAGACAAAAAATAGTGGGTAAAAAGATTACGTATAGAATAAAAAATGTTTCAAATTTCAGAAAAATTTAATGATTTACTTCAGAGTTACATAGATATAAAATACCGAGCTCAAAAAAGGGTTGACCCACCTCTAGCCTGGATGCAAACTGCCACAATACGTGACATAGAGTGATAAAGCACCCTGATGGTCTCTTGTGGTATTTCTTGCCAAATTTGCTCCAATTGTCAGACCAGGTCATCAACATTCTCTGGAAGATGCAGTCGCCTTTCCATCATATCCCAGACATGCTTGAATGTAGAGAGATATGGTGATCTGGATGGCCAAGGAAGTGTTTGACAAGCTGTAAGGCAGTTTGTAGCAACACGTGCCGTATGTCGTTTGGCATTATCTTGCTGAAAATAAGGTCAAGGTACTGCAAAAAGAACGGTAGCAAAACAGTTCTCAGAATGTCGTCAACGTACCGCTGTGCTGTAAGTGTGCCTCTAATGACGATTAAAGAAGTCCGGCTGTCAAAAGGAATGACTCTTCAGACCATAACTTCTGGTTAAGGGCCTGCGTGACGTGAAATAGTGAAAGCAGGATCGGCACGCTGCCCTGTGCGTCTTCGATGATCGGCAGGATACAGTTGGAAGCGGGATTCGGCGCTAAACACTATACGTCCCCGGTCAGCATGATTCCAACTAGATTGTGCCAAGCATCACTGTAATCTGGCTCGATAGTGTGCAGGGGTGAGTGACATGTGGGGTAGCTGTAGGTACGAGCGTAATTTTTGTTCATCAGCCGTCTGTGAATGGTCATGATGTACTCGTGTGCAGGTCGCACTTCTGATTGTTGATAACGATGAATCAGATGCTGTGGCAGCTGATCTGACAATCAATCTGTCCTCCCGATCTGCTGTGGCCCTAGGTCAACCGCTACCATCATGATGCTGAAATCTGCCACTGTCCACCCATTCTTGCCAGCATCTTGTAATGGCCACATCGCTTCGACCCATATGACGAGTGATTCTCCGATTTGCCCAACCTCCCTCTTTCAGTCCAATGATACGACCTCTTTCAAACTCTGACAAATGCTCGTAATGAGCTCGAATCCTATAGCAAGGCATTTTTTTCAGTTGTTCAAAGGTATCCTAAATGCCAATGCAACAGAAATTTTGACTATCAGACTGAGAATCACTTCTTATAGACATCTGCTTAGTGCGCAGTTCCGATGCGCTGTAGCTCCCGCTATTCATTCATTGGATACCAAATTTTAATCATTTGCATGTTCGGTTGAAATGTCTTTGCACACGAAATTTCATTACAATCGGGCAACTCCTTCTTGGTGCGTCGTTTTTATTTATAAAGTGTATATTTTAAACTCAATTATATTTTTCATTTCTAATATATCCTTCCTAAAATCTTATGTCTGGTTATCTTGCAATTTCAATTTTTTTCAGTTTTGATTTTTGAATATTCCTCTCTCTTTAGTAGAGAATTTTGACTACATATATATACATATATTTATAATTTGTCAGCTTTATTATGTATGCAAAACACTAAAACATTGTAATTTTATAATAGTTTTTCTAATTTTCTATGTAAATTAAGGTGCCCGTATGCAGAAAAGATCTATTTAAATTTCTTTCAAGAAAATATAAATGAAAAATTAAGTTTTTGTGGATTACGTAGTAAAGTGACTTTTAATCTGAGTTATTTAGACTGATTTAACTCAGTAAATATATTTTAAACACCTATACTTCTGTACAGATAGCTACTTGTTATAAATTTTCTGCTTTGACATAGTTCTAGAATAAATTTTTAGACTTAAATTATCAATTTCTTATTTTCATTTTCAGAGTTACAGAAAATGTTGAAATGAGAAAAGATGTCAATGCAATTGAAACTGATTACGTTCAATTACTGGATCCACTGGCATCGAGTATAACGTAAGTATCCGGATATAATTTTTTTTGATAATTTTGTTGCTTTTGCTATATAGTATATCATAGAAAAATTTTAATGTTAGCAATATTCTGAGAACTTTATTTATGTTTCAAAAAAAGAAAATATTGTCATTATCTATGCTGGAGTTGAGCTGCTTCTGAGATTTCATTTGCTTTTAATACTAACCCCTGATTACTTTCACGTCCCTTGACTTTTGACTTTCAACTTGAACCAAAGCAAAGATTCTATACAGCAATTATCAAAAGTTCTTAGTAGTATTTAGTAGTTATACTAATGAAATTTAAAATTGTTTTGAATACACCTTTTTATTAAGTCAGACACTGCTTTGGTTTCATTTTCTTAAGTTTCACGATGAGTTATTGTAAAGTATTCTAAACATAATTTCTATCAACTAAAGTAAAATTAAACTACGTATTTAAAAACTTGTTTAGCTTAAAATATTATAATTAAATTATATTACATAAAATTTCTTCATATTAACTATTTTTATTTAAAAACATACGAGTATATATTTTTGAAATTTACTTTTATGCTACTTTTCTTTTTTCTAGATTTGTTCAAGTATCTTGTGATAGTCAGAATGTTGTTTACGTTAAATGTGGAGCGAGTGGTAAGAAAAATACAATATTCTTTTTTATTTTGTAAAGGGTATTATTCTTGTTTTATGTCATAGAAAGATAATATTTGAATCTAAAAATAATCGTCATTGTTCTACCACTTTTTATAATTGCAATAACTGCAATTTTTAACGTCTTCAACTATTGTCATGAATCAATAAATTCAATGCCAAGAAAATCAGCTTCAATTCCATTCAATGAAATCAACGTCAGTTTATGATGAATCTTTAAAATCAATTCTTTTTTCTATACCAAGAGAATTCTCTATAATTAATCTTAACAAAACGTTAAAATAATAATTGCATAGATGATGATTATATCCTTGTATTACGAATACGTATTAAATTTTAGTATTCTCTCCAACAACGAGAATACCCTTGTTTTGAAATCCCCATAAAAATTATGCAAAAATATTCCATTCGCAACAAATCTCCTGTTAGTATTGACAAAATGCTTACTTTTTTTTTCTTTTCAATTCTAAAAGTTTTCTAAGTTACATAAAAGTTTTATATATAATCAATCCAAAAGAGCGTAAACTAATATGTCGCGGTTATAAATTTGTAATATTGATATTTCCTTTTCAGATGAAACAAATATATCAAGTGATTGAAATGAGCAATTATATTTAAATAAAACTTGAATAAAGTTTTGAAAGTAACAAATAATTCTGCATTTAAATCGAACCACGTCTATCCTGAACATACAGAAGATTGTTTCCCATCTCCCTTTTTTTGTTACGAGTCAATTACACATTAAATCAGCGTTTCTCAAACTGTGCGGCGCCCCTCCCCCTTGAGGGACAGGACCACTCTACGAAGGGTGCGCAAGTATATTGAAAAGTCGAAAACAGAAGATCATTTTTAAAAAAATTGTTAATTTACTGAAAGTAAACAAAGAAAATACATTCTGACATAATAAAAAATAAAATACACATTTACACTAATATTTACACTTATAAGTGCATCATTGCTACACAATGGATTTGATGATTAATTTAACAATACTAAATTTAGAACAAGTTTAATAATGACCCCAGTGACCCCATGGGATTGTCATATAGAAAATTATATACAAAACTCAATACTTCTCTTCACAATTTGGACAGTTTATAATTAATCCCTCAACTGCCGATTCAAATTTTAGCGATTCACTTCTCAATGCCAACCGCTTTCATGTGTATGTGATGCATTGGGGGGTGTAATAAAGAAGCAAATAATCTGAAATAAGTATATCCTTCGGAAACATTGTTAACTTTCTTTTATTGCATTCCAAAGCCTTCGGAATAATTTAATGGATAGCCGTGCACAAAAAAAAGATCGCTATTTCGGAAAGACGTATATATACGTCCGGGGAGATTACGCTTTGACTGAGCAAAACGTTTCTATACGCCGGTGGCACTTTAGAGGTTAAAGTCGTATCGTAGTTTCAGCAACAAAGTGTAGTATTATTGAATTCCATACATTATTATTGTATGAGGGGGCGAAATAAAAATTATGATTAAATATTGGGTCGCGAATAGTGAAACTTTGAGAAGCACTGTATTAAATATTCAGCTACAGTCTATATGATTTACATATCGAATGTATTTATAAGACAAAACATATCTAATGATTAATTGGGCATAAGTTTTATATACGGTTGTTAGCGTTTGAAAAATAAAAAATACACGCATACGATTTTCTTTCATAAACAAATATTTTTTTTCTTAGAAAAACAAAAAAATATTTTTAAAAAGGTTTATATGTGAGTAAAAGGTGAATTATGATGTATTGCCTTGCGACTCGGAAAGGAATGCGAAATCTAGGAAAGGAATATGAAAAACCAAAGAAGTTTTCACAATTTGTCCACTAATTGTTTTTAAAAACCCTGAAAATCACACCAAATTATTAAAATAAAATTGGACTTCACTTTAAAAAGAGTAAACTAAAGTTAATTTGCAACCAGAAAAATATTAATATCAGCCTTGAAATTACATCTCCAAATATACTTACTATGTCCTTCTAGTAGCAAACTTTCAAGTAAAAATTTATAATCTTATACTGAACTTTTTGGGGGTTAAAGAATCTTCAATTCAATTCGGTAGTCTTTTAATTTGTCTTAAATTATCTATTTTGGTAGACACAATAGAGTATCAGATCGTGGTAGCTGTACATTTAAAACTTAAGGGCGTTACAAATATTTAGAAACACAGATAACATATACACTGCTGGACAATTGCCAAGCACGGATAACACTATCATCCATAGCAACCACAAAATGAAAGGAAGCAAAATGTGGAAAATTAGAATAAGTGCGGGATATTAGTAAGAAGTATGAGTATGCAAATTTTTTTCCCCACGTCTGTTCATCATGTGATAGTGTTCATATGAGCTTTAAAGGTTTTGACGCGTGTGGACAGTTGTTTCAAGTCAAAGTTTTACAGGAAAGATTTAATAGATGAACTTAAAATTTTTGGCATGTCTTCCCGACATCACATAGATGATTTTATGCGTGGCCGAATTATTGAAAGATCGAAGAAAGGGCGAAAAAAAAACAGATGTTGCCAGGGAGTTCGACATCGCTCACAGCGTTATTTCACGGCTGTGGAAGTCATTTAAAACTACTGGAATGTGTAGTAGACGGCACGGGGGAGGTCGTGTTAGAAGTACGACGCCTGCAGAAGACAGATATATCGTCCTATCAGCAAAAAGGAACAGGCACACCACAGCTCAGCAGGTGGCAAATCAGTTTCTTGCTGCCTCAGGAAAGCAGATCTCCCGAAAAACTGTTGCCAGACGTTTGAGGGGAGGAGGACTATACGCACGCAGACCTATTGTGTGTGTCCCATTGACCAGACAGCACCGTACTGCCCGTTTGCAATGGTGTCGTGAGCATCACAATTGGACTGAACAGGACTGGGCATGCGTACTATTCTCAGATGAGAGTAGGTTCAGTCTGTCATCAGATTGTAGACGCCAACTGATCTGGCGCGAGAGTGGTACTGCTTATCGTCCAGAAAATATCCAGGAAAAGGACCGATATCCGACATGCAGTATCATGGTGTGGGCCGGCATCATGATCAATGGCCGCACGCGCCTACATGTGGTTGCGAATGGGACTATGACGGGCCAACGATACATTGATGAAGTTCTTCTTCCTCATGTTCGTCTTTTCCGTGGTGCTGTCGGTGATAAATTTGTTTTTATGGACGACAACGCAACATGTCATCGAACACTCGCTGTTCAAGATTGTCTAGACAGCGAGGGTATTCAACGTCTCGTATGGCCAGCGCGTTCTCCAGATCTAAACCCCATTGAAAATGTGTGGGATGCTTTGGAGAGGCAAGTTTCTGGTCGAAACTATCCTCCGACAAACAAGAACACCCTCATCCGTGCACTCACAGAGGAATGGGATAAATTTCCTTAACAGCTGCTGGATAATGTTGTGCAAAGTATGGTACGACGTGTGGAATGTTGCATCACACTCCACCGTGGACATATCCCGTACTGATACCTTTCTTTAAGGTGCCTGCTGACTTTTAGATGCATTGTTCCATTTCTTCGTACGCAGATCAAATGAACATTTTTTTTCTTTCAGATGTTTCACAGCTTTTGTACTTTCCAGAACAATAAATATTCTTTATTCTAATGTGTGAACAGTGTGGCAACTATATTTTATCCTACTAGGCCTCATGTCTCGCTTAATGTTATGCTACGTAGCAATTTGTGATCCGTCCTTAGCATCTGTCCAGCTGTGTAGTATATAGAATTTCTAGTGATAATCGGTAAGTTTTCCAACTTTTGAATTTGACATAAAATCTAGAAAAAAGGTTGATAAGCATATCACATGGAAAAAAGACACATAGCTGAAAAAGACTGATAAAATATAAATTTTTCTTAAGAAGTTAACCTGAAATTTAACTGTAAAACTGACCCTTATTTTTTATTTAGATAATTAAGGTTGTGTGCCTATGAAAGTGATGCTTGATATAAATGGTTTATATTTATTTTAATACTATAAAATGCATTAATCAAATATTCCAAAAGTAATATTGCTTACAGGCACAGCCGTTTTCCTCAAAAAACAAATAAAAAATAATTTATTTAAGTAAATAACATTTTAATGCTATTAAATTCTTATAAAATAATAGGATAGCTGTAGCTCACAACAATTTTATTTTATTTTCTTCGTTACTGATAGCAATAAGAAAAACATTTTCAAAAAATCTTTCCAACATTTAAGCTTCTTCGAGTTTCTCAAGAAAAGAATTCAAAAAAGTTAAAGAAATAAATAAGTAGTCCTTGTATATAAAAAAGAGTATGACAAAGTTTCTGAGGTGATTTTAAAGCCTCAATTAGAATAGAATGATAATTGATTCTCTGCCCGTCTGTCTAGACCAGAAAATGACTTCTTTTGGGTTTAAGACAGGATTGTAAAAAGTTGGAAACCATCCAAGAACTCCATTTGCAAACGGCAATGGTTACATCTCTAGTAAAACATCAGCATTATCAAAAAAAAATTGTATATCCTAGGGGAAAAAATTTCTTCTTTGTAATTAGTAAAAAGGAAAACAAAAAATTCAATTCGTAAAGAGCTTCTAAAATTCCACCTTAATATTGTCCCAGTTATCTATAATGATCATGACACAAGTTTACCAACTAGTAAAACTCAAACAAGAACCAAAAAGGCAGTCCTTCGAAATAACAGCGGGTTGGAATGTATATTATTTTTCATTTATGACAAAACACATCATAAAGGAAAAATAAAACATTTTAAGGATCTACTTCTCAGTACTGACTTTGCATCTCCCAATTATTGTTTTAAGTAAATACAGAATTTCATAATTAATGAGGAAAAAACTTTGTAACAGATAAATCAGAAAGAAATACATAGAAAAAAAGAGTTGAGAATAAAGATTCCTAAAAATTTCTGTATAATTATATTCAATATTATGATTAGCCATATTTACAAGAGAAACAGATGCACGGAAATTCTTTAAAATTCTGTTAACTAGGCAATATCTTCTTAATGATTTGATACCACGTGTGCAATATGAATGGCTTTATTTCTTTCTTCTTCTTTACAGCATGTGGACTGAGACCTGCACATTCCGCCCGAGTTGCCAGAAGTTTCGCACTGAATCTTCCGGAGGGAAAATTCGGAGCCGTTCATGGTCAATGGCCGTGGCACGTTGCCCTTTTTAAGAATGGAGAATATGCCTGCGATGCAACTCTAATTTCTGATGATTGGATTTTAACATCTACTACTTGTTTTGAGAGGTAATAAAATTAACAGGAACAAAAAGATACAAATGTTTTAATCAGAATTGATAACTTAAACCCATTTCCGGAGGTTGATTTCAAAGAGATTAAATTCTAGATACGCGCATATTATGCCGTTTGAAATACTACACATTATGGAATAAAATTAATAGCCCTACATACTTATATATATATATATATATATATATATATATATATATATATATATATATATATATATATATATATATATATATATATATATATATATCGGGTGTTTCAAAAGTCATGCACATCAACCTTTTAGTTGAGTTTTAAAGACAGATGAATTTTGTTAACAAACAGAATAAATGACAAACAAAGGTTGAACGATTATCTTTATTGTCAGGAGCCAGACATGATAAAATAACAGTAAATGTTCAAAATGATATCCGTTTTCTGGGACACACAATAGAACTATTTTATCAGATTAATTGACACTTTACGAAGAGTGTGAAAATTAATGTCAAATATTGCAGGAAGGATGTTACTCTTAAGTTCATTAAGCGTATGGGGATTATTCCTGAAGCTGACATTTTTCAGATATCCCCAAAGAAAAAAATCAGAAATCACAAGTTCGGTAGACAAGGTGGCCAAAGTCCTTTGGAAATGACACGATCCTCGGAAAATTCAAGTAAAACTTCCATACTGTCCGTGATGTATGACACGTTGCGCCGTCTTGCTGCAATCAAACATACCTTTCATCACTTTCAGCAAGGATATGAATTTCGTAATGATTTTTATGTAGACGGACAGTCTTTTCAATGGACTTCTTTGTAAAACGGTCTCCACATCTGCCGCTTTCGTTTTCAATATGGGCGCTCTACCCGACCGCTTCCTGTCTGCAACCGATCCTATGTCACGGAACCGTTGCGCTAAAAGTGTTGTCGTTGATGCATATGGTGCTATTTAACCCTCTAAGCGGATAGCACGGAAAATTCCGTCAGTGTAAAGGTGCTTCGAAAATGCACTGCACGGATTTTTCTGCCTTCAAGTAACGTTTTCAAAAGCGGAATAGCCGCACTTTTCTGAAATCCTTTTCCCCTTTTAAAGGTTTAACATCTTGAAAGATAATTAGGGACGGTGGAAGCAACACAGCAGGACACTGATAGGAAGTTTTATGGCTCGCAGGAAACCCCGTGTTTTCACCCTGTGGCAATCGTAAAAAATAGGGGGTAAATTTCTTTAGACCCCAGGAAGTGTTTATTTGTTACCTCGTATTTTAAAAGTTTTGAAAAGTCCCAACGCATAAGTAAAATATGTTGCAATTCCCTTTTGGTTTCATATTAATTTGAAACTGTAACAAGTTGGGGCGTGTCAGTGCAATCTGCTATTTTATATAGTTAGACAAATTATCTTTTTTTAAGTATATTCTTTCGCTTCATTTTTCTTATTTTAATCAAGGCTTTCAGTTTTTGAAACATGATTATTTTATTATAAGATACCGAAAAAATTAATAAAACACCAAACTCTTTAAAATTTGAAACCTTTTCAAATTTCCAACCACTAAAAATGAATAAATTTAAACTTCATCAAATCATTTGAAACATTTTCTTACACTTTGATAAAAATAATAACGAAAAAAAACTAATTAAGATTTATTAGGTGTTTTTTTTTTTATTTTTTTTTTAGATTTCAAAGCCCAAGTGTTCAGGGAAGTTTAAGTACAGTGCCTAGTTATATATTGTTAAAATACACTGAATTATATTTGAATTTTAAGTGCTCGAAATTCAGTTTACATCAAAGACAACATGAATGAAGATATTCACACATTTTTTTTTATAACTTGAATGTTTGAATAAATGGTAATCAAAAATATACGGAAACATTTACAGTAGACATTTATGCATATAAATAAACATAAAAATCAATTTTAAATTCGAGCTATTCAAAAACATTCGAATTATTGTTCAAAAAATATCTATTTATACAAAATACCTCAACATTTATCTTTTTTTTTTAAAGGCTAACTGAATAAGTAATTAAAATCTGATTTTTTTTTTTTTTAAATCTCGACCGTATAAAGCTAGAAATTTTATGTTAGAAATTCCATTTGAAATTTCGAAAAAAAATGCATCGCGCAGTTAAAAATTATTTACCATAAGTTTTAGCAATTGTTTGAGTATAATAAAAATTTCAAATTTTATTATATAGCTTCTTTGGTATCTTTTAATATATTTCGAAGATTTCATACAATTCAGTTGAAAACTGCATGCTAAGAGCAAAAAATATACTAAAAAAATTGATGAATATACAATTACAATAAATTCTTACATAGAAGCAAAACTGAGAAGCTAAAGCGTAGGAATGAAAAATTTTGAGTATATCTGAAGTAGTTTTCGAAATATTTATTTTAAAGTTCAGAAAATTTGTGTGTGTTATGTTATACTTAATATTAATTAAATGGTTAAAATAATATGTTAATATTAGTCTTGTAATCGTTTGATGACACATTCATATACTAATAAAATTATCATGGTCATTGATGCGAATGTGAAGAATTTTATGTAATTTTAAATTCAGACATTAAGATATAGATGTAGAAAAATAAAACGACCATCTAAAATACATGAAAAATGCAGTCTGCTATAAAATGATCTTGACAAACAAAATCCGTCAGTTTCACCTACTATGGCAGAGCCGGCTTAGTCAGGGGCGATCTGGAAAAACAGAGAGAGAACCGCGGTTTTGATGGATGCCGCTCTAGCTTTTAAAGTTCCCAGGAAAAATTATATATATATAAATTACAAATGCAAAAATAAATCTTGTAATTTTCCATACATTTTTATAACAACGAATTGTGGAATTGGCTTCCAATACATTGTTGTGTTTGACAATATGTAAGGTAACCAACCCTACTTTAGATAGATTTGTACTACTTTTTCGTAACCGTATTCCTTTTAAAACTAATTCGTGCAGCCGAAATACACTTTTGCACCCTTAAAAATTTATGTAAACTATAACGATTAATTTTAATTTATGCAACTTGTGAAATGTTCATATTTAACCATTTCCGTCTAAACAGTTTACATGAAAAAAAAAGTTTGGACTCCCTCATTCATTAGGTATTTATATAAGATTCTAACATTAAATTTTATTTTTCACCGAATATGATCGAGTGGTAGTGTATAGTGCTTCCAAACCACAGGTCTGGGGTTCTATTAATGGGCTGCGCAAGGTCGACTCTGCCTTTCATCCCCGCTACATTGGGTCGATAAATGAGTACCAAGCTTGCTTCGGGTCTTAAACACTGAAGGTGTCTCTTCAGACAGACCTCCAAATCGGGTCATCTGTTAATGCACCTCAGCGTCCAATGTTCACGTGTATTATGATGGGCACAGTAGTTCCTGGCCCTCATGGATTGTTGTGCCACTGAGTTTGAGTCTTAAGTTTGAGGATTACCTCACTTTGAGGATACCCCTTAGATAAACATGTATTTCCACTCATTTGCAATTAAACATTTTTCTTTCAATTACGTTTATTTCAGAAGGAAGTTTGATTTTTCAAATGTATTTGCTTAATAACATGTATATTTGTGTATTATATTAAAAATTTGATCAATCCAAAATTACATGTTTTTAGCTCCTCTAAAAGCTTTTAGGATTTTACAACTGATCTTACACAATCCATATACGTTTTATAGTATTATATTTAAAAATGATAAAGACATTTTTACGATTGTGTGAGCTTTTATGCCTCGTTTATAAATATAAAATTTGCATTCAGCTACAGTTTTTAAAACGTACTGAAATAAGTGGAGGAATAGGATACTTACATATTATGAATATTTTTGACTGCAGTAAGATATATTTATATTTCAGTTTCTTTACAATTTGAATAGAAGTTGTAAGCCATTTTGCGAATAGTTTGATATTGAGTATAAACCCATAGGCTGTTTAATATTGTAAAGTGTTGTACTTTGTTACCAGCACACATTAAAATAATGCTCATTCGCAGTTATATGATCAGCTTCAGTGATATTTAAATTTTCAAAAATAGTCTACACGTACGAAAACATTTTTTTCACAACCGCACACCACATCTCTCATACTCTATCTTCCTACAGCAGGAAATATTTGTGTATACTGAAAAATTTAATACAGGATACATTTCCAAGTGTTAAGGGGACTTGTGTGTGTGGCACCCTTTTTTGCAAACTTCTTTATTTACGTATTTAAAAATTATATTTTAACATTTTATACAATGTTTCTATTCAAGAAAATGTTACCAGATGAAAATTTTCATATATTATTCACACAATTTTTAAAATTTAAATTTTTTGAAGAAAATTGGGAAAAATTTAAAATCCTACTCCTTTTGTAAAAATTAATTTTTTGACCTGAAACTTTTTATAATATTCTTATGGATGTTCTTAACAACTTTAGGGATCGATTTTTGAATAACTTCATTCGTTTTCTAGAAAAAAAATAAAATGTTGATATACAGGCTAAAAATCAACGAAAAAGTCAACATGTCTTACATTTTATTTTTTTAAAAAAGTATTCAGTTTATAGCAAAACGGATCCCTAATTTTATTACATGCTTTATTTTTAACACGCAGGAAAAAATTGAAGTGATTGGTAAATAATTGTCGAAGGAGTAGCATTTTGAATGCACTAAGGTTTCGGAAAACACAAACTGAGAAAAATCACTTTAAAGTTTATAATTCTGAAAAATAATTATTATAAGCTTAATTAAACTTAAAATACCACTTTAAGATATTACTTATACGTTTTTCTTTAAAATAATTGCATTTTCATATGTTTTCAACCCACACATTTTTATAAATGATCAACTTTTAGAGAGTACCAATTGCACAAGAAAATTCAAGAAAAACGTTAAAAAACATTTTTTTCTGTCACGACAGAAATTTTAGCTGTTTTTCTTCTTATAATATTAAATATTGCATTTGTATGAAAAATATATCAGGAATAAGAACTGAAATCATAAAATTATTAATATAAAATGCCTTAATTTAAAAATTTTACATGCACACATTTCACAAGGAAGAAAAATTACATTATTTTATTGCCTCGGAAATATTCTGCTTTTAATACTACACATTCTTTTTTATAGTTATTATTTCTATTTATAAAATAGATTTTTTTTATCATAACGCATTTTTTAGCTTTTTTTCTAAAAAGGGGGTGTGGCTAAATTGCCTAATTTGTTTTCAAATGAAGTTTTATTCCACTTCTAACTTTCCGACATGCACAAGTGATATATCAATCGAAAGATAATAATGCAAAGAATAATATTAAATGAAAATAAAAAAAACGATAGGTTTGTGATTATTAAGGTACCAAGTCTCCTTAAATTTGTTTTTAAAATTTGGTATGAATACTTTGTGGAACTGTCGGTTAACTTCACTGAACAAAATTGTTTTAAGTGTACTGTTTTGAAAGACAAAATTAATTAGGGAGAACTTTTCTCACAATAGAATTTGTAATGACTGAATTGTGTGAAAATGTAGTTATCGATGTGTAACATTTTCCTTGTAATAAAAGAAACAGAAAGATAAGAAATTTAACTTGAGTAGAAAATTGTTAGAAGTACTGACATGCGCATTTGAAGAAGTATATCCCCCATTAAAATTAAAAATTATTGACTGAATGTGTGTTATGTCCATCACAAATGCCGATGTAGAAAAGGAATTTTTATTTAATACAAGAAGTTCGAAAAGGAGAACACTAGGAAGGAAAATTTAAATTTTTTCCGAAAAATATTCAGTTAACATAAAAATATCTTTTATATGATTTTAATTAAAATAAATTAAAAGTATTGAAATCCTATTTTATGCTATTTTAAATTAAAAATATAACTGAATAGAGAAAGATCGGTTTTATTTCATAAATATAATCACCGTATGTATATCACCGTATGCACCATTTATTGTGTTATTGTTTAAAAAATGAGATAGGGCCTTTGCTCTTTTTACCTCATTACTTTTTTAAAAAACAGGAAAGTGAGCGCGTTTTCTTACTCTCATATTCAAAAATGAATACAGGATGCTTTTTTCTGGTTCAAATCGCAATACCAAAAAAATATTTTTTTTTAATTTTTAAAAAATGACAGAAAAATAAACTTTGTTTGAAGAAAATATAATTATTTTTCAACTTCTAACATACTATTTATTTCATATTTTCCTTTTTTTACCCTTCATTTTGTTTTAATTTTACTGTGACTGAACATATAGGAGAAATAAACACCGAATTCCACTACAGCTTTCATACAAGATTGCCCAAGGCAACTTAACAGCTAGCTGTAAACGATTGATCTCTTGGTTCTTACTTGACAAAGGAACCGAACTAGGTCATAAAATTGTCCCCGTTCGACCTCCCAAGTTCTAAAAGGGGGAAAGGAAAGAAGTCTGTTGCATTTTTAAAGCGAACTTCAAAATAAGAGTTAACGCTTTCGGAATAACTTTTCAGAAGGAAGGTATCCACTTAGAGGGTTAACCTGGATATTTCTGATAAATGCATTTATCACACGGCAGTGCGATTTTATAGCGAAATAAAATTCCACGATGGTTATTCTTTGCTCTTGGGAAAACATCATGCACCTCCCGTTGTGCTCAACTGACAAGTATTTTGAAACTGATGCCTGATATGTTTAAAACTTCTGATGGGGACCCTGAGGTCATCTAGTGACAGAAATCTCAACCAACCCTTCTAGATTTTAAGCAACAAGAATTACCATGTGGATGTGCGTGATTTTGAAACACCCAGTATATATATATATATATATATATATATATATATATATATATATATATATATATATATATATACTGAAGTGCCACTGAATTAGGGATACCTACCTAGTAACGAGTTTAGCCTCCTCCAGCCTTGATAACGGCTGCCACACGTCGAGGCATAGATTCAACAAGTTTCTGGATCTGTTTGACGGGAATGACCTGCCAAATATTGGCTAAAAAGCTGGCCATTATTCAGTAAGGTTCGTTGGTGCTGTGTGATGGCCTTTCACGCCTTTTTCCAAAAACACCTTAAAGATGCTCAACAGAATTTAAATCTGGGCTTCTAAGTGGCTAATTTATGACAGAAAAGTCAGAGAAATGGTTATCCAACCAGCCAGTAGCCAACCTGGACTTGTGAGAGGTACAGTTGTCTTGCTAAAAAACTCCATTACTGTGCGGATAACAGAACAACATGAGCGGATGGAGGTTATCACCCAGCAAATCTACGTACCAAATTGCATTGAGGGAGGATGGTACACGCACCAAAGATTCTAAACAGTGTCACAAAAAACACCCCAGACCATGATTGAGCCCCCATCTCCTGGTACAGTTCCAACATGGCATACAGGATCCATGGCTTCATGAGCCTCACACCATATCTTCAGCTTCCCGTCAATGTTAAGTAGTCGGAATCGAGACTCATCACTCCATGCTACTCGTTTCCAGTCCTCTACACTCCAGTCTCTGTACTCTCTTGCCCAGGCAAAACGTGAGGCCTGATGACGAACATCAAGCAATGGTACTCTCGTAGGTCGTAGGCTCCCGAAACCCATACAGTGAAGCGAGCGTAACACAGTCCACTTATTGACTGTACAACTGGCACCGGCATTCAACTGGGTGGTAATTTGAACTAATGTTTGACTTTGCTGGTTACGTACAATACGCCTGAGCCTTCTCTCACCACGCACTATCAAGGCTAATTATCCTATACAGTTTGCCCGATCGCTAGTTTCTTGTTCACCATCCATGTAATCTTGGTATACTCTTGACACTGTCGACCTTGAAATTCCTAGCTGTGTGACGGTTTCGGAAATTGAATGGTTAATGCGTCACACACCTACGATTTTTCCGCAATCGAAGGTGTCTAAATCAGGCAGTTTGCCCATACTGGCAATTCCAGCAGCTATTTCAGAGCAATCACAGTACACGCTATATATGCAGTTACCACAGTGCCCTCACTTGCTCATAAATGATGCGCAGCACTACACAATTTGCATAGCCATTGATATCCCTAATTCAGTGGCACTTCAGTGTGTGTATATATATAATAATTAAACAATTTTTAAACTTCATGGTTTATTTTTCTCAAATATAATTTTTGATGCAGTGAATTTTAGATCAAAAAGATTCCAGAAAAAAAATTCCTTAGTACCTTCCTTTTAAAATCGAATATTGTGTATTTTTTATGATACTTGCATTAGATAAAATTTCATAGTTGAATGAAATGGTCGTGAAAAAAAATTTTTTAAAGCAATTGCCTTTAAAAAAATTTTAGATTCAGACTTTTGTAATGATGTTTTCTTATTAGTGTCTCAGCAGAATACGTGAAACATAAATAAATAATCTTTTCAATAGGCATTTCGATAAGACTAGCTGTTTGCTTTTAAATAAAATGTATATAATAACTTTTAACAAATATAATTAACTTCAAATAAAGGCATTAAATAATTTTACTAACAATTTCTGCTTTCTATAACCCTGTATATTATACATATTTTAAATGAAAAAATTTAAGTTCACTCATTTTTAAACTCACGGTACATTTATATCAGACACGCAATGGAAAAATTTCTACAAATGTGGCATCCGTGTAAATGGAATTATTCTTTTTGCATTAAGAAGGTCCGGCACATGATTCTTCGAAAAATTTTCGATTTTGACTTTTTATATTTTCTAAAATTTAGAATATTTTTGTTTAAAGTGATATATAATGTGAGAAAATACGATAATTAGAAGTATTTTTATTTATTTTTTAAACGAAGCTACTCCTTGAGACGCGCATCAAATGAGCTCTACTAAGAGCACCACTGTCTCACCTTGCATATGTTTCTGATGAACACCAATCCATATGATTTTCAAGTGGAAAAATTTGACTGAATTGGGCTTATCCAAAAGTATATGGGTTATTAAGAAAATATTTACATGGAAAGACTCAAACTTAGTCAGTTATTAACACCATATGGTCAGTGATTCCAAGATCTACATTTGAGGAGTTAAAAACTCTAAAATATTAGGGGTAAATATATGGCTATTGTACAATTTAATATGAGTCATGAAGCAAAATTAATTATCTTAAAACATTCTGATATTGAACCAAGTTATAACTGTGTGTAATGCTTCAAAAAACTAGATACACGTATGATTCGTGTAGTCCAACGAAAGCAACTTGAGATCCTAAAAAAAGGCAAAATTGTTAAAAATAATGAAAAAAGGAAAATTAGAAGAGTCTTTTGTAAGCTCTTTTGTAAGTTTTTGTTTTGCTAAAATCCGACTATGTTCCTTTTGGTCTCGGATACACTTTTGGTTCGTCTGTACAGGCACGGCTAGGCTAATTCCCGGACTTAGGATTCTTCTAAACTTTATCTCAAATCCCTTTACAGCTACCTCTCTACTTAGCGACTTCACTTCCCACTTAGCAATCACTTCTGCACATAGACGTAGACCTCGATCTCTCGGTAATGCTAACTTCCAATATATATATGATTCCTAATTTACATAACCACGTTCTTCTTCTTGATTTGGTTGGAAGGAATTGCCATTCTGGCCCCAAAGAACCCAAGAGGACAGTTCGAGGAAATCACGATGAAAGCCCCGTCACACTTTTAACATATGGGAATGCACTTCAATAACTAAACCTTAGGCTAAACCCCAAAGTTATACATCAAGTATATGAAAAGCAATCTCTTGTACGATCCGGTTTTCAGCTTGATAGCTCGGTCAGCCGTAAAGTGGACTTCCACTTTTCCTTTGATCCTTCTTCTATATTTAATCTTACGATGTGTGCCCACCAGTCGCTAACACTAGGATTTCCGCTTTCGATCAACTCTTAGCCATTACTTCATCTACTCACCGACTGGAACTTAAATAAAAGTTTACATTTGCATAAAACCAAGTCATCCCTACGGAAAGCGGTTTTTAAATTAATATTACAGTTAAAAAGAGTATTTTTCCCAAGAAGATTAGTAGAAGCCAGAATAGAACCCGTTACACAAAGAGTGATTATTAACATTCATTCGATAGTTATACTATTATATTCTGCATATTGAAAATCAATTGCATTATAATTACCATGAAGTTTAAAATAGTAATTTGTAATAATAAAAAATATAGAAATATTAAAATTAGTTGGTTGGAGATGACAAAAATTCGGAAATAAATTCACATTAATAAAATCAATTTATTTTTGAATTGTTAGAAAATAAATTTTAAAAATATTTAAAAATGGTAATAAAAATTAAAGCTTAATTTTCGTGTATTAAAAAATATTTAATGAAATTTTCTTCCACGCGTATCATATTTAAAATATATACCTATAGCAAATTTTTATAATTATTATTATTAAAATTATCAGTTATGAAAAAAACACTTCATTGTAAAATGTTGGCAATCTTTTAAACTTGAATAACGCAGAAGTATAAATTTTTACGCGAGAAGACAATTTAATCCAGTCACTTAAATCTCCACATTAAAGCATCTAATCTTATTATACTTTCCAAAAAATTATACTGAAACTCACAAATTAAAACTATATTTTCAAATCTATTTTAGATAAATTAATGTAAATTAAGAGCAACAAATTCTCATAAATTGAAAAACAAATTTTTCTTCTATTTTTCAGTGATCCCCATGCTGTTTGGACTGCTCGCATTGGCATAATACGTTTGTCTTCAAAATCCCCGTTTGATCAAGAATCGAGAATCACTGGAATGGTGAAATCCCCTATTGGATCTGGAGTGCTGTCAATTTTGAAACTGGAACAATCCATAAATGGATCAGATTATGTCAGGCCATCTTGTCTGCCAAGCCACAATTATTCGCTTGCTGGAATTCCTTGCAATACCTTACGCTGGAGTGTCCGAAGTAAATGCTCTTATAATAAGAATCGAATGTTCTATTGTCAGTCGTTATCGAATGTAAATTAACAAATCTGTAATTTAAAGTTTTATTAATACAAAATATGCATCATAATATTTTACTAACATAGGTATTTATATATTTTTTTCACTGCTTATGCATTCATTACTGAGAAAATTATCTGGATCTTAATATTTGAATCATTTAGTTTTACTTTTAAATGAATGAATTAAAAAGTTTTTATTCCTTTTTCCCTTACCAGTAATGTCAATCTATATTAATAAAAGAGGAAATAAGCGTGTGTGTTTCACCTCTACCGCCCAAACTAAGCAACCCAGAAGTATAAAACTTGGCACATAATTATTCTTGGTCCTGATGATGTGCACTATGAAGAGTTTTTTTTTTCAAAATTCGCTTTCGATTTTTAAAATTAAATTTTTAAGCTATTTTTCCGTTTTTTTTTTTTCAACAACTGGATTTTAGGTTTGTTCGTTTGGCAACACAGTGTATTTGCTTTAGAAATTTGCGCTCAAAAGTTTGAGATACCAACTGAAAATTTTATATTTTTTTCAGCAGTAATCTGCTGCGTCATTTTCTTTTAAAGTTACAATTTTTATTTTTATTTTTGTAGTTTTAATATTTTTTATAGTTTTTATTTTGAAACTGTATTCCAGGAGAAAATTGCATAGCTCTTCAAGCTAAGCCTAATTTTTATTTTTTCATTAACTAAATTAAATTAGTTTGGTGTACATTTTTGTTTTTGCTTATATTTTATTCGATTATTCGGAACCATTAATGGCTTAGAGTTTATTTTGTCATTTCTTTTTCAGCTTATAAATTTCTCATTTTTTTGTGTAGTCACAATTGTGTTCATTTTGTAAATTCTATTTTGGTTAAAGGCAGCGTAACGTTTATTCTTTTTTCATGTTGATATTTATACATTTACATTTGGTTCTTCTGTAGTGTTTCTGTTTTTAGATTTAATTAGGTCTCATTTTTAAAATTAAGAATGTGAAATTTAAGTTATCAGAAATTCTTAAACTGAAAAAGAAATTAGTCAAAATTAAATCTAATGTATATGTTACCGACAAAGTATGAAATGCCGGCATTATATAGAATGCCGGACGTTTTTAGGCAAAGTATGAAATAAGATAATTATTTCATACTTTGCCTAGGCATTGTATAGAATGCCCAGGCATTCTATAGAATGACTAAAGCTGTTTAGGCAAAGTATGAAACAAGGTCATGATAAGGTTACTATATCAATGACGTACATTTCTAAATAATACAAATGTTATTCTGACAAAATAATGAGAGTGCCATTCAAAAAAATATTCGAAATACGTAAAGGAAAAAGAAAGTTGTACCAAACAAAATATATGTCTTTCTTTTATTAAAAGGAAAACAAAATCTTCAAATAAAAAAATAAGAACTTAAAATTAACCTACTTATTGCAACATTAAAGGGCACTTTGAACTACATTTCATTACATTTTTCACTCAGAGACCCTTTTTATTTTGGTACTTTGTTTTACACATACATTTGACGAATCCTTCACCGTTTCCATTGGAATGAGCAATTGCAACTGACAGAATAGAATTTCATGGTCAGGAATATCCTTAATACTAAGCAAGTTCTTAAAAAAATACAAGTACAAATTAAATTGTTACTTAGCATATACTTGTTTTAAAATTTCTGCGGAAGTTCCAAGTTGATAGAAACCATCCTTTCCCACTCGCTGCAACTGCCAATATATTGGTATTCAAAAAAAAATCTCAATCTTCACAACAATGCCTTTTTAAAATAATTTTTCTGTTTTTTCTGGCAAGGTTCACAAAAGTGGATTTACAGTTCAATATCATAACATGTAACATTTTTGTATTTGGTTGAAAGTTCCTTCAGAATTATATCACGTCCTCCGTGTCCAATAGCCAAATGAGCTTCATGAAGTGCGTAAAATAACTCAGAATCCGTGACGTAATACTGTATAGAAGTGCTTCCCCACCTTTTTACCCCCGTGAACTAGTCAACGTTTGATAATTTTTCCGCAGCCTGCTGAGGGTGGGACATTGTTTATATTTTAAATTGTTTTGATTTGACAATTTAATTGTATTTAAGCATGCCTTCAGAATAAAATTCAGTTACTCTAAAAATGAATATAAAGGGATTTTACATAAAATATAAAATAATTTCCATGGAAAGTCAAACAAACACTGGAGAAATGCATCCCAGTAAATAAAATAGAAATAATTAAATACTCCTTGATTGGACCGATACTATTTGATCCGGGACCAGTGGCTGGGAACCATATAGTGTAGTAGTACTGACGTCTTTTTAACAGGTTATATGAATTTACTTTTATTTTCACCAAACATCACATCAGAGCTATTCAGCAACCAATAGAGGCCCTGGGTTCCCTTTTAGTAATAATTTTTGCTTTTTGTACATCAGTAATTAACTTCTATTTAGTAAGTAGTTTCCGTTAAAAAATAATTCTTTTGCATCTTTATTCGAATTTTGCGCAGTTCGTCGTTGAATAGTTGTTTCATGCCTATAGAGCAGGGGTCAGCAACATTTTAGCTGTGGCGTGTCAAAAACCAATCTACCAATTATGATTCAGCGTGCCACACAGTAGAACGTTTTTGAAACAATTCTATTCCCGCTATAATGTATGCAGAGTTGGAGAATAGAGTTCAATTATATAGAGATAGATTTACAGCTTTATCACACATTAACTTTGCATCAATTAAAAATATTTCTTAACTAGAATAAACAGCATAAAATATATAACTATTTCTTCAACAAAAATTTAAAAAACTCGAAATTGTACATATATGTTTTTAAGCATATTTAAGAAAATAAGAAATAGACAATGTAAAATATAAGTATTTCGCTTCATTAAAGTTAAATAAAAAGATAAATAAAATTTTTAATGTGAACCTAGTGCTGCTTTGCTCTACTTTCTTATCGCAAAAAATGTAGTGTAATTTGTGACTTTCACTTTGATATGATTCTGAGCATTCAGTTGTTAAGCAATTTCTTTACGGACTCGAAATATTTTTCATATGAGGAAAGATATTTTACTCAGATATGTGGAACTAAAAGCGGAAAAGCTGAATACATGCAATTTACTCAAATGTTTCAAATTATTTCAAATGTTTTCATAATTCCTCAATTATCCATAATTCTGGTGATGTTTGTCAAATAAGGTCAATCACAAATTTACGAAGTTCCCTCTATTCAAAAATTGACAAATTTATTGAGTAGTGTTGAGTGCCACTCATAATTGTACCGTGTGTCATAGGTTGCCAACTCTAATATACACCACGACTCTCTCTCCAACATTACAGCTTGCTTCTCCATTTTCATGCAGCACAGGACAAAACCAATTTTGTGTTGAACAAGTTTAAGTTAAATTGAGTATTCTGACACTCCCGAACAAATCAGTATGTGTGCAAAAAACAAATTCTGAGCCTGAGGCACGCGTTAAAAGTCTAGTGTTTTGTCGTACAATATTCGAAACGAATCGGAGATGTATTTCATACTTTGCCGGTTTCTCATTAGGCATTCTATAGAATGCCTAGGCAATGTGTGAAATAAGAATCATTTCATCGATTACCGGCTAGTTTTAGGCATTCTATACAATGCCGGTAACATATACATATTACGGTCAAATTGAAAAAAAGAATAATAAACGTGACACAGCCTTAAACCTAAATCACAAATGAAAAAGTAACCACAAAATTAAATCTAACTAAGGAATGGTTCGTAATAATCAAATAAAATATAAGCTAAAGAAAAATGTATATTAAACTAATTTAATTAAGTTATATATTGAAGAAATATAAAATATTCTTAGGTGGAAGGCCGAAAAATTTAATTGCTTTTACTACTTTAACATTATTTTATAAGTAAGTTTATAATATAAATTATTTTCAATTAATTTAAGTGTTATTTTTGTATGTTTTCTTAATATACACTCTGTCGCAAAAAAATATATGCACCCATAAGAAATTGGGCTACATTCACGAAATTTGGTATGCATGTAGTGTATATGAAAATAAACAAATGATTAAAAATTCAGAACAAAATATCATTTTATTAAGCGGTTACAGCTTGCAAAAGGTTAAAAATCAGTAAGTAGTAAAGCCACCTCTGGCAGCTATACAAGCCGAAATTCGGCGTGGCATCGATTCAATTAGATCACTTATGACCCCCTGTGGAAGATCCTGCCATAGTCTTTGCATCTGCGCAGTTAATTCTCCTGTATCTCGGGACGGCTGCAGTTGCCTTCCCAGCGCGTCCCAGACATGCTCTATTAGCGAAATATCTGGTGACCTGGCAGGCCATGGTAGGACGTCATATCCTTGAAGACATTGTTGGGAGAGTCACGCAGTATGTGGACGAGCATTATCCTGTTGATAAATGGCACCTGGGCGACTTGATAGCATGGGTAGCACAATCGGCGTTAAAATATCGTCCACGTATCTGCGAGCTGTCAAAGTGCCTTAAAGGACCACTAAAGATGATCGTGTGTCCCAAGAAATTGCTCCCCACACTGTCACACCTTGTGAAATTGCTGTATGCCGCTCGACAATAAATGCCGGATCGGACCGCTGGCCGGTGCGCCTCCAGACACGTGTGCGGTGGTCATCAGCACTGAGACTGAATCGGGATTCATCACTGAAGATGACACGTCTCCAGTCTGTCACACTCCAAGTTGCCCGAGGTCGGCAAAATCCAGTCGACACTGCCTATGATGTGGGGTCAGTGGTAAGCGTCTTAGCGGACGTCGGCTCCTCAAGCCAACTTCGGTCAGTCGTCTCCTTATGGTTTCTCTTGATGGCACTGGATGTCTGGAAGGAGGTAAGTGGCGTTGAATCGATGCTAGCGACGTTGTTGGTGCCTAAGTGGCCACTCTTCTGATTGCACGATCCTCGCGATCATTTGTGTTCCTGGGACGTCCTGACCCTCCGCGATGGTACACTCTACCTTCTGTGATCCACTGTTGCCAACACCGAGCAACTACCATATCGCTCCGACCGAGGTGGCGGCCGATACGTCTATTCGACCAACCTGCTTCTCTGAGGCCTATTATACGGCCCCTATCAAAGTCCGTCAGCTGCTCGTACTGCCGCCGGTTACGTCTTAGAGGCATCCTAAGTCTCAATATCATCTATCAAAGTCATCAGATTCGTTTGGATAGCCGTACGGCGCTCGTACTCATGCTTTTAAACTCTCCCAGTTGCGCAACTAATATGCGCATAGCACACTTAGCCTTGTCTCATTGGCTTCGAAATTTTAATCATTTGCATATCTCTTACCAGACTACATTCTTGCCGAGTTTCGTGATTGTTGCTTGATTTCTTCTTGGTGCATATATTTTTTTGCGACAGAGTGTATAATGAAACATAAAATAGAATTTTGAAACTCATAAAAAAATTTATCTATTAAAAAATTCTATCCTTCGTAAAACTTTTAGTTTACTTAAAAATTATCTCTATGTACACATTTGAAAAATTACGTTACTGACATATTAAGCAAAATTTTTAAACACATGCTACTTTAAACAAATTTAATAAATACTCGGTGGTTTATGTATACTTATAAAAGAGAGTTTGTGTGTGTGTTTCACCTGTTCTGGCCAAACTAAGCAACCCAGAAGTATAAAACTTGGCACATAAATACTATATAGGTCATAATGCTATGTATGCACTACAAAGAGTTTTTTTCGAAATTCGCTTTAGATTTTTTTTTAAATTCAATTTTTAAGCGATTTGGGTGATACCAAAGTTTGCTCAATGTTTTGCATGGCCGAATTCGGCTCTTGCGCCATAAAACTCCAAAATCACTCACTCACTATATGTGTGTGTTCAGGAGATACAGTTTCATATTAAATCAGTATATTTTGTTTTTAAAAATAGCTGTGATTTTAGATAATAGAATATGTTTTCTGCAAGTCTGTTTTTTTTTATTTTAAGGCTCATTAAATTTATGTATCCTTTTATTTTCGTGCATGATTATTTCTTACATATTATTGTGGTTATAATACTATATGGCGATTGCGTAATGGAACAACTACCCTTCTTGCAAGGCCTAACTTAATTACTGTACTATAGCTACTTTTAAAGATATTTTCATACCATCTGATATCCTATTTCATTTCATATTCGTGATTTGTCATAGCTTTGCTATTAGCATCAAGAAGGCCTGGGGGCGCTCACTCTCTCTCTCTCTCTCTCTCTCTCTCTTTCTTTCTTTAAACCTTTAAGCTGTATCTGAAAAATTTTTGCTTCCATTTTGGTTACTAACTTTATGTTGACTTTTAAAGAGTCAACTTTGCAAAAAATTCTTACAAATTTTAGTACTTAACAGTTGTAAGGACCTCATGTTTGCAATTCTGGCAAAACCAAACATTAGTGGTACTATCAATCTACGGTTGTACTTAGGCTACAATCCATCTGATGTTGATATCACAATACGCAGCTCATTAATAAGTATAGCGTAAAACTAAGTTATCACCTGAATATTGATACATTTCAGCAGTATTTCTTGCCTACTTCCAACTGCATAGCATGACCATTTGGTCAAAAAAAATAAGTACTTATGTATTATCGCAGCCTATTGGCGACATTATATGAAACGAAGCACATGGTTGCCAATTCAGCGCAGACTACACATGGGAAATAGTAGTTGCCAACTTGGCGAGTTATTAATAGAGTTGGCAATAATACATAAGTACTAAATTTTCCTATGACATTTCGGTTCTTTCATATTATCCTATCCTATTGGCGACATTACATGAAACGAAGCGTATGGTTGCCCCAATTTAGCACGTACAACTCATGCAAAATTTTAAACGTTGGCATTGGTGCGATAAAAAGTAAGTAACAACATTTCCTTCCATGGAAAGTGAAAAAGGGTACTGCCAAAGTGGCACTTTTTTCACCAAAATTTGAGTTTTATTCTCATATAAAACATATAAGAATCTGTTTTGATATCGTGGTGCAAATTTTGCCGCAGTGATGCCAATACGCAAGTGCCCTTTTCTTTTATTGGCAAATTCCATGTTTTTCAACTGTAACGAAAAAGTAGAAAAATGTAACTAAAGGAAAATGACACTCAATTCAAAATAATTGGAATTAACATATTGTCAATGGTGTGATTTAAGTTAGAATTTCTATTTACGTATAAGATTTCTTTACTTTTTTTTCTTCTGAGCTGCTTATGGTAGTTTCATCAAAATCAGACCTTAATTCATCTATTTAAAGTAGCTCTGTTTGGTTTGAATTAATATTATAATCTCTACCATGTGTAAGGTTACTTTTATATTTATTTGTTTCTTTTATTTCTTTTTCAACTTTAAATATTGAAGATTTTCTGTTGTGTGTTTCTTTTGTTGTTTTGTTCAAACCTATTTATGGCAATTTTATCATAATTAGGGCTTACTTTTTCTGTTTTAGATAACCTTTCAATTTAAATTAATATTATAAAAATTGCTGTATGGGCCAGCATTTGCACAGGTTTTCTTTACTTTTATAAGTAAAAGCCTGAGCAAAATATACTTTTTCGAAGTTTCTTTGCGTTGCATGAGCTCTATTGCAGTGTATATTTTTCATTATCAAAAAATAGTAACACTCATACGGGCATTTATAAAATAAACATAAAACACGACAAATGAAATTGATATAAAAAGGTCTATTTTTTTATTATTTTTTTTAACATTTTAAACTACCTTTTTTTAAAAAAAATTAAAGATCATCAGTTTTATTATATTTTTCAAAAATAATGTATGATTAATTAATGTTATGTTTATTATTTTACATATGTGTGTAAAATGTTTATCATATTCAAGAAATATTTTTATAAGAAGTGGTGTGTAAATGAAAAATTGTTATAAGAGATTATATTATGTTCGGTAAAACAATGGAAAAATATTTTGAAGTTAAATTTACTTTTGTAACTTTAGAGAATCTTGCTCATTATTGTAGGTACAGTAATTAAAAGTCAGCTTTTCAGCTGAACAATAATTTGAGGCTTTTTTAAACAGACTCTTAGATCATTATTACCTATTCATAACACAAATATCAAAGGCATTTTTTTTTACAATCAATGAAACTACACCTTCCCTTCTCGCCTGCTTTTATTCTCATGTCATGTCCATTTGTTCACAAAACCAAAACAAAAACCAAAAAAAAACCATCTGTTCGAAAAACTATGAATGTGATTAAATGCACAACGAAGTAGTTTTTCTTCTGACAATCTGTTCTTCTTGCTGATTGTAAATATACACATGCATTTTATACATTTTTCATATAAATGTTACATGTTTTACATATCTATGCTTTTTTTCTGTCGTTGAAAATAAAGATTATTGCTATTCTTCCTTCATCTGCCTATTCAATGTTTTCTTCATTGTAGAAAAATATTGCTTAAAGTTTAAGATAAGGCCTCCTATTTATGAGAAACCAACGTTCCATGTTTTTTTGCGTGTCACTGTTTAATGTTTGCACAGAACAAAAGATGAACCTTTTAAAAAGATTTTCTCATATTTCCCTCTGAATTTCTTTAAAATTCAGTGTTGGAGTGATTTTACGTCTCATGCCATCATGGTTTAACGTTGCTTCTGTGATAATCTGTGTTGCTCACATAGTTTCTTGGAGATTGTATATATATATATATATATGCATATTTTATGTTATACTGTCCATCAATGATGTATATATTTCAGTAACCACTATAGTTATTTATCATTGCATGTACTCATTCGTTTGCTCTTTGCAATCAAATTTTAATAGAATATTACAAAATTTTTAATAGAAATACTGCAAAAAGTATTGATTCAATAATTAATTTTTCAGCAACACGGTTTATTATTTGCTCATTCAGTACTGTTGTTAGTTCTGGACCATTTCAACGAGGACCTTTTATCGTTATACATATATATATATATATATATATATATATATATATATATATATATATATATATATATAGGTAGATTTTGATTTTATTTCATACTAATTATTTTTTTAGTATTGAATTACATCTAATACTCTATATTAGATTTATTACAGAGATGTTACAAAGTATTGCACCCATACCTCATGTAATACTAATTGAATATTTTTCCAGTTGAAGGCTTCCTAATAGTTTTCATTTATAATAGCATTTAGTGTGTGTGTGTGTGTGTGTGTGTGTGTGTGTGTGTGTGTGTGTGTGTGTGTGTGTGTGTGTGTGTGTGTGTGTGTGTGTGTGTGTGTGTGTGTGTGTGTGTGTGTGTGTGTGTGTGTGTGTGTGTGTGTGTGTGTGTGTGTGTGTGTGTGTGTGTGTGTGTGTGTGTGTGTGTGTGTGTGTGTGTGTGTGTGTGTGTGTGTGTGTGTGTGTGTGTGTGTGTGTGTGTGTGTGTGTGTGTGTGTGTGTGTGTGTGTGTGTGTGTGTGTGTGTGTGTGTGTTAATTTTTTCTTTCGGTTTATCTACTGCATGTTATTTCACCCATAATTCCCGTAGCCGAAACTTACTACTGCTATCACTTTTCTGTTATGATTTTTATTTATATTTGCATTCATTCACATCTATTTATTCTAATGCATACTAATTTTCTCTCTTGCACTGAAATATTTGTTTTTGTTAAACTATTATTTACTTTCTAGCATGCTAATTTTCTCTTACATTGAAATATTTGTCTTTGTTAAATTATTATTTACTTTGAGGCACAATTGCAATTGTTTTAAAATTATTTACAATGTGAATATATTTATTTGAAAAAAATATTTTATTCTTTGGTTGTTGTTGCTGTTGTTTTCTGATGCCACCTGTCTGACGTAGTCAGATCGAGGCCCACGAAATTCATCGTGGCATGGGCAAGAGGTACGCCTGTCGTTGGCCTTGAGCACCATGCAGGTGACAGTACGATTTTAGCTCAGCAAAGTTCCCCGAAGGGACGATAGATGGCCACACGACCTCTATCTCCACCTCCACAATTTCTGCATGTAAACTGAAGGGGAGGGAAATATTCTCCATTCCTTGCGCTCGTGATTAAGCCCACAAGACTACGGACCCACTGATTTAACGAGCACGTACTCCGTGTGTACTCAGAGGGTGTTTGGTGGCATCGGGCATCGAACCCAGGCTTTCCGGTCTGGACTCCGATGCTCTAACCACTAGGCTAAATATATATATATATATATATATATATATATATATACAACTTCACACAGGGTTTTCGCCTCCCTAAAAAATATAATTGCCAAAATAGGTGAATTGCTTATGTTTTTAAAACTTAACCCGTGCAAAGAATGGGCATTTGTGAGCTATTTTGGATAAAAATACATTTTTTGAGACATTTTTAAGTTAACTGTATGCAACGATTGATTAATGAAAATCTGAAAAAGTCATCAATTGAAATTTGAAGATAAAACTTATATCTGAAGGGGGAGGGGGAAATAGTTCTATACACTCAAAAAACGCCGGGCTATAGAGATAAAAAAAAGTGTCTGACAATGGGAATATAGGGAAGAAATTTCGAAAAAGGGAATTGTAATGACGTTAATATAGATATCACACACGCACACCAGGAAGGGCTGTCTGCGAGAGGGGAAGGGGAATTTCCATGACAATATGTTATGCATTCAAAAATGTTCGTGCAACGCCAGGGGTACGGAAAGAAACCTGTCAAACAATAAAAAGAAGTGAAAAAAATTCGTAAAAGGTAATTTAAAGCTATGCACTCAGTAAAAGCCTGTGCAAAGCCGGGCTAAGGAACATTGGAAGTGCTGATTTTGTGAAGGGAAGGGAAAATATATAAAAATAGAGAAAGAGCCCGTGCAACGCCGGACCATGCAGCAAGTATAATTATAAAAAACAATTATCACACACACAGGTATGAATGCATATACTTAGGTATATATGATGATTCGAAAGAAGCATGGAGACTTTTCGGGAATCAATTTTTTTATTCATTCATGAAGACAACTTTCAACAACATCAACGCGAGACTAACCAACGCCCACTGTGTCCATTTGTCCAATTTAGAGTTGTACTGCATAATTATTTTAATAACCACTAAATCATTATTTTAGTTAAGTTTCGAATAGAGAGTGAAGCGTGTGGGAAATTACGGTCTAAGGCAATAAAGGAAATGAGATCGGATTGGAATTTGAAAATTAAAGAATCTTTTCTGAAAAAGTATTAACATTTTAATTTTATTCATGAATATGTACGGTGGAAAAATAAATATCAAGTGGGAAATAGAATTTTGTTTAGGTAATAAATTAATTATATCCTTACACACATGTATTCACTTCCTCAAAGACCAACCTCGTATAGTTATAGTGAACCTTTCCACTAGTCCATGCCGAATACCTATTGAACTAATGTTATTTTACACATTTACACTGCACTCTTGAGAAAACGGAAGTTCCATTATAGGGATCTGAAATTTACCTTTCATTTTTTTTTTTAACTTCCTAAAAATAATTTTTCACATACGTATTAGGATCCCGAAACTTCCGTCTTAAATTCAATTCTTATGCCAGCCTCGCCGTTTCTAGGAATAAACCTCTAGATACCCGATAAACAATATTCTTTTCCAACTTTCCCATCTTCCCTGGCGTTTACAGGAATCAATCACTGATCCATTACCCGATAAACAGAATATTTCTCTTTCCCTACTCTATCACCCTCCCCAACATATCTAGGATTCCACTGGTCCACTTCACAGACCTCATTCTTCAAACCACCCCTTTAAAAATCAGAACATAAGAACGGGCCATAGAGACACCGTTTGATGTTTCCCTCCTTTCTCTCTCCAGCCGCTGTTTTTATATCCATATGAGAGCTTCGAACTCAACAGACATTTTATCTCTTCACTATCCTGAAGAAAATCGGTAAAAAGGACGAATGCCGTAAAGAGGAAAGCCTATCAATAGAGGACAAAATAAAGATAATCTAATGTATCGGAGATGGAGCTAATCTACTGATAAAATTCAAAGAATTTTCCTGATTAAAATCTATAATTTCCAACATTTGGAAAATTCGCAGCATAATCATCGCTGTTCATGAAAAACTCTGGATGGAGCAAAGAAGCTACATCGGGATTAAAAAGAAATTGTAGAGGAAACTCTTTTAAAATGGTTCATTATTCAAAAGATTCGAAATCTATCTGTGACAGGAGTCATGCTGCAAAAAAAAAAAAAAAGTTTATAAATGTTTCGTGGGGGGGTACTTTTTATGCTAAGCGGTTTGCTGGACAAATTTTAAGAAACAAAACAATATTTTATGCGCTAAATTTTTGAGTGAAGCAATTAGTGTTTCTGCATCGGATTCCAAGTTTTCCGGAAAAAAAACGTTTTCTCTCTTCATAATACGAGATTACATATGGTCCTACATAAGTCTTCAATTTCATAATTTTTTTTTTAAAATTATGAAATTTTAAGACTTATGTAGGACCATATGTAATCTCGTATTATGAAGAGAGAAAACGTTTTTTAACACAATAATGAAGGTCAATTATTTAACAATATGACTTCCGCATTAAATTGAAAGGAGGAAAAATGACCCAGCGGTAAGCCGTCGAAAATTATAGTAGCTGTTGACTGCAAATATGGAGGGATATTGATAAATGACTAACCATGATAAGCAACTGTCAACACCCAGATGTTTTTAAAACATTAAAAAAGTACAAATTAGTTGCAAAACTAATCCAAAAGCTTGGATGACCGCCAATTTGCTTAAAGAAAAGCTTCTTCAATGAGACAGGGAACTGCTGGAGAAAAAAGCGCACAATTGTGCTCTTGACCAAGAGTTTAAAAAGGTGCAATACCACTGATGAGGTGCTGATAAGACCAGATCACTGATGTGAAGACTGCGTTAGAAATGATGTCCGGCATCGTGAAAGTTCCGATAGTAGGTTCGAAAAAGTCTGAGATAGTGTGTTGGAGCGTCTTGAGGCGTCGCAGAGTGTATGTGGGTTTCTCCTTTTCGTCTCTTTAAAGTTGGGATGTATCACGCCTCCAAAAGTGACACAGAATCACTTCTGTTTGGACGTAGCCAGGATTACTATTCGGCCGTTATTCCTTTCCACCCCTCATGCGTTGGACTTTGAAGCCGGTGCTTGGCGTGGGAACAGCGCTGGTAACTTCTCTGTCGGTTGAATATAGGGAGGTCAAAGGTTGACTTACCCTAGAACTGAGGTGACGGTATGGCCCTGTCTTGGGTACTTTTCCACGCGAAACTACGTGACCGTTGGGAAATCATTAGTTCCCTAACAAGAAATCGATCCTTTGGAGGGGACCACCGCAAGTTCTTTTGCCCATCCTCATTTAAGCGATATTAAGTGAATCAAGCTTGTTTTTGTGTCTCTTTATACAATGTTTGCTTGCAAACATTATATAAAGCAACAGATGAATCAAGATTCCTCATCTCACCTACACTCCCACTCACTGCCTCAATCTCGCTACAAAAAGCACTTAATTCTGTTTATTTTGGATAGTTATGAAGTAAACAGCAATATTTCATCATATCTCTTTTGGAAGCAATCATATATCAGATGTATATAAGTAGCAATTGATACAATTGTTTTCGCATGTGATTCTGTAAAGAAATGTATTGAAGCGAGAAAAGAAGCGCATCGCGGAAAACAAAGATGAAAATAAATGCCTTTAAGCTATAAAGCTGTGCGGTTCTAAAAGAATTGGGTCAATAATTTTCCTAGCCTTATATATATACATATATATCCCTCATTTCATGTTTTTTACTTAAAAAAGCTTTAAATAATGTTTGATTGTTTTTTTTTATAAAATGTATCATTATATTTACGTTTAAAGTATGATTTCTTTGTTAGAAAAAGAATACCAATTTATCATTTATAGATAATTAAGTACGAAAATACTTTGAAATTGTTAAGTTTTCTTAACCGTTTCAGTCCCAGGGGGTATTGAAAAAACACTGTCGAAGAGCCCCAAGCAGCGAAACTGCGCTTTCTCACAATGAGTACGTAAAGAGCCTTTATTTTATGTCGAGAAATACCAAGCGGCGCGATTGGGCTTTGTTCATTTTACACCGATGAAACCCAATCAGAACTATAGTATATTTATTGTTTTACTGATTGTAAAATGTACTGTTTACATTAAAAAGAGCTGAGTGCTGTGCTTGCTTCAGTAAATCTGAGCGTGCGACTTCAACAATCGGTAATGCACCATCAATTGTCCATAATCTTCGAAATGTACCAGGTTTTCTCGACATAAAATCGTAACAACGCGATCGCGCTGCTTGTGACCCAAGCGGTTAATATTGAAACAAAATTGAGATAATTATCCATTAAATATTAGCAAATTGTTATCAAGGTTAATTTTTGAAAATGTATCTTTTCTTTGTTGTTGTTATAAAGTGATTGGTTATTAAAATATACCACATTAATAGCCATTTGAAAACTTATTATTTAAAAAAAATATGCTTGAAATTGTTGCAAAATTTTTAATATTGAATATTTTATTACATTCATTCATTGTAACATTATGTTTCAGAAAACCACCTTTTCGAAGTAAAACTAACTATCGCTGGCAATGACTGCATTGAAGACACCGATAACAATTCATTATCCAGACAGAAATCAATTTGCGCAGTAGAGAGTGACGTCATGGAAGATGAAGACTGTCAAGTCAGTAAAACTTTATTCTTGATGTACAATAAAAAATGTGTTTATACTTGCAAAATTATAAGAAATTAGATTTTAATTTGACTTTTAAGTAAAAAATACCATTCGTCTATGAATATTTAGGTGATTATGTCTAATATGAAGATATTTTTCAACAAGAAGAAAAAAAGTAAATTAACTTTCAATATGTATTTCTCTATTCTAGACTTTAAAAAATTCATAAGAACTGATAAATGCGAATTTATTTTACTGTTGCTTTACCTTGTTAATTTCAAATAGTTGAAAACTTCGTGAAGGGAGTGAAACTCTTTGATCATTTCTTATGTCATATGTTATATTTTAGTTATTTTACCACTCTTATCTTAATATACACTCAGGGACATTGAAATTAGCGACCCAAGAAGGAAGCTAAGTACAATCGCGAAACTTTGCAAATAAGTACAGCGTAATGTGAGACGCAAATGATCTAAGTTTTGTGCCAATACGCATGTTCATACACGCCGAGTTGGCGCTACAATCAGGAAGAGGGTGCTATATAAGCCAGAGCAAATTCGAAGATTCATAAACGTGACGATTACCCGCCGATTATAGAAAGACTTTGGTAAGCGAAACATGCCAGGTAAACGTGCTAGAAGACATTTCTCACAGTTAAGCGAGTTTGAGTGAGGCCTGATCATCGGGATGAAAACTGCAGGATGGTCGACGCGCCGTGTTGCTGGCCAGGTGGATCGTTCGGAGTGTGCCGTTAAAAATTGTTGGGAGCAGTGCACACGAGAAGGTGCCCACGCGCGGAAAACCGGGTCTGGAGCGACCAGGAAGACCACGAGGAGAGAGGATGCAATGATCGTGCGGCAAGCACTTGTGGACCCCACAGTGACTCGTTCAACGATACGAGCAGACGTAGGCGTAGCAATTGTTCCACAAACAATTTCCAGACACCTTGCAGAAGCAAATCTTAAATCCAAGCGCCCTTTCCGTGCACTCCCCTTAACACCGGAACATCGGCAATTGTGTCTACAGTGGTGCCAAGCCAGATCAATGTGGAATGTCACAGATTGGCAAAAGGTTGTGTTTAGTGATGAATCCCGGTTTGTTTTGGTGACAGATGGTAACCGTGTACAGGTGTGGAGGCGCCCTGATGAGCGGTACAATTTCCCCCACACTGTTACACGTCACACTGCCCGCACAGCTGGTGTAATGGTCTGGTGGGCCATGGCCTATGATAGCCGGTCCACTTTAATTGTTATGCGTGGAACTTTAACGGGCCAACGTTACGTTGATGATATTCTTCGACCCCATGTAGGACCTTTCCTAAATGGTTTCCCAGGGGCAATTTTCCAGCAAGATAATGCTCGTCCGCATACAGCAAGAGTTGCTCAAGACTTCCTACGTCATTTTCAGACTCTTCCATGGCTGGCCCGCTCCCCCGATTTGTCCCCTATAGAGCACGTGTGGGATCAGCTAAAACGGCAGATGGCATCGTGTCACTCTGTACATGATTTAGAGTTGGCTGTTCAAGATTTGTGGGTCCATCTGCTTCAGGACAAGATAAGGTGTCTAATCAACTCAATGTCGGACCGTGTGGCGGCATGTATTGCAACTGGAGGTGGTCCAACGCGCTATTGAACTTGCCCAGTATTTGTGTCGTTGCACAGCCTGTATTCGTTTAATTGTATTGTTTTTGAGATCAAGTGAATCTCTCATCTGTGTCATTATGTGTATTAAATTTCATTTCAATCCGATGCTTTCTTCTTGGGTCGCTATTTTCAATGTTCCTGAGTGTACATTACAATGTTACGATTTTTCGTTGTTTCCATGGGAACAGCATTTTTCATGGGATTTTGTGAATTAAAAACAAACCTTAATTCAGTTCTAGCTAATTTCATTCAGCTGTAATAAGATCACTTTATTTTGAGCTCATGCGATTTATGAACATAAAAATTACACATGTGTATAAATGCGTTACCTAATTATAGTCAATAATTTGCTCAAATCTATATATCTCTATTTTTCTATTTAAATTATCTTTTTTTGCACTGCAAATTCTAATTCTTTAGCATCGTTTAGCAGAAAAATGTTCATTGATTTTAAACATTACATAAAATATGCAGAAATTTAAGGTTGAGTTCCTTAATGCTTGAATATGATGAGAACTGTCTTTAAATGCATATATAGAAAGCTGTGTGTGTGTGTGTGTGTGTGTGTGTGTGTGTGTGTGTGTGTGTGTGTGTGTGTGTGTGTGTGTGTGTGTGTGTGTGTGTGTGTGTGTGTGTGTGTGTGTGTGTGTGTGTGTGTGTGTGTGTGTGTGTGTGTGTGTGTGTGTGTGTGTGTGTGTGTGTGTGTGTGTGTGTGTGTGTGTGTGTGTGTGTGTGTGTGTGTGTGTGTGTGTGTGTGTGTGTGTGTGTGTGTGTGTGTGTGTGTGTGTGTGTGTGTGTGTGTGTGTGTGTGTGTGTGTGTGTGTGTGTGTGTGTGTGTGTGTGTGTGTGTGTGTGTGTGTGTTTTTTAAAATAACTCTCTCACGAAGAATATTTCAAACTATAACACTAAGTTCAATTTCTTATTTATTTTCTTTTAGATATTCTATGTAGAAACTAAGAGATGTATTAACTATAAAAATTATCCCATTATTAGCGAAACCAAACTTGTTTCATTTTGTTGTAACACTTTAGAATAAAAAGAAACCTTAAGGCTTATTTTTTATTTCTTTTTATTTCTCAGAAGAACAAGCAACACTCATATAATATGTAAGATTATTAAAAATGTATTTATTAAAACTGATTAAAAAAAGACTTGAAAAAAAGGATTCTATACTGTCTTCATCTACTCTTTCTTGTCTAATGTTTATCGAATACACTTGTAGTGAATGACACTTGATTTCAATACAGTTTTTTCAAATATTAACTCATTAATTAAATTTTATTTTTAATTTTAAGTTTATTCTGCGTTATTTCTGTCGAAGTTACAACTGGCTGCAACTGATGGCACCAGTACAATTTTCTAACGAAGTAGGAATTGACTTTAAAAAAATTTTTATATTACTTGTTTTCTGTTAAAATCAGTCTGTTTTTAACGTCTAAAATATGTTTAATGACTCATCTCTTGTACTTTAAAGTTAAATAGATTTTTTAATTTTATATGTTATAAAGGGAAAAGTTGCGTATTAAATTAATGTTCCTAAAACTTAAGGACATAATATAATAAACGAATTTAAGTGTTTTTATGAGATGATTTGATAAGAATATCCATGCATAAGAGAAATTTGGTGTCCTGCACACAATAAATGAAGACAACTCTATTGTTATATGTTAAATTGTTTCCAGTGTATTATCTAATGAATGTACCTTAAAATGTTATCAGTATAAATATTTGACAAAAAAATCGTTTTCACAGGGTGACGAGGCCGAAGGAAGTCCCTTGTTGTGCAACATCAACGACAAATGGTACATCCTTGGAATCAGCAGCCACAAAGTCACATGCCCAAGTTCGAATAAACAGCGGAAATATCATCACACCTTTGAGCACGTCCAGTGGATTCGCCACACTCTGGAATCTCTGAGAATTCACTAACCGAAATCATTCGATTCATGATGTGCATCATTTTATCATATGCACTACATAAACTAACATTGTGGTGTTCAAACAAGGTAAACGCATTGGAAATCGATGTTGTCAGAGAATCTTATATTTGTGGATTATAATTTTATTTGTCATGGTGAAGATAGAAAATGGTAGAACTATGGCAACTCAAAAGTGATGTATCGTGTATTCAAGATATGTTATTAGAAAAGAGATTTCACGTTTAATGTAAAAAGTTATACTTATTGTATGGTCTGCATTGTGTCAAATTACAGATGTCCGTCAATATAAGCATTTGAATGCTTGTTACACAAAAAAGTGTATGCTTTTAAAACTAGATTTTTTACGTATGCTTTAAAATGTCATAAATGTAATTTAGTCATTTTATGTTTAAGATCATCTCTTCAGTATACGCAGTTGTAAAGCATTTTGTGTTGAATATGTTATAAATGTATTCACTCTGTCTACATTTCAAATGTTGTGGGACTTGCCTTTATTCTATCGTAGATTTCCTTTTCCTTTGTCGCGCTTAAGTGTGAAGTAAATGTGAGCACATTCGTGTATACTGTTGCTTTTGTAACATATATATGTGGCAAATGTTAAGTACTAAGTTGTTCTCGTCATCCTTCCCCGAAATAAAAATGGTAACCCATAAATGTATGGAAGAAATGTTTTGGCTAACAGTTCTCATTTGATTTATGGATGTGTTTTATTGTTGGTTTATATTGATGTAAAGTAGATGTCAAAGTATATGTATTTAATAAAAATTTTAGTGATATTCAGAAAGGCTATGTGATATGCAAATGTATAAAATATTCAAATAATTGAATTGTTCTTAAAAACTGTTTAATTTCTACATAAAGAGAAATAAATTTTGAAAATTTTAAATTGCCACGTAATCGCAAAAACTGCATCGGGAAAATAAATATATTGATTCTAGGGCCATGCAAAAGCCTATTCAATTGAATATCTTTTGTCGGAATATCTTATTACGCTGTTAGTATTATGTCACATACTGGATTGTGTGTACTCCATTTTTGTCTCGTTCAAAATATGAAATATTCTGTAAAAATAATAAATCGCACCAATGTAAAATTATAAATTTCGGATCATACATTATTGGCTTCTTCAATTATTTAGATGTGACAGTTTATGTTTAGACAAAAGTTTCTGTTTAAAATACAGTTGTTCTGTATCTTAAGCAAAAACCAATGGATATGCAACTTTATTTCATCGAGTTCGTATTATGAAACTAATTATTCAAGTGATACTTATCTATCATTCGTGAATTATACATTGTTTTCTTTATAAACTGGGGAAATCATTATAGATTTAATAAAATTAAAAATAGGAAAAAAATACTTTTTATATCCTGAAACTCGATGCAGCCAAAGTATTTCTGTTAAATAGCAAAAATTTCTGTGAATTTCAACTACTTGAGGTAACATTATCAAACTTCATTCGATTGACTTTGTGTGTGTTAGAAAGTTTCAAAAAAAGCATATCTTTTGCTTTGTTTAAAGTGAAAAAAGCATATTTGTTTAGTTTATTGTGTTAGGAATATTATTTATATCATTTCAAAGTGGTTTCTTAATTTCGTTGAAAGAATCTATCTTCTAAAAGGATAAAATGTAAAAGTTTGTTATTTTAAGTACTTCACTGAGTCCTTTAAAGTACTCATCGAAATGTATTAATTCGTAAGGCACAGAAGATTTATGTAATGTCTTCATGATGCTGTTGAAATTTAATTTTTTATATGTTTTAGCTTAGAATTTTATTCTTTTTCTCACGAAATATATTCAAAAACATATTAAGAGTAAATGTTAGAGCACTAATAATAATATTTTACTACAATTCCACTTGGCTTTTGTTTGCAGCTTGGAAGTTTTACAAAACTAAAATAGAAATAGAAAAACAACTAACCTAAGGAACACAAAAGTATCGAATTAATTTCGTCTGAAGACGAAAATTGACTATCTAATATAGCTAAAGGTCAAATATGTAATTAATCACATAGAGAAATCTTTAAATCTGAACAATGTAAATCTTAAGTATTTGCTTGAATATAAATGACAATACTTACACAAACTCTACATTTGTTTTTTTAAATATGACATAATTATAAAATTATATAATTCTTGAAATAAAATACCCAATAACAGATTATATACTAAAAATGTTTATTATGGTAGCCTCTCTCTTAAAAGTAAAACACGTGATAATGTCTGAGATAATATAGAAAATGAAATTCGTAGGGGAAGGAAATTTTCTGATTACTTAACTCCTCATAAATTTAACCCACTTTTTAAATTTTATTTTGCCTATTTTCGAAATGTATGCATCTAACTATTTTTAATTTTATTTTTAGCCTTCAATATTATAGCTGGCATTGACGTAATATATTTCCATCAATAAAATCCATGTAAATAAAAACAGTAGAAAAGAATTTGTGATCGTGCACAGTCTAAAAATAAAAGATTTTCTATCTGTGATCATGAGTTATTTATTTCGAGTATTACTTCATTTATATATTTTTTACCTAGCTATATAAAAAAATCTTTCTGTCTCATAATTCTACAACTTCAAATAAAATCTTCATTCCCTCAATTTTTCTCAAACATTTTGAAAATTTCAAGAACCAAAAGTTGTTAAACGCTTACAGTGGCGTACACAAGAAGGATTAAACCCTCCCCCCCCCCATAGGCCAACAGATTTTTAATTTTTACCTCAGAGATCACCTTTCTGCGCTTTCGTCAACAGTCTACAAGCTTTTTAAAATAAAAACTCTCGCCCCCACACACATATTATAAGTGATGTTTGTGTACACCATTGAATACTTATTTGCTAAAATCTTTTTAAAAATGTTATAAATGAATCTAGTTATTATATAGATCTTACTACTTCACTTCCATTTTTAATAACTTTACTTTTGATATGGATTGCTACAATTACTTATATAAATGCTATTTTCTTTTTAATTTAAATAACAACATATATATATATATATATATATATATATATATATATATATATATATTTCATCATGTAATAAGATCTATCATTCAGATAAACCTTATAAAAAATTCTTTTCACTAGAATCTTTTAAAATATTGCTTAAACATATCGGAATGTATTTAAAGTTGATGAATTGAAAAATATGTGATCCAGATTTTTATACGTATAGAACATACATATTCTTCTTCTTCAACAACCCCTTACAGGCCTTGGCTGCCTCAACAACACGTTCCTTCCAGGGTTCTCTATTTTTACGGACTCCTCTTCAATTTTTAATTTTCAAAGTAATTAGGTCTTTCTCGATGTCATCTAACCATCTAGTTAATGGTCTTCCTTTACCTCGGGTTTCTACGGGTTTTTGAAATGTCAAGATATTAATAGGGAGGGTTATCTTCCGAACTTCTCCAAATATTGCCAAACCATCTTAATCTATTACTGCGGATGACTTGTGTTATTTGTGGTTACTGATAAAGCCTGTACAGTTCAATCTATATATATAGTTCTCAAAGTTATATCCGTCCTCTTTCTTACACTGGACCAAAGATAGCTCTGAGAATTTTTCTCTGAAATATGTCCAGTGAGGTTGTTATTTCTTTAATTAAAGTCCATGTTTCCTTTGCATAAAGTAAGACTGGCAATATAAGAGTTTTGTAAGTTCTTAATTTAGTTTGGCAGTTGATTAAATTAGATCTTAATTCTCTTCTGAGCTCGTAGAAGCATTTATTAGACATTTTGATTATGTTATCAACTTCTGCTCTTAGTTTATTTTTAGTATTAATTATTGTACCAAGGTATTTAAATGAATAAAATATGAAAAATGTATTAAATTTGTTCTACAAAAGAACTATACACTTGAATAGAAATTATTATCAACACATTAGTACTATTATAAAATATTTGTGAATAAATTTCTTAGTATTAAGAATGTATTGATAGTTTTAATTAATATCATTTTATAGTTTTTAATAATGTTTTTTGAATGCAACACAAATTTGGGAGGAAAGTATAATGAAGCCTTAATGCTTCACTGCTTCAAGAATTTTCTTATAGATCATTGAATCTAGTTATAATTTACTTGTTTTTCTTCAATTCGAGCTTTGATCTACGCCTTTTCAAACGTATTTTAAGAATGTGCCTTCATTTGATAATTAACAATGTATTAAGAAAATCTGTCCATTACAATATTCGATTTCATTTCACTAATGTAACAAATAGTAGTCAACTGAGAAGTTTTCAGCAATACATAAAGCTGATACAACTTCTCTTTTATAGGAATTATTCTCTTTGCTTATACTTAAGTGTTGGAGATATTTTTGCTGCTTTACATCTTCTGAGTGGCTTTGCAAATGATTGTTTCCCTTTTTATCTGGTTCAAGTTAATTTCTTTCGAAATTAGAAATTGAGTGGCTTCTCGAGAATACAGAAAACTCCCTCTCGCGCGACTCAGATTGTTTTTCAACCTCACTTTATATTAGAACTTTTGTATAGGTGACGTCTACTGCTCGCCCCCCTTATCATCTCAGTTTAGCTACACCCTGTATATATACTGGGAATAATCTTTTACATAAAACTTTGTCCATTGACTCATCTATGCATCTTTTTTCCTAATAATTCTTATCACTTTTAATTCTACGGAATCAAGTAGCGGATTTTACAATTTTCGCATTAATGTTTTGCATTTAGATATGATATTTGTTTAAACAGTTAGTAGCATATTTCCAGGCTTTCATTTTAGATCAGCGTTTCCCAACCGGGATTCCGCGAATCTTTGTTAAAGGTTCCACAAGAAATAGCGAAAGAACATGTACATCACATAAAGAAAAAACATTTTTTTGCGTGATTTGGTACAGTACTCTAGTAACTTTGACGGAAGAGGATAGTGTGACTGTGACTGCATTAGTGATAGAAGTGTGGGATCAGGCAGTTGGTTGAACAGAATGCGTGCTAGTGCATATTTTTTATTTTATTACTTCATCGGTGGTTTATTCGGTTTTGCTTTTAGTTTTTTTAATTCTATATCCTTTAATGATTTAAATGAGATGATACTTGAAGACAAAAAAAACATATAATTATAAAAAGATTTTGATTCTCATACAAAATTTCAAAAAACTGTTAAAGAAAGAGGGGCAAAAAGGTCAGTCATTGTAAATGAAATTTGTTTATAAGTCTTTATATTAAGTGGTGATCTGGAATATGTTCTTCCATCGTACATCATTCGTTTGTGGGGAGGGGAGAACATTCAAATACAGCAATGGCTCCAACAGACATTTCACGACAAATTTATACCATCATGAAAAATAAAACTGTTGATTATATTTTAAAACTGTGCTACAATATCGATATAAACAGAGTACAGCTTTTCTAAGCACATTCACAGTTAGTAAAAAGACTCGGGAAGCAAATTATTTGGTCGCAAAGCCTATTACGCAGGAAAAGAATAATCCCACAATCAGTTAGAATCTGATTAGGCCTGAATATAAAATTATACTGATTAAATGTTTTGTGAAGATGTAGTAACGAGAAAATAGAAAATATATTTCGCTTTCTAACAATAAAATAAGTCAATGAATCAATGATATGTCTCACAATTCTAAAGAAGCTCTGTGAGATAAACTGAAAAATAGCAACTTTTCAATTCAAGCGTACGGAATCAACAGAATCAACCAATAAATGTTAAGCCCAAGCATTTGTAAGATTTGTTTGTGAGGGAGAAATTCAAGAGAATTTCCTCTGATGAAAAGTACAACTTGAGACAAGCATATTAATAGATATATTTAATATTTTAACTGTGTATATCTGCATGAAAAATATCTTTTTGGAAAAAAATATATTAGCATGGATGATTCCATAGAAGGCTTCGTTACTCGTGTAAAAGAAAAATTGCGTGTTGTATCCATGGTGTTATTTCCACACGCTGTTTTATTCATAGAAAAGTGTTGTTATTAAAATATCTTGGTAACGAACTACAAAAGATATTTGATGATGTTATTAAAAAGGTAAACATTATATAAATGAAAATCACGTAACTCCAGAATTTTAAAAATGCTGTGGAAAACATGGATAAAGAGTACACAAATCCGTTGTCATGCACTAAATTCCGGTAATTAAGTAAAGACACCTTTTTTTAAAAGGGCTTTTGAGCTAAGGGGTAAAATGCATGCACACTTTCAACAAAATGACAAACAAGATTTTACTATAAGCTTTGCCGATCAGATATGGATGCAGATGCTAGCTCATTTAGCAGATAGTTTTTATCACTTGAATCAACTGAATAAGTTACTGCAAAGTGATGAAGAAAAACTAGTTTTAAGCGACAAGATTCTCTTGGATTTAACAGAAAATTAAACTATATTTTGGAAAGATAATGTTGTAATAGAGAATCTTTATATATCTGAAATATTGGGAAGATAAAAAGTGAAAAGGGATGCAGATAAATTTTAAAATTTATTGTATCTCACCTAGAGGATCTGCCAAAGAAAACAGATGATTTTTTTAATCCTTATAAACAAAACTATATCACTGGGTGATGAATCAAATATCTCGCACTGACGTTAATCTTAAGGCCTAACTTTAAAAGAACTCTTTGACTGAAAAAGACTTTTAAAAGAGCTTTATATATTCGGAACGTTCATTTAAAATGAGATTTAATTACATGATATTTGGGAGAAATTTTGGATCTGTATCTGCTGGCTTTTCCTAGTTTCTAATGCTACCATCTATAAGAAGGAGGAAAGAAGCTAAACTTATAATTTCACTTGTACAAATTAATTACGCAAAATTGTTTCTCGATTTATATTATTTGATTTGATAGCTACAAAAGTGAGTGTGTCCACAGTTTTAAAAGTCGTTTGTGTGTGTGAACAAGCTTTTTCTTGTTTAACAATTATTAAGAGTAAGAATGAAAATCATCTCTCTGTGAAAGATGAAATCCGTGTATATAAACTGCTGGCTATTAAAATTACAACACCATGAAGAAAATCAAATACAAGAAAGATATTTATTGTACGTAAACAGTATGGCCTCAAGACAAAATGGCTAAATTCGCTATTGTTTAGGGGTTTACAGGAGTGCGAAATTAGTAGAAACAGCTGCCACCCCTGGCAGTTAAAACGGCTTTTACCCTGTCAGACATGGAATCAAACTGGGTTTGGATGACAGAAATGGGCAATTCATTCCATGCTGTTTTAAGTCTATACCACACCTTGTCAAATGTATTAGCTAGAGAAGGTTGGTGGGTCAGTCTCTCAGTAACCTATGACCAGATGCTCTCATTGGGTAATAGATCCCGATACTGTGCAGGCCAAGCAACTATCGAATACCTTATGCATCGAAGAGCGTCAGAACACGACGTGCAACATGTGATCTTATATTATCTTGTTGGAAAGGTGTGAAGATAGGACAGAGACCTTGAAGATAGTACACAACCTGTGAACGTAAGATGTCAGAAATGCACCAATCTGCTTTCAAATTATCACCATTTGCCCAAACCATCACACCAGATGTAGCCCCCCACCTATGCTGATATCGAATGCAAGCAGGCGACGAGCGATCTCCTCGGAGCTCCCAGACACGTATATGGCCATCAGAATACTGAACGCAGAACCAATACTCGTCTGAAATGACGACATTTATCCTGTATCCAGCTTTATCGTTCGGTGCACAGGTGCAGCCGTTTTTCTCTATGATAGGTTGTCAAGGAAAGCCAAAATAAGGGTCGCCCGGCTTACAGTCCACGCTGTTGCAAACTTCATCACACAGTGTGGATGGATACTCGGAGAGCTACAAATATGCCCATTTCCTGATTATTCATCCGTGATGTGTTTGTACGGTTTTGTAGGGCTGGCCTCGTAATATGTCAGTCCTCTCGGGCGTTAGTCAGGAGAGGGCGGGAAGATCCTGCATACTGTTTTGTACTACTCTCAGCAACCCATTGATTCCATATTCGCATGATAGTGGTTGGGATTCGACCAGTGCGAAGGGCGATATCACGGAACAATAATCCACACTCTCGATGGGCAACAGTCCTACTTCTGTCGAATTCCGATACTTACTGGTATGCATTTCTTCTTATTCAAGGCATAACATGATATTCTTAGCAAACTCCGACTTTATAAAGCGCTATCCGAATGAGAAATGCATTTTTTCTTTTATACAGTACTTCCGATGTTCTTTCATCCTCTTGCTTCATCTAATGCGCTGAAGTTCTAATAATTTGCATATCCTAACCTCTTCTTCCTTTCATGTGATTTTGACGTTCGTCAGATTATTTATTCCTGGTTTTGTAATTTTAAAGCTAACAGTGTGTATTGAAAATCAGACCCTAAATTCGATACGGAATAGGGTTTCTGATTTGCCAGCCTTTTCCTTTCTCTGGGATTTCAGGGAAATTTCGGGGACATAATCGTCATTCTCGGGAATACATCAAATTTTACCCCACTGGTGGGGGATATTTCTCCTTCTAAAGAATTCGGGATAAACGATCGAAAACTTGTGGCTGTGCTGTCAGTTAAAATTTACATCGGAAGTCGAAATCCACAGTCCAGTCAAAGCTAGCTACCTCAGATTATTTCAGCCCCGTGTTATTTCCGTGAATTCCCGAGAAAGAAGTATCATTCCCTGGAATGCAAAAAGTATGAAAAGACTGAGTTCCCAGGATCCCAGGAAAAAAACCTTAATACTGATGTATCAAAAAAAGGCGACTATTTCACATTAATACTTATTATAAATTATTATGATTAAGAAATTTGTTATTTATTTATCCCTAATTACATTTAGAAATATGCCAATTGTACTTAATTGCATTCTTTTAAATATGGGCTAAAATGATAATCATGTTTTATTTTTATTAATGATCACTAATAAAAAAATATTATGAAAAAATTTCTCTATAGATGATGGGTTCTTTTAGAAATTAAATATTGTCACAAGGGTTCCATGAGAGTGAAAAAGCTAAGAAACACTGCATTAGATTATTACAGTCTTCCCTAAAGTAAAAAGTGGCCATGGTAGCAGAGTGTTCGAAGATGTAAACTCGCTGTCAGCGTGCTTTCTGACGAGTCATGAATCTGAGTCATGTTGTATTCAAGCTCCATCGTGTAAAAGGATTGATGCATGTTAAATCTGTTGAAACATAAAGTCCTCACATTCATGTGTGAGGGGAGGGGAATTTGGAGAGTGGGATGCCAGTTCGGATCATCTCCGTGTCATTTGACCAGGATTCAGAATTAAGAGATCCGTCACCAACAGCTCTCGTGTTTCTTTGCAATGTTATGTTTAAGAAACAATCACAATCAACTAAAAGCAAATGGTAAGAAACTCCGTTTTAGAGCTTAAGCGAATTGGGTGAATTAATATCATTTATAACCCTTTAAGACCCGAATAATTTTTATCTTCGAATATTAAATTCTTCTGGTTATTAATACTACATGGACCCCAATTACATTTGGAAAAATAATAAAAAAATTCCCGCTCCTCCCCAGGAATGTATATGGTACCCGCACGATCGTGCGGGTTGGGTGTTATCTGTGAAACAGGTCACCTATGAAATTTTACGAGTTATACATTTTTAGCTTTAAATTGATAGAAGAAACAATCTTGATTCAACTAAAATTGTTACAAATGAGGAAATTATTGATGTATAATTAACTATTTTATTAAGTCATTATTCATTTACTGTAAAAATCTTTTGTTTTGTTTTTGACAAGTATAAATAACCACATTGCATTTTTCACAACATGTTTTCTAATTGTTTTTGTAGTTTTCAAATCTGCACTTGCGAGGCCTTGACATGTCATCAACACATCAAAAATGGGTATACATGTCAAACATTTTATCCTGGAATGGCCAGGATAAAAGCCATGACATGTGTAGCAGGTGGATTATAACGCTTCGATCTTTTTGCGAGTGGAATTACAACACTGTTATCTTCATCATCAGTTAAAATGCTTCTGTTAGTAGGTGGAGATACGGATAACGCTTCAACTATCTCTAACTTAAATTTTAAGCGATCCATTTTGATTTTTACAGGAATTTTATTTGATATTGCATCTTGCTTGCACAGAAACCAAGAATTTGCAACAGCTAAATCAATGTAATGAATGTGTTCAATAAACTTTTATGGTAAACAATGATCCAAAATTGTCTTTCCATTTCAAATATTCCCATGTGTTTCTTCATCGCTCTCATATGAACTTGATTTTCTTTCCAGTATACGCGATTCACATGTTTTGTACGCAGCATAGTCATCATCCGAGAGAGATCTATGTTCTGATTTAAGTTCAATCTGATTTATTCATCAAGGGAAAAATTTCTCTAGTGAAATAATTCTCCTTTTAGACACCGGGAAAAGTTTTGGGTTAAAAGTTAGCACAGTATCCCATGAAAAATAATAAAATGTATCCGAAACTTTTTTTTATTTAACAAAAAATAAGATTTTCAAACCACACCTTACTAACTCCCACCGAAAAACCCATATTTTTTTGGGGGGGGCGAGATATGGATGCATATATCTGTGGAGAGGATAAAAATGACATACTCCTCAACAAATGTATGAAAAAGAAAAACAATTGCAAAAAAGAGAGAGAGAAAGAGAAAGGGACTCATCCATTGCGACCACCAAGAAAATTTGGTATTAATTCTATAATTATATATTTCCTCTTTATGTATGCTTTCATCAAAATTATTGAAACAGAAAAAAAAATTCGCATGGTAAGTACTTACCTTTACAGCTGCAGTGATTCAAGTAACGCCCAACCCGCACGATCGTGCGGGTAACGAAATCCCGAGTCCTACAAGCCACATTAATAGAGTATAGTTAATATTTTTTCCATTTTACAATTTTTTAAACATTAAGACAAAAATTTGTATCGAAGCAATTAGAAGTATACTAATAATTATCTTTTTACGACAGATAAAACGAAGACGTGTTTTCGTTGTATTTGAAAACAAAGCTAGATTTGCCTGCTGAAAGTAAAATATGGACCACAACCATCGTCTGTTGATAAAAAGTAACACTTTACACTTTCTGAAAACCGGCTCAATCGTTAGATTCACGATTTTCTTACGTACGAGTATTCCAGAAACAAAAACGTAAAAGAATATCTAACCCGCACGATCATGCTTGTTAGGTCTTAAAGGGATAAACGAATCCTCAAAAAATACACTAAAACTTGTTTTTACTTTCTCTGTAATAGATGGGGTTTCACTCAGTTTCACTCAGTTTTTCTTCAAGAAAAGAAAAGGAGATGGACCCAAAACTCATCAAATATTGGCAAAACCCTGTATGAAAAATGCTTTTTAGTACATAAAGACACAGACCCTTAGATTGAGTGATGAGGTGGTGGTCGAAACGAGTGCCATCACTATTAACAGCAAAAACTGAGAGATCTACGAGATATTGAAATGGAGAGTGAACTCAAATTATTCTGAATCTGAAAAATATATTTCGGAAAGGAATCACGGTACTGACTAAGAGCAAGAAAGTGATGCATGTAAGGATTTTCATCTACAATTGTTGATTTTAGAAGACGGAACGGAAAAATTATTCACCAAAAAATATGCTGATAAGGTCTCATAATGTTATAACCCAATTACCTTGTGTCAAGAAACTTGCCTACATTTGAAAATGTTACAAGATACAAGAGTGCTTTTGGTGAAAGCTTTTGATGACAATGAAATGCATATTTAAGCTGATGACATTTATATTTCAACTGTTCTCGTCCAAAAAAATTTAGAATTGACATGGAGAGATTCAATGGAGAACAAGAAAATCTACAAATAGAAAATTTCCTGAAAGATCTTTTGAGTGTTACTTTATGTCTTCCAGGAGATACAATCGAAACAAAACGATGGGTTGTGTAGAGTGAAAAAATTAGTAATAAAGACATGCTGTCATCTTGTGGATATATTTTTCAAGCAATACTGATTAAAATGCAGAGATTATATATTTTTAACGGTACTTTTAATAAATAAGAATTTGTGTGTGTGTGTGTGTAATATGCTCATTAGTAGAATTTTTTAGGTAGATATTTTGTAGTAACTTTAATCTTTGTTTATTCAAAAAGTCCCATCGAAAAGTATACTGAAATCGGGCTCTGAAATAATGATAAAATTAGAATGTATGGTTTTAAAAAGTTATGCATCGAAGTTTTGTAGATTAAAAGGCAAAATTCGCGCCTTTTGAAAGTTTTTTTTTTTTTTTACAGAGCATCGGAACTGTGCACTCAGCAGATATCTCTAAGAAGTGATTTTCAGTCTGAGGGTCAAAATTTATGCTGCATTGTGATTCAGGATACCTTTCAACGACTGAAAAAATGCCTCGCCGCAGGATTCGAGCTCATTACGAACAACTGTCAGAGTTTGAAAGAGGTCGTATCATTGGATTGAAAGAGGCAAGTTTGTCAAATCGGAGAATCACTCGTCATATGAGTCGAAGCGATGTGGCCATTAGAAGATGCTGGCAAGAATGGGTGGACATTAGCAGATTTCAGCATCATGATGGTAGCGGTCGACCTTGGGCCGAAGCTGATAGGGAGAGCAAATTGGTTGTCAGATAAGTTGTCACAGCGCTTGATTCATCGTTATCAACCTTCAGACGTGTGACCCGAACACGAGTGTCCATATGACCATTCATAGATAGCTAATAGAGCGAAATTTATGCTCGTATCGACCTCTATGCCACATGTCACTCACCTCTGCACACTATCGAGCTAGATTGCAGTGGTGCTTGGCTCGATCATGTTGGAATCATGCAGACTGGGGACCTATAGTGTTTAGCGACAAATCCCGCTTCCAGCTGTATTCTGACGATCATCGAATACGTGTCTGGAGATGCCAAAAAACTCATATGAATATATATGATTACATATCAGTAACATGACGAAAAAGTTTCATGTACATTCATACATTATATATTCTGAGAAAAAGATACATACAGTTTTAAAAACATCATTTTTGAGAAAATTGAATTTTCACTATAAAGTGTCACTTTATCACAAAAATAATGAACTACAGCATGTATTTGTCCCATTTTATTAACCATTAGCATCTTTGCAATTTGTTTTACATAAAATAATAAACAAAAAAGTCTTAAATTGCCCAGAACAGCATTTTTCAGTTTTTTTAACGAGAGAACGTCAAAATTTTATCAAATTCTTGATCAATTTTTGAAGAATTTGTAGCTTTCATGCATTACAGATATAAAATTTGAACAGAAGGCATCATAAATATGTGAAAATGTATCAATGTGATTTTGGTATGAATTTGAGGTGGTATTCAAAAATACATGATTATACGACGCTTCGTAAGTTTTTGTTAGGTTTTCATAACATTATCAATAGGTCTTGTTGTTGCAGACAGTTTCTAAGTTTTAAACTTCAAACGTTACTCTGAACTGGACAAGTGGTTTCTAAAACAGAGAAAATAAAACTGTTTTTTTGTTTTTAAACATGAAATTTATGTATTTTTATGTATGTAACAAGCTTCTCGTAAAGACAGCAAACAATGTTTGTTGTCTTTACGAGATAAGGTCTCTCATACCTTTTTCTCAGAAACTATTAAACATAAAGACTTAAATTTTTATTTATATTAGTTAGTCATTATATTTATATTGAAGTGAAATGTTTTTAAATATATTAATTCGTTTTTTCAAAGACAAACTTTTAGTTCACCGAACAATTATTATTATGAATTTATTAAAAATTGCCATTTTTTTTGTTATGATAACTGCTTTATATTCAAATGTTTTAAGAATATTTCAAAAATGTCACTCCAGTATACACAGTTGCAATTAAGAAACATACATACAGTAAATTTACACAATTTTAAATACATAAATTTTAGAAAATAGAAATTTTTTATAAAAAAATCTTACCTTGTACTAGTTTTTAAACCAAATTTTTTATGCAGAATTCTTAAATCAGCACATAATTGTAACTTCAAGTATTTTTAAAATATTTTTAGCTCTTAACTAAGCCTTAGCGAGTTTAAATAATAACTAATTAAAACTAAATTTAAAGTGAAGAACAGACTTAAATTTAGGTAAAATCACTAAATATTAAATATAAAAATTAAAATTAAAACCACGCTTCCAAATTTGGCTCCAAAATTTTTTGCATATCTAACACAATTAAATTTGCAGTTACTATACATGTATCTAATGCGTATGAATAAAAATAAATTGAGGCTTTGCAACTTTGCCCCAGATTTAAAAAAACAATGTTTACATTACTATCGGTCAAAATGGGCATGGTTCATAAGCTGATTATTTTTTAAAAATTATTTTAAAGTACTTCTAATTCATATAATGGTTTGTATGTTATATCATTGGAAAGGTCCCGATTTGGAGCTTTTAGAAATATCAAAAACTCAAAATCGATTTTCAAAAGGTTATTACCCTACTGACTGCTCTTAAATTTCTCTAAAATTTTAATCATTTTCTATTCTGTACATAATCTTTCTACCCACCAATTTTTGTTTCTATCGGACAACTCATTCTTGGTGCGTTGGTTCTTTTTTCTTTTTCTTTGCTATAGAACGTAGTTTTTATTCTTCTTCGGTAGCAGATGCAGTTAATATGCACTAAAATGAATTTCTGCTTCTCATCTTTCCGGCGAGATGTCAACTAGTACCAATCGTTTTTTCACCCGAACTTTTGATGTCTCAAGAAAGGAATTTTATCCCATAGCTTACGACCTTCGGTTTCTCAAATCCCATTGTTTCCGCCTTCCACTATTGTGATCACGATAGTAGAGAAGTCGTGGCAATGATGTAGCTAGTTCTGAGTGGGCCCTTTTATAGATATGAGAACCATGTTATTGGGACTGCAGTTACACATGTTGAAGCCCCTGTAAGTTCAGTGGCCTCGTATCATTGATATACGGCGGTAGCTACACCCCTGGGCCATAGCTGTTGTTGCTTATGTCAATTTATAGATTTGAATCTTGGTACCAGGGTGAATGGGACAAGAATGAAGTTTGGGTTTCAAACCCTTCCAGAAAAGAACAGATTTTTAATTTCTAACATAAATATTATGTATCGGTGTCTTTGTTTACGTTTTTTTTTAATCTAACCCCTCCCATGAAAGTAGTCTGTGTTCACTACTGCTTGATACTACTTAAACCGTGTAGAGGTGCTGATACACGTTAAACACGTCAAGGCTTCAATTACCTTAACGGGAAAGTTTAGAAGTTTTTCTCTAAGAAAGGTGGGGCAACTCAGGCGTCAATGCTCGAAATCACGAAGTATGTTTCCAATAACCCGAGTGATGTTTCCATGTGTGAATCAGCTCTCGGGTCAATCAGTCCTTCTCTGTTATCTCTTCTTTCTTTTGCTTATTTAGGTGGCTTTGCCACTGAATACTTAAAATGAATTGAAATTATCTTTCTTTTCATCTCAGTTACCAACAATTCAAAGTTCAGTAAGCTGCTGGAATGACTTTCTTCTTTTCTTCAAAAGAGGACCACTTCTGAAGCTTCAAGTTTTATCACTCGCAAGAGGTCATCCATGCTGTTACAAATGATCCCTTCTCAAGTATTCATAAACTTTATTTTTAAAACCGGTTGTTTTTACTCCCTAATTCTCTATTACTCTGACTTTTAATAAATCTCTTGTTATCAACTCTAAAACACATCTAGTAGTGTCTTTCCGTATGTAGTACAGCTGTGATGAGTGATACCTTATAGAACTGCTGTAAACTGCATTTTACTTCTTTAATTTTCATTGTAATTTGTCATATTACTTTATTTGAGTTTTAAAGTATTTTATTCATATACTCATTAGGAGCAAAGTGAACAAATCATTATTTTAAAATTTTTCAAAACCTTTTCTATCTTGGCTTTTGAATAATGTATAAGAATTACGAAGAACAAAAGATAAGATTAAAATGCATTACAAGATTTGAAACATTGAAAAAATTGTGATTTATTTTTAATCTCGTACATAAGAATTAAAAAAATATCTTCGAAAATTGTTGCAAAATAAATGTTTTTGAAGTAAAATGTATGTCTGTGGTTTATTTGTCGTACTCGAGTAGAAAAGCTTAGAGTGGCTTGTAAAAACATTTCATATGCTTCAGAGACTTTGGGTTAGTCCAGAACTAAGCATTCAACGTTACTAAAAAAAAGAGGTTTTTCCTGAATTTCCAAGAGAACAGGGAACAGAAATAAGCAAGTTATCTTTTTTCTTAATACTTGATGTTTATATATATGTTTCATTCTGCAAGTACCTCTACTTGTATTTTCGTTGTTACACTGAATAAAGAGAATAAAATAATTTGCCATTTTTAGGATCAATTGAAGTTGTAAAATCTACAACTGACGTATTGTAAAAGCATGTGAAATATATTTTAATAAAATGGAAACTTAGGGAAATTAAAATGGGGGAATTGCTTCGCTGTTAGGACTCGTGCAGCTTTTAATTTTCGTCGAAAAAATCATTCCCTTTTACTCTAGGGATGCAATATATCTCGAGCCTAGTTGTAATTAAATGCTTCTGCCATTCGTTTCACTTAGTACGTTTAAGAGTCGCCTAGCCAGTATAGTAGTTAGTGATGCTAACTGCTGTACCATAGGGACTGGGTTCGAATCCCGGAGACGGCATAGATGTTTGTAAATGTATAGTGCCCTTGCGGCATGGGGGTACTCTAAATAGCTGTCGAGCCGCATGTCCTCTCGTGAGGTTGGTGGAAGGGGAAGGACCCTGACCACCACTAAGGTGTTTTCCCTCAAAAATTGAGGTGGGAACGAGCAAAATCGTACTGTCACCTGTATGGTACTCAAGGCTCCGGCTAACGACAGGCATAAAAATCTAACACTTTGCCGCGATGAATTTCGTGGGCCTTGACCTGATGATAATATCGATCAGGTGGCAAAAGTAACCACAACAACATGTGTCTAAGAGCATTAAATATATACCCACAAAAGTTCACAAGTTTACAAAAAAAATGCAAGAAACCTTTCAAAGTCTTACAAAATCACTAAAAACAAATTTATATTTTGTGTATGTGTTTTCGGTGATGTGTGAAAACTGGCATACTATTTTTTACTACATTTCTCTCTCTCTATTCTAATTTGCACCAAAAGTATATGGCAACTCAGACCACATCCGGTGAATTGTAATGAATTCTTGAATATACATCGTTGATTCATTTTTATAAGCTTTTATTTAACTTGTAATGTAATTTGTTCGGGTGGAGAGAGAATCTTGCAACTCAATTTTGAAGTTGATGTCTTCAACCGATTGAGCTGAAATTTTGTATGCACGTTAAGTTTGGATGATAATGCATGTTTTAACCGTTTATATTCCGATATAGCAATTAGTTAAAAAGATACTAATTAAAAACCTTTTACCCATGTTAGCTTTTTATTCTGCCGAGCAGCTTATCGGATTGAGCTTAAAGAAGTTCCGATTTTTCGACCTTTTTTAAAAAACCATCTTATTCTTTCTATCAAATTCAGACTAAAAATAATTACATAATCGGAAAGATCATTTATTTCGCCACGATCAGGTACAATTTTTTTAAAAAAATAATGATATTTTCTATTTTTTACGATTTTTCTAAAATGAGTCAAAATCGGTGCGTTTTCATGAAAATGATTTCTAAATCGTTCCGTGTGATTTTTTTCCCGTGTTAATGAATCAATGTTCTGCATTAGAAAGTTCAGGCTTTTCTCTTTTAGAATCAGCGATTTAAAAAATAAAATGCCGAAAACTTTTTTTTACGATTTTTCAAAAAATACTCAAAATTTTAATAAAGCATTCAAAACTTCGTTATTTTTAAAAATAATCACACGAATTTTTTTTTCGTTTGTAGAATAGTATTATCCAAATTCTGCATAAAGATTGAAAAGGATTGGTTTAAAATTACAGATTTTAAATTTGGGTGTGTGTGTTTCGTTTTTAATATAGTACTGTAGTAAAAGCTAAAAAAAAAAGAGTTTTAAAATTTTTATTAATTTTGCTTTGTCCAATGTTAGTTTTGGTCTTACAGTGTTTATCCCCCCTCATTATTTTCTTGTTGCTATCCGAGTGAAATATCTATCGTAAGTACGTGGCCTGGCGGAAAAAAAAGATTGAGTACCCCTGAGCTAGCCTGTTCAAAATTAACCAGCAAACGTCATTGCACCAATGATGCGTTGAATGAGATGAAAAGACTGAGAAACCTGGCCAGCGATAACTAACAGGTAAAAAATAAATTAAAAGTAAAAAAAAAACTTTTTTAAAAACCAGCTTTTATTTAAATGCTCTAAAAAGAATAAAATAAACTTTTCTTTTAAAACATTTTGCTATCATCTTATAACGTCATTACATAATTTATGATATAAAAGCTTGTCAAGAGATTTACCAGTGTAGATTAACAAGTAAATTAAATAACTTGATCTGATTGATTTCAATTTTTAAAATTTTCAAACTAAGTAAATACGATTACTTAAATCTCGCGACAAGCTTTTATATCATAAATTATGTCATGACATTATAAGCTGATAGCAAAAAAAGTTTTAAAAGAAAAGTTTATTTTATTCTTTTTAGAGCATTTAAATAATAGCTGGTTTTTAAAAATGCTTTTTTACTTTTTTAATTTTTAAATTACCAGACGAGTATTTTAATTATGAATGACTTTTATAAAGCAAATTAAAATGCTAGATGTTCCAGAAAAACTTATAAATTGCTTATTTGATAGGCCAACTCAAGTTCTAATTACTATTTTAAGCATTAACATTAGCGTTATTGTGAGTAGCAATAGATTTATTCCAGTGTAAACTGACTTCAAGAGGAGTTAAAGTACCAACTAAATTCAGATTTCAATTTTTTTTCAGAAACATCAAAAATTTGCTGGAAAATTTTTGAAAAAGTCTGCATACAAAGCCTCTTTTCACACAATAAAATTACACAACACAGAAAAGCATGTGTGTGTACGAAACATGCGAATAATTTTTTAAGCACACACACACACACACACAAAATATCTTATTCACTCGGTTGAAACGAAATTTGAAGTAAAAAACATTATCAGTATCATGAAATCGTTTGTTCAATATGGAAAGTTGTTTCAGTTTTGTTTTATTTTTGACTTTGTGGTTTTTATTTACGTCGATGTTAGTCGTAGCATTTTTATCTTAGGCTTATCTGTATCTAATAAATTATCTTCCTTTTGCGGCATTATCACAGACATAAATCAAGATTTTTTGAGCTTTTGGACATCAGAAAGAAAAATAAATTTTCTATTCCTCTAACTATAATATTTTATCTACATTTTCTTCTAGAAGGACAAACTTGGAAAAAATTGAGAAAAAAACTTTTCTATCTGATGGCAAATAAAATTATTATCTTTCCCCAAAGAGTAAAGGGGCTCTTGATTATTTTAACGCATCATGTCCGACATACACAATGAAGTGTATTAATCAAACATTGAAAGACCTTCAAATGAGCTTAATTTTTAAAAATGCTTTTATTCGCAATCAGCAAGTTAATTAGAGATGTGAAAAACTTTAAAAAGCAAACTAAAAATGATGATTTTTGTTTTTTAAACCATTAAAAATCAGTCATGTTCTGTCAATATGCTAAACTCAGTTTTGTTTCATTATTAAAATAGTTTAAAATTTTTCTTCCGGTATAAAAAAAAAGTATGGAATAGTAATTATTGAAATCTGCACTTGTATCTTTTTTATATTCAATTTTCATTTTCATTTTTCAAGAAATGAAATAAAATAAAAAATTCCACTATTCTTTCATTAAACTTAATCAACAGTTAAGTATTATTTTGTGACTGTCATATTATTTAAAGTTAATGTTGATGTAAAGTACTAATCATTAATCGAAAAAAATTCTACTTCTAAATACATTATACTGAGACTAAATGTATCTCTTGATATATATTTGACTTTGAAGCTCATTAACAGGTAATTTGGTTCCTTCGTAATATAATGCACAGTGGGATTTATGAAGGGAGGGAAAAAGAAATTGAAATGTATACCGTAAAAATACATTTTGCTTTAAAATTCAATTTTTCCGAATTTGAAATTAATATTAAATTCTTTTAAAATTCCCAAGATATCAACATTTCCATATCTGAACTGTAAAAAGTCATTCCTAAAGAATCTAAGAGAGAGAGAGGTACAAAGACTCTCCTTTTTCTTCTTTTTTCATTCCTTTCTTTCTCTCTTTACTAAACCTATTGAAACGAATAAAAATTCAAATGTTAGAGCAACACAATGATTTTATTTTCAGCTGAAATTAATTGCTACATTTTTAAGTTTAATTTTTTTTTTCCCCCATTGATAAAATTCAGATAATAATGAGTAGAAAAGTGCAAAAATGATTCATATAAATGTAATTTAAAAAAAGTATACTGTTTTTGTGTAAGCTGATGAAGTGCTTGTGTAAATGTAATGCACAATGTAAATTTGCCAGTTACTGTCAGATTTTAAATAATTCGAGTATATGTAATATATTAAAGATTGACAGGGCCGATCCAATTAGGTGTGCAGCGCGTGCACCGCACGCTGACGGCCGAAACAAGGGGGTGGCCGCAGGTTGTATATAATTCTATCAATCAAGCAAAATTTTTTATGAATTCCTCAAAATAAAACTTATGATAAATCGAATAAGTATATTGAATTTTAAAAGTTAGAGAAAAATCAAAATAGGTCCCGATAGCATAGCGTAGTTTAAGAAAAGCAGAATGTTAGTTCACTGTGTTTTGTTCCATTGTCCATTAATGTCTATTCATTACATATATATTTCATTTGATAGCAATATTCGTACAAATACCGGAAATACCGTAATAAAAAGAGATTGTCTTGCTTATCAGCGTCACTTTCGGCGTACTATGTATCGATGCTGAACAAAGGCGTCTCAAAAATTACTTTTGAGAAAGTTGCTTTACAAAGATGGTTAGTATTACCTAAGACATAAGGTGAGTATTTAACGTCGTATTAAGAATTAGTCAAAATATAAAAAAAAATTCCTAGAGGGATGACTCATTAGGTTTTTGCACGCGGGTGGCCGATACCGTAGGATCGGTCCTGAAGATTAACACACAATTTTTGTTAGCTAGATTAATCAGTTTCTACGATCTCAAAAGGTACACATCTTATTTCCCTCTTCTAGATAAAAGAAGCCAAGCTTTTTTTTTAATTATATGCATACATTAAAGAGATAATAGAGCTTTACTTTCAAGTGAAAGAACATCATTTACAGAAAAAGTAAAACTCAAATTTCGAGTGAAATATTTTGTTGTAATGAAATATGAAATACACGTACAATTAAATTCTTCTGGTAAGTTGATTATCCAAGCAGAGTATCTAAAGTATTTAGACTTCTCTAAAAACTGAAATCGATGCCAGTTTATTAATTGGGAGGGCCGAATAAGCTGGACTTAACCAGATTTTCTGATTATAAATTTCGATCAGCCAGTGCCAAGGGGGCATGTAGATCTTCAACACCCAGGGCCTGAAATGAGCTTAAATTGACCCTGACTGAAATCGAAAATTCTAATATAAGCTCTAAGGTTAGGAAAGTTAATTTATTTACTTAACCTAATTCTACATTATTCTAAGACGTTAAGTATACTTCATACTTACTTCCTCCTAAAAGTAAAATTTGATCCTCTTTGGGATGAAAAAGGTAATACTTTTAAAAATGCTGTTATCTTATCGTGTGACTAACTTATAAATTAAGTGAAGTGATTTATGATTAGTTTTCTGAACTTTTGACTTGTACGCGATGAATAACTGTAACTGTAATAGGCGAGTGTCCAATGTATACAAATGTTAAATGACACAAGTTTAGGTGTGAGCTGGTCTTTTTTGCTCTCTGAATTATTTTTATTTTAAGGTATTTTACAATGTCGATGAAAATTGAAGGAGTCTCTGAAGAGCTGGGCTACAAGATCGAAGAATATTTAGATTATGCCGAAGTAAGATATATTTTTTGCTAAATATGTGTAATCAATTCCATTGATTGTCAAATCATTGATGTATGAATTAGCTATACTATCAAAGCATAACAAATTCATAATGTGCTGAAAAATTATTGTGTGTAAACGAATTTTATTTTGAGAAACATCTGTTATCATGTTTCTTATTCTTTTAAAACGAATAATCGATTATTTAGAAAAATAAATAAAATGTCAAACCGAGTTATTGCAACGATCTAATAAAATTTGGCAAAAATACCCGACACTATTAAAAAATATATCAATTTAATGATATGTGTATGAGATATATTTCCTTTGTATGTAATATTCATTTGTTCAGAAAATGCAGGTTTTCAATACAAATGCTTGTTGTTCATAGAACAATTCTGATTTTTTTGGTACTGGATATTTTAGACCATCTAAATAAGAGAAAAATTCCAGAAACTAAGTTATCGTGTTTGTTATACTTTCGCTATTTACACCAAGTTTTAATATGTTTTTATAATATATGGATAATGAATAATCTTCCGGATGCGTTGTCAACAATTCAATTTGCTGATTATAGACATTCCCCCCCTTTAACAAGATTTTTCTCCCTTTCCTTGAAATTTTGTTCATAAATTAGAAACAAACTTCACTGTTATACATAAGAGTTGTTAGATTCATTGGCAGAAAAAGAAACTTGTGTGTGTGGTTATTAAAAGCAATGAAATGAACTAATTTTTATTTATATCAATCAATTTATTCAGTGAAGTAATTGTGTTTCTATATATATCTCATACTCTTATCAGTAATTTATTGTACATACATCTGTCTAGTTGCATTGTTTATGTTATAAAACATGTAAACATTGTTACTTAATATAAAAGTAATTAGGAGAGGCTTTTTAATTTTGTATTTGTTAAGCATCACTGGCATAGCTAGTCCTGAGTGAGCCCTGTATCAAAATTCCTTTGTGCCCTTTTTTGGAAAAGAAATAAGACACTTATTTCAAAGTGTCAGAATATTATGCATTTTGGAGCCCCTGTAGCTTGGGGACCTCATATCATTGATATGGCCCATGTTAAGTATGTCTATTCTATGAATTAAAGCAATTAGCTGTAGTTAAATTTGACTGTAAAATTTCATTTACATGGCCGAAATATTGTGCAATATAATCCCACAAATTATTTAATATTTTATGAAAAATCTAAAATTATAAAAAAGGAAGTTAAATTTTTGTTAAAAAACTGAGAAAGTAAATTATTTCTTTTCAAGGTACTTGTATATTCATAAATTAAAATCTCATTATTAGTGCTTGTAGGAAAGGTGATGTCATTCTGTCATTGATGAAAAAAAGCTTTGATAAATCTATAAGAACCAGGGGTAAAAAATTAAAAGAAAATCCTTTTTTAGCTTCAACCCTGTTATTCTGGAAAGGCTTGATCAAAATATTTCCCAAAAACATTAGTTTTAATGTACAATTGATATAAAAGTGATTTGATTGAATGGTTGATTGTAATAATGTTAATTTGTTTCATCCCCCAGGGATTGAGTACATGTGATGATATTAGACAACTGGTAGAAGAAAAAAACTATGATGTTCTCAAGAAAGTCTTGATGAACCGCTTGACTTTTGGCACTGCAGGTATTTATAAATTGTTTTTTGTCATATTAAAACCATTTGTTTATGTGCAAAACTTAGTTTTAAAAAACTAGAGAAAAATTACTTGTAAACTCATTGCAGTTTTTTGTTAGTAGGCTTGTGTAATAGTTTATATGTATTAGCTATACTGTGTTAGAAAATATAAACAAATCTTATTTTGGGAAATTTATATGAATATGAAATGCTAGATTTATGATAGATTTTAAAATTAACTTTCTTCAAAATTTAGAAACTAGAATTTCTAAACATGATTATATAGTCATTTATTTTATGTTATTATAATTATTAATATTATTTATTATTTTTTTAACTTTTCTCAGTGCATTTTGGAAGTAATATTGTTAACCAAGGTTAATATATGGCTTCCAAAGTTTTAATTTCTTAAAAATGTTTAAAAATTAGTAAGTTTTTAAATTTATCTAAATAAAATTTCTCAAAGGATTTTTTTTATAAGTCATTGAAAAAAAATGAAAAATACTTTTGTATGTCAAATTGTGTTAAATCAAGTGAAAGAGGATAATTGAAAAAGTGCTTTGTTTGTTTGATAATTAAATATTATTTTCTTAAATTGTTTAATGTTTTTAAATAGAAATATTTTGATTTGTAGCACATAATTGTTTTGTTGCATAATTAACAAAGGCTGTTATATATCTAGTGTATCAAATGTTTTTTTTTTACCTGATTTAACTCCTTAATATTTGTTTTACTGGAAATTAACTGAATATTAGTAAATTGATGCTCTGTTCTGATATATTTTAGTCTAAAAAATCTCACACATTTTCTTATCTCTAATTTCTGATGCAATGAGTATAATGAATTTGTTGTTAAAGAATGGGTTTTTACATTTTTAATGTGACTTTGTCTTAATGATAAATATGTTAAATTTTTTTTCTTAGTAATTGTGTGTACAGTGATATAAAATTTATGATGATTCACAATACAAATTTTCCAATTATGCATAATCTTATTTTAAGAGGAAATAAAGTATAATTTGATGTGCATATGTATGTTTATTTTCATTAATGTGTATCAAAATAAACATATCTTTTAGAAAGTAAGAACAGCTCACATTTATGGAAAAGAGATAAAATGTCTACATGCAATCTAAAGCTCTGGAATATTTTTTCATAAGATAAAAAAAAGAAAAATTTAATAATTTATATAAATATATATGATTGTGAATTGTGTGTGTGTGTGTGAACAGAATACAAAGCATAAAAATTTTAAAATATAATAAATGTTACTGAGATTAAACCTAGTTTTGCCATAGCTCTAACAAGATTATTAAAATTTGAATGAAAAGAAAAATAACTTGAAGAAATTTGAAGCAATTTTCAGAAATTTTGTGAAAAATTACATACTGAACATACTGAAAAATTGTTGAATCTTATGAGTAGTTTAGTCCAAAAATGGTGGTCTAACATACACTAATTTTTCAGATATCGCAGTCTGTATCTTATGAATTTCTTGATTTGTCTGAAATTGTTAATTTTAGAGACTTTATTTTTAATATTAGCTTTTTTTTCCCTAACCTATTGAAAATGAACTGATTAGCTATGATAAGAGTTTTAACTTTTATTTTACTGAAAATTTTTTTATTAAAAATAATTAAAAATTTTATGTAATCTAACTTTAGCTGATAGAAAAGGTGACTCTCCCCAACTATGAATGGCATTTTAATTTAGTTTAGGTCTGCAATCACATTATCTGGAATAAATTTTAGTCTTTATCATTACGAATTGTTCTTTTATGTTCATGAAATTTTTATATGATGTCTTAAGTATTAGGAATATGTTTGGGCCCAGATTTAAGATCGTTATTTAAAGATTTATAACTAACTTTTTTTATGATGCATTGAAAGCCAATCTTATTTTAGCTCTTGGTTTATCTTTAACTGTGAGGTATATAAAAAGTATTATTTAACCTAGTTTCATCTCACCTGGGTATTCCTCCAAAATTCCCTTTAATTAAGTTTCCATTATCTTGCTGTATTTATTTGGAACCATTTTATATACTTGATCTATTTGCCTTATAATGAATGTGAGAATTTTGCAGGATTTTTAATACATTCATGAGTGATTTTTTAAATTGTGTAATATTTTAAAATAATTAAATTTATATAAATTTAATCTGTTCTCTAAGATGACTCCAGATTTCATAGGCATTTTTTATCATTCAACTATTATCTTATTTATGGAACTGTATGCTATTCAATTTTTAACTTAATAGTCCTGCTATAATTTTTTTTAAGTTTAATTTTTCTGTAAGTCATCTGCATGGAATGTTTTAGGTTAAGACATTTTAATCTTCTCACTTAGTTTTAATCTCCAGTTTGTTTTTAAGTATTTTCCCCCTGCATTTAATTTATGTTGATTTACAATGTTTAGTATTTTTATTTTGGGTTTCATTCAATCTGCTTTGCTCTCTGAAGGTTTTAATGAAGCACTTTCACCATACACTTTATGCCCTCTTATGATAAATTTTTCATAAAGTAGAAAATTGTGTAAAAAAGTTTGTTTTAATTGTTTTTATTTAAATAAGCATGCAATTAAAACATTTAACCAATTTGTACAAACATTGTTTGGAGGGGGGGGGAGAGTTACCTTGAAAAATGCTCTGTCCATTACATAAATTTTCTCTGAGATAGAACTGAGGTTACATTTCATGACTCCAGCTGTATATCAGTAGAATGATGACTAACACACTAAAAAATTATAATAATCATATTCTTAGTAGAATATTTTTAAATCTTAAAAATAATTAGTATAAAAAGAAAATGTTCACTAAAATATGCCTTAGAATCACATTTCTAAACTTAAAATTATTGCATGATTTGGGGGAAAAAATATCCAGTATTTTTCCAGTAACAAATATTTTATTAAAAGACAATGTTATTAAGAGGAATCGTTATTACACTTAGCCAGTAGTTTTTTTAAAATTAAAGACTAGTTTTAATTTTTAATATTGAAATTTACTCTGTGTCTGATCTTCACTTCTCATTTTTGTGTCTGACTGCTTAATTGGCTGCTTGGAAAGTCAATGTTGCCAATGCATTACAGTTAGGAGTGGACACATTCCTTATTAGAGCACATTTTTGTAATTTATACTCATGGAACGGTAATGTATTGCTTTCTCCAAGAATGGACTTTTCTGCAAAGATTGCTTTCTTGCTGTGAATTATCTTTCCGTTAAATTTATGCCACTTTCTGTTTTGCATTCAATAAAAACTCTTTGGTGCACATTACCTCGAAATTTCTTGTTTCTATGCTCATTCATTTTCAAATCAAGACAGAAAAAAATAGGTTGCATTGTAACTTTGAAGGCCATTGTGGAATGCAGTTCAAGTACAATTGTCATTAAATTCTTAATTTCCATTTTATATATTGACTATGAAATATATTCTACTAAACTTAAATATATTCACTGAAAACAATGCTAGGTATACAACTCCACTTATTTTTACAAATTTTTTACTTAAAGTTAAAAATGAAAAAGAAAACCACAAATTCAAAGTATTTGAATAACAAACAATAAGCATAATGAATGCCTACTTCATATATGCAATTGAAATCTAAATTAAATTATGATATATATAAAACATTTATTTAGTTGAAATTCAAAGAAAAATTGCTGACAAATCAAATTTAAATTATAACTTATGAATTTGTTTCTACATAAATAAATTAAAATATGATAAAAATTAAATGTAATTAGAAATATCATTGGGAAATGTAAGAGGCATTTTAAACCTGTGGTACAAACTTAAAGGGATGGTAAAATATTCTACTGTAAGCATTCTTATATAGGTATGATGGGTATAAAAGTGATATGCTGAGATACAAGTATAAGAAATGCGGTTGAAAGAAAATATAAATTTTTTAATTATTGCTCAAGAGAGGCAATAAGCAACCTAATTTACTCGCTGGATTTAAAAGCCTGAGAGCTACTGTTGTGATATATCAATAGGAAATTTTAAACTTCTGTTGAGTTATCAGGCATTGCTCCATGATTTGGAAATTTGTGTTCTATTTTAAAAGCAATGTTTTCTCATAAAAACTGCATTTTGTTCATTGAAAATTGTAATTTTGTTAGTTTCCCTGAGGAACCTAAATTATAGAGGAAGAAAGATATGAATATGCATCCTTATCTGTACCGGATATATATTTAATGTACCTGTATCTATATTTATATTTAACATTTTCCGATCAAGGAACACTGCTGCACTAGTATTTAGAGTATTAACTAAACTATAAAGAGCATCTTTAGGATTTTGTATATAAAACCTTATTCTTTCTTAAGATGTTTATTTTTTGTTTGTTTTTTTCCTGCCATTTTTTACAGCCAGGTTCATATCTTTGAATGTGTTGAAACTGTGCATTGCATTGTAATAAAAAAATTAATTCGTGCCACACAAAATAAATATATGCTACAATTTCTTAATTTAAAAATATCAAAAATATTAGTACTGATTGATTTGCAATGCATCACATATGTAAAAGTTCTCTATTCACACTGTAATTATATACGTTCTTTAAAAAAAACTATGTATTTTTTATGCATAAAAGTCTTGAAAACTTAGTTTTAAAAAATTAATTAACTTTAATTTTAGTTTTATCCTCAAAAATTAAAAATCTGAAAACCGCAAATTCCTCTCCTGTGAATCACAAACAACAAAAGGACAAGAATTAAAAAAAGCACTTTGTAACTGGCCCAAATAGAGATTCCTTTTCTTCCCTATCAGGCATACATGGCACGGCTACAGACCAGATAGGTTGGTGTGATTCATATAAACACCCCTGCCAAGATCAACAGATTATGGCTGAAGTGGTGACCCAGGAATTGAGCACTAGATGGCAGCAGAGCCTAACCCTGCTGGTTGATTATGTATTTCCTTGGAGAGTCTAAGACATCCCACATAAATAATGATTAAGGATTCAAACGGCAATGATGCACTCAACTTGACCCACCATCACAACAAGAGATGCTCACAATGGCAAAGCATTCCAGTGATCCTCAAATGTACTGGACATGTATATCAATTGCAGTAATAGCTAGAAAAACTTAGTGAAAGTTTTGGCTCAGAAAGATCAACAACAAAAACAACTTTCTTCTCTGGGAAGGGTGTTTACAGTGACCCCTTCTGTGAATCAAAAACTACAGAACAGGAATAAAAACCCTTAGCAACTATCTCAAAAAGGGATTTCTTTTCATCCCAGTTGTCTAAGGTAGTGTAAGGTTGTCTAGTTGTCTAAGGCTCTTCAACCTTTTTATCGCCATGGGAACAGTTAACATTTTATGATTTTACCGCAGCCTGCTTAGGGGTGTGGATGTTTAACTGTTTATATTTTTAACTGTATTTAACAAAGAAAAGCAAAATAAAATAGTTTTAAAAATAAAACACATTTACACCAAAAAATGAATATAAAATGGTTTAACATTTAAATTCACTATCTAGATAGCATTTTAACTCACTCCCAGCTCCAAGCATCTCATTAAACTGCCTTGTTATCACGATATTTTGCACTTGCGATATTCTTATAGCTTTAGTTGACGTCTTTCAGCTCCCGGTTTATGTCTCATCCATAAAAAGTCGCACAGACATGATAGAAATACATCACAGTTAATAAGATGAAAATAATTTAAATGTTCCTTGGGGGCAACCCGGTACCATTTCATCCAGGGACCGGTACTGATCTGAGGGTTGGGGTCCACTGGCCTAAGGCATGCACAGCATGGCTACATGCTGCTTCATATAAACACCCCTTCCAAGGTCAACAGCTTGTTGCCAAATTTCCGTTTATTAGTTACGACGGAGGTTTATTAATACCAAGCAACACAATGATGTAAAAGTGCTCTTAATCATATTCTAGATTTGCATTATATTCATTGTATCAACAAACATTACTCTTTTTTTTTACTTTGTAGGACTGCGGGGGCGAATGGGACCTGGATATGCTGCTATGAACGATTTGGTTATTATACAAACATCACAAGGTCTTGCTGCTTATATTGAGGAAATAATAAGTAAAGATGATAAAAAGCAAGGAATTGTAATTGGCTATGATAATCGTTACAACAGTCAAAGGTTTGCTATCTCGCTTACTGTCTTCTTTTTGCATTGATCTTTGCTGTTTTTTTAGTAATATTCTTGTATTAAGTTTTCTATAATAGATCATATATAATCTGTAATTTAAATTTTCTAATAAAACAGAGCATTAACCAGTTAGATTTAGATATTCCATTCTAAGTTTTTTATAAAGAGAGGCAAGTTCAAAAAATTAATTGACTTATATTTGTATATATATATATATATATATATATAAGTGAGCATTTGATGCATCTTTGATAATACTACAAAATGACAGATGTCAAAAATGTATAAAACATTTTAAAGTCTGTTAATATTCTTAAAATAACTTTTACAGCATTGATTGATTGATTAGGTTGCAAGGAATGTTGAGCAGCACAGGCTATTGTCCCTTTCTGCAGTATCTTCATTCTCCACCTTATTGTTATTAATACTCATTCCTTCTTTTATGCTGTTTAAGAGACATGTGGCTACTCTTCGCTGTAGGAGCACAAATCGTCACTGATTGATCTGTCAGCAATATACACCCTTTACGTCACATGACTGCTTTCACTATCAGAATTCATTCATCATGGAGGACTTGTGAGCAGATCTAAACCTGGTTGAGATTGAAATACAGCTGTATTTATGTAAACTGCATGATTGACTGACTTCAGCAAGTATGTCTATATTTAGAACTGTCGAAATGAAGCTTGGTAAAGAATTCATCATTCCAACATCCATCAGTTTCACTTAAAGAAATCAAACATTATGCTTTATTGTGCTGTGACCTCCGACTTTATTGCATTTGTACTATTATACACATATAAAGATTTTTTTAAAAAAAAACTGATTGCATCTTAAAAAGATTAAAACGTAAAGGCAAATAAAAAAACTTTCCATTCCTCCCCTCACCCTCATCCCCACAAAAATTCTTTTTACTTGCAGAAATATGAATCACTGTATTTCTTAAGTTTAGCTTTCAATAGTGACTTGGTAAATTATTGAGAGTACTTACGTATTTAATTTCAAATTATTTGTCATATATTGCTTATTAAATGAAATTTAATAGCAATGTGGATTGGGGGGTATTTTTGGCCCATTCTAAACCTTTTTTCATTCTTCATCGTCTAAAGCACTGGTAGACCTTTTGCAGCAATTTTCCTAGTAGTATTCTGAATGCATTGATCATGTACATGACAGTGTGTTTTGTGCCAAAAATACAAATTCATCTCTTATTTAGTCGCAAAATTGCATTTGATTTTTCACAATAGTTTGAAATTGTAAAGATTATCTCCCCCCTTTACTGGACGAAACGAAATGTAGCAGATCCTAAAAAGTAATCTGGAACCTGGCTTCAGCGCGTTTGGTCGCTGTTGTTTATCGCGGATATTTTCTATTTAAAATTTCGGCTTCTAGGAGTGCCGTTGTTTTCTAGAATAATTTCAGTCTAATAGTTAAATTGAGGATTTAATTTTTTATTAAGTTTTGTTTTATTGAAGTTTATCGAAATGTTATGAATAAATCCAGGAAAAGACAAACTTGGACTCCAGTATTATTTCCAGAAAATACCCATACATGATACCAGTATCTATGCACCACCACACACATTTATCTTTAAAAGATTCATGCAGCGCACATGCAATATTTTTATGGTCATTATTTACAGAGTAACAACTTAGAATAAGTTGTAATTTTTTATCCTCTATATTGAACGAATGCAAAATGAAAAATGCTGTTTAAAAAAAGTGAAGGGAAAGAGAGATTTTGGTCCTTTTTTCATCATGATTCTGCATTTCTTTTTGATGCGTAGTCTTTTTTTAAAAATATTATTAGATTTTGTATTTTCAATCACTTAACACTTTTTTACATTTATTTCACTTTTATATAATTTACCATCACAAATGTATTTAAAATTGGATGCAAATTTCAAAGAACTGATGCCATTATCGATATATTCCGTCCCTTTAATATCTACCATGTCATTTCGTTTTCCATTATGATTTACTTTCATTTGAAAAAAAAATATATATTATGCACTAAACTAACCCAATCACAATTTCTGTATTTCACAGAAGTAGGGTGTTTAATTTGTTTTCTATAAGAAAGTTTCATAAGGTGTCCTTCTGCAATTGCTTTTTGAATTTTCAAGTTATGCATTTCTTAACTTATTATTTGATCCATGAAGTCTATGCTAGAAAGTCTTTTAAATCCTGATTCTTGTATCTACCTCTTTTTTTTTAAATATCAAATTTACAAATCTGCTGTTTATCATTTACCACCAAACACGATTTCTTTGATCTGCAACCACAAAAAATGAAGGAAAGATAATTTAAGTGATACATAGACTGAATTCTTGTGTTTTCTTATACATTTTTATAACCCTTTTGAATTAAAGTAGTGTTGAAAATATAAATCCAACATCTCACCAGTTTGACTCTTATGACCTATTTGGAACTAAACTGCTGTAAGTCAAAAAGACTCTGTATGTATGTGCAATGTTTCGAGTTAAATGTTTTGCTATACATTTTCTGTTCCTTGGTGGAAAGAAGGTAAAAGGTTTAATTCCTAGTTCTAAGATTTTATATTAAATTTTGTATACATGTCAACTAGAAATGCTTAGAAAAAATGTCTACCAAGCTCATTTTCTTTCATTTTTTGCATTTTTAGATTTGCTCAGTTAGCTGCTGTTTCCTTTCTTTTGAAAGATTTCAAAGTGTATGTTTTTTCTTCAATAACACCTACTCCATTTGTTCCCTTTGCTGTTAAAGTATTTGGCTGTCTAGCTGGAGTTATGGTTACAGCATCACATAATCCCAAAGATGACAATGGTTATAAAGTGAGTGTGATTTCTATTTATGTATTTTTTGTGTATTTTCTTATTTTTAAAGCTTTATGTCAGTTTTTAAACTGATGTATTTTAGCATGTTTTTTAAAGATAATTTCTTAGGTACAACTCTGTTTAAAAAAAAAACATTCTGTTGAATTTGCTTGCATGTCATAGCACCCAAAAGGATTTGTGCATGCAGCATTTCATTAATAGAGGACGTTACTGACTAATAAAGTATAATGGCCATGTGGAAAACTGTTGAATCAGATGTTAAATATTAAAAAAAAAACATTAAGAATTTCCAAATATAATCTGTTACACAAAATTTTAGTAAAACTGAGTGAAATTTCAGAGAGTGTGTACTTAGACGTGGAAAGGGGGGACTTTTAAGTAAATGAATGAAAGTAGTAGATTAGAATAAATCAAATACCATGTAGTAAAATCAATAAATAAGTCTTGATATTTTGTGAATTATGTAAAATCAAAAAAAATAATAAATGTACATGTTACCGTTAAAGTGTGAAATCCATTATTCCGTAGAATTTAACCAGGTATTTCATGAAATAACTAGACAAGTCAGTTTAAGTATACAAAATTATTGAATTCCATGATTTAACCAAGTATTCTATTGTGTAACGATTGCTTGATCGCTAAAGTATGAAATACGGCACTCGAAAGTTTTCTTAACTCCTTATAGCTGCTTTGCAATAACATGTGTGTGAGTAGGCTTCATTCCATTGCTTTTAGATGTAGAATTTAGATGGTGTTTTTATGTTAGCGTTTTACATCTTAGATTATTAACAAATATTTTTGCAACCTGTTTTCAAGCAATGACTTCTGTAAGAATGGGAGAACAACCTGTAAATAAAAAAGATTTAATGCAAGAGAGATTTAAATCTTTATTAAAAGAGTGTGTGATAATGGAAAACAGTGTTGCATTTACTCATGAAAAATAATTAACTTTGATAGCAGAAATAAATAGTGCTAAAACAGCCCAGAAAAAAGTACCACATAACTATTGGTTATTCCAGCATTATGATATCCTTGAAGTTCAAGGAGTAGAAAAGTTAATTATGCCAGTAACAGATGCAAAACCTGATGTGATATCTTATTGCTCAATTCACTTGCTCTTTGATATTTTATATGAAACACAAGTTTCTATTGGACATGGTGGTAATAGTAAAAATTTTTCTTGTTTTAAAAATAATATGCAATGCAATTCAAAGTGTCATCACTACAATCCTTGCTCTAATAAATAATTGAAAAATAAAGAAAGGTATTTCATAAAATTTAAATTAATATTATCTTACATTTTTGTTTGAAAAAGTTTACACAATGTATTTATAAAGCAAGTTTTTCTTCCTAGCATATATTTTTTGATAACATTAAAAGATAACTATTTCTGCAACATATTCTTTTTTCTTTCTGTTTAATTAATGTTAGCAATAACAACAATAAATTATATCTTCTGCTTTTCCTTATTTAACAATTAATCATCCTCAATAATGATAATTTTTTTTTTTTGTGATTTTAGCTGCTTATGATCAATTATAATAACTTGGTAAAGTATGAAATTTTTCACCTATTATATACTTAAACTGACTTGGCTAGTTTCATGAAATACCTAGTTATTCTATGAAATAACTGAATTAAAAACTTTAGCAGTAACATATATAAAAAATCCATTAAATGAAGACAGCTTTAACTGTAAATTTCACTCTCAAATAAATCTTTAAATCACTTTAATTTCAGATTGAAAATTTGAATCAATCAGTTCTTAGTTTTAGTTTCCATTGATTTTCAAAAATAATTATGTTACAGTATCTAGAGCAGATTAATGGTAAATGTTATTCTCTTGTTATGCCCAAAACATTTGTATTAAAATGAATGTTAATACCAATTTCTTTTAAAAACAAAAATAGGTTGCAGGGGTAAATACATTGTAAATTTTAAAAAAAGTTCTTCCCTAATAAATTTCAGAACGAAAAGACTTTAAAATTAAATTAATTATTATTATAATTATTATTTATTAATTATTTTTGGTCTAAAGGCTATTTTTATTATCTTGATTCCCTCTAAAAAAGCATGAAATAAAATAATTATATAACTTCTTAAGCACAACACTCAAAAAAATGTAGTTGCTCTTAATGTCTTTATATTTATGCGAGTTTTAAAGAAGCCCCCCTATAAAATTTAAATTAAAATTTTGAGGGGAAAAATTGGTGGTATAAGGTTTTTTTATACTGCTGGTAAAGTACAAAAGCTTATTTTATACTTTTTTTCCGTCTCTATTTTAATGGGATTTAGTGTGACTGCAGTAGCTGAGTGCTTTTGTCCCAAATTCATGGTAAGCAGTGTTGAATTGTGGGTTCGAATCGTAATGCCACTGAAGACTCATTATGTTGAGAAATGTATGTCCGAAGCTCAAAATCCCCAAAGTGACATGATATGAAAATTTAAAAAGTGAGTTGCCTGATCAGTTGTCATCCTTGTCACTTCACTGAGATTCAGAATTATGAAGTTCATTGCCAATATTCCTCATGTAACTTCAAAGAAGGATACCATTGAAAACTAAATCAAATCCCAAAAAGTCTTTTTTTATGAAATGTATGATGAAAAACAAATATAATCTTAATGGACATTTTTCTTTCAATGGAACAATGGGTAACATGTGACATGATTGATTTAAAAAGAATGTTAAAAATAAAATATTGGTGTAGTTTTTAAGTATTTTGTTTTTCCAATTAATTTTTTTTTTCTTCTGGTTTTAGGTCTATTGGTCCAATGGAGCTCAGGTAAAAAGATTATAAATTTCATGATCATGATAATTTAAAAGTTTACTTTAGCTGTATGGAATATTTTATTTTGAAGACATCTATGCATAATTCTAGATAGTAGTTTTTAAAAATACTTTTTTTGGTTATTTTTATTTTTTGCCAAAAATATTTTTTGAATTTTATTTAAATTATTTTTCTTTATCTAAAATTTTATTCAGTGTGCTAGTTATTTCCAATTTTAAAATAAATGGATTTCTTTGATTAATATTTTATTTAGATCTTACCACCACATGATAAGAATATTCAAGAATCTATTTTGAGAAATTTAAAGCCATGGCCAAATGCTTTAGATACCTCTTTGGTGGCTGTGTCTCCTCTTGCTTATGATCTTTTATCAGATATTGAACAAATGTATTACCATGCTCTGAAGATACATTGTAGCTTGGATCAAATGTAAGCCCAAATCCATTTAATATTATTGAAGTGTCAAAAGTTTTGCACATTATTTTCCCTCAAAAACCAATAATTCATTCTTTAAATTAGTCCATGTGATGTTTCACAACTAAAGGGGGGAAATGCTACTTGAAGAAATATTAGTTAGAATAATTATGGCTTTAATCAAAACATTTTATATTACTCAATCAAAAAATATTTGAGTAATTTATATTTGATGCCCTGATCAAAGTAAATAATTTTTAAGATAAATAAATCTTCAAATTTTCATATTGTTAGTATAAAATAAGGGAATGTTGTAAACAACCTTTTAACTCTGTTTTTAATTTTGTTGCATACTTAAGAGGCTATATAATTAATTTCTTAAAAGCTGATTATTTTTATTTAAATTGCATCTGTTGCTCAAATTAGAGATTTCTGTATAAATAGTGTATCAGATTTAGCGGTTCATGTATATCTATCCAATTGTTGCTTTTACGAAAATTTTCGTTTTTAAAGGATTCATTGAAGGTTTTTTTCACTTTAAATTTAAAAAAGTAGCTAACAACCTTTTTTACTGTATGTGTTAGTTCAAGAGAAAATTTCTTAATTTATTGCAGAATGCCTCAAAGACAATTGAAATTGTAAATTTAACTTTAATCTCATTGTCATTTATTTCATATTAAACTTTTTCTTGAATATAATGCGGACAGAAGAGTGAAGGGGATTACTTAGAATATATGATCATGTCTAAGTTTAAAATTGTATTCAAGAAAACTTGCAGAGTAAAATGTAAACTCATTTGATTTAGTGCAGTATCTTATATTATTTCATAAATAAAAATTGAAGGAGTATAATTCGTAACTGGAATTTATTATTAAAAATTTATACAATATATAGTTTTGAAAATTATGAGAAAAAAAGACCAGAAATCTATTTTATTAATGATTCTGAATATTCATTATAATAAATTTGTTCTGAAAGAAGTATAGTGTGTATTTTTTAATTTAAAAAAAATATACTGTACATTATTTGTTAAATTTTATTTGAAAAATCATGATACTAAAAATTTCTTCATGTTGGCATGATGTGGAAATTTGGAAAGGGAGTTGTCAGCTCAGATGTCGTCCTCGTCACTCGACTGCTATTTAAAATGGAGATCCTTCGCCAATAGCCGTTAAGTAGCTTCAGAAGACAACATCAGTCGGAAAATTTATTGTATTTTGTAAAATTAGTTTAATATATCTTATTTTTAGTGTGGACCTTGAATCATCACCATTGATAATTACTTTCACTGCCATGCATGGAGTTTCTCATTCATTTATGAAAAAGGCATTTCAGAAGATAAATTTTGAAAATTATGTTCCAGTAAAAGAGCAAATGTATCCTGATCCTGATTTTCCTACTGTAAAATTTCCAAATCCCGAGGAAGAAAATTGCTTAGTATGTGTAAAATTTTTTAATATAGTGTAGTATTACTAAAATGTTTTATTTTTTTTCTGGAGAAAAACAATTCTGATCATCATACATGCTCTTGGGCATTTCAACAACTTTCTTAAATATATTTCACACAGGATTAAAGATTTTATATATATATATATATATATATATATATAATTCAAGTCAACCCTAAGCTTCTTTTAAAAATGGTTTTATTCAGCTAGCCATCGAGAAATTTTACTGTGAGAGAAAAATGACGCCGAGTGAAAATATAAGTGGCTTTACCACTTATGCCCAGATGTGTGAAGCATCTCTTATTTTATGAGTTGTACTTGAAAGTTAATGCTGACATATGGACTATAAAAAATAGTGATCAGGGGTTAGAAGTGGTTTGTTTGAGTCATCTGTTCTGAGAAAATTAATTGGGTTTTTAATTTAATACTTGAAGATGTAATGGAAAATAAAAATTAAGATTTATATAGGGAATTGAATTTTAAATCTAATTTAATTATCCTTACAGATATATATAATATTAGTTTTAAAAACTTGAATTTTCTAGTTTGATGAATACACCTTAAACATAATATTTCATTTCTGTTGTAATAAAGTAAGAAATATAAATTTAGATCGGAAGTGTTTTTTATTTATAAATTTTTAGTTGTACATTTATTTCATTCTAAAATTCTTAGTAGTAGAACAAAAAATTAAAAAGTTCTCTCCATTTATTAATTGTTTAATATAACTAAAGATTTTTTTTTTTTTGAAAAAAATTATATATGTAAATTTTAGACTGTAAACAGTCTTTTTCCTTTCGTATTTGCTGGTTAATTCAGTTTCTGTTTATATGTATTGTAGAAAAAGTCCATATAATTATATCAATATCAATGCTTTGGTATATCAGATCTAAACTATTTTACAATACAAATAACATTTTTTTGATTTAATTATCAAGTGGTACATATTCAGTAAATTTTTTTTTATTTTCTTCAATACTAGACACTGTACATGTGCAAACTAATCTCTTGCCCATGAGAAAAATTATAAGCATATATATTTTCAAGATTTTGATGGTTAGCATGTATGCATTTATCTTGGAGGGGGGTGAGAGAATGATTTTTTTAAAATTTTGGTTTTTGCTACTATATCCACATGTATTGATCTTAAGAGTATGAAAGGAATTTATTATTTTGCTCTGCATACTTTATTTATTAAATTTTCTTTATTCAATTATAAATTCTTAAGGAATTTATTGGACTGTTCAGATTTTTTTTAGTAAATTTTTTAAAGGTCATTTTCTTATATTAGCATGAAAACTATATGTTATGTATGTTCTCATTTGTTGTTAATTTTGTTCAGCTATCTCTTAAATACAATTACACTTATAACATGCAATTCTAAAAAATTTTAATGATTTTATAACAAGTGAATTTATATCACATTACATTCATTTTTTAGCATAAACAAATATTTTGAATTAATATATTGTTCCAGCTGAATAACTTTATGTAACCTAAATAACATTAAAAACCATACCATTAATGAAGTATACCATTCAAAAGTTTGAATAAATACCTGTTTCAGCAACAACAATACATATATTGTTTGTTAGATCTTAATTTAAACAAATACAATTTGAAAGTTTCTATTCAGTGAGGTTATTTTTTTAACATTGAAGATATTTGAAATTCTTTGTATTTTTTTATACGTATTTGATAATTAATGAAATTTACATTCTCTTTTATAGAATCTGTCTATTGCGGCTGCTGAAGCAGCAGGAAGCAGGTTGATTTTAGCCAATGATCCTGATGCAGATCGTCTTGCTGTAGCTGAGAAACTACCAACGTACTATTCCTAAACATTTTTAACTATATTCAAATGGAGAAAAAAATTTAAAATGTCCATGATTATACTTTTTACTTTTTAGTGGAGACTGGCATGTTTTCACAGGAAACGAAGTGGGTGCCTTATTAGGATCTTGGTTATGGAAAACTCTTAATGATGATGTAAAGAAAAATCCTAGTAAGAATATTTTTAAAAAACTACTTTTTTAAAAAGAAGTAGAGATGCTTTTTATTATTTAGGTTTGTCTTTTTTTATCTGAAATGATTTATTGAGATACAAAATTCCTATAACATCATTTCATGTTCAAGTAAAAGTATTTTAGATTGAAAAAGATATGAAATTGTAATTTTAATGAAATTCATTGAAAATTATTTCATTTATATTATCTGTAAAACATCTGCACCTAATTTCATTAAGTACTAATGGTATTTTTTCAGGTAACTGTTGTATGGTCTCAAGTGCTGTGTCTTCAAAAATATTAAGAAGTATATCAGAAGTGGAGGGATTTGCATTTTATGTGAGATGAATTTAAATTTATATATTTATCATATGTTTATTAATTAATTAATAAATTTAAAATAAATTTGAATTTTGTTTATTTTAACAGTGGAAAAGGCTTTAGATAAAATTTAAATTTCTTTTATTTTGAATTTAACAGAAATTTTTTGATTTCATTGGTCTGTTTTATACATCATTCTTTCCCTGGTACTAAATTTAATACTGAAATATTTTTTAGTTAACAAACATTTATACTCCACAAATTAAGGTCATAACTATTATTTTTTGGCTTCACTTCAGTCATATCAAAAATTTTACTCTCATTTTATGTAATTTTTATTTGAAATATATATATATCAGTGGAGTAACGTACACTCCCTCATCGTGGGGGTTCTATGGGGCCCAAAACATGCCAAGTACTTACCCTTTGTAAAATCCAACTTGGAGGCCCTAATGTTCTTCTTTACGCCACTGATATACAGGGTTGCAAAATTAAACTTCCGCTACTCAGAGAGCCCTGGGAGGGCCATTCTCATAAGTCTGAAGAGAAAAATATTTGAGCAACAAACATTCCGGATGATACCCTTGAGGTTTCTAAAATAAATAAATAATTTTAAAAAATTGCCACTAGATGACGCTATGAGTTATCGTGTGTAGAAAAGACAAACCGAGATCAAAAAGCAGTGAAGATCTTAAATGAGTGATCTTACACAAAAAGAATGCAATAAAGACAGTACACAATTACAAAGTTGCTCTTGCAAAATATTAAAAAATATAATTCACTTTTCTTAATAACATTTTGTACTTGGCGTGCAAATCAATGCTTTAAAACATGTTCAATATGTGAACCATTCATGTTCAGCAACACACTCCATTCTGAAAATCAAGCTTTCTATTGCTCAATGGAAAGAGTCAACATAGATGTCGTAAATATGGCAGCGAATACTGTTCTTCAAATCCAATGCAGTTGTCAAACACTCCCGGTAAATGTTATCTTTCAAAAAGCCTCATAATCAGAAGTCGCAAGGCATAAGATCGGGTGATCATTGAGGCCAAGCTGATCATGCATGCATCTGTAAATGCCTGCCTTAGGAATTGTTGGACTCAGCTCAGTGAGGTGGGGGCCCATCATGCATGAATATGGTTTCTTGTAGGTGGCCTCGTTGTTGGAGAGTAGGAATTATGAAGTCTGTAACATCTCACTTTACCATTCCCCATTAACAGAACAGGTGGTAAGCCCTTGAGGGGTCACTCGTTCAAAAAAATAGGGTCAGAGAATGAATAGAGCAGTGAACTCGCACCATACGGCTGCTTTCATATTATTGAAAGCTTTAGTATGTACCGCATGGGGGTTTTCTTTCAGGCAGATATGACAATTATGGCTATATTCACTTGTCTATTAACCCGTTAACGCCCGACTTAATTTAAAATTAAAATTTTGTTAAAAACTTTTAAAATTATGTTCTTGACACTTAAATATAATATGCAATTAAACTCCACACCATTAATGTAGGATCCGAGATAACTACTGTCCTATAAATAGGACGCTGGGTGGATATGGAAGTTTTTGAACACTTATTACATCTCCTTTGTTTTTAGTTACATGATTACATTTCTGTTCCCAAGCAATTGAACTTTTATATTTTATGCAAAATAAAATGAAGCACAAATAAATTTGATACTTTTTATTAAGTTTAAACATATTCACACTATTTATGGTAATTTGGAAAACATTTTGTGCAAAGTGTTGCATTACATTTCATGCAAAATGTAAGAGGTTTTCCCGAACAATTTTGCATTTAACATCGTCTTTGTTTTTCTCTTTTATACCAATTATATGACCAACTCCATCATGTCTAACAGTGGCTATTTTCTTCACTCGAGATGAAATTGTATAACTTGGTCTACCTATTTGTTTTTGTACTGTGTTGCCTTTTTTTAGATAGGCTATTTCAATATGTCTTCTTATTTCCTTGATACTCTTTTTCTCTTCATTTACCATGTTGTAAATACCTGCACTATTTACAACAGCCATGTCTACAAATCGGGTAAAAATTAGCCCAAACCATTTTTTTCCATGGATTTTTATGGTATGTTTCTCTAAAAGCCAATCATGAGAATCTACACCACCCATATTTTTGTTATAATTGCTTACGAGACATGGCTGATCAATTTTATTTTTTTCAACTTTTCCCTTTTCATGCCTTGAAACAGATGTTAGTGGTTCAATTATGTCAAAATTTGTAGCAAGTGTAACGCATTTGTTATCATTCCATTTTACTGCAGTAATTTTATTTTTCACATCAAAGTAGAAATCATGTGAACCACGGCTAGTCTTTTTGAAAATAGAATCAATTTCAAGGGGGCAATGCTGTATTCTGTCACTTCTTATTGTTCCTGATGCTCGAAATCCACTCTTTCTTATGTCAACTAACAAATTATAGGAATTAAAAAAATTATTAAAATAAACTATATGACTCTTGGGATCAATAACTGGCTGAAGCATTTTTTTACAACTCGAGTTCCCAAGGGCTCTTTTGAAAGAACCACGGTAGAAAGAGCATCGACAACTTCCTTGCCTCAATACAAATCAAAATTATAGCAGTAGCAATTGTTTCCACATAATGCCCTCATCTTATACCCAAACCTAATGGGTTTACCTTTTGTATTGCTTGAAGTAATGATGACCATAATATCGAATCATCATTTCATGAATAGATAGATGCTTGTCAAAAATTCCCCATTTCTGAAAATTTGCGTTCATTTCAGTAATTAATTTTCGAATTTTAAAAGCTCTTTCATTTGCTTGGGACTTGGCTTCATTATTATCAGCAACATGAATCATAGATTTTATTTCTAAGTATCTATTTCTTGTCATTGAGTTTTTTACTAAAGGTATGATAGACCCTCTAAAGTGCTTACAGCTGTTTCATTGTTTATTTTTGAGGCATTACTTTCATCAGAAAAATTATAATTTGGCGGAACCTTTTTCCAATCTGCTATTAACTCTTTTTAACCTTTCTTACGTGTATTTGATCCTGATTCTGAGCAACTTCGTTTTTTACTTTTGTTTGATAAATCTGCCTCTCTATGATCATCATGGTTTTCATAAGATACAGAAATTTCAATACTACCTGCAACGGCTCTTACAGATGGGTCAAGAGTTTCAGTGTCATCAAAATCTTCTTCATCTACTTCAGGTGGCAAAGCAATCATTTCGGATTCTAATTCCTCCGAAAATAGATATTCTATAGCTTCCTCAGCAGTTTTAAAAACTTTTTTTGCAACATCTTGAAAACCTATGAAATAAACTAAATATCAGAAAATTTAACGAATCCGCCCAGCGTCCTATTTTTAGGACAGTAGTTTAAATTTGTAATTAAAACTAATAAAAGTAAAAATAATTTTAAAGCGTCATAAGATATCTGTTAATAGAATATCTGAAATATAAATTCTGAAAAAATATTTAAACGTACCTTTAAAATCTTTTCGTACGATTACAATGAAATTCAGCAAGAAAAAATCATGAAAATGGCGAAGTTTATATGTCTGCAGCTGGCTGAAAAATGCTTCCATACGGTTCAAACAGGTTTAAATAGGAAGGGTGAAACCATTACTCTTCAAGGGGGTAGAAAAAGATTAGGCGAAATGTTGAATAGCTGTATTTATAATGGTGAAAATGAACTGTCCTATAAATATGACGCTGGGCGGAAACGGGTTAAGATGGAAGCAGGCCTTGTCTGTCCACAGTATGTTCCATGGCCATAAGTCATCGATCGCCATTCTTGTGAGAAATTCTACCGCGAAGATTTTGCGAGTGGCCTGGCCATGCGGTTTCACTGCTGAACTGCTTTAATCTTATATGGGTAGGAACTTCAAAATTTTACATATGATATGTAGGGCAGTGGAGTAGGGCATATCAAGGGTACGTGAAATTGTCGGTGTGCTGACAGTTCTGTGGAGTGACTCACTGCTTGCTTCAACCTCCACTGTAACAATATCCTCTACGATGGTGGTGTTGACTCTTTTTCGTCCTCTTCCAGGAAGAACGCCCAGCTGTCCTGTTTTCTCGAATTTTACCATCACGTCTTTAAGAGCACGCACCGACATCAGTCCATGTCGTTGTTTCTTGAGACAGTGGAACTGTCTGACAGCTGTTGCTGCATTCTCACTGTTGCAGTAGTAAAGCTTCACAAGAAGTGCTCTCTCGGGCAATGTCGGCATTCTGCAATGCTTATCTAATTGTGGCAAGAACAACATTTTCCTTTTATTGTGCATGATATTTGCATTATTTTGCTGGAATGTGGTGACACACAACACCAACTGTTGGAAATTTTTTGAACTTTTTTTTTTATCTCGGAAACCTTGAGCGCATCATCTGAAGTGTCTATTGTACAAATATTATTTTCTTTGGACCAGTAGAATGGCATCCAGAACCCTCTAAGTAGCGGGAGTTTAATTTAGCCAACCCTGTATATATACATGCATTTAAAGACGATTTTTAATCACTAACTAGCTTATTTGTTTACAATTCAAATGGTTTTATGGACATTTAATTAGTTTTTTTTGTGCATTAAATAGTACTTGCATGTATAAGTTGGTAATAATGCAAAAAGTGAGAACTGTTTTCTTGACTTTTATAGTTACACCATATTTGATAAGTTGCTATGGGAATAAATTTTATTTGTCTGTTGATTGGAAAAGAAATCTGTTATGATGTTAAAAAGAAATGAAACAATTGTAAAAGTTTTTATTTTTGTTGAAACAATTTCTGATATTTTAAAAACAAGTAATTTTAAAACTATAAAAAATAATTTGTTATGTACAGCTTAATTTAAATATCTTAGATAATGTCTATTGTCAAAATTATGTTGGTACTTTAAGATAAAATTAGTAGCTTCTGGATTTTTTAGAAATCTATTCCTTATCATTAATGAAAATAACAAAGTTTTGCATTTCAAACAGTCTAGTTTTTATATCCCAAAATAGAAATCTCAGTAAAAAAAAGTAGCAATGTTACTTTTTTTAAGTTTTAATATCTGAAATGTGATTTCTCTTCTGTATGCTAAATAAATATGTAATGTTTTAACATTGATGCTGTAAGCTATGAAAAACTTAATCCATATTTTCAACATTTCACATATACTAAAATGCATTTAAATGTGGTAGATAATTTATAATATGGAAAATTAGATTAAATTTTAAATGTTTTTTAATAAATATCCATTGTGGGAATATTATTGTTACATTGTTATCTGTGTAATAAACTGTGACTAACTTCTGTGTCACTTTTGTTCTTTGAATAATTTATTCATAAAATATACTTCATTTAAATTAGTTGTATTAATAAGGTTGAATAACAGAATAAATACACGGTTTGGTTGGAATGAAACTCTTAACAATTACTGAAGCTTGATGTAATATAATATTTTTTTTAAAAAAAAATTGAAGAAAATAAAGATGTATCTAGTACTGTGCTTTCTCATAATTTGAAATTTTTGATAAGTTGCTGACTTTCCCTCTCAAATTTTTAGTAAAGCAAACCTCCCAACTTTTATGCTTTACTTGTAAAGTTTAGGCTTTTTAGAGTTCCATAATGCTTTTACCTCAAATAGTTCATTTTTATGCACTTTCGCAAAATTTTAGTTATTTACCGACTATTTTTTCCTTTACTGTTCTTATTTATGCTTTTATATTCACAACGACTGTAAAATAGGGAGACGAAAACCGTATGACTGGTCACCATTACGTTTTTGAATAATTCTTGGAAGTTTGTCCTTCCTAAAGATTATATTTTGTTAGTTATTAATTCCTAACTTTTTCGTACACGCAGTTTTGTTAAGGAAAGCATTATTAACTGTTTCTTTCTCTGTAACAACTTTCTGGAACTGAACTCTCTTTTTTTGTGTGTGTTTTGCATTTGCTTATTTTTTGTGTGCTTTATATTGCAGAATAATTTTTTATTTATTGTTACTGCAATGTCTGACAAAGGCAAAATACTATGCTTTCAAACGTATAAAGGACATTATAAAAAAGAATTCGAATGTATTAATGTATCCTCAAAAGGGGAATATGCTTTTTGTGATGTATACATTTGTCGTGGTGGTCGATATAGTATTGCCGAACTCCGAAACTCTTTGCAATTGGGAAATAAAGAAGTTGCTCAAAATTGAATCGTTATTTTCAGGGATGACATCTGTTCAAATGCCGTCAGGGGTGAAACACTGTTTATATCTGTTCTTGTAGAACATAACGTTCTACTTTAGTGCAGCCAATCATGCCAGTCCCCTTTTGAAAACATATCCTAAATTTGACATCGCCAAGTAATACGGATGTGCAAGGACCGACATCTGCTCTGATTAATGAGCTAGCTTCTAGTCAGAGTGCATAACTGAATGCATTAAATAAGATTCTTATGCTGTAGGGAGTAATAATCTGCTTTTTTCTCTTTAAAATTGATGAGATGATTGTATATACAATCGGACCTCTATATAACGAAATCGCTAAATCGCGGAAAAAAGTTCGTTGTATGGAAAATTCATTATATAGAGGTTCATCGTTTAATATACTTTATAAACCACATAAAACAAGTTTTAAATTCTTAACCACTATATATTAAAAAAAGTAATTATTCATACCTTTTTTTAACTAATATATGTTTATTTTCTATATATTTTTTACCCCTCAAAAAGAAAGAAAAACTGTAAGGAAAACAAGAAAAAAGAATGTTGATGAATTCACTGTATTTTCAATATTAAACAAATAACTTTATACTAAAATTAATGAATTTTAAGGACATTTTAAATTTAAAGCATACAAGTAATATTAAACACATTATTTTATAATTCAAACACACGGGCATGGGACTACTCCACTGAGGGTAAAAGAGGATATTGAAGATGTTTCTAGTGAACTGGGCAATGGGGGCTAAAGGTTGCACTTCTTGGATGAAACGTCCAGAACTCTATTGCTTCTTTTTAAAATATTTGTGTATCATGATTTATTTTATAAAAATTTAAAAGGTTACTTATCTCCTTTGTTTTTAAGAATTTATTTGAAAGGGTTTTTTTTAATGATTTGTCATATTTGAAAGTTGGCAGGTATGAGCAAAGTATTTTATGTAAGACTTATTCACTTATTTTTGTTTAAAAAAACAAGAATTAATGCTTAGACAAATTTTATAAATTTTGTGTCATTTTCTGAATGTTGAAAAATTTTCATTATATTAAACTCTTCACTCTGTTTTTCTATTCTCACGAAAATGACGTAATCAAAAATCTATTTACTAATTTATATATGTAATAAATGGAAAAAAAAAATTTATTCCTAATATTCGAATTGCTTTCATTTGTTATGTGTTCCTTCAGTTTTTTTTGGTGTTAATTATAGGCTATTCTTTAATGTAGTATTACATATTGTTACGTAGATCCGGGTTCGTGGATATTATGCAAAACAATCACAAAGAAAACAGTTCTTTAAGAGCAATGTGAATTTATTATGGAAAATCTAATCCTTTAAATACAGGATTCAGCAGCAGTATTCACAGGGTAAATATCCGAAGGTCTTCACACCTTCAACAGCAATCAAACACAATCACCAGTGTTTAAAAATACATGTAAGTAAAGATTATTCACAAGCACAGCCGAGCTAATTACTCGTCAAAACAATCCTTACTACTCGCTGGCTTAATCAAGACTCCTCGCCGTACCAGCGAGCATCTTTTTATAGGCGCGGCAGAAACTTCCAGAAATATAACCGCTCGTGTCTTTGAACGTGACACTAGTGGAGAGATCTACTACTTTCTAGAAGATTCCAGAGGGTTCTGAACTCGCCTACATAGTTGCCAAAGTCGCCAAATTGGTCGCCAAAAATTATGCCAACTTGGCTCTACCACCAAGATTTCGCCAAGTTCTCATTGAATCGCCATTATAACGTAAGGGGCGGCCTTGTTTGTGAATAGTTCAATTTTAACATGAAATAAATATTACATAGAGTAATATAAATGCATTAAACACTCAAATATAAATTATTTACACAAAATTCGTAGCAATATAATTATCTTTTTTATTTAAAAGAAAACACGTTTATCCAAAATTTATTTACATTTTATAACCGCTTATATTTTATTATAACACTATTATGTAACATGTAATTCAAATTTTTCCAAAAAGTTCCTGGTGTTGCTGCTTCATAACTGCTAAAACCATTTAATTTATTTGACAGAACTGGAACTTTGCATCTTTTCAGTATAATTAAAAAGGTATAATAAATTATTATCTTACAAAGTATTAAAGAAAATATAAATGCTACTTTGTTTATGCAAAGTAGTTGTAGTGGAATGATCATGATCAAATTGTGGATTTGTATCTTACAGCTTTAAAACCCCTCAATACATAGAGGTTGATGTATGCTAAATTTATCAAGGCTGGATGTTTGGCAACTGAGATGCCAAGTTCAGATGTCATCTGTTTCACTTGACCATTATTTAAAATTACTAAGTCCTTCACCAATAGCTATCTTGTTACTTTGATGTCTGATGTTAGAAAGCAATCATGCAATGTTTATGTAAAGTTATAGAAAAAGAACGAAATTTATCAATATATTGTTTCAAATTTAACAATTATTTCAATTTAGCGAAAAGTGTAGTAAACATTCTAATACTCTTTATACTTTAATAAAAATAATTGATGAATTTTTCTATTTTAGGAAACTTTAACAGGTTTCAAATGGATGGCAAATAAAGCTTTTGATTGCATTAACCAAGGAATGAGGTTCATATTTGCATTTGAAGAAGCTATTGGCAAGTATCATGAAATATTTAATATTTAAACTTTTTGTTAAATTCCATTTCCTCTTTCGTTTAACAGAACAGTGCTGGGAATCTTTTAATATTTTTAATTCATTTTTAAATGTATGAAGTAAACCTTTTTGTTTAATGTGGTACTGTCAGAAAGTTTTCCTAAAATTTCTGTTAAAATGGATAAAAACAAAAAAGGTAAAGGCAAATTACATTTAAATGAAAAATATGTGTAGCTTTTTAATTCATTTTATTATTTTTTTTAATTCCTAAAATGGTTTATATTTCTTAAGCCAGTTTGTTTTTTTTAAAAAAAATGTCAGTTTTTAAATATTATTACTGTTTTTTGTTTTGATTAAAAAAACTTATTAAAATGCTTTTTTTTCCATGCTTCACGTGAAATATATTGAAATATATATGCACTTTTGTTCTAGGTTATATGTGTGGATCAACGGTATTGGACAAGGATGGAATCCGTGCTGCTCTGCAAATGACTCAAATGGCTGTTTTTATATATTCACATGGCGGAATATTATGTGATTTGCTAAGAGATACATATCTGAAGTATGTATTTTATGTCATAATTATCAATTCTTAAATTGCTGTGAATGTCTATTGCTGAATCTTTATATTGTATTTTATAGTTTTATCTATATTGAGTTATTATTTGTGTTTGTTGTCCAGAGTAACAAAAGCAACGTTTGCTCATTTTCTGTGCAATCTTAAAACAACTAAAATTTGAAATGATAAAGAATTTTTTAGCATGTAATAAGCTGGCATAGTTACTAAATGTTGATCTCAGTTTTTTTATTACTGAATTCATTTAATTATTGGTTAATTTTAAAGATGCTGTTTAATCATTTAACTATGAGTAAATTTTAGATGAATATTAATATTATGTAAAAATATCCAAAAATTTTTGTTGCAGCATTTTTTTTAATTGCATTTCCTAATTTGTATATTGTTAAGTTTGTTGTTATTCTATTTTTAAAAGCACGGGAATAATTTGAATGTAGACTTCTCAGGTGATTTAAGATTGAAACTAACAATTTTCGAACCAAATGTTGCTAATCTTAACAAGCGTCATCTAGCACAACATTCTTGTTTTATGTAAAAATTTGGTTTCATGAAAATGAAATAAATCATTTAGGAAAAAGTTTTTTTCCCTTTTTTAACATTTTAATAGAGAGATTGCATCAGAGAAGTAGCAAATCTTTAAGGGTTAGTGATCAAAAAATTTTAATGTCCCTGGTATAAAACCTTACTTAAATGGTATGCATAATAGAGAATCAGCAATTCTTAAGATTTGATCTATAAAAATATTTTCCTGTACTGGTACATATAAATTGGCACATTTGATATCTAATTAATAATGCTTCCAATTTTTTAAAGAAATCATCACAAGATTAAATATTTCACTATAATGAATTGGGTGAAAATCTAAAGCCACCAGTCTAACTTGAAATCTGAAAAGGTTACCTTTTATTTCTCATTTTAATGGTATAAACTGATTCACATCTATAACTGCCTTTGGAAGTTGTTTTTTTTTTTATTATTCAAGTTACCAAACTTATGTTACTTTATTAAATGATTCTCTTCCTACATAGCATTATACCATTCATTTAGGCAGTTTTTAAAGCTATATTAAAATTATTTGATTTATAAACACCTAGTCATTCAGACTGATTTGCTTCCTTGGTATTCACTAATCTAGAGTAGGCATCTTTACTCGAAAAATTAATTAAATATTTACAAAATGTAATTTATGTTCTTTTCAAAAATTTCTATATAATTGTGGGATATAAAACGCAAATTTGAACCCAGAATCTTGTGATAAGTGTCAGTTCCAAATCTATATTTATGGGAAATCATACCTCTTTTCCTAATGAATTTGCTTTCGGGAATGAATGCATGTGAATTGGTTTCACAAATGAATTACTTTCTGGGAATTATACTGCTTCTCTCATTTTTCCCCCTCCATTTTAGAATTTTCATCTCAATAGAGTTAGGAACAATACATTTTTGTTCAGATTGAAAATAGGAATCTCAATCTGATGGAATTCTGAGTGAGAGTGTTCATTAATGTTACGCTATAAGGCAACATGAGGGCTATTGGTGATGGATCTCGTTATTTTGAACCACAGTCGAGTAGCAACATCTGAACTAGCACTGCAAGCTCCAAATTTCCACACCATGACCGATTTAAAGATTTAACGAGCAACAGCCCCCTGCACACAGTGGGTCTTCAGTGGCATTAGGCTAAAACTCATGACACCCTGGCCATGATTCCAAGACCATGATAACTAGGCTACCGTAGCCACCTGACAGAATTCTAATGCTTAGTACAAGGTTAATAAAAAAGTTCTTGCCATTTGAGTGTTTCCCTTGAAAGAAATGAGAGTAGGAATATCAGTTGTTATAAATGCAGGCCCACTGCTCACATTCATCAATCAGAACTCGTACAGTAGCAAAGCAAAATGGATGTGTCGAAGGAGGTTGTTTGAGGTTGTTTACTTTACGACTTTAAAGTGGGCTTATCAGCCGTTACATCAAGTCGCCGAATATGTCAAGTGTTTGGGGATAGTGCTGTCAATGAACGTACAGCAAGGCATTGGTTTCAAAAATTATGGTCGGGAGATTTGTCTCTGTGTGATAAAGCTTCAACAGGATGACTCAGGCCTTGAATGACAAAACCCTGCAGGGGGCCATTGAGGAGGACAGTAGTGAAACGGTTAGACTTCATCTTCACCACTTAGGTAAGACGTACAGGCTGAGCAAGTGGGTTCCTCACACGCTGTCGGAAGTCCATAAGCAACAACGAGTGGCACCCTGTTTATCATTGCTTTCTCACCACCGTAACGTATCCATATTCAATCGAGTGCTGACCAGTGATGAGAAGTGGGTCCTGTATGACACACTGAAGCATTCCAGACATTTGTTATCACCCAGGATACTGTCCAGCACAGCACAAAACCACCTATACACCCATGCAAGATTTATGCTTTGTGTTTGGTGGACTTGTCGTCAAGTGGTTCACTAGGAGTTGCTACCAATAATGGGCCAAACGGTCACTGTAAACCTGTATTTGCAGCATTTGGAATGTGTACAACAGGCACTGCATCAGAAGGAGGCAGCACTGGTTAATCAAAAGGGTGTACTATTATTGCATGATAACGAGAAGCCGCATGTCGCGCGGGCGGCCTGAAATACTATACAGCGACTTGGTTAGGAGACTTTGTGACATCTTCCTTACTCACCTGACCTTGCACCATCAGATTACCACCTCTTCCATTCCCTGGACATCCATCTTCGTGGTAAATCCTTCACCAATGAAGCAGATGTGCGCCAAGCTCTCACGTACTTCTTTGCGTCCCACACCCCCGAGTTTTACCGCAAAGGAATTGAACAACTGGAGACACGTTGGCAGAAGGTGCTGGATGCCGATGGTGATTACTTTGAGGACTAACAATAGGCAACTCTGTTTGTATGTCATGATCTTTTGGGTCATTAAAAACGGCAAGAACTTTTTTGTTTACCTTGTATGTAGTAGCATTGGAGCAATACTCGTTTTACATCTCAATTTTATCGAATAATTTATTAATAGTTTTCTTTTTTCATTAATAACCAAATGTGGTATCCTTGTGTTCTTAAAGCATACCTTACCTTATAATTCTTTTCTGTGCTTTCATGTCTAACTTTTTAACTGTTTGGGTACACCAAAATATGCAGTTATCCAAAAATTTTGGGATGTTTTATAGATGTTTTTACATCCACTATAAAGTTTGGAAGGAGTTAATATTTGATTATATCAGATTGTGTTCTAAACATAGTTGCAACATAGCGAGGCTTCAGCGCCAAAACTTCTATTCAAACAACTAGTGTTTCAGCATGGCTTTTATTCAAATTCATTGTAGTATGATTGAGATGTTCTGCTTCTCCATTCTGCAGAGGCAAGTAAACATGTGTTCTTTCTACTTTAATGTCTTTTTCATGAGAGATAGAATTCAAATTAGAAAGAAAAAAAGATTTGAGAAGATTAAAATTTGAGTCCATTATCAATTTTTACAGTTAAAATATTTGTACTTAAAAATCTGCCCTATTAGCATTGAACTTTGAAGCTTAAAAATAGAGCTATTGGTAAGGGACTTCCTAATTTTGAACTTTGGTCAAGTGCTGAGAACAATATTTACATTTGGAAGAGAAATGTAAATATTCTATTATCTAAGGCTGTCAGGCCATTAGCAATCTGTTGTTACCTAAGAGTTGAAATGAATTACAATGAGATTCAGCAATAAGATGTGGCTCACATTTTAAATACATGCACTTCACTTTAGGTAAACCATTTACACTATTGTTTTTACTTGTTCGTGTATTATGTGTATGAAGAAATGCTTCTACTAGATCATAAGCATTTTCAAACTTATTTTTCACTGCTTTGAATTTCGAAACAAGCTTCAGAAAGAACATTCTTTTAATTAAATTTACTATGATGTTAGGCAGATCTATTACTTGAAATAAACCTGAAATATTATTTTCTTGATGATTATTTTGTATGTATCATCCAATGCTTTGTGGAATATTATTTTGGTTTTTATTTGTTGAGTTTACATGTATATACTAGCTGTACCCTGCCACGCGTTGCTGTGGCTTAGTCTTGTTTAACAGAAAGGACATATTTCCAGTATGTTAAATAATTTGCATTGCACGTATGATCTTTTATAAAAAAAATGTATAAATATATATACAAAAAACTTTCCTAAACTGATATTTATAATTTGTTAACCAAATGCTTGAAGTTATTACAGCTTATTTTTGTCCTTATGCCATGTTATGAACCTCTCTAAATTTATTTACATTGTCTTTAAAGTAGCGATCTCAAGTTCGAAGATAAATTTTAAATGGCTCCACTCTGGATTCATTGAGAGAATTGGGTTAGTTTTACAATGCTTATGGATATTTTTATTAAATCAGAGGTGTGTTCACAAATGCACATTTATCCAAACAATGTCACTTGGAAACATGAATTGTATTTCCTGATGTCATATAGGAAATGTTTTGATTTTGCAGTATTTCTAGCAAGCAAAATTTGTAATGGCTCTGTTCGCTGAGTTGAGGCAGTTTAATTTTTTCAGTGGTACAAAACATTCCTTTTGTTTCTCCCTTAAATTCCATAACATTGCAATAAGGATACACTTCCATCATTGTGTAAATGAGAACATGCTACCTGAACCTAGAATCTTCCACTGGGTTGTACCGGAATGCAAGTTGACTGTTATTGTGTGATTGCTCACCACAAAATCATGTTTGACGCAGATGTGCTGTTTTTGGTTAACATCTTTCTGATGTTGTAAAACACGAATGATGTGCTCGCAAATGTGCTTCCTCAAGTCTGGCTGCATGTTGCTTTGCTGCGCCCTCAGCCTGTGTTTGTGACATTCTTTGTCTGCTTTTCTTGTTTGCTGATATCCATTCTTTCTCAGTTTGATGTGCAATTACACTCATTGTAGTACTTTTGCCTTGCAAGTATGACAACCTAAGTTTGATTTCCCGCAAGGCATTATTTTTATCTAGTGAAGCCAATTGACTGCACTTAAAAAGAAAAAAAAAATTCAAACAAAGCATAAAAAATTTCTTAAAAACTTAAAACTACACTTAAAAAGAAAAGAAAATTAAAACAAAAACATATAAAATTTCAAAACATGAAAAAAAAAGAAAAATCAGAAACAAAAAGAAAAGGAAAAAATAAAAAATGCTAATGAAATATTTAACTTTAAACGTGCATCAATTGACACAGCTGAAATTCAACGCAATGAGAGGCTGAAGGTATTTTTAATCGAATACGCCAGGAAAATTCCAATATAAACACGGATTTTGCAGCAGAAAACTACGTCAAAGATTTGATAATGATGGGAGTATTTTTGCAATTCACAATTCGATTAGTATTAGCAATTGTTATCAACAAAGTTAAGGGCCTATCTTTAAAACAGAGTGGCTTATATCTAGACACAGACAGCTTTTCACATGGACAATTATTTGTTATCTGTGTACTTAAATATTAGCATCACCACAGCCAAATTACTGCCATGCAAATCGCAACATTTTCCCTCCATTTCTTTTTTCATAAAAAAAAATGTTAGAATCTTTATTGTTTAGATATTAAGGTACAATATACATGGCACCAATTTTGTTACAGTAATGCTAATACATAATTACTGATGTGTGTTACAGAGCAGCAGTCACCAATTGGTGATGCGTGAAAAATTTTCGATGGTATGCAGAAAAATTGGGAAATTATTTATACTTTTATGAAGATTCAGTTTAAAAAAAGATGAACAACAAAATAACATATTACGGAACACGAATTATTCTTTACTAAAAGCTTTTAGTTACTGAAATAACTAAACAAAAAAAACATAATTTCTGAGGTTAGCGATTTTTGGTAACCTCAACCATTTTTTGGAAAATTGTAGGCAAAACACTTCAGTTTGTTGATTGTTGCTTTTCATGAAGCTTATTTGGTTCACTCCTAGAAGAGCCCACACCCTTGGCGCGAATTACTTTGGTTGGCGATAATTGCGTCATCTTGGTAACCCTACTTTTAAGCACTACATACGACAACCCTAACTATTTCTAGCATTTTCGTATTTTGTGGGCGCGCATTTCGAATTTCATTTTGTTGTTGGTCTCCGGGCTGGTTGCGTGTGTGAGGGAATCTACTTTAGAATTTTTTACTTTGTTGAATGCGAAAGGTAAGAAAGAATTGATTGAATGGTGTATGAAGGAAGGATTGATTGCTTCGAGTTATGAATGTCCTAAATGTAATGATCAGCATGATGTAACATGGTCGGCAATAAAATGCTTTCTTCGAAATCGTGCCAGCCACGCTGAATGTATGTTCGACCATTACCTCGCAGAATAAATATGGCGGCGTTCACACGATCATTCGCTTAGCAATGAGACCTTTAAGACTTTTTTAAAATCTGTTGTTACGCTGTCCCCTCCACTCGGAAAAGATCAGCAGTAAGAAAGTAAGTGCTGTTTTTATATTTTTTATCTCAAATGTTTAATTTCTGTATTGCTTACATATATTTTCATTATGCACCCACCTTATCCCGCTATATTTCCTTGCCACCATTGTTGCTTTCGCTTGGCACCATCTTGTTCTGGCTTGGCGCCTTTTTTGGTTTGTCGCCAAGGGTGTGGGCTCTCCTAGGATTTTACCGCTTATTTTCAGGGCATAGAAGATTAAATAAAGACGTAAATATAGCTATAATGCTCCACCACATAGAGGTCAATCCTATTAGTGAAATGCTAATTATAAAGTTATACATTAAGTGGTTCATGAAGTGTTGAAAAATGGCAACTACTGCTCTAAAGCAGGCACAGCAGACAATTTCTGTATATATACAGACAATGAAGCAACACAAAATGTCTACTCATAAGCATTGTAAAATTAACCCTTTCACCTCAAGGAGAGTCATTTAATTTGTTTTCAAACTTGGCCCCTCTTCTATGCAGACAATGCAAATAATTTTAGATTCATACCATGACAAAAAAAACCCATAATAACTTGGGAGTATTCTGTAAACAAATTACAAATGAAATAAATCTGTTTAGAAAAGTTTTGTTAATGTATATTTCCACATTTTATTATAAAAAAAATCATACCTCAAGTTCAAGCAGTTAAAGATATTAGAAATGTGTGCTTTCTCTTTTCTTTCTTTTTAAGCAGACTGAGCCACAGGAAAACATGATTGGGTACAGCTAGCTAGCTATAACAAACTTAAATGATAAAAAGTTATCAAAAACCAATTATTAACAACAAATTATCATTTTGATAAAATCACCAAAAAAAGTTTCAAACAAAGGTTCTTGGGTACTGTTGCGACTATATCAACCCCGATTTTGTTTGCATCATACATGATGAATTGGCAATTAAGTGCTAATGTTGCCAATATGGTTGCGATAAAACATAAACATCAAAACAAACACAAAATATACATCAGAAAATCTTAATTTTTCCATTTATATTTCACAGTAACACCAAATAAAATTTTGAAATTACACAAAATAGATATTTCGTGAGTCTAATGTTATTGCCTCAACTATTAAAAACTACAATAACTATTTCGTGAAAAAATTCACTACCAAGTGCAAAAAAGTATTATTATTGTGCACAAACAGGTATAGAATGTTCTTCCGTTATTGAATGCATATTGCAGTATTTGGCGATGTCTTTTGATTTTAGGTAAATGGCCGACTAAAGAAAAAATATAAGTACCATAAAAAATTATACATTAATTTAATTTAGATTCATTGGGGAAAGATAAAATACTGTCAAGTCCGGCATATAACGCACACCCATACTTTCAAGCTGCAATTTTTAAATTTTAGGTATATTCGCTATATAATGTGCACCCCTTTTTTACGAAGAAACCTGAAATGTACAAATGCAATGCTGTTATGTTTAGAAGCGATTTATTCAAGGTGTTTATCTAAGCAATTGCAAAAATAGTATACTTTTAGAACTACCATCTTTTAAGTTCAATAAGAATGTCATGTCTTTTAAATAAATAGTATTTCGAAATATTTAGAAGTTTTAACTTTTTTATGCTCATTTATTTTTTTAATTTTTAAAGCCCTCATTTTTATACCCAGCATTTAACTCACACCTGTAAATTTCGATCTTATTTTTGTGTTCGAAGTGCGCGTTATAAGCCGGATTTTACGGTAGGTGGAAGATTTTAATCGGTATACTACTCGCTAAACACATACATAGTGTACAGAATTAAATTTAGTATTTTATATATAAAAATTATCCAAAGTAAATATTCTGTGCTTAAAAATAAATTAAAAAATGATATACAATACGAACAGTAATTGACATAAAAAGAGCTGAACTATCTTTATCAACGTGAAGGTAAAATTTGAAAAAATAATTACTATCTTATGACAACCTTCTTCCTCAACATGTATTTGAGCCCTCTGTCTGTTTTGCTCATTCACTGATGCTTACTCTAATTTGATCAGCATTTATCCCTAGCACTGTGTTTGCTTGGCCAGTATGATGACCTAAGTTCGAGTTTCTGCAATACAATTTTATGTACTCAAGCCGATTGACTGCAGTTAAAGTGAAGGTTTAAAGAAAAACATATGAAATTACAAAACAGCTCTGAGTGGGCCTTGTATCCAAATTCCTTTGTGGCCCTTTTTCAGATATGAGCACCATGTAAGTGCAATTGTAATAACATTCGTTGGGGCTCCTGCATCATTGATACAGCGGTAGCTCTACGTCCCTGACAAAAACAAACCATAATAACTTCCAGTATTTTTTTAACAAATTACTAATGGAATCTGTTTAAGAAGGTAATAATCTTATAAAGCAATGAAAAACAAAATAAGGTGCAATATTTTAATGACTCAAAATCAGAAAATCTTAGTTTTAAGATTTGTATTTCAATACTAACATCAAATGAAAGGTACTTACGTATTATCGCAACCTATTAGCGATATTGTATAAAACGAAGCACTATTGCCAATTCCGCGCGTACAACATCTGCGAAAATGGAATGGCCAACTTTGCGAGTTATCATTAAAGTTGGCGATTGTTGCGGTAATACGTAAGAATCGAATGAAGTTTAAAAAGTTGTCTAAAAAAGAAAAAAAACATTCCTACTAAAAACTCCGTCGATTAATTTCGTCACATTAAAATATCTCCAAGTGGGAAAAAAATATTGTTTCCAAACATTGAATGTGTGCTATATCGCGGCATTTGGCTACGTCTGTTTATTTCAGGTAAATGGTTGACGGCAACTATTTGGCAGAAAAATAAGTAGCGTACAGAAGTCAATTATGTCAGTTTCATTTTCGCTTAATAAAGAGAAATAAATTTAGCTTAAAATTACAGAAAAAACACGATGTAGAATTTAATCAAAGTCGTAAAAACATCCCACGATAATGCTATCCAACTGTTGCCAAACCTACAAAACAAAATTTGAGTTGTTGAAAGAATAATTTTTTAAAAAAGATTTATTCGAAAAATAATCCCAATTACGTATCAAAGGACAATAAATAGATAAATATGACAACGCATAAACATAACCATAGAAGAGTTATACAATAATTTCGAAAAATCTAAGCGTAAAGTTTAAATTTTCGCATTCAGAGCGAATCATGACGTCGTATGACGTCATAACACCAAAAAATCACTTAAAAATTAAATTTTAAAAAATTTAGAGAGAATTTCGAAATAAAAAGTACATAAGATCCTGACCAGAGACAAATGCAACGTTGTGTCAATATTTCAGATTAATCCATGCAGAACTTTTTGAGTTAAGCGCGCATACACAAACCAACACAACATTTATATATATAGATATATATATACATATAAAATCTCTTTAAACTGTTTGATCTTAGAGAGTTTTTGCCAACAATATTAGTGTAGGAGACTCCTTCTCTAATTTGGTTACTTTTAAAATTTCTATTTTAATTCCTATTTTCCATAAGCGTTCTTTTCTTGGGTTTAGAGAACTGAATATAACAAACAATGTGACCATACTCTTCTCAATTGATGCAGAAGGGATTCTCTATCAATTGCAAAATTTAAAAAAGTAATTCTCACAGAAGATTTTAGTGAAAGATTTTGTAATTTACTAGCACAAAAGTCTTTGCTTATTCGCATGTTGAAGATTGACTATCCTTTGTCACCATTAACTGCTGGGGATAGAGACACAGCTTTAAAGTTGGAGCTTCCAAGTAATAATGATTAAAACAGGTCAAAGAAAGTGGTGGTTCAACTATTGAATTTTGGATACATCCCAAAATTAAAATGTTGCAAGATAGCTTGTCTTTAACATCAATGCAAAACCTTTTGGAGATGGATGTGTCACATATGCATCCACCCCCAAATATCACTGGCAGCCGAGTGATGCACCAGTGAATTGTAGTTCATACTGATCTGTGGGACCGGTTTGTCATATTTACCTTCTCAAAGGTATGCCTACAATTAGTATTATTTTAAACCAGAAAATGGATTTACATGTTCACTACATTTAACTTAATGGAACCATTAAGGTTTTGACCTAGTGTTTTTGAAGTTCTTTCTGATTCTGGCATTTTGATTAGATTTGAGAGTGGGAAGTTTAAAGTAAACAAAACACAACTGACGTACAGCTGCAGTTGTATATGATGTAAAACATTGGATGATTTCAAATAAGGTACATTGTTACATCTTTTTTTCTTTGGAGATATAAACATTTAATTCAGGTTTTAGGAATTCCCATTTTAATTCTGTCTTTCTTAGTTAGTATACGGGAGTTATTTTACTCTTGTATTGAGATGGTTAAGGCTTCCTGAAAGAGACATTTTCCTTAACTAAATATAAATGAAAGAGGGAAGATACGAAGAAGATGTGTAGTTTGTGTACAAACAGTAAGAAGTCAAATAAAAGAAAAGTCAAACATTTTCTCTTGTGAACTGCCGGCTGGGTGGTGGCGTAGATGGTTTGTCGCTGGCCCTGTATGCCTAAGGTTTGCGGGTTCAACCCCTAAGTCAGTGGATTTTCATGATGCAAAAAATTGGTATCATCTGTGTGGTATGATTATGTGGCATGTTAAAGATCGCTAGAGTGATTTTTTTTTACTTGGGTGAATTCGGCAAAATTAAATTCTTAGTATGATTTCGCATCGTCAGAACTCGGGTTACCCAACATTCACATAGATGACTTTCTCACACAAGATTTTTATTCATCTCTTTACCTATTAGTAATATATCTAAAATATCGCTGTTTACTATACATAGAGCTCTAACTGGAATGCGTGGTGAACTGAAATCTGTAAAAAAGTTGTGATATGGGGATCTACTCATCAAAGCAATCTCTAGTGTACAATCAAAATCATTTCTACTTGCAATATCTTTTCTAAGTTTTCCTGTGATGGAAAATCCAAACAAATCGCTGAACTGCTGCCGAGGTGTCATCTTCAAACCGGATCTGTTGTGTACATCTGAAGCAAAAGTCCTCAAAGGATTTTCTGAGAAGAGTGTTATTGAGTGTTGATTTTTATCAACTGAAGAACATTTATTTCCTTCCGCTTCTAATAAATATTTCACTCTATCAACTGAAATTTGGCCAACTGTCCCATTACTTGACACCGCTGCTGCCACATCTAATATTCGAACTTCCACTGTATAAAGGTGCAACAAATTTGAAACAAAATAAGAAAAAGGTTCACAACAGAACCAAAGCCCAACATTGAAATTAAAATGAACCCCAAAAGATGAAAAAATGTTTCGTTCATTATGCATCAGAAGACAAGGATATGATTCTTTATGATGCAGATGAATCGCTTTTAGATTGGAATATAAAGTCTGGTTTCATGCATTACATGACACTGACCAAGAATTGGAAAAATAAGTCAAGTGAAGGATTTTAATTCCAGTTGTAAATATCGTGTTCCGATTTAATGTTTTACATTATTTTCAATGTTTTTAATTTCACTTTCTAGCATTTTAATAGTGTAACAATTATAAATGAATTTTTAATATGATTTTAATCTTTAGATATACCTTATTCATTTGACATTTTAAATTTTCAATTATGTTTTTGAAATTTTCTGAATGTTAAAACAAATTTTTTGGCGCAGTATAGCCAAAATCGGCTCTTGCGCTAAAAAAAATCCTCAATCACTCACACACTGCCCTCACAGAAAGGTGCAGTGAGCAGCCTACTACCTGATAAGAAGGGTGGGTGGGACTGGTGTATATCCGACACCTGTTGCGAAAGGGTTTGAATGTAGGAAAAGTCCATGCAATTAAGGGGGCGGTTCTTTCGAAGTAACTTGTAATTTAATTCCACTATAGCACAAATTCAAAGTTCACACAGAAGTACAAAACTATTGTCATAATATCGCATAAGGCCTATGTAGTATGCAGTCATTGTCTAACTTTGACTCCAAGTTTGCTTTCCTGCATCATCTTTATACATCTTGTGAAAGACCTTTTAAGCTTACTCTTCAAATAATGAAACTAGGACCTTCTAAATGTTTTTAGAAGCATCTATTTTTGTCACTAAGTCTCTTATTCATTTTCTATTATTGATAAAGTAATAGCTTTGCCCACAAACGATCATTCTGGCCACAATACCGTTTTAATGGAGAAGCAGAATACAAAATTTCTGCATGATGTCCTTAAACCAAAGACTGTGGGCTAAGACTAAGTTCTGTTTTTAGTACTTCATATTGTTGTGAGTCTTTTTTTCCCCCTGTTTTGCTTTAACTGAGCAGATGTGAAATGCTCTAGTAAATCATCAACCAAACTTTTGGTGGCTAATTGCTAAAAACATTGATTTCAACATTTGTAAAGTATCCACCAGCAAATCTAACTTATTTTTTTTTCTTTTGTAAAATTCTTTGATAGAATTCTATGCATTATTTTTTTTAATATTTTCAAATAACCTTATTAAGTCTTTTAACTAACAGGAAATAAATAATTACTTTTGGTCATTGAGTAGTATTAATGAGTGTTAAGTGTTAGTTTGACTAAATATGGTCTTTAAACAATTCAAACAGATCAGCTGAGGTTCTTTTTTTAAATAAAGAGAAAATGAACTGTTTAAATATATTTTTAAATGTAGGTATATTTTATAAAATATTGGAGGAGAACGAGGCTAATTCTTTCTAATTTTAATCCCTTAAAAGCAACATGAAACTTTTCAAAAAAATAATTATGTATTCAAAAAATATTTTTTTTTTCTTCCTAGGTATGGATATCATGTTAGTTGCAATTCGTATTTCATTTGTCATGATCCTGCTGCAATAACATCTATGTTTGACAAATTAAGAAATTTTAATGGAGTTCCAAATGAGGTTTTTTTTTTAATTATTTTAATAATTATTTCCTCATACTTATTCATTTTATTTTATTAATACATGATGATTTTATTTTATTTTTTAGTATCCAAAATTTCTTGAAGGAGATACTCCATTTCCTATTGTCGGTGTTCGAGATCTTACTACTGGTTTCGATAGTCTTCAACCTGATCAAAAAGCTGTAAGCTTGCACATCTTCCAGTTAATTTTTTTTATCATTTCAAATACCATTTTATATTTATAGAAGGATAAAAATATATTATAATTATATATAATTGGGGATATATTTGCATAAAATTTGACTAATCGTGTAAGCTAAATTATCTCAATTCTTAAAATGTGAAAGGAACTCCTAAATAAAATGCTAGCCTAATTTCGTTTTTATAGATATGTTATTGCAAATTGCTTCTATGCATATTATAGAAACTTTACTTGCCTATAAAGTATATTTTAGAATCTGAAAAAGTTTGACTACATGTCTGGGTATGAATAAGCTGTTACAGGCTATGAAACTTTACACATAGATATCTTTTTCAGGAAGAATATCCCTATGTGTGTAATAATTGTGGTTATTCTCTTACTTTGAGATATATTTTGACTGAATATTCTGCTTTTATCTCCATTAACTTCAAGCTTTTTAAATTTTCATTGAGTGAATTGATACAAGAAAAATTCCTAAACTACTAATTTTTCCAATTCTTAGATGCGACATAGAGTATTTTCCATTCATTTAACTCTAAACAAAATAGGTTTCTTGGCATTGCACAAAGTTAAATTGTATGTATTTCTCATTTATTAAATACTTTTTAACATCATATCTTTGGCTCAATATTTCCCTGGAAGATTTGATGCCACAGAAATGTAAACCAACAATAGCCATTGTATTGCTTCGCTGAGCAACATTAATAAACAATCAATTTTTAGTTTTCTTGTTTATTTTTATTAACTTTAGTTCTATTTAATTTTAAATAATCAAAATTCATTTGAATCTGTATTCTATTATATGCTATATATACCATATATTTCGGAATATGAACCAATCAGTGCATGTTGAGAATACAGTTTTTTTTTTCTAAAATTTACCCAAAATTCAGAGCTTGTTTATGAGCCCAATTGGTAAGAAATAAAAATTGCTGTAGTTTATGAGATCAAAATTTGCCAAGCGAGTAAAAAGGGTTAAATATATTTTCCAATCAAATTTACAGAAAAGTAAAATGCTATACGCAAATTTATTTCTTAATTTTTTGATAACTTTTAACCTTCTCTGAAGCTAGAACATTTTTATTCTATTCGTTTGTTATCTTGTATACAATCTGTGCTTGTGCTATTTTCTGTCTTTTTATTTTTTGTTCGGAAAATTAACGGGAAGAGAAATTCATATTCTGCTAATTTCAAACTACAAGTGATGACATTTACAGAAAATTCTAAAGTTATGGCAACTCGGCATTTCATTGTAAATAAGGAACAATTTCTAGGATATAGAAAAAAACAACATGAATTAACGGAGATGCCAAAATAAAAAATAAACAAGTGATATAAAAAAAATTTTTACATCAATTCCTGCTTAGGTCAAGAAAGAAAATTTTATTTCAGTTACTTTTTATTAAATAGTTACAATTAATATAAATATGTAATACATAAGTTGATGGCATTGCAGGTTCTAGAATGCCTGTATCTGCAGATTCCGCAATTTCCACATTACTACTATTTTCTTTAACGACCCATTTTCTAACGAACGATCCATAAAAAAGGCAATTTTAATGTTTTATATATTACAGGATTTCTTTTGATTTCAAAACTTTGTTTACGATCTGAATAACAGTCACCATTAATAATACAAGGGCACAATATCATTGGTGCAAATGGATGATTAACTGGCTTTGTTTACAAACAGACTATCCCTCCTACCAGTCTTCTGGTGTATTCTTCCGCCCATGTATTTCTACCAGCAATGGTGTAAAAAGGCTCCGTTTTTGTTTTGGTTTTTTCAACAATCCATAGTTTTTTTATATATATTATTTATTTTTTTTTTCTCTTTTCCATCCTGTTGCCGTTGTTTGAGTTCGAATAACAGCCAGAGATGGAGATAGTACATATGTTTATATTGCAGAAAATAAATATTTACAGTTTGCATTTACTCTTAAATGTAGTAATGCGATTAAATGAAAATTATACCATTGAAGGTGCTGCGGATTGATGCGGACAAGACCTTGCGTCTGTCCGTTGCATTCCCAGTTTACAGAATAGTCCCGTTACGGGGTTCAAGACTTTCATTTGGGGTAGGAAGGTGGGAAAGTGTGGCGCACTCAGTCGCAGTTAAGAGTGAAGAGTGTAGGAAACATACTCCCACCCTATATCTGAACTAGTTTGGATACATAGGAAGTTTGTGAAGTTTATGCACTGGTTGTTTGAAAACTTGAGTCTTGTGTTTTCACAGTTGCAATGCAAACCAGTCCGTCATTGCCTGGATGTACTTGAAGAACTCGAGCCATTGGCCATGTACCAGGAGGACCCTCCTCTTTGATGAATACGATGTCATCTTCCTTCAAGTTTGGTTGTGCGTCCTGCCATTTCTTGCTAGGTTGTAAGGAAGAGATATAGTCGGAGCTCCATTTCTTCCAAAAGCCCTGTTTGATATTATGTAGCAACTCTCAAGGATCTCTGTGGTTGAAGGAAGCTCCTCAGGTACTGAAAGAAGAACATCACCTGTAAGAAAATGTGAAGGTGTGAGTGTAGTTATGCATTCTATGTCAAAGTCATTAACGTAGGAGAGAGGCCTGGAATTTAGTAATCCTTCGATTTGTGTGAGCAAGGTTGTTAACTCTTCAAAAGTTAATATGATTTTGCCCAACACTCTCTTCAGATGAAATTTGATGGATCGAATTTCTGATTCCCAAATACCTCCAAAATGTGGTGATGAGGGTGGAATAAAGTGGCAATCTATTGAAGATTTGGATAAGTAGTAGGAGATTGCTTCACTAGTTGGTAAGGAAAGCCATAACTTTCGTATTTCGTCAAGTTTTCGACGAGCTCCAACAAAATTGGTTTCATTGTCACTATAAATGTGGCGGGGAGCACCACAACAAGCACTAAAACGACGAAGGGCAGCTATGAAGGAATCAGTTGTTAAATCTCCGACTTCTTCAATATGAACAGCTTTAGTTGCTAAGCATACAAATAAAGCAATGTAACCCTTTGTAAATTTAGTCCCTCGACCTTTGTTGCATTTAATCAGTACAGGACCGGCATAATCAATACCGCAACTGAAGAAAAGTCTCTCCAACATTACAGGGTGTTTTGGTAAATTGCCCATCAGTTGTGGTGGATGTTTTGAATTTGCTACACTTCAAGCATTTTCTAATACATTTGTTAATTAATTTTCTACTTCCAACGATCCAATGGGACTGTCTGTGAACGTGAGCTAACAAAGTCGGCCCGTCATGTAAATGAACGAGGTTTTGTTCCTTTATAAGGAGTTCACTAATAGTGTACTGAGAAGGAAGTATGATAGGATGCTTGGAATTGAATCGAAGCTGGGAATTTTGCAATCTTCCTCCCACCCGTACTAAACCATGTTCATCTATGAATGGATGGAGGGAACGTAATGGATTTTTGGATGGCAGAAAAATCTGTTTCTTTATGCTTTGTATTTCTTCCTGAAAGTGGATGCTTTGAACCCAACGAATGATGGTTTCTTCAGCGGTTTTGGTTTCCGAAAAGGTAAATGAAGTAGTATTAATATGGGATGAACTGATAGATGATCCTTGAGATGACGCAATCTTTTTACAATTTTTAATAAATCTTTGGCAATAAGCAAAAATGCGAATTATTCTGGTAAGTGAGGAGTAATGTTCGAATAAACCATGAATTACATCATTTGATGTGTGAGTAAACAGATTGAAGATGGAGCCTGGTTTTTCCTCCGTTTTTTTTGCCATCTGAAGCCTCATCGAAATTGGATTCAGCCCTAGGCCGAAAATCTTGTAATTGATTGTCAATATTTGTTTCATTAGCATGAAGATTTAACATTGAATTTGAATTTAATGATTTAGATAATTTGCCTGAAACCAAAAATGGAATTTTGAGCAATTAAAGTACTTTGTGAGCAAGTAATTTGCCCAGGAAGCAAAGTAGAAAAAAGTAGTCAGATCCGAGAATCATATCGATATTGTTTGGGATAAAAAATTTCGGATCCGCAAAGCAGGCATTTTTTAAATGAGAGAAATGTGCTTCATTTATTTTTTCTGTTGGTAACGGAGCAGTTAGTTTTTCCAAAACATATGCTTTAACTGGTAGTTTGACATTAGGATTATGTAACGATACTAAATCTATTTCGACACACCCTTTAGTCATCGCCATTTTAGAATTTGAAATCTAGCGTTTTTTTTCTTTTGATGCCTAGCAGTTTCAAACTTTTTTCAGAAATAAATGTTAATTCACTTCCGCTGTCCGTCATAACTCGAACTTGACAGTTCTCCCCCAAGATATTTTCAATATTAACGCTTATAGTTGGTAATAAAGAAAAATATGTTTGTACAGAGTTCGCGGAAGCTGTAACTTCTTTGTTTTGATTAGTGTCATTTCCTGTCTGGTTTTGACCTTTGACATGATGAGATTTATTTGTTGACATTGCGTAATTTTTAAAATTATTATGTAATAGCGAATGATGCTTTTTCTTACAAAAGTGGCAAGTAAAAGTTGAATTACAATGTGACTCAGTATGCTTATCAGATAAACAGTTCAGACATAATTTTTGTTTATTAACATATTTGTTACGCTCTTTAACAGACGTTTCTTTAAATTTAGAACATTTGAAAACAAGATGATTCATTGTACAACAAGAACATTTTAAACTATTGTTAAATTTCGATTTATTAATATAAGGTTGTTTTTCATGAGTAACACTTTCATTATAAAGTTCTAAGTATGTACATCTGTTATTTAAAAATTCTATAAATGCTTCAAATGTGGGAAAATCAATATTATTTGAGAATTGCGCCCATTCTGGGCGCATTTTAGGATCAACATTTTGTAACAAAATGTAAATCAACCATATATCTCTAGACTCTGCTTTAGTATCAATAGATTTAAGAGCTCTAATTACTTCGTCAGAAGTATGTGCTATGTTGCGTAAGTTGCTAGAGTTAGTATCATTAAAAGAAGGTTGTTCCATGAATGTTTTAATAAGTGAAAAAATGATTTGCTTCTTTTTATCTTAATGAGCTAAAAAATTTTACCAAGCCTCGTTATAAGCAGTTTCAGTAATAGGAATATGCTTAATTATGTTTGCTGGTTCTGACAGCAATAAACCTCTAAGATACTGAAATTTTTGCATATTTGATAAACACATATTATCATGCACTAATGATACATATAAATCTTTAAATGAAGGTCAATCTTTATAATCACCAGAAAAACGTTAAATATTAATTTTTGGTAACTTAAAATTGCTAGATTTCATATTTTAGACAGTTTCAAAAACATCAGAATTATCATTATATACATATGTTCTCACAGATAAATTTTCTAAGATATTCTGTAGCTTGGCTTTGGTTTCATAATATTTCGTTTCGAATTCTTCCTTTTCAGAGAATTCAATAGGTAAAGCAGCATCCGCTGTATCAAATTCCGTATAAGTTAATTCAAGTTTTTCTAACTTGTTACGCATATCATTTTTGTCAAAAGTTTGATCATTTTTATCAATGAAGTTTTTAGTTCTTGTAAGTGCAGCCTTCGCTCTGCCGCGAAGCACTGTAGCCGTTTCGGCGTCCATTATAATTGATAAAACGAAATATGGACGGAATGAATCAGTAAGAGAAACCAAAACCAAATGTTGAATAAAAATATAAAATAGTACACTTATCTCTTGCTTTTCTGAATCGATGATGACGATCTCGTCGGTGCCTCCAAATGTTGCCGTTGTTTGAGTTCGAATAACAGCCAGAGATGGAGATAGTACATATATTTATATTGCAGAAAATAAATATTTACAGTTTACATTTACTCTTAAATGTAGTAATGCGGTTAAATGAAAATTTCACCTTTGAAGGTGCTGCGGATTGATGCGGACAAGACCGTGCGTTTCCAGTTTACAGAATAGTCCCGGTACGGGGTTCAAGAGTTTCAGTTGGGGTAGGAAAGCGGGAAAGTATGGCGCACTCAGTCACAGTTAAGAGTGAAGAGTGTAGGAAACACATCTAATTGATGTCGTTTAAGAATATGCAATGCGGACAAGTTAGTGATTATGATGAAAACAAATAAAGACTTGCTTTCCATGAATCAACTAGTGAAGTTATAAGAAGCCAAGGAACATAGATAATTGCCAAAGCAGTAACATGGAAAAGAAGTTTAGAATATGCCATTATGGCCATCTATAGGTAGGATCGAAAGTTTGATACTGGTTAAACATCCATACACTGGTACATTGCACAAACAGAAATTACATAAATTTTGGGGATCGATTGTAAACTTTCTGAGAAAAATGTGAATATATTAAACACCATTCTTATTTTTCTTAAAACAAATAAAATTTGTCATGCGGAACCCCTAAATTTTTTCATTTAACCCACTTTGGGAACCACTGCTCTACAGGGACACAATGAACGATTTTCCTTTCTATATATGCTGTTGGACTATTATTTTTGTTTGTTACTATTTATTCATTTTTTAATTTAATTAATGAATTAATATTTAAAAGAACTGTATTAACATCAAGTGTCATCCACTACAAGTTTAAGAAAATTTATTTGAACTTAAATGGATGAAAAGAAAATATTGTATTAACGACTGAAAATTTGAACAAGATATATATATATAAATGTATATAGGAAGAGAGTGAACTAATAGTAGGAATTGAAAAAAGTGGTTGTATGAAAAAGCTTGCCTCATGGTGATCCTATGAATTGAGATTCATGTATGTGAATATGAATTTTAAGAACTATTCAGAAACTCGTATTCTGACATCGACTTTGAAGGATTAACGTGACTCTTCCCACCCCCACACACACACACTTCTCTTTGAATATAGATTGTGTTCAAAACACCCAAAAAGAAATTAAAAGATTAAAATCTCTTGAGCATGGGTAAAAAAAAGACAAAAAAAAAATTTTTCTAATTTCAGATCTGTACATAAGCCGACCCTCGTACTTTAGTTTTAAAAAGTTCCAAACATTCTTTGCTTATACTGGAAAATATGTGGTAAGTAATAAGTACATTTCGGATAATGTGTGAGTTTTCTGTTGATAAATCAGAAGCCGAAAAAATGCTAAATTTCTAAATAAAGTAGTGTTATTTCTCTAGGACGATACCCTTTCCTTAATATGCATAAAAATATTTTAATACTTACATAGTTCTTTATTTCATAAGGATGCAATGGTGGTTTGAGGATCCAATAAATAAACAAAAATGATTCAGCAACAAATAGTTTGTTTATAACAGAAAATAATTAATTTTAAAAATGAAATGATCTTTTTTTTTATTGTATATTGTTTTTGAAGGAAAGTGCAGAAAATGTTTATATATTTCTTCCATCAGCTGAATATATTAAAAGTTTAGAATTGTATTTTACCTCAAACATCTACTTCATTTTTTTCATTCTAATGAATGTAAAATTTAATTAGATAAAAAACGGGCCCCTTAATAGTTTAATAATAAGTAAACTTTATATTTAAGTTTTAAAACTATGTTCATTTAAATGTAATGTCTAATTTTTTTGCAGAAATTAAATGCCTTTTTATTCTTAGTAGTACTTTGATGAATAAGTACTTTCTATTATAATAGAAATTATTGACTTATTATTTATGTATTCCAGATTTTACCATGCAGTTCCAGCACACAGATGATAACATTTTACTTCGAAAATGGATGTGAAGCTACTATTAGAACTAGTGGAACAGAACCAAAAGTTAAATTCTACACAGAAATTATTGCAAAAGTACCACATGAGTAAGTATATCTCATGTTATTTTTTTTTCCTTGCCTGCTTTCTAATTAGCGATGCACTCAAGCACTCTCATTACTCATAAGGTGATCTAATCAATTTCTTAATAAACATTTATTCTCAGTATGCAGTTTTTCAACTAATTACACTAACTATTGAAACTTGAGTACGAGGGGTGGGGCATAAGTCATAGCAACTATTTTTTTTCTTGTAGATATGTGAATGAATCACAAACGTAGATGTGTTGTGTGGAAGTTCTGCAGGCATAGTGTGTATGCAGAACAGATGGATCTGTGATAGCTGGTAGTAGCACAGCGAGGACTGTGAAATCAGTTGGTGAGTGTCGTGTGAGATGGAAGTAACCTGTGTTGAGCAGCTTTTCACACATGGTGTGGCAAATGCTGAGGCTGATGGCATTCAGCGCCTCCTACATCTTTGTCAGCATGTGACAGTAGCAGGGGATTACATTGAGTGTGTTTAGGCCCAGGTTTCTCATGTCAACTTTATGTGTACTGTGTTGTCATTCTTTTGCACATTGAAGGCCACATTTCCCTGTGTACTACTATAATAAATTAGTGTGTTACAATATTTCAGTGCTATTCATTCTCCACACATGTAGTTAACATCTTGTCCTTTCATCTGTATATGTCACATTTTCCAACCGGACTGGTATCTTCAAGAAAAAAATAGTTGCCATGACTTTTGCCCCAACCCTCATATTTAATTATTATTATTCATACATAATTTTTTTTAAAATTGTAGGTTTGTGTTTCTTACATTCTCTAGTTATCATATTTTATCTGTACTGCATGTATTGCAATTCACAGGGAAAAAAATCCTGGCTGTATGTATGCAAATAAAATCTGCTGTAAAAATATTGGAAAATGCAGTTTTATGCAACTTTTAATTGCACTGAATATATCACCTAACAGTGAATGTATTTATATCAAATAATTAGTGACATTTTACAGTTCTATTAGAAACATCATCACAAATAAAATATGTAATAAATTGTGTTTTTAAAAATTAAAATGATTTGGAGACCAATTGTATTATATACTAAATTTTGAAAGTAAAATATTATATTTAGTATTACCTTCTTTACATATTGTTTAGTACATATTCATGTATCACAACAGTGAAAAATCAAACAACTCTTTAAGTGTTTTTATTGATTTTAGAACTTGAAATATTCTTTAAGATTAACTGAAACCTTGAAAATGTTGATATCATAAATTATCCTGAACACCATTTACTCTTATTCTATGTTTTTTAACAAAATATATTAGAATATTTTGTGTTGAACTGAATATTTATTTTCACAGAGTTCAATTTAAGTTTCAACAGTTTATTGTTTGGGTACAAGCATTTTTTTTTTCTTGAAATGTTAGTTCAAGCACTGAAACCAAGAAAGAAAAATTCTTAATTTTATCGATTATTTTTAAAAAAAATTTTTCTTGGAGTTATTGTAATTAATGTGAAAAAATAGTTATGTGAATAATTAGTGCTTTTATTTTTAATTGTATACCTGTAATATAAAGAGCCAATTGAAAAGTTTTTTCCACTTTCAACTGTGTTTTTTTTTTATATTTTCAGAGAATGGGCAAATGTTAAGAAAATTTTGATCAAAATGGTTGATTCCATGGTAGCTAATTGGATGCAGCCGAAAAAAAATGGCTTCCTACCTCGCCCAACATAAAGAAATTATATTGGTTAATATTTTTTCCGATTACTTTTCATTAATTCGTTCATTGTTTTACTTTTATATTCCTTATAATGTACATTTATGTTAATTTTGGGCTCCTTTTCATAGTAGAGTTAAATATTCTTAACTGGCGCTATCACTATATTTTGATTCATTCTGAGAATGAGTTGAAAAGAAAAAATCTTGGAGCTTGGCATATATTATGAAGTTCTATTTTTAAATTAAACCATTAAACAAAATATTTAAAATTTTATTTTACCTCCTATTATAAAAAATATTTCAAAATTCCTTTCTTATGCATAATTTCTTTATTTTCATTTTCAATCCTTGCATAACTTATGAAGCAAAATGTATGAGAGCTTTCTTGATTATATTTCTGTGTAATTAACAAAATTTTGATTACTTTTATTATTTTTATACCTATTTTGACTCCACAGTTATCTTAAAGTATTAAAATATTTGTTAACATTTACTTGAATTTAACATATACTAGTACTTTGATTTCATTGTTGGTCCTTTAAATCAGGCTTGTCCAACCTGAGGTTTGCCAGCTATATGCGAAGCAAACAAAAATATCGTTAACTTACTAACTTCATAAGACTCCCCAAAAATACCAAACATAGCATATTACAAACAAAATTTCTACTTGCTATTAATTTATAAGTAATGATTTTTTTAATTTTAACATCTTTAACAATGATATTCATGTCATTAATATCTGTTATATATATATCCATTGAATGTACTTGTATGTGCCATTGTAAACAGCTCAGATGACACCAAAGAAAGGCATTAAGTGTTCTTGGCAAATAAAGTGTAATGATTTTGCATATAATTTTTTTTTTCTTGCTGTTTGAAAATTTTTGAGGTAGTGTTGAAAGGGCTTTGAAAAATACTTAGATTTAATTCCTCAAATCAGAATCTGGCTGTGAATCAGATTTATTCAAGTTCTGGCACAAAGTTTGTGCTAGAACTTGAATAAATCTGATTCATAGATAAGGCTTTTTTAACTGACTTGAACTGCTCATTAATGAGTTAAATATCTCATCTTCAAATTGAAATTGTTGATCTAGGCGAAGTTCTAAACTTACAGCTTTCAAAATGGAACTAAAATAATCTCATTTTAAAACAAGAATTTTATCCAGTTCAGCACATTGCTTTAAAAAGGTCTTGTGAACAATGGAAAATATTCAACTTTGTCTTTTAGTTTCATTCAAGAAATTAAGAACCAACTTCAAGAATGCCAAAAAAAACTTTATTTGTGACTATTTTTGTCAATAAAAACCTTTTGCATATTAATATATTTGTACCCATGAAATTCTTCCCAAGGAATATATCCTGCTTTACAATCATGGCATATTTTTGTCAATACTGTTCAGAGACACATTTGATCTGTTATCTTTGAAGATAAAGCACCTACAGAATAAAACTAGTACCAAAATATTGAAGCATTGTTGCCTCAAAAACCATGTCAGTCATATCATTAATTTCGTATTGTATTTTGTATTTATAATATATTAATTATTGGATTTAAATAAATGTATATTGTGTTGATTGTATTTTATTTTTAAACATATTTGCTACTGCAACCCCTTCTGCAAATCACAAATTGAAAATGATTGGAATAAAAGCGCTTAGGGGGATCTTTTTTCATCCCATTTGTCTAACATGTGCATGGACTGATCTGAGACAAAGGGGGGTAGTTCAAATTCCTGTGCCCCATAGTAGTAGCAGCCAAGGTCACTGTTGGTAATTCATCACTAACAGCTCATGCAAAAATACTAACAATAGTTCATCACCTATGATTAGTTTAGTGTATTTTATACATTATCTCTTGGAAAACTAAAAGGTTGGGCACCCCTGCTTTAAATTATGTAGTCTCTTATTCAAAAGTAATTTTTTACTTGTATTGTCTGATATTCAGGCTTGTTATCTTAAAATTTGTAGGTGAAAGTGCCATTTCTACTGGAAGAAAAAGTAAATAAAATTTTGCATAATACTTTACTACATTTTAAGATAAAAGCAGTCTTTAATATTTTTCATGTTTCATAAAAATATTTTTAAGATTTTGAAATTTAATATGGCATCTCTCTTTTTAATGATATAAGTATGTGTTTAAATGGTTCTGTAAAGTAGCTAATATATAAGAAACAATAATATGTTATTGAAACTGTATATTTTAATTCATACCTTCTTAAAAATATAATTTATTTTTTTAAAAAAATGGGTCTTTAAATAGTTAATGTTTCCTCACAAGCTGTTTTATTTCAGTTTCAAAATAATTTTTAAAAGAACTCTAAATACCACATTTAGGGTAATTGAATTTTTGTGTTTTCATCTGTTATGCAATATTTTTGTTTTCTTTCATTTTGTTGATTAGGAAATTTCTAAACATAACTGATAATAAAAGGGAGTTGCAGTTTCTTTTTCTCTTTGTATCAGCTTTTATTTTTCTATAAATACATATAAAATTGTGCATCACTGTTACTCTGAGGATCTTCACATTATCACCTTTTGTGTGTGTGTTTTTTAATGTTCATTTATGGACTATAATGCCTCAGAAGTAAGCTGGAATAAAGTATATACTTTGGAAATATACACACAGAAGTATATCAACACATTTGAAAAACATTCCCATTTAAATAAGATATAAAAATGTACTTTAAGATGATGCAAATCCTGTGTATTATAGAATATAAGGCATATAGTTCTAAATATTAATAAAATGATGTATATTTTCGTGATATGCGCAATAAAAGAGAAGGTACTTTTTTTTAAGTAATAAGTATGTATAGTATCTGTCAGTGCTAGTCATTCTGAGATTTGTCAATCTTCGTGATTATTAGTCAAAAGTGCTTCCTTGTCATCTTTAATTCATTCTAATGTCTAACAATGAAAAAATTTTTGTGCATTTGTTTTAACCTTTGTGTAGCTTAAGGAGATTTATTGTCATTTTTTATGTCGAAGTATGATTATTAATTGCTGTGTAAGTAGAAAAGATTTATTTTTAAGAAATTAAAGCTTGAAATTGGTGTTTAAATGTGTAAATACATATTTTATGCACTAGTATTTGTATAAAATTTTCTTTAAGAACTTTTTTTGTTGTTCTTATTGCTCTGAGCTATGTTTCCTTTTAACCAATTTGTTGTCATTGTTAAGTTGTAGTGTCATAAATAGTTGTGCATCTAAAATTGATAACCATAAGTTTTTGGAGCACATTCGTTTTAAAATAATATACTTTTGGTTATTGTGTTGTTGTTTTTTGGTTGTTTTTTTTTTTTTTTTTTTTTTTTTTGAAAAATAAATATTTAGTTTTAGTGCAAAAATATTTTTTAAGAAACTACAATTACATTTTGTTACTTTTTTAAAATAGCTGTGATGTAGTGTAGCATTTTCTCTTGCATTTTCAAAATTTTGAGCTTCATTTAATGTTTTGCTATAAGAAAATACATATGCAATATCTAAATGTAGAAAAAATTAATTTTTTTTGTGTTGTCAAAATTTTGAAATTTTCTTAAGAAACTAAAGAAAGAAATGGAATATTTTGTTATTTTTGTAATATCTGACAAATTTATCTATAAAGATGTTAAACTAGAACCAATGCTACAATTATAACTTGTTACTTTGCTGGAATTTGTATCAAACTTTCCCAGAAGTGCTGAAAAATCTCCCTGTTTAATTTTTCATCATACTGTGTTGAAGGAAAGTCTTGTAGCAATTTTAAATCACACTCACACAATCTTAATTTTTTTCACTCTTTAATTTCTTTTTTTTTATCCGTGCACATACAACTGAATACAAATTCTTTAGCCCCATCTTTCACAAATGACTATTCTACTACAGTGGATAAAGTAATGTCATTTTCGTGAGCAAGCTTTCTCTGATCCTAAATTTCACAATGTGTAATCCTTGAGATGAAATATATTATTTGTATTTACTCCAGGTAAATAAAATATAAAAAAAATTATTTCAAAATTACACAAACTCAAGCTAAATATTTAGCAATTCTAAATTTTTACTTGTCCTCTTAATGTAGGTACTTAATTAAAACTAGATCATTTACATTTCAATGTAAAAAATTATTTCAATGAATCCTATTTCATCAAAAATATTTCAACATGTTTCACATTTTTTAATGTATAAAATTTGTTAAAGTTCAAAGAAATATTTCTTTTAAATCTTATATTTGCAGTTATATATGTAAGTAACTGATAGTTGAAGACATTGTAATGTAAAAATATATCAATATATGTGACCTATTCATTTTTTTAAAGAAAATTTTAAATTATAAGGGGGAGGGTTATTTTGTATTGTTTTGTTGCAAGGTACTAGTGTTGGGAAATATTTTTTATGCATATTTGTGTAGTAATGGAAATTTTAGTATCAATATTAACATCTGTAAATATTAAAGTTTTGTATAAAAAAATTTATTTTGCACTGATGTAAAAATATATTAAATGTCAATTCTTTAGAATTGAAATGTGATTACTTGCATTATTGTTAGAAGAATTTTATTTAATGCTAAAATTTCTATTGTAGGCTTTGAGAATTATTTTTAATTGGGCCATTGAAATATACTTTTTTGTTACTTTCTTTGAATAATCTATAGTTTTATATTGATATGCCCAAATATCTTTGATTGGCTACTAATAGTTATGAATGTATAATGTCTTTTTCCCTTAAATTTTTATTTGACCCAAAATTGTTGCACAGTTAGTTGATCATTTTTGTAAATTTTAGAACTGTAGAATTTGATATGTGTGATATATGATTTTGTTTTTGAGAAATTTTACCTTTGTGATGTATATTTGTTTCAGTGGGGTAATCAAACTGTAGGGAGAATACTCTTTGGCGTATAATAGCGATTTACAAGAAATATGCTGATAGTCTAGAAGAAAAACACAAATTTCTTATAACATAATCAAAGCTTTCCATTTGCAATTTAACTTCTAAATGAAAATCGTAAGACAAGACTTTAAGTAATGGTCTCTTGGTCTCTCTTGATGGGTTTTTGGAGGTCCATGATTGTCATTTTCTTTATTTAAATGAAATGCATTTATTGAAGAAAAGTGTGTTCAATCTATCTTGAGATATATATTTTTGGATTATAATAGGATGCCCAAGTAGTTGTACCTTTTATGAGACCAAGAAAATTTTATTTGAGAAAATCATCTTTAAATTTTGAGAATATGTACTTAAATTTTCAAAGTCACTCTCATATTTTAAACAATCAGCTGGTCATAGGGATTCTTTTGCATTGTTTCCTAAACATTCCTTTTTTGAGGAAGACTTATTTATCGTCAATTGTCTTCAAAAGTATAACAAATATTCTTTCTTCAACCACATTAGTCTTATTAAATACCTTCGGTTATTTTTGTTATTTATATAAAAGTAAATTTTATTTCTTGTGTAACATTTAAAAATGTTTCCAAAAAATATTTTTGTATAACTATTAAGAAATAGATAAATAAGTATAGTCTGCAGTATTATTTTTAACTGTAAATAACTCTAAGCTCTTAATAACACATTATCTTAGTAATTTTATGAATAGCTATAAAAAAGTGATTTTTTTAAGAAAAAACTATTAAATACAATTTCAACCGATTCAGCATCAATATGGATTCTAAATTTATATTATCTCATTTGAATAATTTTTATTCCTTCTGTTTGAAGATGATCATTTTGGAATTCTAATTTACACAAAGTTAATATTTTATTTTAAATTTTCAAAAACTGTCAGGACATTTAAACTTATTTTCCATAAAAGTATTTGAATGTATATTATGCCAACTTCATAATTGTAATACAAAGTATTTATATATATAAAAAAATTTCTATATTTATTTGTTCTCCCCCCAAAAAAAAGGATTGGGAAGAAGGAATTTAATGGGGGAAAATGTAATATGTCTTACAATGCAATACTATTTTTTATGTTGAGAAAAATGAAGGAAAGAAACAGCAACTTAAAATAATTGAACTGAAAAGGGTTAATCATATTTGGAATTATCATACATTTTGCTAGCACATGTATCAAAAAATAATTTACTTGTTTTAGCTTTCTCAAGTGGTGGGTGTAGAAATTTGATTATATATTATCACTTAAGAGGGAAAAGTTTGAGAACTACTGATTAATGAAAAAATTTTCATTCAAAATGTAAAACGCTTTTTGATCGCATTGAAAAGTATGAGAAGTTTCTTTTGAATCAAATTTGAAAAGTTGTTTACTTTTTGGCTTGTTATTGATTTTGCTAAAAATCGGGGTATCAAATTATGCTTCCTTATTAAATTTAAACAGGATTAGAGTACATTAACCTTTGTAATGAAATTAAGAGTTAATATGAGAGAAACATTTTTTAGTGTATTAATGAAAATATCTTCTGAATCTATTCAATAATGTTTCTATATTTTAATCTTTGTAGAAAAATTTATTCACTATTGCCTTTTGTGTTTAACCCAAAAAGGTTCATCCTTGTTATACATAATCACATTTTAAAGTTTTACAACTTGAATTTATTTGCTTTTTTAATAGATTTATGAAGCTAAATTTTATAACTTAAAACAGGATTCTGCATCAGCAGTTCTGAATCTTAAAATTAATTTTCAGTGTATGAATGGGAGAAGCTTTCAGTTCTGTTTACTGTAACAAAATCATCTTCTCATCAATTTTTAACTTTTTGGAGTATAATTTTAATTTCTAGTAAAGATATTTTTTTAAAAAAATCCCTGATGATTATTTAAATTTTAAACTTCTCTTACTTTGTGTTTCCTTAGTTCAGAAGCACTTGTCTTAGTAAATATCTTGGTAAAAGTGTTTTAATAAGTAAAATAATCCATACCCTGCATTACCCTCAGGCTCTATTGAAAAATTTTCTTTTATTTTATATCCAGTATTAGAGAAAGAGAAAAATTTATAAAGAAAGCTTACTTATAGTAATATTGTATTACTATAAGTCTCTATTGTGTAGAAACTTAATATTTCAAATCTTCCATAAATCCAAGTTAGTAAATCATTAAAAAAAATCCACAGATTTTACAAACGAAGCACTGTGGAGCAGTTTTTACATACATTATAAATTTTTACATTTTGTCTAGTTTAAAATGCTTTGAATTCAGTTCACAATACTGTACGTACATTATTTACTTATTTTGATCTATTTATATTTGTTTTCTTTCATTAATTCTGTAGTTTAAGGTGGGCTTGGTGCCTTCCAGCTTAAATTATGGAGACTACTGTTGTGCAAATGTATATTATTTTTAATTTGTAAACAATGTGTTCTATTGGGAATTTTTATTAATGTGAATATTTGTTTTAATTTCCAAGCTCTAATGTGTTTTAATATATATTCCCATGTACAAAAAAAATTCAGTTTTGAAAATGATTGTTTAAAGCCGATATTGTTTCATTGTTTCTCATCTTTGTAGTAAATTGAACTTTATAAATATATCATGTACTAAGTGTCTTGTTAAATGAGAAATATTGCATTTATAGGTTGCCCACAAAATTTTAATTCCGGTTTTTTACAATTAGTAAATTTTTGTATCCTGGCCATTGTAGCTTGCATTTTCTGAAAACTAAAGCAATATATAAAATCTTCATTTTTTTAATGTAGTTAATATTGTGATGTATTTGTTCCTACGTATATGTTAAAATACACTATATTGCTTTTTTGTGCCTTAAAAAATGTTGCAATAAGTTTCAGAGGAGTGCATTTCTTGATAGAGGCATGTATGAAGTATCTTGTTTGCGGTTATAAGGTACTTCATCTTATTTATTGAGTACTATGTGATAGATTGAAATAAAATATTAATGCCTCATTTTTTCTCAGGTGTTTTTCATTTATATTATGCTTTTGTTTTATTTATTTATATGGTCAATTTCATGTATGGATTTCTAAACACCTCTCAAATTTAGTAATGAAGAATGTGTTATCTGTTTATTTTTCTAAAATCATGTCATATTGCTGATAGTAATACTTTAGATTTTGATTTGATAAAAATTCATTTTTTTGTATGTTACATTAAATATATTTCCCGTTTTTTTTTTTATATATAAATGGGAAAGATAGCTCATTCTTTTTTCCAATGAAAATATTCTTGGTTGATTATAGGAATTAAAGTTTCAAACACAAATTGTGAATTAAATTTTATTTTAAATTCTAAGAAAACTTTCTGCTTTGATACATTTTACAATTTGATGTCTTAAAATTATCAAAAAAATGTGCTCCGTTTTATGAAGGTTTCAGTGATTGCCATTTCAAAAAATCATTTTAAAATTTTATGATGAAGAACCATCTCCCATTTTTAGATAATCTGATGGATGTGAACTGGTATCTGGATGATTAGGAATTGTCTGGAACTGTTCTTTATTCATATCTAACTGTACCATTGGTACAGCCTCTAAAGTTTTGCTTGTATTTGATGTATCAAAAATAGTTCGTTTCAGAGGCGGCACTTGGTCATACAAAGAACTCTTTGTATCTGCATTCATATAGAATCTTGTAGGATTACTTTGATATTCATTCTCTGGCATGTTTAAATAGTTATGGTTTTGCATCTTGCTGTTCATTTCTAGATATGGAGCGTTTAAGTCAATGAAGTGCTAATGAAAGGAAAGGAAAAAAAGTGTATATAAACTTTATGTATCAATTCATTCATTACATACACTGATGACCATTAAAATTGTAAGACCAGGAAGGAAAGCAAATACCAAAGCTTTTACTTATATTATGTTTACAGCATAGTAGGAAGGTAACAGGTTTAAATTTATAGGCAATTGATGGATGGTATACGGGGTCCGAAATTTGTATACACAACTGCAGGCTCTTACTGCTGAGCCAACCCTAACTCGGCTAGGCATTGAATCGATTGTGCTTGAATGATTATGTGGATCATGCTGCTTCTCTCAAGTCTATGCCGTATTTCTTTAGTCATGGTTGGCTGGAGAGTGTTGATGGTTCAGTCTTTCATCAACCTATGGCTAGATGTTTTTAAAGGGTGAGAAATCTGTAGAACATGTGTGTGTGTGTGTGTGCTGGTGGGCAACAGTCGAACACCCTTTGTGTCGAGGTCATTCAGAACACAATGATGAACATGCGGTCTGGTATTATCTTGTTGAAAAACGTCTCAAAGAGAGACTTGAAGATAAGGCACAGCCACCATCCTTAAGATCTGAGAAATGTAACACTGGTTGTTCAGATTACCGACTACATTAACGAGAAAAGTTCGAGTATCCAATGGCTGCCATACCGTCACACTAGGTGCATGACCCATATGACAATACCGAATGCAATTAAGCCACGTCATCCTTGGTGCCTCTAGACATGGTTGCATCATGATGTTACACGCAGAATAGGAACTCGTCAGAAAAGACGACGTGGTGCCACTCCTGTATCTAGCTTTGTTGTTCTGTACACTGCTGTCACCGTGCAGATAGTCCGTGCTGCTCCAGACGTCTTCGCAGTATCCGCGTGGATACTTGTTATACTGCAAACAAACCCACTGCCTGACTCAAGGTCCATGATGTAGCTGTACGATCCTACAAGGCCGAACTGGCAAAATATTTGTCCATTCGGGATGACATGTTGACGGGAGGCCGTTCAAATCCTACATGGCGTTCAATACAACTCTCCTGAACCCATCGATTCCACATTCGTATGACAGTTGTTGAATTTCTAGCAATGCGAATAGCAGTATCACGGAACTCCCGATAGGCCACTATCGCGAATTCCGACATGTGCTGGTAGCCGTTTCTCTTTTAACGAGCCATAACATGATCTTCTTACAAACAACCAACACTCAAATGCGATTTTCGAATAAAAAACCTCCACCGTAACTTTTCTTTCAAACAAAATTTTAGCTCCTGCGTCGTTCGATTGCGATTAAAAATGCTAATTATTCACGTATCCCAGCATCTCCTTTTCAGGCGAATGACATTTGTAACGTTCCTCCTTCATAGTGTTACAAGTTTAATGGTCGGCAGTGTATTTATTGCAAAACCTGTTTTTCCGTTTTGTTTCTTCTGTATTCAAGCTTTTTTTCCCTATTTTAACGTGAATAAATACATCCAATTTTCAGAAAACTATTTAACACTTTTTTGCTGTAGAATTAATGAAAAACAGAATAAGCGAATTTGAAATTGTAAAAACTTTAAATATTCGTCTATTGTGTATTTTTTTTTTCATTGGAACACATTTATCAGAAAAACACAAATATTTTCTATTCAAGCTAAAGTACACCATGTGTACTTGAGTTTCAATAACCATGTTTCCATCTGGATGACTTATAATAAGTTTATAGTGTTCTACACTTAAGATATTAAAATTAGCCAATGCATTGCAGACATTTTGAACGACTCTTTCAGAGTTATAAGATCAACACTTGAACTGGCAAGTCACTTTCCACACGTACCAAGTGGCCGCGGTAGCCGAGTGGTATAGGCATCGGACCGTGGCTTGCTTTGTCACGAGTTCAAGCCCAGTACCACTAAAGACCCGCCGTGTAAGGCAGCGATGCACGTTAAATCTGTCGAGAGCTGAAACGTCCTCCCTTGGTGTGGTGTGGTAGTTAGGAGAGGGGGTGCCAGCTCAGGTGTCGTCCACGTCACTTGACCATGGTTCAAAATTACGTGGTCCGTCGCCAAAAGCCCTCGTGTAGCTGAACAGTGCGACGTTAATATTCAATCATTCAATCCACACGTACCAAGTCACCATGAGGACTTCAGCTACGACGTATAACTTGTCAGCCATTACCGCAAAGCTGAATTGCTTAAACCATATTTTAAAAAATATCCAGGAATTTTTCTTATCAAGTGATCATATAAATTGTTCTGAGGTAACAAAAGTAAGTGTTAAAAGTGCAACGGGTCCCGAAACTGAACGTTGAGTGGACATGGGATGAAAGGGAGGAGGAGTCATAACAGTTCTAGGAAAAATTCCGTATCACTTGGTTTAGTGATGACTGACATATTTTTCTAAATGTGGAATGGCACAACTCTTCCTCCTTTTCTATGCATAGCAATTGACAAATTTTTACAAAAAATGAACTTCATTTAAAAAAACTCATTTGTAAGTGTGTAACTCAAATTAAGCAATAAATTTTAAAATAAAACGGGAAAAAATTTGTAATACTTTAATGAATTAAAAGTCAAGTGTTTTCCTTCAACACGAATGATGGCTCTACATATGTTTTTAAAAATGATCACTTGAGTCGTGAGTAATTAATTTAATTTGTTTCTTCCATTTTTCAGCTATTCCTTTGGCGCAGTTCGGCTACATTTTCGATTGATTTGAAAGAAATTTGAAGGCAAACATATATATATATTTAAAATGTTGCAAAAATAGGTTTTTTTTAAAAAGATTTATTGCATAATTGAGGTTACACGCTTAAGATTGATTTTTTTAAATGAAGTCGTTAAAAAAATTGGCAATAATTGTTATGAATAGAAAAGTGACAAGTGTTGTACCATTTTGAATCTTAACTAAATCAGCCATCTTTGAAGTAACTTGCGTAGGGAAGAATGTTATATTTTTCTTTTTATGGAGAGTCAAAGTTGGGTGACATCATTTTCCCCAATTGAATAAAACTACGTTAATTTTAACTAAAACAGCTATGGTTTTTGCTCGATTTGTGATTGATTAATAGCACGGTTATGCAAGATCCCGTTAGGGAAAAAAAATAATGTAAATTTGGGAAATTTGTGGTCACAGTACCTAATGATGGAATGGAGGGTGTCAATTCCTTACATTTATAAAAGTATGCTAGTCATCACTTACAATGAAGTGATGCGCATCCCCCCTCAGATATGACTTCCTCTTTCACCCGTTTGACGTTGAGTTTCGTAACACTCTGTTTACAAATAAAATATAACATAGCTCCTCTCTAAAAGTGACATAAATTTTGTAACTTGGTAGCTGGTTTAAGACATTGTCAGTTAATTCGCTTAACAATACTTTCACAATAAGCATGCACTGATTTCAACTCCAATCTGGGAATAATTGTGGGGATATACCGCACAATTTGTTTATACTTATTAGAAGTCATTGTACTCATGTCAAATATAATTAGGCTCAAAATGATCATAATTTCTTGGAAGTAAAGAAAAATGGCTCTAGTTATATATATAATAAAAATTACATGTATATTGAGTATGCTTTTATGAGTGCTAATCTGGTCTGAAATCTCAAATTTCACTTGTTTCCGCTCTGATTTCACTTATTAGCGTCGTACTAAGAAGCAACATAATGGATATTTGTGATGGACTTCATAATTTTGAAATGATGAGCACGGTGGCCATGTTAGATAAGTGGTTATGATCACAAACTAGTAGCCGGCGAGTCATGAACTCGAGTCCTGGTACCACCGTGTAGAGGGTTTAATTAAGGTGACCAAACTTCCTCCTTTTATAGGTTCTGTCCTTCCTCTAAAAGTGTCCTCCTTTTCAATATTTTAAAATTAATCTGTTAATCCCTATTTTCAGAGATGGACCAAACATGTTTCCAAAATGTCGAAGAATGGTCTGAAACAAATATCACAGGAAATAACAGTTTTCAATGGTGTTTTTTGACTTCATTGCAAGTAAATTGGGCAGATATAGAAAACTGTGTTGATTTTTTATCAAAAGAAATGCCTGATATTAAAATCGTTGACAATGGTTTGTTTGATGAAATTGGAAGACTGAATGTACATTTAAATTATAATAAATTGGAACATCAACATGCTGAAATTGATCAAAGATGGGTGGAAATACTTAACCATTTCAAAAATGAGCACATTCCATATAAAAATTTAGTTATTCTTTTTGAATTTACGTTGTGCTGCCTGGAACTAATGCAGCAGTTTGAAGAGTTTTTTTTCAGTTGGTAATGATTTTTGTTAAGTGACTAGTGAGAAATCAAAATTGAATGTTAATATTTTAGCTACAGTGCTTACCGCAAAATTCAGTATGAAGGATATTTTTTGCCCGAACTTTCCGATATATTAAAAAATGATATGTTGACAAAAAAAATCATTCAATGGGAAAAATACTCGTTTAAGATAATAATTAAAATGAATGTAAGAGTAACTCGCGTATTTTTGTTTGAATTAATAAAACGTTCCATATATTTAAGTTGTAAATTTTTTTTAATTTTTCGTCCTCCTTTTCATTGTAAAAAAATGGTCACCTTAGTCTAATGTATGTTAAATCTGTCGAGACACATTTCCACACCCCGCCAACGAGAGGACTTTCTCTCGTTGGCGGGGTGTGGAAATGGGATGGTAGATCAGGTGTCGTCTTCGCGTCATTTCAAACTGACGAGATCTTTCGCCAGTAGCCCTCCTGTTGCTTAAAAAGCGATATTAATAAAATAATCTGTCTAACATATTTCGAGCACCGATTAATTTATTTCCGCTTTAACAATCCGTACTGAAGAGGTATATTCACTCCTTTCTTTTTTTACTGGCACAGATGTTTGCTATTTAAATAATGCAATGAGAGTTGCATATGGAAATGATATTGCATTATATCGTCTTCAATGAGCAATTTAAATGTTATTTGTATTATGCTAGAATTTCGTCTTCATAGATGGAAGGATTTCTAACTCAAAACTTACCTCGTTAAGGTATCCGACTACGTTCGGAACCGTGATTTTGCAAAAGCGTATAAATGGATAATATTTATGATGTTTAGAGTCACACTTAGATTAGAAACTGTATATAAAATTGTTTTAAGAATAGTATTGCAATAAAAAATTATTTAAGTACAATATTTTGACAAAAAATGAACATAGAATGACCCATTTTTAAAATATTCTCCTTTTGTGAAAAATGCTTCTATTATAATAATATTTTGCCTGTACATAGCTCAGACCTCTCTACAGAGGCTCAACTAGAATTTTTGAAATATATTACTTAGAAGTAGGTTTATCCGTATTTTACGACAACAGAGGGGAGCAATTTTAAGATTAAAACGCCGATAATTATTTCAATGGGTAGTAACTCTGAAAATAATGTGAATTTTTCAAAACTCCTAGTTCAGACTCTCTGGAGAAGTCTTTACTTTATGTAAGCGAAATACACTCTGTCGCAAAAAAATATATGCACCCAGAAGAAATCAAGCTACAATCACGAAACTCGGCAAGAATGTAGTCTGGTAAGAGATATGCAAATGATTAAAATTTCGAAGCCAATGAGACAAGGCTAAGTGTGCTATGCGCATATTAGTTGCGCAACTGGGAGAGTTTAAAAGCATGAGTACGAGCGCCGTACGGCTATCCAAACGAATCTGATGACTTTGATAGACGATATTGAGACTTAGGATGCCTCTAAGACGTAACCGGCGGCAGTACGAGCAGCTGACGGACTTTGATAGGGGCCGTATAATAGGCCTCAGAGAAGCAGGTTGGTCGAATAGACGTATCGGCCGCCACCTCGGTCGGAGCGATATGGTAGTTGCTCGGTGTTGGCAACAGTGGATCACAGAAGGTAGAGTGTACCGTCGCGGAGGGTCAGGACGTCCCAGGAACACAAATGATCGCGAGGATCGTGCAATCAGAAGAGTGGCCACTTCGGCACCAACAACGTCGCTAGCATCGATTCAACGCCACTTACCTCCTTCCAGACATCCAGTGCCATCAAGAGAAACCATAAGGAGACGACTGACCGAAGTTGGCTTGAGGAGCCGACGTCCGCTAAGACGCTTACCACTGACCCCACATCATAGGCAGTGTCGACTGGATTTTGCCGACCTCGGGCAACTTGGAGTGTGACAGACTGGAGACGTGTCATCTTCAGTGATGAATCCCGATTCAGTCTCAGTGCTGATGACCACCGCACACGTGTCTGGAGGCGCACCGGCCAGCGGTCCGATCCGGCATTTATTGTCGAGCGGCATACAGCAATTTCACAAGGTGTTACAGTGTGGGGGAGCAATTTCTTGGGACACACGATCATCTTTAGTGGTCCTTCAAGGCACTTTGATAGCTCGCAGATACGTGGACGATATTTTAACGCCGATTGTGCTACCCATGCTATCAAGTCGCCCAGGTGCCATTTATCAACAGGATAATGCTCGTCCACATACTGCGCGACTCTCCCAACAATGTCTTCAAGGATATGACGTCCTACCATGGCCTGCCAGGTCACCAGATCTTTCGCCAATAGAGCATGTCTGGACGCGCTGGGAAGGCAACTGCAGCCGTCCCGAGATACAGGAGAATTAACTGCGCAGATGCAAAGACTATGGCAGGATCTTCCACAGGGGGTCATAAGTGATCTAATTGAATCGATGCCACGCCGAATTTCGGCTTGTATAGCTGCCAGAGGTGGCTTTACTACTTACTGATTTTTAACCTTTTGCAAGCTGTAACCGCTTCATAAATTATATTTTGTTCTGAATTTTTAATCATTTGTTTATTTTCATATACACTACATGCATACCAAATTTCGTGAATGTAGCTCAATTTCTTCTGGGTGCATATATTTTTTTGCGACAGAGTGTATTATTATTTTAGAAGCATTTTTTTTTTTTTTTTTTTTTTTTTTTTTTTTTATAAAAGAAGAACATTTTGAAAAAAAGTTTATTCTAAGTTAATTTTTTGCCAAAATATTGTATTTAAATAAAAAAATTTTGTCAAAATGGCCTTAAAACAATTTTATATATGTATTCTAATCTAAGTGACACTAAATATCATGAAAATTATCCATTTATGCGCTTTTTTAAAATCACGGTTCCGAACGTCGTTGGATACCTTAAAACGAAAGCGATGTTTTTCTCATGTTCAAAGTAATGAAAGGTAATTTGATAGGTATTGAAATATAAATAAAACATTTTTCATTGCTTATATCTAACTATTTCTTTTGTTGGATGTTACAGGGCATAACTATTCTTCATTAAGCCTAAATCGTTCTTGAATTATTTTGTATACTACTGCAGGTAGTAGACAAAAAATGGGATAAGAATTATTGTTTATATTAAAATGGTTTTAGTCCTCCAAGAGTTGCAGTTCAACATAAAACAGATTTACTCAGTACTGTTAATTGGTTCCTCGAAAGTACCGCATTAAATGAATCAGCACAGAGTGAAACATTAATTTCGATAGGATAATAAATAATTCGTTCCTATCAGATTTTGCTTGAAAAAAATGTTTATATATCTCCTAAAATTAATAAAAAGGAGGAAAGTAAAAATAATGGAGCACTTTATAGTTTAATATGCTTACAAAATGAAAAGTAAGAATACTGTTTAACTAGAAAATCAACTAAAAAAGTGCCATTTTTATTATTATTATTATTATTTTTGCTCCATTGTTTCCTCCTTTTCGTACATCATTTTCTACTTTTCACCTTGATCAAAAGCTCCATTTTACATTTGGATCATTTTCTTTAATCAATTCACGCTCTCTTCCAATGGCATTAAGTCGTGTAGAGGGGTTGATGCATGTTAAATCTGTCGAGGCTCAAATTGAAGGATCGAATCAAAACCAATGGCTTTTATGCATCTATAAAATTATTTAATGTAAAAAAAAATTCGCATGTTTTTTTTAATTTCTCTTTTTTTAATAAGCTTCTTCCCCTATTTGTGTCGTGGTGTGAAGAAAGAGCTGAATCAGCTCTAGTGTGGCCCTCGTTACTTGATAATCAAGATATCCATCTAACACTACGATAATTCCAATCAACCAATATGCTGTTGTAAAGTTATTAATTGTGAAACAAATCTTTTGCTAAAGTACATTTTATGAAAGAAGTATTCTTACCTGCTTTACACCTGTGTTCAAAAGACCTCCAAGGGTATCCGAAATCTCATTAAACCGTGGTCTATCGTCGGGGTTGGCAAGCCAACAGTCTTGCATGATATGATATCTGTCGATAAAAAATGTATTCATTCATTATGTAATAGAGTGAACTGTGTGAGAGAGAGGGAGAATTTTTTTTTCTTTTTCCATAGCTAGACTATATCAAAAAGTTTCCTTGCGCCTAGCTAAATTAAAGGGAGGGGAAATCTTCCTTATCAAAAAGTATCGTCCATCCGCATACCGCACTTGTGATTTTGAAAAATATAGAAATTTTGATATATTTACTTGTTTGTACCTTGTACACCCCCGCTACTGTCGCTGGTCGCGCCCCCTACAACTCATCTCTTCTACGTGTTTTCTCATACCGAGCGGACGTACTCTCCCAGTCGTAGAATGTGTTTCATTGCTTAAAGTGCCTCTTTGTCTAATATATTAAATTTAAATTCATTATTAATTTGTTATTGTTGTTTACCTATGTTAATCATAATAAATATTTGTTTGTTATGGATTAAGGTTTTATTTCTCTCTCGTGAGTATTATCGACGTTAATTTTATTGCCGGCATCCCGCCGCATTTAGACCTACCGCCCCCTATTTTCATTGGTCCGTCTTAAACGGAGAGACGGTGTTTTAAAATGTCGCTACTTACCCTTAATAGACAACGAGGCACTTGCAAAAAAAATATCGCGAAATGTGCAAATTTCCTAAATACGTTCCAGTGTTGTCCAATGACGAAAACGCTGACTTTATAATTTTGAATAATAAATTAAGTACCGTCAAAGAGATTACAGAAGAAATAAGCCAACTTAAATGTGCTTACTATGATTTATGACACAGACCTCAAAGATGCACTTGACGTAACCATCGATCTCCAAGCAGAAACTCGTGGCCGCGGTAGCCGAGTGGTATAGGTATCGGACCGTGGCTTGCCTTGTCACGAGTTCGAGCCCAGTATCACTAAAGACCCGCCGTGTACGGCAGCGATGCACGTTAAATCTGTCGAGAGCTGAAACGTCCTCCCTTGGTGTGGTGTGGTAGTTAGGAGAGGGGGTACCTGCTCAGGTGTCGTCCACGTCACTTGACCATGGTTCAAAATTACGTGGTCTGTCGCCAAAAGCCCTCGTGTAGCTGAACAGTGCGACGTTAATATTCAATCAATCAACCAAGCAGAAACTCAAGAACTGGAGGTAAGAATTAAAATTATCTTTTCTCAATTCAAAAAAACAAATTCTGCAAATGTTAATGAGATTATTAAAAACAAGATATAATTACCGGACTTACCTCTGCCCACTTTTAATGGAAAAATTCAAGAGTTCGAACTGTTTAAAACTCAATTTATGAATGTAATTGGAAATAATCATTCTCTAGACAACACCCAGAAATTATGCTATTTAAAAAGGGCACTAAAAAATTATGCTTCGCTTATACAAAGTGATCAAGATACCTTTGAGTCGCTTATGGAAGCATTAATAAATCACTATGAAAACAAGAGGGCACTTGTGGATATTCACATAACCGAAATGCTTTCGTTGCCCAAAATACAAAATGAAAATCCTGTTCAATTACGATTGCTTATTGATACGGTGCGTAGTCATTTGCGCTCATTAAAAAACCTAAGGATGAATTCAAATGTTTTCTCGGATGCTATTTTATTGCATTTGTTAAACTCCAAAATAGATAGGGAATCGCAAAAACTATTTCAACTAAATCTAAAAACAACAGAAGTTCCTAGTTTGCAAGATTTCTTTTCATTTTTAGAAACTAAATGCATCCAATTAGAATCCATTCGTAAAACCGATTACGGTACAAAAAATATCCCAGTGAGTTATAAAAATACTTACTTTCCATGCATCAAAAATTCCACTAAGTCAAAAACATTTCTTGCAAAGCATGAAAAAAAAATCGTGTTTATTTCCTGAGTGCAATTCCTCTCACCCGTTGTACAAATGTGCATTAGATTTAAAAATCTTTCCATACAAGAAAGAAAAGAATTTGTATGAAATAACCACATCTGTAAACGTTGCTTATCACCTAATCATATACTAAACAACTGTCCCAGTTCTTACAGCTGTATTATATGTAGATCTAACAATGTCAACTCAAAGCATAATATTTTGCTGTGTGAAACGAAGACATCTTTCCCAATGGAGAAAATTGTTTCCACTCTGGGAAGCGAAAAGGTCCTTCAACCTTCTTCGGAAGAATTGACCGTTGAACCCCTCCCCCGCGCAGTCTAAAAGAGTTACTTCATGGGGGTCGGAAAAGAGACCGACGGCTGTTATTTACGTTAACGGACACCAAGGAAGACTACAACTTAGATGTGTGCTGGATTCGGCGTCGGAAAGCTCATTTCTAACGTTACATGCAGCTGAGCGCTTAGGATTAGACTAAATAAAAACGGATTTTACTGTTCAAGGTTTAAATAGCTCCTCAGCAAAAATAAATTATCTAGCAAGGGCGTCTGTTTCAAATTCAGATCGAACATTTAATTTAAATGTTAATATGTTTCTTACTACAGAAATAATAAAAGTGCATCCATCAAAAAAAAATAAATATTTCAGATTTAGTCATTCCCCAAGGAATTGTTTTGGCTGATGAAGGATTTAACCAGCCATCTGAAATCTCGTGCCTCATTGGCAGTGAACACTTCTTCGATATCTTTGGAACAAAACAAATTCGAGTTCCAAATAGTAATTTTAGATTAATTGATTCCAAATTTGATTATATTGTCATGGGATCGTACATCGACGAACCGTGTTATTTTAAACATTTTCTTTCTAAAGGTTGAAACACTTTAGATAAAACTTGACGCTCTTTCTGGGAAACAGAAAATCTTTCTGAAGAGCAACCTATAATTAGTGATGAACTGTCTAACTGCAAAAAACACTTTGAAAAAACACATTTTAGAAAACCTTGTGGCAGATATTCTGTTTCTCTACCATTCAAGGAAAATGTTAATTTAGGGGATTCCAGATCAATTGCTTCTATACGCCTTGATCAATTATGGAGACGACTAGACCTCAATCCTAAATCTAATAATCTTTACACAAAATTCATCGAAGAATATCTCAGTTTAGATCACATAGAAGAGATCACAAATATAGATGATATAGCATCAGAAGAAGGATTCTTTCTTCCTCATGACGGTGTTCTTAAAGCAGGGAAACGCTCTTCTCCCTTAAGAGTGGTTTTTAACGGCTCGCAAAAAACTGACCTTGATATCTCTCTTAGTGATGTGTTGTGTAAAGGCGGAGTTAATCAAGATGATCTATTTTCTATAATGCTTCGTGCCAGAAAGCATGCCTATTTTTTCAGCTGTGACATTAGTCATATGTTTAGGCAAATAGAGATTCATCCCCATCAGAGACATTTTCAAAAAAATTCTTTGGAAAAAAGGTCTGAATGAACCTGTCCAAATTTTTAAATTAAAAACTGTAACTTCTGGAACTACTCCTGCATGCTACCTTTCCACACGAGTGTTAAAACAACTTTCGCTTGATGAAAGGGAAAACTTTCCCAAAGCAGCTGACATCGTCCTACAAGACGTTTATTTAGATGACATCTTAAGTGGGTGCTCCAGTTTGAATGAACTGGAATCACTAAAGACTGAACTCACTCAGCTATTTAAAAGTGCTGGAATGTCCCTGCACAAATGATGTTTTTCACATTCCACTAATAATGTCCCTGATCTACATTTCGATCAATCATGTGAAAAAAGTATCACAAAAACCTTGGGTGTTTTGTGGAATAGTTCATCTGACACCTTTTGTTTTGAAGTTTCTCCTTCGACCAATCATATCTTTACGAAGAGAGATGTGCTCTCCCAGATCGCACGTATTTTCAACCCACTTGGTCTCTTAGGACCTGTAATCAGCAAAGCCAAATTTTTCATGCAGCAATTATGGCTCTTAAAATTGGAATGGCATGAGAAACTTCCTGTTCCTGTTGCCGCAGAGTGGGCTTCCTTTGTGCAATCTTTACCTGTTTTGGAAAAGCTAGAAATTCCAAGATTTGTTCTCTCAGAAAATCTATAAAGCATAATTCTCTATGGATTTAGTGATGCGTCGGAGAAAGGATTTGGTGCTGTTACTTATGTTTCTGTTATTAAAAACAACGGTGACCGTCATAGTCAACTTCTGTGCAGCAAGTCAAGAGTAGCACCTCTCAAGACTTTAACCATTCCCAGGTTAGAGCTATCAACATGCCTGTTACTTTTCAAGCTAATAAGAAAGGTTATAAACGCCTTAAAAATGAACCTCTCTCAAGTAATTCTATTCTCAGATTCTACCATTGCATTAAGCTGGATTAAGACTCCACCTCACCTGCTCAAAACTTTTGAAGCTAATAGAGTTGCAAAAATACAACAGTTAACTGTGAACTTTTCATCGCATCTTATTCCTTCTGTAAATAAGCCTGCAGACCTCGTGTCCAGAGGTTTAAGTGTTTCTGATTTAATAAACTCCCCTTTGTGGTGGAAGGGTCCTGGTCCTTCTATTTTTAAAAATGATGAACTTTTAGAGAACATTAATGACTGTGAAGTGAAAAAGGAATTTAAAATTCCTCCATCCAAAAACTTATTGCTCTCCAGTGAATTTGATTTATGTAATCATATAATTTCCATTACTAATAATTATTGTAAATTAATCCGTGTAATTAGTTCTATTTTCAGATTCCTGCTGAACGCCAGATCTTCAAAAAATAAATGAGTTTCGGGGCCTTTGTCTCTTAAAAAGTTCAATCAAGCCGAATTTTGGCTCATTGAATTAGTGCAAAAAGCTGAATTTGGTAATGAAATAAAAAGCCTCCTTAGAGGTGAGCCAGTTCATCGTAGCAGTACGTTATCTGCCTCAAACTGTTTTGTTGATGAAAATAATATTATTAGAGTAGGTGGAAGACTACAAAATTCACCTTTATCAAAAAATCAAAAATATCCTATTGTATTACCCAGTAAACATGTTGTAACTTTAATGATCATAAAATATTATCATGTAAAATACCTTCATGTTGGTTCAAATAATTTGCTATATCATGTTCGTCAAAAATATTGGCCACTTAATGGCAGAAATCTGACACGCCAAGTTGTGCATAATTGTGTCATTTGTTTTAAAAACAAAAACAAAAACTCATTTTATTCAATCAGTTAATGGGCGATTTGCCCAAGGAAAGGGTTACTCCCTCATATCCATTTAATAATTGTGGTGTCGATTTGTGTGGTCCATTTATGGTCAAATTTAAAAATCAGCGTAAAGGAGTTCTTAATAAAGTATATGTTTCAATATTTGTGTGCTTATCAACTAAAGCAATTCATTTGGATTTTGTCTCTGACCTTACTTCTAAAGCTTTCATTGCCTGCTTGAAAAGATTTTTCGGAAGAAGAGGCAAAAGTTCTAAGATGTTTTCCGATAATGGGAAAACATTTGTAGGGGCAAATAGTGAATTAAAAAAATTACATGATTTAGTTAAAGCTCCTGATGAAACTTAGTTCGTTATTTTAATGACGAACATATAGACTGGAATTTCATTCTTCCAAGGTCTCCAAATTTTGGTGGTTTATGGGAATCAGGTGTTAAGTCTTTTAAAACACATTTAAAACGTGTAGCTGGAAATTCAAACTTGACACTTGAAGAGTTAATTACTTTACTTGCCGAGATTGAAGCTGTTTTAAATTCGAGACCCCTAACACCACTTTCATCCGATTTTGATGATTTTGAAACTTTGTCACCTGGTCACTTTTTAATTGGTCGACCTGTTACGGCTATTGTAGAGCCTCAATTAATTAATGTTAAAAAAATAGATTAACCAGATGGCAAAGAGTTAATTGGCTTTCCCCGCAGATATGGAAAGCTTGGAAAAAAAATTATTTAAATAATTTACAAGAAAGGAGAGCAAATGGAGATTCAGTAAAAATAATGTTGAGATAGGTACTCTCGTGTTAATTAAGAATGAATCACTTCCTGGTAGAACTTTAGAAGTTTTTTATGGTAATGACAACAAAATAAGAGTTGTTAATCTTAAACTCCCTGATGGAAAAATAATTAAAAGAAATGTCAGAGATATCTGCATCTTGACAATTGAATGAAAATGTGTATTTATAATTATAATTTTTGCCATTCATATATTACTACCATTATTTTTTTTGCATTTACATTTGATTTGTTTAACTGATAAATGTATTTTCTTTATTATTATCCTGTGCTGTGTTTTATATTTTTTATTTAACTTTAATTATCCATTTATATTGTGTAATAGCCCATGTTTGTGTATGTAATTTGAGTGAATACGCCTGCATATTAATTTTTTGTTATCATATTTCTTATACTTAAATTTGTTAGTATACATGTAAATGTTGAAATAAGTATTTCAACGGGGGCCGGGATGTTTGTACCTTGTACACCCCCGCTATTGTTGCTGGTCGTGTCCCCTACAACTCATCACTTCTACGAGTTTTCTCATACCGAGCGGACGTACTCTCCCAGTCGTCCCGTCGTAGAATGTGTATCATTGCTTAAAGTGCCTATTTGTGTAATATATTACTTACCTTTAAATTCATTATTAATTTGTTATTGTTGTTTACCTATGTTAATCATAATAAATATTTGTTTGTTATGGATTAAGGTTTTATTTCTCTCTCGTGAGTATTATCGATGTTAATTTTATTGCCGGCATCCCGCCGCATTTAGGCCTACCGCCCCCTATTTTCATTACTTATCAATTTTTTTAATATTATTTAACTTACCAATGTCGTTATGCTATTGTTCTAAATGGGAGATATGACGAGCAAGGAAAAAAAAACCTGTAAATCAAAATATTTTACGTTTGTGCTAAAATATACGAAAAAATTTGGACAAAATAAGGGGACTGAAGAACGGAGTATTAGTAACAGCTCACGTGTTTGACGGCCTACTTTTCTTTTAGGTGGTAAACCGTTGGCATGTGAGATATTCAGGTGGCTATGGGAACGGAGGCATCCCTGGCTGGCTCACTGAATTATTTTGACTTTCAATCCATCACCAACAGATGATAATGTAACAATTAATTTCTGTGTAAACGTTTTTATTTTTATGTCAATGTGCCTTTTTTAATGTTGAGTCTTTACGTCGGAGGAATGTGTTATAAATGCCTAAGTGTAATAAAATGGTTACGGAAAAAGATTTTGAGTGTGCCAATATTCGGTAATCCGAGTCATTTTTTATCAAATAAGTCTTCTCACAAAGATGTCTTAATGTGCTGTTTCCCCAATATGAAATGACATTACGTTCAAACCACCACCAACATGTAATTTTTTTTAAGTAGCTGAAAGGGTGACTGACTTTTAAAAATTTGATGTTTGAGCGAAAAAACTTGTATTCTTGGGATTCCCGAGTACAGGATAGTAAACTAATTATTATAAGTAGTATGATAATTATTTATAAATTAAGATAACCATTCCATTGCGATATAAACAAAGCTTCATTCATAAAAGAAGATTGATATGCTTGAAAGTGATTCTGCTCTTCTTTTGCGGTGGCAACATGTAAATGCTGACCATCCGCTATAGTGGTTAGTGACGCTGATTGCTGTGCCGTAGGTCCTGGGCATGGATATTTGTTTATGTATAGTACCTTCGCCCCGATATGGGGGTCTCTAAAGCGCCGTCGACCCGTAAGTCCTCTCGTGAGGTTGGTGGGAGGCCCCTCAAAATTGGGGTGGAACTGAGCCAAATCGTTCTGTTTCCTGTATGGTGCTCAAAGCTACGGCTATCGACATGCATACATCTAGCCCTGGGCCTCGATGAATTCCGTGGGCCTTGATCTGACTCCGTAAGATAGGTGGCTCCAGCAACAACAACGTGTCCTATTGTATTTACCAAAAAAAAAAATCCAAATATTTCCTGGGTGCATGATTTTATTTAACTAATGATAAAGTAAACCAATTACCGTAAAATCCGGCGTATAACGCTCACCTATACTTTCAAGCTGCAAATTTTAATTTTTAGGTATATTCACCGTATAATGCGTACCCCCTTTTTTACGAAGAAACCTGAAATGTAGGTGCTCAATGCTCTTAAGTCATTTATACCAAGTTTTAGAAAAAAATAGTATTCTTGTAGAACTACAACCCGTTATGTTCATTAAAGATGTAATTTCTTTTAAATACACAGTATTTCAATAAATGTCTGAATGAAGTCTAATTTTTTTCTATGCTCCTCTTTTTTTAGTTTTAAAGCTCTCATTTTTACACCCGGCGTGTAACGTGTACCCCTAAATTTCGATCGTATTTTTTTGTGTTAAAAGTGCGCGTTATACACCGGATTTGACGGTGCTTTACATGTTAAGTTCAGACAAAGAAAGTTTGGGCTGGAAAAGTTCTGAGAGTTGGACTTGTGCGGAATCGAACATTTCAATTGGTAAATCATAATTATTTGGTCATGGAGAGCAAAGTTGGATTCAATTTAGTTGCTAAATACCATCGGTATGCATTATATACAAGGGACTGCTGCATTATGTGGCTGCAAATTTACAGCATAGTGATTGGTTCACTGATTTATCGGTTCATTCCGAAGAAAATGCTGTTTTTTTGTTGTTTTTTATGTATGCATGCTTTACAATTTATACTTTTTGCTTACTGTCTTTTAAATTTTATTTCTTTTTGTCTTGAAATATTTATTCAATTTGTAAAAATTTTAAAATGAATAATTTCAAATATATGGCTCAAAATTGGTGAGAAATGTACATTATTTTAAATAGTTGAAAAAAATTATAATTTTTTAAATCGTCTCATTAATTTTTAATCTAAAAATTACTCAAATTCCTCAACATTTGGTATTTGCAAAAAGGGTTCTTATAAAAGGCTTGAGAGATACTTAGTTTATTTTTATATTTTAATTTTTGATATTTCATTAAAAATTAAATTGAACTGTAAGCATAAATGCATTTACGTACTGCGTATAACGCTGTACTTCTACAAGCTTTTGTTGCGTAATACAGCTCAGGAGTGAGATTTCTCACAGTCTTAAACTTTAAAAATTTGGATTTTTCAAATACATTCACCTTGAAATTTATTAAATGTCTTCATTTTTTCAAAAAAAAAACTGTTATTACATTTTTCAAATTCAGATCAAAGGTGAATATCCCATATTTAATTTGAAACTAATTATTATTCTGAATTATTATATTTCATACATAAATAGTATATTCTAGATAACTTATATCGATTAAAAACAGTAACTGTACGTAGATATCGATAGATTTGTTTTTATCGGTGTTTGAATTTCGAATGATGATTATTTTTTCCACTAAATAATTCTTATACCAAATGTACTTCTCAATAAATGGATCTACTTGTTATACAAAAGTGTTATAATTATATCTATAGATAGGTACGTGTAAACAGATATAGTTACATTTTGATTTTTAAAGAGACAGTTTATTCACTATGTGTCTGTTTGCCTTATCCAAATAAACATTAATAATTCATCCTTAGAGAAAATAAAACGAGATTAAATTTTAATTAAAATATTCAATATTTTTACTCCCTTCAAAAATAAAATTGCAATACCATGAAATAATGCACTTAGCTTCATGCAAATTTCAAGAGCGATAGTGGTGAGATGGATATATATGCAAATGATTAACTTTGCGCACGCATCTGATTACGCGTGGTACTCATATTCAGGGTATAAAGGTCAGTAACTTTCCCTTCTTATAAACAGCATCTGAGGTTTTGAGTAGCATTTGCGACTTTCGAAAAAGCATAGCAAATGCCTGAGACTTCGGCTAGCCCAGTACCATGAGTTAACGACGGGGTAACGGGACTGAATAATTGAACTCCATGAACTGGGTTTGTCGTTGCTCACAATAGCAACTCGTGTTGGGGACAACGTGAGTACCATCCAGCGTTGTCACATGAGGGATTCGGAAAGGTTTGCGTGCACGCCGAAAAGAAAGTGGGTCGTACAGGTACACGTCAGAGCGCACAAACCTGTATATTCACTTGTTGAATATTCAAGACCCTTTCTCCACGGCACGTGACATCCGAAGCTGGTTACCTCTAAGAGCAGGGGGATATGTTCACCCAAACCATACGCAACAGATTGCGTGAAGTACAGTTACGTGTATGGGTACCAGTAACAGGAGTACCGTTGACCTCTCAGTTCAGGGCTAGACGCCTGTCGTGGTGTCATCGCCATTGTACCTGAACCGTTGAATGGCATCGGGTGTTGTTTCCAAAAGAATCTTATTCCTGTCTGTGGAAGAATGACGGCTGTCAACGGGTATGGCGGTAACCCATAGAAGACTACCAACCAACCCATTTCGCCCAGCGTCAAACCGGCCCTACACCAGGCATTATGGTTTGGGGTGACACAATGTTTGATCACAGGATTCCTCTGGTACACATTGACGGCCGTTTGACAGCGGACCGCTACATCACACTAGTTATGGAACCTGTTGTTCTACCCTTGTTGCATTGCGCTTCCAATACGGTATTCCAGCTAGACAATGCTAGGCCGCATGTTGCACGACGAACTTTTAACAACCTGACTGGATTTGACATTCTTCCATGGCCATCCCATCGAACACCTGTAAGATCTCATTAGACGTGACATGAACCAAGGACCACTGGCACAAACTGTGGATGATGTGCGAACAGTGGTGGATGTGTCCTGGCAACGATTACCTCGAACAACTATCAAAGGACTAATTGATAGAATACTTCGTCGGACTGATGATCTGCATAGCTGTTCGAAGTGGACATATTAGATACTGAATAAATTTGTTTATATTAATTTTATTTGTTTGTTTTCACTTTTTTTAATCATTTGCTTATCCACCTCGTCACTATCGCTCCTGAAATTTGCATGACGCTACGTGCATTATTTGTTGGTGTTGCAATTTCATTTTTGAGGAAAAGTGAAATTGCTTTTCCTCAAGAAAGAGAGAGCTTTTAAAAAATATATTTTGTTTTATTAATTTTGTTTCAATTTTTTTTCTCTTTTTTATTTAATTTGACAAAAGAATATTAAAACTAAAATTATTAAATCAGTTCTGGATTATAAATTCTATCCATCATTTAACATTTCAATGAATGTATGTTTTTTCGTCAAATCCAAAAATTTTGCTAAACACTTTTTTTATTCTAATTCATTCATGTCCAATTTTCAAAAGCAAGAAAAACAGATTTTACTTAAAAATAAAATATTTCCTGTAAATTCAAAAAGAAAGGGAAATCCAATTTTTAACTGTAATGGGTTTTTTTTATTGTTGTTGTCAATTAATTTAAATTATTTATATTTTGAAAATATAAATAGGAATTTATATTTATATATATATATATATATATATAAACCTTAAGCAATTTATATTTTTCCGACCTTGAACGTATACATTTGGTAAATAGCATTAGAAAACTGTACTTTTTGGTTTCTTGCCACCAGATTACTAAAATCTGCTCGAAAGCAAATGTATTTGAAGGAATTCTATCATTAGATAATTTTGCTAAATTATATATTTAGCAATTTTTCATGCATTTAAAAAAATATTTTTAAATATTTATAAAAAATATCTAGTTGCAAAGAGTAATTGTTAATATAGACCTAAAAATAAAAAAAAAATATTTATATAATTATAAAAAATTGCATGTTTTTAACACATAATTATAAAATTAAGCATTTTCAGATACCTTTGACAGTGTTAGGATTTATTGTAATGAAAAATGTAATTATAATAATGAAAAAAAGTAAAATATAACAACTGATTTTTAAAAGAAAAAATATATAAAAATGTACACAAAATTTTGTAAGGTTAGTTATGAGTCTTGTTTTCAACCAGCATCTGGACATTAAAATTTGGAAAAATAAATATTAATAAAAAAAAAACCGAAATTATCTCTCTCTCTCTCTCTCTCCCTTCAACTATATTTAGTTGCTATAAAATCAAATTTCAATTTTCACTCACACATCTTCAGGACAGTAATCGGGTCTTTCCATTCTATAACCGGCACTTAGTTTCTTATAAAATTCCTCGTCTATTTCAATTCCTGGGTATGGATTTCGACCAAGAGTAAAGAATTCCCACATGAGTATTCCAAATGACCATCTACAGAGAAAAGAATCATCTATTTGTCTTATGTTAAGAACACTAAATTGCCTTTTAACAATAATATGTTTACATAATGCAATATATAAACTTTCAGCAATGATAACCATTAAAAAAAATGAAATTTGTTAAGAAAATGTAGTTGTGAAAATTTGAAAATGTTTTGAATTAAAAAACATTCGTAGTTTTTTTTATGTATTTCAGTTTTCATTTTAATCGCGAAGTGCAGAAAGCTAAAAGTATCGAATATTTTAGAAACATAATCATCTAGTGAAAATATTACATTAACACTACATTTTTTTTTTTTTTTTTTTTTTGTAAATATTCGTTTATACATAATTCTTCAAACATTAAGGTATATTTTCTACAGTGGATAAATGATACAAAATAACCATATAAAAAGAGATTAAATTCTGTTAAAAGAGCTTTACGCTTAAATATGAACAAAAAACACTTTTAAAAACTGCAAATATCAACCTGACTATATTAATTTGATAACACAACACCACGTGTGTGTTACATAATGAGATAATGGTATTGATAATTTATATATATATATAATATTTTTTTAGTGTATTTTCTTAATAAAATAAACTGAATTGCATTTAGCTAAATTAGTTCATTTTTTTCAATCTCCTTGACAGAAGTTTTTCTTATTTATTTGCATGAAGTACGGTGTTTTGAGCCATGTTTATTTTTTCTTATGATAATGTTGCAGAAATCGATAAATTTTATTTGTTTGATATTTCAGTAACAAGGAAGTAAAGCACAAAAATAGTTAATCTCACAATTAAAGGAAAGTCAATAAATTGCTTAAAACCTATTACACATTTCACACAATTGAGATTTCATTTTCTTTTATTCGTAATAAGGTTTTTGTTTATTTTTCTTCACATACTGTATAATTCATTATTTTCGTTTTCTAAGCTTTAAATCTTCACTAAAAACAAATATACATGTTTTCTTGAACAAGTAAACATCAACAATTCAGTCATTAATGTTTTGTCTTAATATTCAATGCTTATTTTAAGATCGAAGAACCACAAAGACAAGATAATTTGTGTAAAACATAAGAATTGACTCAAGATATTGAAAGTCTTTTATTCAAAAAACATTTAAACAACTTCTTCAAAACACAGAAAAGATGGAGATTATAAATTTTGAGAGAAAAAAGGAGCATCTAAGGCAGGGGTGCCTAACCCAAATTGGTTGGTGGGCCCCATAAAAATTTACTAAAGTGAGGTGGGCCGCAGATATCAAAATAAAAAATATGTATTCAAAATATTTTACTATCGTACAGCATTCAAAATATGATATAATCAACATTCAATTATTGATATGATCAAAAAACACCAAGTTTACCTTTTATTGGATCACAATCACAACAAAGTTGAAATTCGACCGATTGCACTTGTTGGTGGAAGAATATCTCTTAACCTACAAGGTTCTTATCTACAGTAGATTTATGCTGCCATCTTAGGTTACGTAGTATAACAACTATGTGCGTAACATCTTCACATTTTATACTTGTGTTACAGTATGTTTGCATAAAATTGATTTAGATTTTCAAAATTTTTATTTCAAATGCAAAAAAGCAATTAAGTAAAGAACAGCTTTGTAATTATTACACTGTTTGTCAAAAAAAGTTTTTTTTTCTTCCCAATAGCCAAATGTTTAGTTTCTTGTTGTATGATATTAATTATTGCACCGTGATTAAATATATATCAGAAAATGAAAAAGTTGCATAATTTCAGAAGGTTAAAATATTAAACATTTTTATTCTGCTGCCGTAATTATCTTACATTTCTACTAGCTGGTCTGACAGTCCTGAGGCAACTCATTAAACCATCATCGGATTCTTTCATTGCCAAATAAAACAAGAAAAAGACTACTAATTTGAACTTAAAAATATAGACGTAAATTATTTCTCTGACAAGTAGAACTAAATACACTACTCACTCTCAACGAAGTTCTCGTTGAAAGAGGAATAACACACCCAAGCTCATCTGCTTTCCTTCATCCATCAACACCTGTTATTACAATTGCTTGGAAGTCAAATGAAGGAAAAAATTATTTCGGTAAAAACTGCACGAGGAGAAGTAGGGGTGGGTCAAAACACGATATTTTCGATTCAACCGTCTGTAGTCCAAATGTCTAAAATAATATAGACAGAAACTTCAATTGGGCAGCAAAAATTCTCCAAATGGACCGCGGGTTGGGCATGCCTGATCTAAGGTCTGTTCAAAAACTATCCAACCTTGAATTTTCCCGCGCACTAGAGATGCTGAAGCGGTGCCATTCTGCACAGAGGGAGGTGACAACTTAATGCGCATGCTTGAATTTTTTCCATCGTTCTTGTGTACAAGTCGTCTCCAGCAAGCTGTCGAGTGATTTTTATCTCTCTGAAGATGACTGAACGACTTGAACAGAGGTATTGTATCAAATTTTATTAAAATCAACAATTCAGTAAGTGTTTGGAGACGGTTCTATGAGGGTCACACAAATTAAGAAGTGGTTTAACCGATTCAAAAGTGGCCGCGGACGTCAGTAGAGAGAGACTGGGAAGCCCCAAACCTCTCGAAATGGTACTGTTGTTGAAAAGGTAAAAAATCTGATGACGAAAGATCGTTGTTTCCTGATGAACCATTTGAGATCAGTACAGATTCTGCACATGCAATTTTGCTGCGAACTTAATTCCCAAGCTTCTGTAGAAAGAGCTCCATCTTGCTGCTGCACAGGATCTACTGGATGCTATTAACGCTAAACCTGGGTCCTTGCAACTTCTGGTTGTTCCCGAATATGAAAATGCCATTAAAAGGTTTTTCAAGAGTAAAGATCAGATAAGGCAAATCGCGACGGTGGAGTTGAACCCCATACCAAAAGAAGCCTTTTAGAAGTGTATTCACCGGTGGAAGAAATACTTGGCTAAGAGTGTGTGAAAGCGCACCTTGAATTTGTCCCACAAAGTAGCTAAGATATTTTTTCTGGCTAAATGTTGCATACTTTTTTAACAGACCTTGTAATTATTCCTCTAGTAATCTAGAGATAAAAATTGTATCCCACATGCGAGAATTAAATAGTTCAAATAATATTTTTTATGAATAAGATTTCATTATAAGTTGCTGTTTAAACTAATGCAACCCAAAATGTTCCACGTATTTCGTTTTATTATTGGAATAAATTCAGCTGAAAATTTTACTAATTTAATATCGATTTTTTAACTAATAACTCATAAATGCAGGGAGTCGATTTAAAACATGTATACAGAAATACCATCGTAAACGAATGTACTAAAAAGTATTCTTATGTTAATTAATTATTAAACAACATTAAATAAAAGTTAGCTGCTAATTGAAGCCGAATTGTTGTTTTATAAACATTCGTGATGAACTGAAATACGACTTGATATCTTAAGCAACAGTTTCTTATCTGTGATGCATTGCCATTATTCCATAAAAAAGCCAAAGGTACGAAAGCATCTAACTATAACGGAAAATATTTTTAGAATATAAATTAGTGTTGAAAAAAATATAAATCATGTCTATATAATCGGTTGAGAGCCATCTTCAGGACAAGAAAGGACCTTCTAAATATATATATATATATATATATATATATATATATATAATCTTTTCTATTTCTTAAGTTATGAAGTTAATATATATGAGTTATATAATGAGCATAATTAATAAACTTGATAAATGTTTTATTACTGATGCTTTTTTTCACAGAAACTTCTTTAAATAACCTATGTTTCAAATTTCATTCAAATTCGATTATATTATTTCCAGAAATCGCAAAAAAACAAACAAAAAAAAACTGTTAGGGGGCTATATACCAGACACTTTAAACAAACGGTTATTGTGCGAAACCAGAATATAATTTTTCTATATATATAACTTTTCTCTTCAATCAGTTTTCACTTCAATAATTTTTTTAAAATTTTATTTATTTTTAAATTGACGTCGTTAATTAAAAAAACGTTTGATCTTTGTATTTTTCCATTTTCAACACCATATGTTATCCAAATCGACAACTTAAAAGTATAGAATAATGTGTAGTACCTTATTACTCATGGGGGGTGTTGTTTCCATCAAATCGTGATTCTGAGTCCTGAACATTCGTCGTGCAGAAGGACTGATACATGTTAAATATTTCACGGATCAAAATCCTCATGTTGGCGTGGTGAAAAATTTTGGAGAGAGGATGTCAGCCCCGGCGTTATCCTCGTTTACTTGGCCGGGCTCAAAATTATGAGATCCGTCGCCAATAGTACTCTCATTGCTTCGAAGTACAATCAATCAGTCGAGGGAATAGCGTGAATCTTTGGATATAGGACATGCCGGTTCCAGAAGTGTAAAAATTTTGGTATAAATATTACACACTCAATTCACATTTTTTCATCGCTTTTTTAATGAGCTATATTTTTTGCAATGATGAGATTCTATTAAGCCGCGCGTGTTAACATTTCTCAATAGGTTCAGTAGAAAACTTTCTATTGTCAAAAATCTGAACATTAGGAAATTCATTTCTTAAAACTCAATAATTCAAAAAGGAGAATTTTGCGAAATCCAATATTAAGGCTAATTTAAGGATGAGAAATCAGATAAACAAAAAAATGGTTACCGTAACGGAGAAAATTGTTTTAAAAGTTAATTATCTTAATTAAGGAAGTTCCATTTTAATTTATTTACTGTGATTCCAACATTATTCAGTTACGACGAGAATTGTGAAAATTAAAACTAATCCTTTTTCTTAATTACTTGTACATAAATACATTTTTATTCTCACAATTCAATTGACTCGTGTTAATTCAATTGAAGCATATATATTTCTTTTTAAAATAAAGGATTGACCCCCTCTACCGATGCGGGTCTATCGGAGATCCGGATCACTACAAGTTTCTTTGCCACATTTTAAAAGATTTTTTCATAATTCCGTATAATAAACACAATATTAATGCGTAGATCAAATCCATTATTAGTGACCATATTCTCCAGAATAAAATTATTAAATGTATTAAAATAGCTCATATTTGCTACTTACACACTCTTCTTGACCAATACTTTTTTAAAAAAATATTTTGATCGTTTTTTTTAAAATTAGAATTGCAAAGTGCAAGTGAACTCTCCCAGAAATCAAGTCTAACGCTTGTGTGATATGTATATGGATATATTTAGGAATGTTAATAATATATAAGGAAGGTTGGTTTAAAAATATCATACTATTAATTTTTGTCTGTTTCTTAACGTCACACTCTGAAACAACACGAGAGCTATTGGACTTCGGTAAAGTGACGAGGAAGTCTCCTGAGCTGAAACCCTACTCTCTCCATACTTCCACATCAACCTGAGGACTTAAAACCTCAACAAATTTAACGTGCATCATTTCATCTTCACAGCAAGTTTTCAGTGTGGAATCAGTCCTCAAATTCACGCATTGACGAAAGCAGCATTGACAATGCGGAGTTACGAGTTCGTGGCACTGTACCCGCTCAGCTTTCGCAGTCACTGTTTTTTTAATAAAAAAAAGAACATTTGTTGCGGATAAATGTTATACTTGCGGCATAATATATTTTACTGGTTATTTGAGGTGGTTTTTTTGTTTGTTTGTTTTCATTTTGCTTTGTTTTTATATGCAACTCTTTTAGAATTGATTTTGAAAAAATAATTTCAAAAATTAAAAATATACGCGTTTGATTTGCAAAGAAATGTGTACGTATACAAACCTTGTACAAATATGTATGTAATTTTTACTGCCGAGCTCTGTATTTAGATCAAAAGAAAAATGTAACGCTGCAACTTAAGAAACAAAATTGTTTAAGAAAAAAAAAGTTATTTCATAAATTAAAATAGCTTACACGTCACTTTTTGTTGTAAATACATGATCTCTGATTGACTCAATAGCCATCCACTTGATTGGTAAAGGACCCTGAAAAAGAAAGAGGCTAATCTATATAAAGGAACTGTCTCATGTTACATAATTTTTACTTCAAAATCAAATGAATTATTGGGGCTTACATCTCCCTTCTTTACGTAGTTTTCATATTTATAACAGTCTTTCGCTAGACCAAAATCACAGATTTTTACAACTTTATCTTCATCTAGAAGAACATTTCTTGCAGCCAAGTCCCTATGAATCAACTAAAAATGAAAATGATTATCTTATGAAACACTAAGTGGATTTATATTTTCATTAATAATCTGAACACATTAAAGGTTGAAAATAAAATAGTGGGAACATATGCACGCATGCAGTTCTAATATATAATTATCTGTTTATACTTATAAATAATTTTACTTTCATTGTCAACTGAATATTGAACATTAACTGTATACATAATATCACTTCATACTTAAAATGTTGACTTAAGCATTTTACTGTTCAACTATTTATATACAAAATAACCGTACTGTGTATTTTTTCTGGATTTTGTCTTTAAATGTGATACGCATACTTTTATTGCCAATTTTTTTTTTAATATTTTGTGGGAATGGCAGAATTGAGGGTGCTATAATGTCCCGAGTAAAAATTAAAATGCTAAATAAAATAGCATGGTTGAAAAAATAATACTTTTAAAGCAAATAAGTAAATTCATTGCCGTCAAATAGTCAATAATAATTTTTAAATTATGAATGTATTGAGGATTCTTTTAAGCTTGCTTTCTCTGTCTCTCTTCCTCTTGCTGTTTCTAAAAATATGATAAAATATGTGCCAAAAAGAAAGAAGAAACACATTTTAAGCGTGAATTTCTACTGAATTTGTTATTATTTTGGAGTTATTGTTTGAATATTATATAGGTAATTTTGAAATATTATTGGACGGAAATGCGAAAAAAAAATTATTTCATCACAAGTAATATCAGATTACTCCACTCACTCATGTTAGATTATTTTCTTATTTTAGAGTTATACAATTGCGAAAAAATGAAGTATGTCTATGCATCTCCAGAGTACTATAAAAGGTTTCGTTAGATTTTTTCCATAAAAACTTAAATATCAATCCTTATTTTGCGTTAATGTTACCAACATTTGAAAGCGTGATGAAGGTCAACATATATGATTGTTATAATCTATATTCTGGGCGAGAATTCTCTGTTGGAACCTTGAGAAATTGTAAGATGCGCACGAATAATTGTTGTATTAATTTTCTTATTGAAATTATTCTTAGCACTAGCGTTCTGTTTGTGTGTGGACTTAACTTATCCTCTGTTCTTCCTTATTGTGTTGTACGTTTTATGTCAATAAAATGATGTTTGCAGTAACTCTCTCTGCTGCTGCTCTAATATAAGATCTTTCAAACTATTTGTTTTAAACAACACACAGATTCTCACGCTGTTTTCTATTAAATTCCCGACGTGTGCACCGTTGACTGGCGCACTAGGGGGGGAAAGCGCTCAGTTTTCCCACTGTTACCAGTTGGCATATACTAGTTCTAATTTCCTACATTTTCATAGAATATGTCCGGGACATTAAACATTAAATTAAAGTTATTCGAATCATGATCTTGTTGAGACTGAGTTGAGAACGAGACGAGTCCTCCACCTCTTCTGAGTTCGAAGCTATGGTCCAGATCCAGTTTACATATGCATTTCGTCCCTGATAAAGCGATGGAAAAAAAGAAAAATGATTTTTTGAGTAGTTACACACACACACACATATATATATATACAACCTACACAAAACCAGTGCCGATTTAAGCTCATTTTGAGTCCTGGCCCCTAGAAGATCTACAGGCCCTTTTGGCACAAATGGTTCGAAATTTATTACCAGAAAACCTGGTTAAGTCCAGCTTATCTGGGTCCCAATGAAAAATCTGGTACTGTACACCAGTGATCCGCAACCCCCGGTCCACGGATCAAACGGTGCCGGGCCGCCTAAAGAACATTAAACTATTGCCATTTTATTTAAAGTGGTGCATTTCTCTCGGATTTGTACAACTTTCCATGGAAATCCCTTTATATCCCATGTTAAATCCTTTTTATTCATTTTTGGTGTAACTTTATTTTATTCTGAAGACATATTTTTAAATGTAACTAAATTAAAATTGTTAAAACAAAACAATCTAAAATATAAGCAATCAACGTGTCCCACCCTCAGCGGGCCGCGGTAAAATTATCAAACGTTGACCGGTCCGCAGCGATAAAAAAAAGTTGCGGAGCAATGCTGTACACAACTGGGAGCACATAGCAGCTTAATTGTGAGACGATTTTTAATCCGCTGGTTGAATTCTCGTTACCTGTTCATTTGTTGCGCTCCTTCGAATGACAACGGAAAATAATTGAGTCTGAGCAAAAAAAAAAAATTCTAGATGGGATGCAAAATAATTAAATTAAATTTCTGAAGGACCAAGTTCTCTCTCAATCGGGAAAAAAATGAAACATAATAGTACAAGAGCTAGCAACGTCAGAAAAACAAGAATTTTAGAAAAGCTGATTTTTTAATATTTCTTTATCTGTGCCCTTTCGAACATCGTGCGGGCCATCTGGCTGCCGGTAAACGTTGCGTTTATTAATGCGCATCATACCTTTACAGGTAAAAATATTGATTTTTTAAATAATTTTAGAAAGAAAGGTTTTGTTTTCACTTAATTTAAAATGTTATTAACAACATGAATTTATTAATGCCAGACATTTTTGTTGTTGAAAATAATGTGCCAGATATGCCATTTTGTATGAAAAAAAATCATTAATTTCAAACCATTTTAGAATGTCTGTAATTTTAATATTATTTTCTTTTTACATAAATAAGTACAAATTTAAATTACCAGACATTAATTCGGTTGCTTACTTAACATACAGGCCGATTTATACCGCGGTATTATGCCTGTCGTTAGAGCGAGACAGTGGCAAAGTAGGTAGACGGAAGAGGGACAGGAATACTTTCGAAACAATTTTTTTTAATTTTTATGTCTTCGAGGATGAATGTGATAAAAAATTAATATTTAAATTCTAACTAAAATAATATTAAATACTTGATTAAAGTATTTATAGCAAAAGGGAAAAAATATCGTTTTTTAAATATCATATAAATTTAATTGTAACTGAATAAAAGGATTTTATAAAAGATGAAGGAAAAATTGCCATTGATACAATAACAAAATTCTCACTTTCATTTATACATATTACGTTTATATGGTCAAAATCATTTTTCCATGAAATATGTATTTTCATTCCGTAAAAGTGTCACAAAAAACCGATGCATCTTCATAGTCGTCATCATTGTCACTGCTCCCATTATTATTAATATCATCATAATATCATCATCTTGCTTTGCGTTTTGGTTTTCTAGTAGTGTTGGTTCTTGAGCAAAAAAAATCATTATTAGGTTATCATGGTCTAAATAATAATTTACTCTTTCGATTTATCCTATTATAAATAATACTTTACTTTTATGACAATGCCAGCAGCTGATGACGGAAACTGCTCCCCAGCATACCAAACGAAATCGTATTTATCATCATTGACGATCCACCCGGAAGCTAACGGCGTTAAAGATGATGGATTTTTTAAATAAGCATTTCTCCAAAACTTTGTCACATACCGCACTCTCAATAAATGCTGATATAATTCAGCTTTACATGGTGGTAAACTCGATGAATCGAAACTTCGACATTTCTTTTTGAAATTATCATCGAGTTATTTTGATTGATAAGTTTTGGAAAATAGATATAAGTGAACATCATTAACATTTGAAGAGTTAGGCACCCCATACATGTGAAATATAAATTTTTCCAAAGTGGCAAATATACGTTCAAGTTCATCGTCATCATCAGTTACAATCTCTTGACATGCTAACTGATACTCGACAGATTTTTCGAGCAGCTTGAAGGGCCTTAGTTTACCTTTCCGAAAAAATGCTGGGGTATAATCGCACCCTGTTATTGCGTGGAAACATGGTAGAGCTTTCGATAAAGAAATACAAAGATCTTGATATAAATCATTTATGCTTATTAGACGTTCATGGTTTCCTACACTCCATTGGATCCAAAGCTTCAAAGATGCATTCAGATGATCCAAATTGCCAAGAAGTATAATCAGAATATCGGAGTCTGAGCAGCGTACAACAACTTGAGCGTCAACGCTTATCTGGCAAATATGATATATAATTCGAGTATCACAGAGCTTCATGTTCATCACACGATAATGAATCTTCAATACTTCTAATAACTTGGTTATTTACAACGCGATACGAATAACACTTATCGAAGCTTAGATAAATAGTTTTATTCCCAATAAAGGGATACATCGTTAGCCCAATGTGATCAATAAAAAAATTTACGAGAGCTTCCTTGAACTGAGTATTTTTCAGTTCACTAGCAAAATTATGATGCCGAATTTGATTAGGTCCGATGGAAACTCTACTGGTTGTTTCGTTGCGACGTAAGCGCTCACAATCTTTTATAGAAGGTGTGAAATACTGATCAAATGCAATATCAATGCGAGGTGATTTAAACTGTGAAATCATTTTAAGGAATTTTTTTGATATGCCATCGAAAGTTTGGGGCACTTCTTTCATGATGTGTAACATGAAGAAACCGTCTAAAATACTAATATCAAAAAAAAATAAGGATTGCTGATTGACCTTTCTAACTTTGTTTTCCAAAAATTTAATTAAAATTGTGCTTTATCTGTTTTACAAATACTACCTTCTGTATGACACATCGATGTTGGTATCGACGTTAGTGGAAATCACAGTACTTTTTTAATATCGACTTTGTTGGTCATAGATATACCTAAGAGTCAACCAAACAGACCTCGTTGCATTCTTAGCTCAATAACTTTGTTATCAAGAGTTATTTTTTTCTTCTTTGGAGCACCAGCAAAATTAAGCACTTGGTTTTTTTATTGGCTTATCAAATCTATTCTGATCTTCAGCACATTCAGTAATAAACTGTTTCCGTAAATCTTCACCATTTTTCTCAATGTTCAACAAAAAGTTCGCTACATTTTCAGGTACAGGCTTGGCAGTTGCAATATTATATAAACTATCTTTGTCTAAACTTTCATCAAATGGATTAATATTATTTTCAAAAATTTCATTGAAATCAGAGAGTTGTTTGCCATAAATTTTAATTCTATTTGGTTGCAAATCCGCAGACACGTCTTGTAATTGCTTCAATCCACAAACATCGAGAACGTGAGAGATTATAGTAGCTCTAATACTGTGACTTTTGGTCCAGCGTTGACGGGCAGCTAAGGAATTAGTAAAATGTGCAATATACCACTTAGGCATCTAGCCGCTTCAGAATTGATAGTCTCTCCAGTGTAAGATCAATTGGTATGCTCGAAAATGGTTTGTAGGTTCTTTTTATTCCAAAACATCCATTCATGAAATCATTTTTTAGTCCAGGATGTGTTTCATCAACTTTATTTAGATTGTCTAAATATTTAACACACCATCGAGCATAATTCGGTTGATTTACTGCGAAAAATAAATTGGTTATTTTTGGAATAACATATTTGAACATTTTGAAATCTCCCATGCGTATGCTTCTTGACAGGGTTATATAATAGTTTACAAGTTGGATGTAAATCAAATAGAATTGAGCCGTTTTCCCATGCTCACCTTGTCTTGTTTCTTCTATGAATTTTTGATATGCAGATAATACTCTCGATAACACATTATTAGGTAATTCTATTGGCATAGACGAGTGAGAATCTATAACTTCTTGATAATGAAAGAGATCGTCGATAACTTGTTCCTTCAGGAAATTGTATTCAATATTGTCCAAAAAATGACAAAATGTAACATTTTCAAACCAAGAGCCATCAACGGATGCAGACGTTTGCAACGATTAAAATTTTTACCTTCAACTAAACCATTCACTGAGTCAGAAGCAATAATATTACTCTCAATAATCATATGAGATAGACCACACTCATTTATAAAAACTCCTATGGCTTTGAAGAAAGCCATCATTAAATGGAATGAACCAAGATGGATGAAAAGATTATTGAATTGTGGCTTTGACGTTGATTGGATTTTATATGCTATTTTAGCTATTGCCAGGTCATAAGTAACTTGCACATATGTTTGATTACATTCCTTTCCAACACCTTGGGCCTGTTCCATTGTATGTGTAACTACCGCTACATTTGTCGGTGAAAAATTAATATGTGTAAGATAAGATACTTTTTGTTTGGGACTAGTATCTGTAATAATTTTAGAATTAAAACCTGTCCCCATTGGGGTATTTGGCACATGTAAGAAGTGTGAACGTAAATATAACAGATCTATTGTTTTTATCAAAGGTAAATTTGCGGGAAGAGTTGGTTCATTCTCAACTGGTGTTAAATTTTCTAACATTTGCAATCGATGATTAAACGACGGTAGTTCTGGAATTTCCTTGTTAAAAGTCCGTCCTCTTTTGTTGGTGGTAGCGGTATGTCAATATTTCCACTTATACTACTTGAATTTAATTCAATATCGTAATCATGACTTACATTTTCGTAAATGATTCCTACGGTGTCACGTAAAGTGTCCTTTCCAGTTAAAGTATCGACCTATCTATCAAAATTATCGAATGCTACACCTGTGCTTAATGACAGACTTTCAATAATGTCAGGAGGGCAAATTTGAGAACGGTTTACAGATGAGATCGTAGCTTCAGTTTCTAGTTTTTCCAGCGTATTGTAGTAACAACAATGTCCAAGTCGATTTAAAATATTAATCATTTTTCTACTACTTGTAAGACTTTTCACGGTCATACCCAGTGTTGTGCTTTGATGGCTTAACAGTACCATTACATACACAATAAATAGCATCAGAAGCCAATGAATTGCTTAACCCTATGACAATTGACTCCATCTCGGCGACGAATATCTTTACCTCCAATTAATGCTTTGAAAAAGGAATCTAGTTTTTCTGGAATAGTATATACTCACCATTAATCAAATCTTCCATCTTCATTACAACAGGTAATGTTGTTTTATCCATTTTTAAAATAGTACTTCGTATAGAATGAATGCAACTTTATCAATGAGATCATTCTCTTCCGAGTTTTTTTAGATCTTCTTGTTCCAATAAGTTACTATTTTTATGCATAAAAATTTTTCCTTTCTTTTTTATTACAATCTTAATTTGCTTGAATTGTTTTACTATTTTTTCTTCAAGTTGATGATTTGTCATTAAACTTACATCTGCTTCAGGTTGATGTATTAACTCTTCTTGTAATTCTTTATTATACATGTCACAAAGGGAAGTTAATGACAAATACTTTCTTTTTTTAATTACATCTTCTTCAATTACTGACAAAATTTTATTAAAAATATCCTTATGAATATCTCGTACATTATTCCAGGAGGTGCGTACAGTATTCACGGTTATTTTCTTGTTGTCATTGAAATATCCCACTTCACACGAATGGTGATAAAAAATTGGAGCATTTGAGGTTTTTAGATTATTGGTTGTTTGTATTAATTCTTGATTTTGGAATTTGGTAACCCATTCTGTTATTTTGTCATACACATTGGCATCATTGGAAGAATGTAAATTTTGTTGTTTACCTTTAATTTGCTTTCGATCTCAAATTATAATGTTCTATAATTTTATAACATTTTTGTTTGTTTATTGATTACTTTTCAAAAAATAATGTTCTTTAATTTTATTATATTTTTCTTTGTTGAGTTGAATAATATTTGTCTCAACAAACGTAAACATATGACTTGAGACTGACGTCGTCATGCGCCGCTAACATTCCCTGCAGCAATTATCTTCTCCAGCAGCCAATGATTGATTAGTATGTAAAATAGTTAAACTATCAGGTTGGAGGGAAAGTTCTGTCGTATTTTAAATAGGCAGGTGATTTTTCTTGTAAATAAAAAAAACCATCTGGCTAGTGAGTCATTCGGATTTTTCTTTGTTTTTTAGCTGCTGTATAATGTAAAAGGAGTCCTTTTTTACCGTTCATCATTTACTTGTAATATTTAAAGTGAAAAAAAATATCAGTAGATAAAGCGTATGTACGACACTGCATTTTGTATGAATTACACAAAGGAAGCAACGCATCGGTCACTCTTCCGCCTACCTACTTTGCCACTGTCTCTCTCTAACGACAGGCATAATACGGCGGTATAAATCGGTCTGTATGTTAAGTAAGCAACCGAATTAATGTCTGGCAATTTAAATTTGTACTTATTTATGTATAAAGAAAATAATATTAAAATTACAGACATTCTAAAATGGTTTGAGATTAATGATTTTTTTTCATGCAAAATGGCATATCTGGCACATTATTTTCAACAACAAAAATGTCTGTTATTAATAAATTCATGTTGTTAATAACATTTTAAATTTAGTGAAAATAAAACCTTTCTTTCTAAAATTATTTTAAAAATCGATATTTTTACCTGTAAAGGTATGATGCGCATTAATAAACGCAACGTTTACTGGCAGCCAGATAGCCCGCACGTTGTTCGAAAAGTCATATAGAGAAAGAAATATTAAAAAATCAGCTTTTCTAAAATTCTTTCTCGAAAACGTTGCTAGCTCTTAGACTATAACAAATGTTTATTCTTTCTCCTTGGAGAGTAAGCATTTGGCAGCTAGCCAAAATATCTCTTCGACATCAGAATTGATATCTCTCGAATTGATTTATACTACTTGTTTATTTTATTCGATGAATCATGAAATAAGCTATTTCAAGGAAGCATTTTATATTCCGTTACATGAAGAAAAAAAAAGTCAAGTTGTATAAAAAAAAAGGAGCTTACGTAAAATATAAATAGTTGTGGATACATATCACTAAGCAATGTCGGTCGAATTTTGAGTGCTAAATTTGTTCAAAAAGGTATTTGAAATTTATATGAAGTCTAGTGAAATGCATGTGCAAAATAATTATGATGAGAAAAAAAAATGATTATTTGCATTCTCGTGCTACAAATGCAGTTTTCCTTCGAATAAAAATTCTGATTATGAATGTACAAGGTAAAAATAAAAACTAGATCAATTATTTATACAGGGAGCCGAAAATCGTTTATATTAAGATCTATCGTAAAAGATTTAGACTTTGAATAGCAGGGGGAAGAAAAATTTAAGTATTTTTTGTTTGAAGGAATAAAAGCTAAAATTAATTCACTTAAATGAATGTTATAAAATTTATTTGAATAGTCTTGATGATACTTATTCCTGTAAATTAGACGATTTAAATCACTGTGACATTTGTAATGATCTTTCAAACCTACAGCATGATTCTTGGATAAGCAAATTGAAAAGTAAAAGAGTGCGTTTAAGTGATACGCAAGAGATTACATGTCGCGTTGAGATATTTTTAGAAGAGGGCATTGCTGTACAATTATTCACTGGCTGATGAGAAAACTGAGAACTGATTTAGTTACTATAGAAACTAAACTAAGGTGGATCTTGATGAACATAGAATCACAATCCCAGGACATTAGTGAGTCATAAATATGACTACTGTCTCCAAGTAACATCGAAAAAATTTACCTGTTACACCGTTGTGGGGATTAGAAATGCTGAATATACTACGACATCTTGTATATAATTCTAAAGAATAATTGAAAAGAGCAATTATGGTTCATTTTCAGCACAAGTTTGTTAAAAGAAGATGGTAGATATGAAATCAGTATGCCTTGGAAATTTGACCATACCCTCTTACCTGGTAGTTATGATTTGATTTCGAAAAAACTGAAAAATACAACTACGAAATTGGAGAAAATCGGATTTCGAAGGGAGTATCAAGAAGACTTTAAAACTGAGGTCTTCAAACTGTGTTCCACGGAACCCTGAAGCTCCACGAGTCGTAATAAAAAAATCGAAAAGGAAATTACACTCTATAAAAAAAAAGCGACGCACCAAGAACGATTAGTCTGATAGAGACAAAAATTGGTGGGTAGTACAGAATAGAAAATAATTAAAATTTCACAAAAATTGAATGATTTATTTTAGAGTTACATAGTTACAAAGTAATGAGCTCAATAAGGTGTTGACCCTCCTCTAGCGTGGATGCAAGCTGCCACACGACATGGCATAGAGTGATAAAGCACCATGATGGTCTCCTGCGGTATTTCTTTCCAAATTTGTTCCAATTGTCGGGCCAGGTCATCAACATTCCCTGGTAGATGCAGTCGCCTTCCCATCATATTCCAGACATGCTCGACTGGAGGGAGATCTGGCTGGCCAAGGAAGTGTTTGATAAGCTGTATGACAGTTCATAGCAACACGTGTCGTATATGGTCCGGCATTATCTTGCTGAAAAATAAGGCCAGGGTATTGCAAAAGGAACGGTAGCAAAACAGTTCTCAGAATGTCGTTGACGTACCACTTGCTGTAAACGTGCCTCTAATAACGACCAAAGGGGTTCGGCTGCAAAAAGGAACGGCACACCAGACCATAGCTCCTGGCTGAGGGCCTGTGTGGCGTGCAATAATGAAAGCAGAATCTTCACACGGGCTACCCTGGGCGTCTCCAGACACGGCTGTGATGATCCTCAGGAAACAATTGGAATCGGGATTCGTCGCTAAACACTATACGTCTCCAGTCAGCCTGATTCCAACCTAATCGAACTAAACATCACGGTAATCTGGCTCGACAGTGTGCAGGCGTGAATGGTAGGTGGCGTAGCGGTCGGTACGAGCGTAATTTTTGTTCATCAGTCGTCTGTGAATGGTCATGATGTACTCGTGTGCGGGTCGCACTTCTGATGGTTGATAACGATGAATCAGATGCTGTGGCAGCTGATCTGACAATCAATCTGTCCTCCCGATCTGCTGTGGCCCTAGGTCGACCGCTACCATCATAATGCTGAAATCTGCCACTGTCCCCCTATTCTTGCCAGCACATCGCTTCGACCTATATGACGAGTGATTCTCCGATTTATATCCAACCCGCCTCTTTCAATACAATGATATGGCCTCTTTTAAGCTCTGACAGTTGCTCGCAATGAGCTCGAATCCTGCGGCGAGGCATTTTTTAGTCGTTGAAAGGTATCCTAAATTGCAATGCAACAGGAATTTTGACCATCAGATTAAGAATCGCTTCTTATAGACACCTGCTGAGTGCACAGTTCCGATGCGCTGTAGCTGCCGCTATTCATTCATTGGGCACCAAATTTTAATCATTTGCATGTTTGGTACAAATTTCTTTGCATACGAAATTTCATTACAATCGGGCACTCCCTCTTGATGCGTCGTTTTTTTTTTGTTATAGATTGTATAAATGTGTATGCAAAAGGGATTCCCGTTCTTCATAAAGTTTACATAACCTCAGGTAACTTAAATTTCTCCTTGTCATTAAAACTGAAAATTTTACATTATAACTTTATTTTGTAATAAATGTTTTAATTTTTATAATAAAGTAAAAGGATATTAAACAGTATTTTATTGTTAACTATACCGGGTTTCATGTGTTCGCGCAAGCGCAACTGCGCTGCCTGAACTGCGCATGCCCAGCAATTCTGATGTGAATGTAAGAACTTACCAGAAATAAATAGACACCAGTCCACTAAAAACTTTGTTGTGATTGAGTCCTGAGTATTCGACGGAGTGAGCCATAAAATTGGTCCGGTAAAATCCGGAGATAAACCGCGTGTATGAGAGCAAATTGTGCCTGAGCATGTATACCAAAGAGTAAAAGTGAAAACTGAGTTTCCGAAGTATTTTGTATCCTGAGAGTCCAGCGCAATTCATCAGTCGAAGTAAGAGTGATTTACTTGCTCCTTATTTTGATATCAAAATAATGTTATGTGTTTTAAGATGTCGACAATTAAAAGTCTTAAAAAGGACGAGCTTTTGCTGGTCGCCGAGGAGATGGGATAAGACATATCCCAGAATCCAAAAATTATAGTATTAAAAAATTTAATTGAGAGTAGTGAAATCTTTGAAACTGATAAGAGAAGTTTCTGCAAAGTGTAATTGATGGTGTTTTGGCGGAAAAGAAGAACTCTAAAATTGAACAAGAAAATTTTAAATTAGAGTCGGAAAAGGCCGCTAAAATTGAACAAGAAAAATTTAAATTAGAGTCTGAAAAGGCCAAGATTGAATTCGAAAAAATTAAATTAGAACAGTTAAAGAAGGAGCTTGAGTTAACTAATGCTAGATGTAAATTGTCCCCTGCGCAAGATAAAAGTGAACATTTCGAATCTGTCCCATCTGATATTGAAAACTTAATTAAAAGTACCAAAACGCTAACAATACCTGTCCCTTCTAATACAGAAGCCTATAATTTATTTTTTCAATCGTTAGAAAAAGCTTTTAAAACAAAAAATGTGGAGGATAAATTTAAAGCAGAAATTTGATTGTGTGAATATGTTGGGAGAAAAGTTGGGAAATTTAATGATTTATGTTAAACAAGAGGAACTGGGTGATTATGAAAAAATCAAGCAGTTAGTGCTAAAACAAATTCAACCAACACCTCGAGTATTGCTTAATCAGTTTCGAAGGTCCCAAAAGCTACCGATTGAGAATTATGTTCATTTTGCTTCTAGAATTGAAGCTATGTTTGATTATTATTGTAAACTAAGAAACGTTAGTGAGTTTAATGAGTTATGCCAATTGATTGTTGCCAATCAGATAATTAATTCTCTTGATCAAGAACTGACCAGTTATATTAATTTAAAAATGTGCGAAAATTGGTACAAGCCAGATAAGCTTGGTCGTGAATTGGATTTGTTTGTGTCTTCTAAAGTTTCAAGTAGAAATGAAATAAATACGAGTTTCCGACAAAATAAATTCTTTAAGAGTGGCGTCGACAGAAAGGGTTAAAAGGTGTAACTAGTGTTTTTTTTGTCCGATGTCAATGAAACAAAATGTTCATATTGCTGTGAAAATCATGCTATTCCTTTTTGTGCAAAATTTAAACAACTTTCCGTAAATTATAAAATAGAGATGGTTAAAAAACAGCGACTATGCTTTCTGTGTTTAAGAGTCTGTGTTAAGAGTTAAGATTAAGTGTACGGCGTCAAAGTGCAAGGCCAAACCTTGTAAATTATGCGCTAAGAAGCACCATGTCTCGTTACATTTCCCAAAACAAAATACGAATTTTCAAACAAGCCATGCTTTCCATCCATCAACCGAGTCAAAGTTAAATGTGGATGCGCGAGTATTTAATCCTGTTCCCCCCCCCCCGGAGTGGTTACGGAAAAAGATAATAACGCCGTGTTTGCCATTAATCAACATAAAAAGGGAACCACTAGTGTTTTTGAGTTCCGTGAAGTGTTTCGTAAAAGATTCATATGGCGAGAAAAGGAAAGTAAGAGGTCTGCTTGACGTTGGTTCTATGACGAATCTAATTACTAAAAAATTCGTAGAAAAATTAGGATTAAGAAAAGAAAAATTAAGTATTCTGGTCACGTGTTTAAATGACTCTTCTGAATGTGTGTGTTAAAAATTGCGTAACTACGGAAATCTCGAATTCCGATGGTAATTATAAAAAGAGAATAAAAATGTTAGTTGCAGATAAAATTACTGATTTAACTTCAGTTAAAAATCCAAATGTGAAAGGATTAATTCCTGAAAATATAAATTTAGCAGATGATTCCTTTTATGTGCCAAGTCCCATTGATTGTTTATTGGGTGCAGAAATTTTTTATGAATTATTGCGTATAGTGGGCAAATTCGTTCTGAAAATTCCAATGTTATTTTCCAAAATACTGTGTTTGGGTTCGTGGCTTCAGGGAGCAATAGTTTTGCAGATATTGAAGCACGGGTTCATTGTGGATTAATTAAAGGAGATTTAAATCAGACTTTAAAATGTTTTGGGAGTTGGAAAACGTTGAGGTAGAGAGAACTAAAAATGAAGAAGCAATTTTTTGAGAGGATCACTTTCTAAAAACGCATTCTAGAGATGATAAGGGTTGGTATGTAGTTAAATGCCCCTTAAAACGAACCAAATTGATTAGGTGAGTCGAGGGACATCGCTCTAAAACGATTGAATGCGCCGTGGACTCGATTAATCAGAGATCCTCAATATCTAAAATTGTATAAAGACTTTATAAAAGAATATGAGCAACTTGGGCACATGAAAGAGGTTGTCGTAGAGAATGACAACTCGGAGATTGCCTATTATATGCCACACCATGGCATCCTTAGACCAGAAAAGAGCACAACGAAGCTGAGGGTAGTTTTTAATGCTACCAATCCTACAAGTAATGGGTTATCGTTGAATTCCATACAATACAATGGAGGACTGGTTCAAAATGACCTGTTTACAATTATGATTAAATTTAGAGAGCCTCCTTATGCCTTTACGGCAGATGTGAAGATGATGTATCGAATGATAAAGGGTGTTTTTTTAGAGGTATAGAACTTTAAATTGCAATGAAACAACGATGTATTATTCGATTGACATGATTTTTTTATTCGAAAGATATTCTTGTGGCATTACATTTTAAATATGATTTCTGGCATAGGACTGCCACGGCTGGCTCGGATGTAGTCCAATCTGGACGTCCAATTTTCGATGACTTTTTCCAACATTTGTGGCCGTATATCGACAATAACACGGTGAATGTTGTCTTCCAAATGGTCAAGCGTTTGTGGCTTATCCGCATATACCAATGACTTTACATAGCCCCACAGAAAATAGTCTAGTGGTGTTAAATCACAAGATCTTGGTGGCCAATTCACAGGTCCAAAACGTGAAATTAGGCGGTCACCAAACGTGTCTTTAAATAAATCGATTGTGGCACGAGCTGTGTGACATGTTGCGCCGTCTTGTTGGAACCACAGCTCCTGGACATCACGATTGTTCAATTCAGGATGAAAAAGTTAGTAATCATGGCTCTATACCGATCACCATTGACTGTAACGTTGTGGCCTTCATCGTTTTTGAAGAAGGATTCCATCAGCCCATAAAGCGCACCAAACAGTCAGTTTTTCTGGATGTAACGGTGTTTCAACATACACTTGTGGATTAGCTTCACTCCAAATGCAGCAGTTTTGTTTGTTGACGTAGCCATTCAACCAGAAGTGCGCTTCATCGCTAAACAAAATTCGCTTATGAAAATCGACCATTATTTTCGAAATAAAATTGCACAATTTTAAAGCGTTGTTCAGGCGTGAGTCTATTCATGAGGAATTGCCAAACCAAACTGAGAATAAATCACTTGACAGCTGTTAAATTGGTCGCCATCTTGGAAAGTAATGCCAACTTAAACTTCTATACCTGGAAAAAAAACACTCTGTACTTATCCATGAGAGCCAACAGCCGTTGCTTAGAATTTTGTGGAAAGAAAGTCCAGAGGAACCGGTGAAAATCTTTGAGTCACATAGGGCACGGTGAGTGCACCCTTTTTAGCAACGAGAAATTTACTGCAGTTATCGAGAGATGAAGAGAATAACTTTCCTTTGGCTGCTCCTGTTCTTAGAGAGAACTTTTATATGGACGACGTTCTTTGCGGTGCTGCGTCTTTAATGGAAGCCAAGGCCTTGAAGAATCAACTTTCCAGCATTTTGAAAAAGGGAGGAATGGAATTGCACAAGTGGGGTAGTAATCATCCGGAACTGGCTTCAAACATCATCGGAGATTATGAGTTCGAGAATCCAATTGAAACCAAGACGTTAGGAGTGTCCTGGAAATCACACAAGAGGATTGTTTTATATTCAAAATGACAGTGGAGTTAAAAGATTCCTGCACCAAGAGATGTGTCCTTTCGACAATAGCTAGACTGTTTGATCTATTAGGACTATTAGGTCCAGTAGCCGCAAGAGCCAAGATCTTCATGCAGAGTCTTTGGAGTCTTAAAATCGACTGGATCGACGAGTTTCCTTCTGAGAGAGCCAAAGAGTGGCATCGTTTCCTTGAGGACTTCAACAGTGTAATCAGTATCTGCATTGGTAGATGTATTGTGCATCCTCAAGCGACAAGGGTGGAACTTCACGGTTTTGTTGATGCTTCAGAGAAATGTTACGGAGCAGTGATATATTGTCGTTCTCAATCGCCAGATGACGCAACAACAGTGAAGCTTGTAACAAGTAAAAGCAGAGTAGCACCTGTGAAGAGTGTCACAATGCCGCGACTCGAGCTGTGTGCCGCCGTTCTTTTTGAAAAGCTGATGAAAAGAGTTGAGACTGCCTGACAACTGAAAACAACCCCCGTGTACCTGTGGAGTGACTCGACCATTGTCTTGGTGTGGATCCAGAAGGAGCCTAACTTGTGCTTAAAACCTTCGTGGCAAATAGAGTTTCCACTATCCAACACCTGACTAACGCAGAGCAATGGCATCATGTTTCTTCGGAACAGAACCCAGCTGACCTCGTATCAAGAGGTCTCGACCCTTCCAATATTCACAACAACTCTTTGTGGTGGAATGGACCTACGTTTTTAACGACGAAAGATTTTCCGGAAAGAAATGTCCTTTCATCAGTGACTGATAGTGATGAATTTAAGTATGAATTTAAAAGTAACGCAAATCACTGTGTTAATTTAAATCTAACAAAGACAACATTCATGACTGACCTGTTAAATATAAGTAATAAGTACACTAAAATAATTCTAATGTTAAGTTTTATTTTTAGGTTCATAGCAAATTGCCGAGGAGAAAAAAGGAGAGGACCTTTAGAGGTCCATGAAATAAATCGAGCGGAGATCATCTTAATCTCAGGATTGTGCAACTACAGGAGTTCAAAAGGTATATAAAGAGTTTGAAAGAAAATAATAGAGTGTCTGCAGAAAGTCTTATAAAAGTTTAAATCCTTTTTTTTTTTTTTTTTTTTTTTTTAAGATCAAGATGGTGTTTTGAGAGTTGGTGGTAGACTTTGTGTAATAGTGATTTGAACTTTGAATGCAAATTTCCTATAATATTACCTTGTAACCATAAATTAACGAATTTAATTGTAGAATATTTTCACTTAAAATATTTCCATCTAGGTTCACAGGCCTTACTATATCAAGTAAGACAGAGATTTTGGCCTCTTAGAGGACGTAATGTATGTAGGAAAATAGTACATGATTGTCTTGTATGTTTTAAAGTGAAACCTATAACTTGTGAACAAATAATGGGCAATTTGCCTAAAGAAAGAGTAAAGGAAAATTTTCCTTTTGATTGCAGTAGTATTGAGTTTATTGAACCGTTTTGGATCAAGAGCAATAAACAGCGTAAAAGTAGTTTGTATAAGACATATGCTTCAATTAATGTGTGTTTTGTCACTAAAGCTGTACATTTTGAATTAGTGTCGGATTTAACAACTCAGGCATTTATTGCCTCATTAAAGAGATTTATTGCTAGAAGAGGAAGACCCTCTCTAATATTTTCTGATAATGATAAGGCATTTAAAGGAGCTAATGCCGAACTCAAGAGATTGTACAAGTTAGTAATAAATCCTGATCCTGAATTGGCTGGTTTCTTAGTAGATGAAAATATAAATTGGAAATTTCTCCCTCCCAGAGCACCAAATTTTGGCGGCTTATGGGAAGCTGGCGTAAAGTCGTTCAAATTCCATTTTAAACGTGAGGCAGGCAATTCTAGGTTTACTTATGAAGAGTTTCTAACCATTATGACTCAAATTGAGAGAATTTTGAATTCCCGTCCTCTCACCCCTTTGTCAACGGATATAAAAGATTTGTCGGTTTTGACTCCGGTACACTTTTTAATTGGAAGACCAATTACTTCCATTAGTGAACCAAATATAATACATATAGAAACAAATAGATTAAACATATATCAGAGATTAACAAAAATTGTGCAGTCTATATTGGAAAAGGTGGAGTAATAATTACTTAAGTAATCTTCAACAGAGATCTAAATGGAAATTTGAAAAGGATAACGCTAGAGTGGGTGATTTAGTCCTTATTAAAGAGGATAACTTAGCAGTCAATAAATGGCTAATGGGCAGATTGATCGAGGTATTTCCTGGAAAGGATAATAGAATTAGGGTTGTAACGATCAAGACTCAATATGGTGTAGTCAAAATACCTATTTCTAAAATTTGTATCTTGCCCCTGAGAGAATGAATTTCTTTCTTTTTGTGTTACAAGATTTTACTTATTTTTAAGTTATTGTAATTAACCTTTTAGTATTGTGTGTATTTTTAGTGAATTCTTTCTGATTTATAATTATTTTAATAGTGTTAAATTTTAATATAACAATATTGTAAAAAGCCATGAAACTTATTGAATGTTGTAACATTGAAATGCCGGGTGGAATGTTTGCGCAAGCGCAAATGCACTGCCTGAACTGCGCATGCCCAGAAATTCTGATGAGAATGTAAGAACTTACCAGAAATAAATAGATACCAGTCCACTAAAAACTGTGTTGTGATTGAGTCCTGAGTATTCGACGGAGTGAGCCCTAACACCATGAATTAATTTTAGTACATTGTTTTATAAAACTAAATAGTTTTCTAATAGAAAATGAACCTTTTTTTAATTTGCGGGGGGAAATACCTATAATGAAAGAGAAGAAGCAACTTATCATTGTATCAACAGATTCGATATTAAACTCTAAATTTAAGCAAGAACAGCTTCTAAGCTTTTGCAAATCCATGTAAAATATATAGGATTTCTCTCCCACAGGTATAAACATTTTAATACCAATGTATTTAAGTGAAAAATATCTATCAACGTGAGTAGCTTCAAAAACAAAATATGAAAACAAATTAAAAGAAGAATGTGTGAAATGTGATTGTAGACAATTTCTTCGACAATTTGTGTAAAAAATTACACGCACATATCCCAACTACTAAATATATGCATGGGTAAGCAACACTTGGATTACAAAATAATACTATTATAAAATGAGTAAATTATATTAAAATTACATTATAATTTTTTAATAACAAATACAGTACTCTTTTTTTTTAAATTGTCTTTACATAAAGTAATTATAACATGTTTTGATCTGCTTTAAATATTATTTTAGAAGTTATTCTTCCGATTATGGAATGGGGTTCTCCGAAAACACCTTATAGTTCTAAGGGTTCCGAGAGTCGAAAAAGTTAGAAGATAACTGCGTTAAAGAATGAGGGTGCAGGAATGAGTCATAGAAGAAATCACAGAGGAGTTACCTTTCCCGGTTATTCATTCCCCCCCCCCATTTCATCCAGTTGTCAAAATAAGTCTAGAGTCTTATCAACACTCATCACACTTTCCATGAAGATAAGACCAGTTTTTGATGCTTGGGGTAAAACTTCCTAATTATCCAGCTTTAAGCGATTGCTTAGAAACCGAAATTAATAAAATTGAAACTACTCCTTAAGTTATAAAAAGATTTCACCTTAATGAAATTGGTGTAATTCAAGACATCAAAAGAGTTTTTTTTACAGATATCTCTACATGAAAGGTACCATGAAGAGAATTCTATATACTTAAGTAATATTTTTTATTACTAATAGCCCCCTCCCCGATGACGGTCAATGATCAGCCACCATCTGTTCAAAGAAACGTGAGAAGAACAGTATTCTGAAAAATTACTCGAAAAAAATTACATGATAGTTTTTATGTTGGTAATTGCGTAACGAGGTTATGCAGAAAATTTCGCAGCTAAGCTTCTTTATTTAATCTGGAAGGAGAAATGTTTGATCTCCAAGAATGAGAAAGCACTGAAAATCCTATTTACTTCCCTGCAAATCCTAAGATATAGTCATGCAAAAGATTTTTTTAGTTTTGAAATACTATTTCAAAAAATTAAACATTCCTATAACGTGATGCTTCATGTAACAAAGATTTAAGGCGCATAAATGTTAGATTCATATTACTTAAAATCATAACTAAGGCTCTAATATAAACTCATTCGTTTCATTATAAATTTTAATCGTCTTGAAAAGTAAAGTCATACTTCTTATTTTGTTCAAAAATTGATGAATAGCGTGTAATTTCAAAGAAAATTAATATGTAGCGTGCAAGGGTAAAAAAAAGTGGGGAAAGGGAGGGGATAGGATTTCTCCCATTTCAAATCAAAATTAATTTCACATTTGTTTATTTTCAAGTTGAAAAGAAGGTTTTGGGGAATATATACGGGATTTCGAATATTTAGTTTCTTTCATGAAAAGGAGGAATAAAAAATGAAAATTTTATTTTATTAAAAGTGTTCTGTTTCAAAAATTTTCAGTGTACAGCAATCAGTAATCCTTATCAGAGGGGGAGTTATAACACTCATATCCACCCTCTCCCCACCCCCCACTGTAGCTATACTACCTATTGTATATTAAACATGTAATTTGAAGTTCTTTATTAAAGAATTGTTTTAAAAAGAAATTAAAATTTTACAAATTAGAGATGAAAAACTTTATTCACAGTTTTTTAATTAGTTTTTGCATTACATACTTTGAAAAAGGATTCAGAATTAATTAAGAAAGTTGAAATCCATGCAGTTAAATGTTGCATACTTTTTCATGAACTACACTCATGTCCATAAATTAAGGATAATTCAGAATCACACAGAAATTGAACTCTGAAATAAAAATTTCACCTGTAGAATTATCACACACATCTTGAAGAAGAATATGCAAATTACAGGAAACCACCAGATGGCGCAGATAGTACGTCACAATGACGAGAGTGTAAGAGAGGGGTATATAAGGAATGGTGTCAAAGAAGTAAAATTGTTCACAAGCGCTTTAAAAGCCTTTCAGTGCAATAAACGCATAGTTATGGCACAAAGGAAGCGTTTGGATGATTTTTTACGTGGTAGAATTATTAAACGACTGGAATGTGGACGTACCTAGCTGGAAGTATCCGAGGAACTTGGAATCGCCCAGAGTGTCATCTCCAGGCTTTGGCAACGATTCCAAGAGGATGGTAATGTGAGTAGATGTTACAGCACAGGTCACCCCCGAGTTACAACGCCGAATGAGGACCGGTTCTTCAGCTACCGGTAGGACAGTTTCAAGGTAGACCGTGTACAGACGCTTAGGGCACATTGGTCTATATGCTCGTAGGCCTGTCAGATGTGTTTCACTTACCGCAACTCACTGTCGCCTGCGATTAACCTGGAGTAGAGAGCATGCATTGTGGACACCACAACAGTGGTCTTGTGTGATGTTTTCCGAACAGTCCAGGTTTAGTTTGCAATCTGATTCTCACCGGACTTTAATATGGAGAGCGCCAGGTACCCGTTACCACCAAGAGAACACCATTGAACGACACCGTTACGGTGGTGCAGGATGGCTCGTTTGGGGAGGAATTATTATTGGTTCCAGAACTGACCTGCATGTTCAGAGTGTAGCGATGACAGGCCACATCTATCGGGATGTCATTCTGGAACAACATGTACGTTTGTTTCGGGGCACCATGGGTGCTGAATTTCTGTTTATGGATGACAACGTCCGTCCTCACCGTGCAAACATTGTAGACGAATGCATTCAATCGGAGGATATCACCCGTATGAATTGGCCAGCATACTCACCTGATTTGAATCCAACAGAGCATGTGTGGGATATGCTTGGACGAATTGCAGCCCGTCAACCCCCTCCCACCTGTCTACCGAAACTTCGGAGGGTATATTGCTTGATGAGTGGTGTAATATTCCCCAAGATCAGATTAATAATTTGATACTCAGCATGCCTACGCGTTGTAAGGCCTGTATCGCATCGTCCGGGAGACATACTCCGTATTAACCATCATACTAACCATGTTATACTGTTTTTTGTAAATAGGTTCTTTTTTTGAAATTTGCTCCAGGGAGTAAAAATCGCAATTTTTATTAATTATGTCAAACATATAGCATCTTTTTTGCTCTTTACCTTTTGTTTAATAAATAGACTTTACAAATAAGTCAAACTTGTTTTGCTTCTGTCTCTTTCATTGCCTGAACTTCATTATCCTTAATTTATGGACATGAGTGTATTTTCATGAAATTGGTAGCTTTTTCTCTTTGGCGAATTTAAAATGTTTGTACCTCTATTGAAAGTTCTTAACGCTAAGACGTTCCCCCATTAATGAAACATTTTATTTAATTCATACGCCTTCTTGATTATACCAAGAGCATTTAACATTACCTTTCGAGAAGCTAAGTAGTCCATTCCACATGAACATTGAAATGAAAAACACAGAAGATCTGATGTGGTAATAACATGTTCTTGACTGTCTACGCGGCAATAGTATCGGCCGTCTGAGCCAGATGAACAACTCATTGACCGTCCAGCAATCTGGCTAGTGGTAGAAGCTTTTGGATCTGTGTTTACGATGCTTTGTATTCTTTGCCTATAAAATTCAAAAAGAGTTTCGATTGCATCTGAGTTTTGGAACCGAATACATATTGCTTAAAAAATAAATCATATTTAATTTCTTAATTCACCTCTTTTATCTGCATGATATAAAATTTAATCCCCTCTCTTACGTTTGTTGACGTAATACTACATAAATCCTTTCAGAGCAACAGTGCTAAACTTCTGTTGCAGCATTACTTATTTCAGATCTGATTTTCAAACAATACTTTTTGCAACAATACAATACAGCAATAGAGTATTTTTTTATTAATAGCGTATTGTAATGTATCAAATTAAGCGAACATCTTAAATATGCTGAAATGATGAAGTACACAGTTCCGCATAAAGAAGAGAATTGAGATTTCTATGTGCCTTACGATAAGATTTAAAAGAACGAGATACTAAAAAGATAAGAAAATGATTTATAAGTTCAAAGCGACAGGATGCTGTCAGCGAGAGGAAATGAACGACGAAAGAAGTGAGGCAAGTCGGTCAAGAAAGCCAGATCAAGAAAGAAATATAGACTCGCTGAGGCTGATATATCGGCCTTTTGAATAACCTCCAAATCAATCAGCATTTGGTTTATTAATTTCTATCTTGGTATATAAATAAAGAACATTGTAATTCATTGAGCTCAAGCAATAAAGTAATCAACTGTTTGATATGAAGATTAAAAAAAGCGTAATTTCGTACTTACAAAAATAAGCATTGAGAAATGATTCAACGATTATTTAAAGTAAAACAGATGTGCAGAATTTTGATAATGTACATGAAATATATTAGCGATCTTTATACTTCATTTTATTGATATTCAAAGCTACAAATTTTTACAGACATTCATTGAAATGCTGCTGTTTATTATTATTATTATTATTATATGCACACAATGAAAATCGCTTAAAACGAAACTGAAAGGGCTGGAATATTTTTTCGTGTCAAAGGATATTATGAAAAAAAAATTATTATTATATATAAAAATATTATTATACAAAACATATATTAACAAGTATATCAGAGTTTGTTTTATTTACGTATATATGTATATATGCATATATTTAGTAAAAATCACTGAAGCAAAAACATTCAGAAGAGCTTAACAAAACATTTATTGAGTTTTTGGAAACCAATCTGATATTTTCTTTGCATTATTTTTTTAGCATGAGATTGTCAACAAATTGTTCGATATCATCCATTTTGTTATTCATTTAACAATTGGAATGTGCGTCTAAATAACTGTGCATACTTTTCATGACGTTCCTTATTTCGGATGATGTGGGAACAGCAGCTGCATTATTAATTTCATTTCCATCATTGGAATCTACATCAACGATATTTATTGAGCTTTGAACAAACTCCAAAATTTCTTTTCCTGCCATAATTTGGGCTGTTCACACCTTATCATCATCTACAGCAATGGATTCTTCCGATAATACAATAGGGCAGTTCAATCCGGCTGGGTTTTCTGTATTTTGTTTATTTCCAGAAGGGAAATATTTTCGTGTTAAGCAATTTTCGTTTCGTGTTAAGAGAAAAATGCATGAAAATGCATAGTAATTTGTCGGACCTGTTGTATTATTTCGTGTTAACCGATACTTCATCTTAAGCGTTTTCGCGTTAAACGTATTTTACTGTAGAGATATATATATATATAATGAACTGCAATCTCAACGGTTTTTTCTTAATATATTTGGTTCGAACTAATGCACCGAGAGAAGTGGAATGTGTAACAAGCAACACAATTTGTGTTGTGGTATCCAGAATTGAAAGCACCTGAAGTAATGCAACATAAATTGCAAACGCTATTGATATCAGCCGTTTCAAACATCAAATTATAGCCGCAACTGAAACTTCGGAAATATTTCATAAGATATACACTGAGATTCACCATCGTCTTCACTTTCGGCGAGCGTCGAATGCTGCACGTGTCGATTTCCTGTCATTTTCGTTGTACTTCGCTGCATGGATTACTGATGTAATGTTTGAGATAAATAACGGTAGCGTGATATTGATTAATTTAAACTTTTAGTTTATTTACGTCACAGCTATTATTTACAGATTATACATTGAAGTTATTGAACTTATTAAAAGATTATTAAAGTTCAAATGATGTGGTTTGTGTGGGAGGGTTCGCTCTCTTCGAAGGTTTCAGAACATCTCCCTCTCTGCTTCGCGGATCAGCGGCCGGCGTCTCTTTTTAGCTTCCAGTTACATCCTGCTAGTCGGGGAAAAGGGTCCCTCGTGGTGTCAAAGGTTGCTGGGGCGATCCAAGATGGTACTACGCGATAATTTAAAGTTCCACAGGTTTCTTTACTCGTATGGTGATTATTTCCGCAAAAAAGTCGATTCACAGCTGTATGGCGGGAATCGTTACACAGGTGTCGGACCCCATAATTTTGAACCTCGATCCAGTGACGATCACTTGAACTGAACTGGGGTGATCCACTTTTCAAACTTCTACGCCTGCGTGAAGACTTGAGTGTGGCAGATTTAACAAACATCCATCCCTCTACTCGGCGGGTGTTCAGTGGTATCAAGACTCGAACCCACAATTCGGCAACGCCGGCGACGAGTTCGTGATCATGACCACTCGGCTACCGTGGCCACAGTACACATATCGAAATGCATTCAATGTAAAATTTAAGCCCTCTGTGATGATTGAAGTAAAATATTTGTGGTTTTGCGTTATGCAATTTTATAATATCGACGTAATTTTATATATATTTATTATTTTAAGTAATACAATTTTGTAATTTCTGCATTATTTTTCGATTATCCATATGTACTAAGATATTAAGCGAATATTTTTATATTTTGGATTATACAGTAGCAACAATGAAAAAAAGCAACTTACCTGTAATTGGGATTGTCTACCGCAAACACTGTGGAGCCTGAACCAGATGAGGACATAAATGAATCAAATCTAACTTCAGTAAAACCTGTAATATTACTGTCTAAGGGTGGACTTTCTGATAGAAAAGCTGGAGTTTTGTTATATAGATCCATTTCATTGATAAATTTGTCCCTATTACGAAGGAGATAGTTACGCAGATTTCCATACTTACAGTATTCTACCATAACTAAAAGCTCACCTGAAATATAAGTTAAATTGTTTCTGAGTTTCATATTAGAATAACAGAAGCTGTTATCACTGAAAAAACCACATAAAAATTATTTAAAAACTTGTTAACACTAGAAAGACTGAAACTCTCTCTCTTAGTAACTACCTATAGTGCCCAAAAGCAGTCCAAATGACTGCATTGGGAAAGAATAACTAATGTGTAAATAAATTTGTTAAAAATTAATATTTTTTATATTATTTACAGTTACATAACAAGTTATTAGTAAATATTAACAATAAAAGAATTATTTCACTTAGAAAAAAATATATTCTAAAAAATTCTAAGAGAGAAATTGTGTCATTATATACATAATTGTTTTTCTATTCGAAATTAAAAAGCAGTCGAAATGACTTCCTTGGGAAATCTAATGTTAACGTCAAATCACTATTAAGTCAGAATTTAGTTTGTGTGAATACGATTTCACACACATCGAAGGAATTTGAAATTCATTTTTATTTCTAATTATGAAAACATTTTACACTTTTTTTTAAAAAATATCTAAATTATGATTATCAGATTTTTTTGTAGATTGCTTGAATAGATAAAATTAATAAAGTCACGTAAGAGTGTCTATACTACAGAATATCAAATAATTCCTATCCTAACACATAATTAGCTAGTAATTGAATCTTATATTATCTTAGTATTACAATTAATGAATGACTTTTCTTTAACTATTTCTAAAACTGGAAGAATTTTAATGTAATTAGGTAGGTACATACAGTCAGAAAATTATTTTTAGACTCAAATAAAATCAATGACATATTTTAAATATTACAGATCTTTAGAATGTAAAAATTTAGCAAATATATCTTTGTAGTATACAAATAGTCCTCGTTGTGTTTGAGAAAACAAACATTAAGTTCATGTAAATTTTTGTCTTATTTTATCCAATATCAAATCCAATGAAACGAAAATAAAATAGATGCATCTTTTAAAAAAAATGCAAAAAGTCAGACATGTCTAAAATGTATTATAATTGGCAAATAGCTTAAAATGAGAGATTGGAGTTCTACTTGTGTTATAAATTAAATGGAATATGAATAGATGGCGCTGCAAGTCATTTGAGAGCTATGCTTTGCTTACTTTGTAGACTCAGAGTTATGTAATGTTCTTTGTGCTGTGTTAATATCTTTTATGTGTGTCGTCCAGTAAACTAAAATGGCTAAAAGACGGACTGAATTATTGAAATAAGATAAAAGTGTAAGGAATATAATCAAAATGTTGTGCGATTCGTTATTTCCATGGTCAGTTAGGACGATCATATTCATAATATTTTTATTTTATTTCAATAAATTCAGTCCATCTTTTAGCCATTT